>NW_004624733.1:15869680-15944024 GCF_000247695.1 Heterocephalus glaber | reverse complement strand
TTTTTTTTTTTTTTTGGTACTGGAGATTGAACTCAGGACCTTGAGCTTGCGAGGCAGAGACAATGCCACTGAGCTAAATCTCCGGCCCAATATCACATTTTAATCCTTTTATATTTTCCTTCCTTCTTCCATCTCTCTTTGTCTCTAAATCCCTTTACTGTTTACAAAAGTTCTGCCTTCCTTTTTTCTACACTAATATTTACAATTGTCATTTACTAAGTATTATAAGTCAGGCCCTTTGCTAAACATTTTTATAAACATTATCTCAATTAGGCCACACAACCATTCTGAAAAATAAGTTTTATTGTTCCTCATTTTATATATGAGGAAATACAGGTTAAAAACATTTAGTTAAGGTTTTCCAAGACATCATAGCTATGTGAATTCCACAGTGGAGGATCAAATGGGTGATGTTTCAACTTGGAAGCATATGTTCTTTGATTCTGTTATAGGCTTTTCTAAGACTATGGTCTTAATGACTAAAAGCCCAAGTTCTGAAAGACTGGAAACAAACAGCATTGGAGACAGTTGAGTAAACTATGCTCATCACCAAAATGGAATTCTATAGAACTGTGAAAGTAAGTGAAGAAGGCCTTGGGAATAGACAGAGGATGTCCTCTAAAATGATATGGCTAAGCAAAGGAAGAAAAATGATCTACCTTTATGTGAATAAAAGAGGAGTTGAAATTTGCTTATTTTTTTCAGAAAGAAATTTCTAGATGGATACATTTCAAAATCAGTAAAATTGATTACTCAGGAGGAAGGGAGGGAACAGGGGACAGGGGACAGAGATGCAAGCAAGGTTTCTCAGGATATACCTTGTTATATGTTGTTCTAGGAACATGTAAATAGTTGACATATTTAAAAAATAAATAAAAAGAAAAAACATGAAAGTTAAAAAACTAAACAAAGAAGCTACTTTCTATATCAAGTTGAGGACATACATTTACAAAGAAATTAAATAAATTTCAAATGACTGTAGAATAAACAATATTGACTTTACCCTCTCATGGAAGATTCTGCTGCTACTCAGCTTGTAATGGAGTTATGATATGATAAATCTACCTTGAAATATCATAAGTTGAAAACACATTTAATATATTTAACCCACCAAACATCATAGCTTACCTTAGTCATGGTGAAAATAGAAAATTGTAATTCTATTTCTGTTTTAAGTATAGATGGCCCTCAACTTACAATGGGCCTCTGACCTGATAAACTCATCATGAGCTGAGAATATCCTGTTAAAATGTACTTATTGTATCTAACCTATCAAAGCCGTAGATTAGCCCAGCCTATCTTCAATGTGCTCAGAATATGTACATTACCCTACATTTGGTCAGAATCATGTAACACAGAGCTTACTTTATAAGAAAGTGTGGATTTGTTCTGGAGTTTATTGAATAGTATACTGAAAGTGAACAAAAGAATTATTGTGTATGTATAGTTTTATGTCATCATAAAGTAAAAAACAATTAGCAAGTCAAACCCTGGACTATCTTAAAGACAAAGATGGCTGTAGAGAAATATCAAAGTTCCTTTAGTAGTCTAACTCTGAGTAGTAATATTTGTGTTTTTTTGTAGGACGTAAATTGTAGGAGAATACAAATGCATGATTATATTAATGTTTTTAGGAACCAAGATACTTGATGTAAGAAAAGAGAGAAGTATAAAGTCAAGGACACAAACAGCCATTGTCTGTGGGCAATGGCCCAGAGAAGCAGTTGGATACTAGATAAGGAGATCTGGTGGAAGCATCAATGATGTCTACTAAGTCAAATGTTCAATAAGTAGATGAGGTTGGTCTTAAATCAATGCCAGCATCAAGTTCATTTCTTCTGGCTTCTTCTCAATGATAGCTTTGGTGATGGCGATGGTGATGATGTTGGGGACTGTCTGTTGTGTGCCAGGCTCAGGTGGCACACAACATGTGCCACGGTCTGAAGCCTGATGGCACTGGGGCTCATTGGTGACATAGTATGTCTCAAGGTGGGTTGGAAGCTGCCCACCAAACTACTCCTGACTCTGTCTATTTCTTCCCCAGCACAAGCGCTGCATCCCAGCCTCCCTGGATGCTTACTACTCATCCCAGGACCCCAACTCCAGAAGCCGCTTCTACACGGTCATCAGCCACTACAGTGTGGCCAAGCAGAGCACTGCCCGGGCCATCGGGCCTTGGCTGTCAGCAGCTGCTGTCATTCATGAGCCCAAGCCTCCTAAGACCCAGGGCCATTAGAGGCCTACCCCAGCCAGAATGGGGGTGGTGGTGGAAGGGAAGGCACCTCCTCCGTTGGCTAAGCCAAGCTTGAGTTACAACACTGTACTCCTGGGATATGGGGGTGGGGGTGGGGCAGGGCAGGGTGGGGGTGGCACTCTCCAAAAATATCGTGCACTGGAGTTGTCTGAATCAATATTTCTTTTTGTCCTTTGGTATTGTTGATTCGTCTCTAAGTCAGGCTCATGTACAAAGGCATGTTTCGTGTTGATTGTTCCCATGTAAGATATTTTCAAAGCCACTGCTTATTCTTTGTTAGGAAAATTTAAAAACAGAAAAGGAGAGACACAAATAAATAAATAGAAAGCATGAAACAGGCTCCACCTGGAAGATATTGGAGAGCAGTAAAAAGCACAGACTCTGGGCTTCTTAAACAAGAAATTGTAGCTTCACTATGGGCTTTGGAATATATGAATGACATGGACTGGGACTGTTTGGAATATATGAGTATGTGAACTGAGTCTTTAGTCTACAGGATAGGAACACCGGAGGATAGGAATGGCTCAGTTGGAGAAAAGAATTGATTTTGACATTTCTAAGCCCAGGATACACACAGCTCAGAGTAAAATGTACTGACCACTGGTGCATTTGGCAGAATGAGCACAAGCTTTAGCTGGGTGTTCATGCTAGGGCTTGGGCAGATCCGCATGGCCTAGGCCAGCCCACATGACCTGGGCTCTGAATGCTCACCCTGTGGCAGTGTGTTTGGGATATGCAAATACTGAGATGAGGGCAGATTTTTTTTGTTGTTTTGTTTTGCTAGATCTATGCATGGATATTGCCCTTGTTTATCAAATAGCAAGGGTAGAGAGGGAGAGAAAGGAGGCAAGACAGCAAGAAAAAAGGAGACACATGAGGCACAGAGGTGTGACCCTTGGCCAAACTAGAAGAAGCACAGGTACCTAGTTTTAAAATTTTTTTTATTTGTTTGTGGTTTCTCAAAATGCTAACAGGAGTAGCAACAATTGGATTACAACCAGGAACTTCAAGTGGTAGCCAAGAAGAGACTTTAAGATTGGGGCTGCAATAATCCCAATTTATTTCTAGAAGAAACTGGAAAAGGTGACTGTCTTTTGTTCATTGCATTGTATTGACAAGGGATATTGGTCCTATTTCCCCAGTCAAGTTCTAGAAGCTACTGACAAGGAGGCAATATCTGGCATTGACCAGGCCTCCTGCTCCATGGGACCATATAAGGCAGCCCATGCCTTTCTCACAGTGTTTCAGGGAGGCCCATTCTGTGCAGATTTTGGCTTCAGGCCCAATAGGGCCAGAAGTGGCTAGGAGAATTGGTGATTAGAGATGTGTTACTGTTTCCCCATGAGTCTCCAATAGGCCATTTAAAAGGGATTTTTTGTGGCTTGCTATGTTGCTGAAATCATTATACACAACAGCTGGAAAATAAGACTAGTATAGCTCAAACTATCCTGCCAAATGCTTTCATCTGATTTTTCCTTCCTCCTCCCCTATTCTCCCATCACCTTGAGTCACCTGTAAATTCACTTGTCATCTGAAGCGGAATAACAAGTTGTCCTTAGCAAAACCGCTGAGCGCTTTATAATTTTGTGGTGTATTTTTGTCAGTAGGTAGCAGAGGCTCAAGTATTTTTTGGTGTAATTCTTGAAATTTTATGACAGAAAACAAATAAAGATAGATGTGTCTGAGAATCTTGACCTTCACGCGCAACTTTCTTTACCTTCTGTTCATTGAGATGACCAGGAAGATGCTGGGGGTAGGGGCCCTGATGGGCGGGTGAGCCCTGGGGGAAGAGTGGCCTGTTAGGTGACATGGAGGACCTTCATCTTCAGGAAGCTGGGGCCTGACATGATGCTGAGGCCCTAAGTGTGGACAAAGAGATGTACTTGGCCACCTGGCTTGCAGTCCGCTGTCCTTCATTCTCTGTGGCTCTGCTGGTCAGCCTCTGAGGGCCAGGCTGAGCTGGGGATGGGGGCTACAGCACTAGATGACACAGAGTGCTTTATTCTATTTTATGTTGTAAGAGAATATAGTCTGGGTTCCCTATGGAGAAAAAAACCTTGTTTCTCACAGTTCTGGAGGCTGGGAAGTACGTGATCAAGGAACCAGTGTCCCATGAGGGCCTTCTTGAAGCATAATCCCAAGGCAGAAGGGCAAAAGAGAAGGTGAGAGAGAGCAAGAGATTGAATTGATAACTTCAAGCCCTCTTATCGTGGGCATTCATCCACTTATGTGGGTGGAGAACTCATGACCTAAACACTCACCATTAGGCCCCATCTCTCAACACTGTTGCATTGGGGATTAAACTTCTAATACATGCTTTTGGGGGAACACATTCAAACAATAGTGCATAGTCACTGCTCTGAAGTCTATAGGCAAAACTGGATGTAAAATAGACAGTGACAAGAAGAGGGTCTGATGATACTTTTGATATCATGTACCTGGTGGCTGCCCAGCACCTTGAGGGGGAAGATAATGAACCATGAATGGGAGCCTCCGCATAATTACCTTGTTTAAGGATAGGATGATGTGAGTATGTGGGAGTTATCAACCCCCATTAAACAGGTGAAGAGATTGTGGCTCACAGATGTGAAGAGACTGCTCTAGGGCTATAGCAGAAGAGCTGGGATCCAAACCCAGCTTTGTATGATACTTTTACTTCCCTTAACCACTGCTATGTACGACCTCAAGCAATGCTGTCAAGGTTATAGTTAATTCCTCCAGTCAATTTGCAGTTATTATAAAAGCAGACTCACCTATTCTCAGCCAGAACTCAGTTTCAATGGTTAATGCCAAAGTAACAAATACCTAAATACTATGTGTTCTGTGATAAGTATTGTTTTATGTTCACAGAGCCACGCAAAGTTCCAGGAGATGAGTACCTCCATCTTCAACATCATCACCATAAGCACCATCGTTATCATCCCTAGATGAAGAAATGGTGACACAGAACTGTGAAGCAGCTTGCTTTAGGTCATTCAGTTAGTAAGAGGCAAAGCTGGGATTCTAGGCCATGCATTTGTTGACAGTGTCATAACCACTCTGACATTCAGCGGTATCCATACATATTTGCGTTTTGCTCTGAAGTTCATAGTTTGTGTCCATTTATTCTATCTTAGCTGTCAGGCCATGTGAGGAAGTGGTCTGGGTTGACTTTGAGTGAGGCTGAAAGTAGAGGCTCCAAGCTGATTGCTAAACTGGGATGTGCAGCTGAGCATGCATGGTAGTGGGAAGAAGAAAGACAGGATAGCTCCTGCCCTTTGGGTCTACACAGGCTGCTAAGCACCAGGCATCAGATAACCTTCTGCAGACCCATATAGACTTAGGTGTCCAGACTGTCTTTAAGGGATGGTGAGGTGAGCTGAGCTGGAGAGGCCCAGGCAGGCACTGGGGCTGGCATATCTATCACAAAGGCTAACTGATCCACATGACCAACACATAAATACCGAGTGTATTTTTCAATTACACGAAATCAACTGATGCCTTAATGAATACATGTTCAAACATTCTGTCATAAGGATTTCCCACTCTATAAGAAACAAACCAATGCTATCTCTACTCAGCAATGAACAGGCTATGGGGGTGTAGCTGGAAACAAAGGCGAAATGGAAGTGTGAGGAGATGGGTAGCAGCTATTTCTACTTTCAAGAGTGACCTGGGAACCGCGTGCTATTCCTTCCAGTGTTATGATTTTCACATTAGAACAAAGGAGGATGCCTAACTCCTCCCATAGATATCCAAGGAGTGGCAGATCAGTTAGGAGCGTTTAACAAAAGGAAGTTAGAAGAGTTTGACAAAAGGTGAGGAAAAAGCTCTGCATTTTGAAAGGAGGAGTGTCACAGGGCCCCTTCTGGCTGACAGGGTAGCTGGAGTAGCCAGGGAAAGATCATAAAAACAGAACTTTGATTATTTGAACAACTATGTTTGTGGCTTTTGCACGGTTTTCAATCTTTCCATCATCTGTGGTAGCTGATCTTGAAAGGCTCCTAGATAAGACAGGACCAAAGCCGTGTGAGAAATGTGTTAGAGCCAAAGGTGTGATTGTGCTGGAAGTTCTAGAAGGGTAGGGCATGTTAGTGTAGTTGTTCACCAGGGCTGCACGGACCTTTGAACTGGGCCTTGTAGGACAGGTCACATTTTGAGAGGAATAATGCGGGTGGTGGGACATCATAATGCTGTCCTCCCAGGAAATGGGAAAAATACCATGAAAGTGTGGAGGAGGAAATATCCAGGGCTTCTCTTCATGACACTGTGGGATATCTCCCCTACACTGGTGCTGAATGCAAACATGAAACAAAAAGAAAGCTGCCCCTGCTTCTCTGGGGCTCATGGTCCCAGCTAGGGATAGAGGTTGGGGTGGGGCGAAATGAATGGACAACTGCTGCATGTTGGGGAGAAGCAATTGTGGTGTCCAGGGTACACCATAGTGCCTGATCTCAGAAGCAGGTCAAGTCAGAAGACATTTAGGGGGAGGTACACATTTTTTTTCTGGAAAATTCAAAGACCACTTGTTGGAACTGTTATGGCATTTTATCTCCCCTCCACTTCCCCGGTGTGATCTGATCCAACTGTAGAGTCAAATGAAACAAGAAGTAGATTCCCAACAATTTTTCTGAGAAGTGCACAATGCCATCTCTTTAAAGAATAGTGCTCCTGAACAGTTGAAAGAGAAGGGCTGGTTTCCATGGCAACATCAATGCTGTTTCCCATAGATCAGATTCAGTCTGGCACAATGGGCTGTTTATCCCATTCTGTCCTTTTGTCAGAGTTGTTCCGTCCCTGGGCACATAGACCCAGTGTTCAGTTAGTCAAATTGGCCCTCAAAGATGACCACCCTCTTTCTGGATATCCTTGAGCTTTTTTTGTCTCCTCTTTTTCTTTATCTTTGTCTTTCTCTGCCCCCATCCAGAGGCTGAGGAATGATTTGATGCCCTGATATTAAGGTTTGTGGTGGATGCTGTGCTGAGTCTGGGCCTTGTGTTGGGTGGGGCACAGATGGAAGGGGAAGATGGATAGAGTCCGTGGTAGGAGGGCAGCTAGCCCTGGGTCTGGCCTTGGCCAACTCCCTTCTTCTCTCTATACAGCAGCTTCCGTATCTTTAAAATGAGGACAAAAATTGTTCCACCCTCATTGTGCAAAGATTCTGTGATATAATGTTTAAAGATTTACCTATAGCAGGCACTCAAACATTGTAGCTCCTGTGGATAAAAATCTTACTCAGCCCCAGTTTCCTCATTTGCAAATTAGAATTATTTATACTCTACTCCCAGCCCCTATAGGATTGCTTTGAGTTAAAATAAGGGCAACAGCCTTGAAGTGCGTATAACATAGAAATTGCTCCCCTCCTAGCTGCCTTTAAGAAGCTCACTCCCCCGCCCAATCCCAAGCCCTGGCTCCTCCTCTACCATCTATCACATATACCTCTACACAAACCCAAAGGCTGCTCCAATTCTCCATGTCTACTAACAGTTTTTAATTACTAAATTCAGTTATACAAATATATTATTTTTAATGAAAAGTATTGCTTTGGGGCTCATCACATATCATGAAACAGTTTTGATCAAACTCTACACACATTTTTATAAAGAAAAAAAAAAGAAGAAAGAAAGTATGGACTTTATGTAGACCTCACCAATTTTCCCACTAAAATTCTTTTTCTGTTACAGGATATAGTCTGAGTTTCCACATTGCATTTAGGTGTCTCCTTAGGGTCCCTGATTTGTGTTGGTTCCTTGGTTTTACCTTGTTTTTTATGAGCTTGCCACTTTTGAAGAGTGCTGGTCAGCTATATAGAGTGTCCCACAATTTGGTTTGCCTGATGTTTTCCCATGCTACACTGAAGATATGTATTTGGGGGTAAAAAATCACACGGATTTATGTCAGGGGCTTACTACTGGTGATGTTCACCTTGGTCTGTTGGCTCAAGTGATCTGTTTCAGGCTTCTCTATTATGTTACCAATTTCCCCTTCATAATTAGTAAAAATTGGAGTAAATTAGTCTGATGACAATGCAAATAACCTGTTTGTCCTTTAACTTTCACACACTCATTCCAACATTTATCAGCAGATTTTGCAGCAATTATGACACTGGCAAGTTAATAGTAATTTTTTTTTTACCCTCTTTCCTCTATATTTATTGTATAATTGCCCCTTCTCCACATTTCTTTATTTTTCCAATCGTTTCTTTGTATTACTATAAACTCATGGATCTTTACTTATTCTTTGGGTTATAATTCAACACTATTTTATTCTGTTCCTCAAATTGTTTTGGCTTTTGTTATTAGGAGCCATTTTAGGTTGGATCCTTCCTATCTATCTATCTATCTATCTATCTATCTATCTATCTATCTATCATCTAGCTATCTGTGGATCATAAGATACTCTAGGCTTATCGCATATTTTCCCTTTCCCATACCTGAAATCAACCATGCCTCCAACCAGGCCCTATTCCTTTTATTGGGGAAAGACAAGATATTTAGAGACCAAGATCTGAACGTGAGGCATGCTCTCTGCTATGGAAATGCCCTTGTTTGCAAGCCTGCTGGGCATACAGAGCCAAAAATTATGAATATATACTAGCTTATCTACATGCCCTTTATCTGTTTATCCATTTACTTACCTACCTATCTACCTATCATCTATCAAGCCAGCAATAATTCTATCCATTTATCCATCTAAAGTACATATGAGTCTTTTGACCCTTCTTATTCCAAAGCACACCCATAGAATTCCTTTTGCTTACTTCTCACTTCTTTCTTTGACACTAGGAAATACGATTCTATTATCTACAATATTTGTATGCATATAAAGTTGTTTCAGATATGTGCATTGTTTTGATATTTAAAAGTTTGGACACCACTACAGATAATTTTTGGGCCATCTAGCATTGTGTTTTAGAGAGTGTATTCAGATATAAAGGGATTTTTATTTTCTGAAGGTTAACATTTTTTGAGGTGGGTAATGCATGGTATCATATTTAAGTTGAGTTTACAAAGGCCTCACCACTGAGAGCAATAATGGGATCTTATTAACAATAGTACTGTACCCGTTGTACACATCTAATATCTGCTCATGCAGGATCCTGACCCCTTTGTAAAGATGTCACTTCTCAGCTTATGCCAGATATTGCTGGGGACTCCTAGATGGAATTTCACATGTGCTAAAGAGCCAGTGAGCAGCTGTTGAGCTGTGTTGCTCTACTGAGCTCCCTGGATGCCCCAGGTATTCTTAGGCCCATGGGCAGCGCTATGGTTGCCCCATAGCCCTTATAATTTCCAGCTGTCTGAGGCTCTAGGGGAGCAAGGAAGAAGTACTCTCTTATCTTTTTGAATTTCACTCTAATAGGAAGGGCCTAATGCAGGACCACTCATTCCTCCTGTGCCCTATAGAATTTTAACAAAAATAGTTCTCTATGTTATTTTTATTTTATTAACTGGACCCTAAACCTCTCTTATATGGGACCCATTCATGAATACAGAAGAGCGGGATTGAAATATGGATTTAAGCAACAGCTTTAGTGCTAAGGTTGTAAGTAAATCACTCACACATTCTAACTGTTCTATCTGCACCCATGGCAGATTCAGCAAATCACTCATATCACTCTTTCCCACTGAGCCTTGTTGCAGCCAAATCATCTTCCCCTACATCGTGCTCTATCCTCCTTCTGCTGCTCCATTTGATGCTGATAGTGACAGAGATTGCTGCCTCCCCAGAAAGTTCCACATTCCCCTTCCGAAGCATGCAGTTGTCACCAAGACAGCCTTCAGTGGTGGGAGATTATCTTTCACAGCCTTTCTTGTTTCTAAGCCTTTTTATTTATTCATTTAGTTTTAATTTTCATAGTACTGGGGATTGAACCCAGGGTCTTCACACTGAGCTATACCCTCAGCACTTTTAAAATTTTTATTTTGAGACAGGGTCTCATTAAGTCACTAAGTTGCCTAGGCTGGTTTCAAACTTGTGACCTGCCTATCTGAGCCTCCCAGAATGCTGGGATTACAGGCATGTGCTACCACACCCAGGTTATATTCTATTTAAAAAAATTTTTTTTTAGATAAGGTCTTGCTAATTTGGCCAGGCTTGGCTTGAATTTGCAATCCTGCTGCTTCAGCCTTCTGAGTAGCTGGGATCATAGGCAAGTGCCACCATACCTAAAGCTTCTAAGGCATTTTATACATTAGTAATGACCATTTGAGCATGAGTGGAAGTAATGTGCATCACTTTTGGGTTGGCACTTTTGAATCAAGGAATGGGTCTTTTCTACTCCCTCTTCCTCACCAATCCTTCAGTATCTGGCAGTAAGGAACTTTCAGATCTCTAGGGATGATGGAGCCATGAGATTGAAGGAGCCTGGATCCCTGAGTCTCATGCAGAGGATGGTCTCCTTTTAACACTGATATTACCTGAGTAAAAATCAACTTTTTCATTCTTAGTGAAATTTTTGTTTTTATTTATTACAGTGGAAATAATTGCTTTGACAGATATACAAAGAAAATTCATTTTCTGTTTGGATACCAACAGTGACCAGGTGTTACTGTTTTATGAAGTCTCCAGATCTCCCCAAATTAGGTGGGTAGGATTTTGCACTGTACACATCCCAGATCCTGTACATCCCTTTGTCACAGAATTATTACAATTTGGGGGGTATAGCTCAGGGGCAGAGCATTTGACTGCAGAATTATTACAATTTACTTTTATCACTGGATTGTTAGTGTGTAGTTTCTGGAGTATATGTTGAATTGATGAATGAAAAAATCATTTATATGCCAATAACCTCTAAATATTTACCATCACCCATTTGTTTTTCCTGAGGGTTACGGTCATCAACAACTCTTTCTGCTGGTTATTTATCATTGGATATCCTTTCAGGTACCTCAAGCTCAACACATCCACCCAAACCTTCCTCTTATTTGCTCCTAATACTGTTTATTTCACGTGGCCTTTAAATTGGATTTTGACATAACCAACTACTTGCTTACTAGAACTGGAAATCTGAGTATCATTATAATTTCATCTTATGGATGAAGAAATGGAGCTTTAGAGAGACCGAGTTTTGGGTTTGACTCTGTTTTGCTGCTCTAGTGCTTAGGCACATGCCCCTGTGCCCTCACATGGAGTCTAAGCATGCCTGCACTCATTTTCCTCCATTCTCCCTGCAGGCCTCCACCATCTGCTTGAAGGCCCCCTACCCCTGCACCTCTTCAGGATTGCCAGACTCCACTGACATCTCTAGCAGGCTGGCTTTTCCTGTTTGCAACTATTTTCCCAATTAAATTCTTTTATTGGTACATTTTAGGTATACAATACATTTACATTCATCATTAGGTGCTTGTACCTGTACATAATGTATCTTGGTTCTTATTTTTTCCCCATTCTCAGTCCTCCCTTCACCCCCTCCACCCTTCCCTATTTACAAAGACTTTGTTTCCATTTTCTCCTTTTCTCATAATTTTTTCTTTCCCTTTTTCCCTTCCTCCTTCCCCTCCCACTTCCCCTATCCTATCTGCAACTTTAAATAAACGCATTTGATTAGGAAGATACATCTTTCTATGTTTGTAATTTATTCCCTTCTCTGCAAATTGTCCAATTAATTAAAAAGTAAAAGCAATATAATTCAGACCAGTGAGCTTCTGAAAGTGAAAAAGAAGCTACAGAAAGTTGGTAATATTTAGAGAATCCTGGCTTTGGAGTTGGGCAGACCTACATCTGAGTCCCATCTCTGTTGGTCTCTGGCTGTCCTCCTTTCTGAGTCTCTGTTTCCTCACTTCTTTTTTTCTTTTTTCTTTTTGGTACTGGGGATCAAACTTGGTTCCTCGCGCTTGCGCAGCAGGCAGTGAAAGCACTGAGCTAAATCCCCGGCCTTTCCTCGCTTCTGAAGTAAAGATATTAATCTCTGCTTCACATTTGAGCAATATCATTTGAGAAAGTATATATATGGTTTTGGAACTCTAAGGTGCTCTGGAAGTAGGGAAGAATATTTTCTTATATTAATTTGCAGAAAGCAAACTTTGGCCCACATATCCTCTTAGGGACTCTAGAGCCCATGGTCACACTGCTAGAAGCTCATGAAGCCATGACTTGAGGTAGGTCTCTCCAACTTGGTTGTAGTTTGAATTGTGTAATCCACAAAACATACACTGAAGTCCCAATCCTCCCAAACTTAAGAATGTGACTATATTTGGAGATAAGGTATTTACAGAGATAATCAAATTAAAATAAGACCATTAAAGTGGGCTCTGATCCAATACCACCGGTGTTCTTATGAAAAGGGAAAACTGGGCACATACACAAGGATACAGGGTAAATGTCCTGTGAAGACAGATGAGGTGATGCTTCTATCAGCCAAGGCACTGAAGATGATAACAAACTACTCAAAAGCCAGAGGGAAAAGCACAGAACAGATTATTTTTTGCAACCTCCAGAAGAAACCAACCCTGCTAACACCTTAATTGTGTACTTTATCATCCAGGATTGAGACAATACATTTCTGGCTTAAATTTTAAGTCACCATTTGTGGTGCTTCTTATGGTAACTTTAGTAAACTAATATGGTCTCCAAACATTGTGCCCTTTCTGTAAACTGCATGTGACAATGCTTCATGATGCAGACATTGTAATAAATACATACAAAATCAAATGAATCTATTCAAGTCAGTGTTTACTAGCCTTTGCCCATGTGCAGAGTCCCTTCTAGGAACTGAGAAGAAAGCAATAACTAAAATGCAGACCTCACCTTCAAGATGATAGTGAAGGATGCCAGACGTGTAAAACTCCAAATTGATGCTCTTTCATTGTTTTAAATGTCCCGCAATCATTCAGTAAGTGCCCTGAACGAGCTGCTGCAGGAGGATCTGGTCCTGACCCTACAAAACTCCCAGATCTATAATATGAGATAGGACATAGTGTAACAAAAAGCTTGGAGAGGTCCAAATGAAGGAAGTATGCACAGGGTGTAGTCCCAGGGATTTCACAGCATAACGAAGGGGAGCAGTTCACAGTCACTAACAATAACCATCATGCCCACAGTAACGTCTACAACAACTACCAACTACTAGCTAGTGGGGGAAAATAGGGGCTAGAGTACATTCAGATTAGATGAACTGGAAAACAAACTCTCTCACATATTTCCTGCTAGCTTTCAATCTCCACTTTTGTAATCATCAGAGTCAGATAAAATGCATTAACAGTTTGGGTTTGAAATCAGCAGAGGTAGTTGGCATTTAATTGCATTTGGAATGAAAATAGAGAAAAATCTTTTAAAATCATTATTGTATTTTCTGCAGCATGACAAGTGGTGCTTTTAAGTAGTTGCTCTTTGACCTTTTCTCAGCAACAAAGATGAAAGCTGTTTGCGCTGAGCTCAATCCAACCTCAAATTTACTTCCGAGCCCTGTGCCATACTTCCTAAGCAAGAAGAGAGGTGGCTGCTGGTATAGATGCCTCCTCCTTGGAAAGAGCTTTGCCCCCCTCCCTCCCAAGAGAGTTCAGACCTGGCATTGCTGAGAAACAGCAAGCAGCACTGCTTGGTTAGACAGCCTGTAATATCTTCCTGGAGCTCTAGGAAGAAAAGCTCTTTCAACACAGGCCTAGAAAATATGCACAACTGAAAAGCACACCATGAGGTTCTGTGGCTCCCTGATATGCCTGTCTTTCATCTGGCTCATCAGAAAACTTTATTGTGGCTGACTAAATTCTTTGCAAATAAATTTCCTTTCCCAAAAGCAAAGGGGAAGCTTTATTTTTCTCCCCTAACATAATGAGATGAAGAGAATTCAATTCACCAGATTTCCTCTTGAGTAGAGCATTGTATTTATTTGGAAAACATGCCTCAAGATGCTAGTGGGTGCACATGCCTGTAATCCCAGCACTTGGGAGGCTGAGGCAGGAGAATCTTTGTGACTCATGAGTTCGAGGCCAGCCTGGGCTACATAGTTCAAGGCCAGCCTGAACTACATAGCGAGGTCCTGTCTCAAAACAAAAAACAACGAAACAAAACAAAGCAAAACAAAACGAAAAAAGGCTAGTGGAGGAACAGGTGATACCCTAAGGCAATAGTCTTCAAAAATCTTTTTTTTTTTTTTTTTGGTATCGGGTATCGAACTCGGATCCTCCTGCTTGCAAGGCAGGAGGCAGAACCACTGAGCTAAATCCCCAGCCCCTAAAAATCTTTAAAGTTCCCCTAAAGTAACAACAAAAAAAATTAAAACCAGATGATATGTACACTCTTTAAATCACAAGTTCAAGCAGTTGTGAAAGATATAATTTACTATTTATGGCATATGAATATGTGCTTGTACACTTAGGTCTTTCAATTTTTTGGGAGGTATAATACTTGTACATATTTATGGGGTATAGTATGACAATTCAATCCATGTACACAGTGTGTAACGATCAAATCAGAGCAGTGACCTTTTCCATCTCCTCAAATTTTGATGATTTCTATGTGTGGAGAACTTTCATACTTGTTTTTTTCTAGTTATTTTGCAATGTGTCACAGACTGGTACAGACTATAATTGCCTACTAGAATACAGACCACTAGAAAGCTCCTTCAATTTTTAAGAATGTCTGCTAAGTACTCAAACTGGCAAGGCTGTGTATTTAAACCATTAGTTAAATCAAAATGTTTGTCATAAAA
The DNA here is from genome assembly GCF_000247695.1 of Heterocephalus glaber. The sequence goes on along the minus strand of NW_004624733.1, from coordinate 15,929,139 downwards.
CACCTGACATCATTACTTAGTTTAAGTAAACTTACTTAGAAATGAATGAAAATCAAGATGGACTAATATATGAATTGAAGAGACAGCAGATAGAGAGAAATGTAATAAGAGAAATACAGCAAAGTGTACACCTAGGTGATGAACACATAGCAGTCCACTACACAACATTTTGAAGACCAATAGCGTGTAAGACAGGTCTACCTTAAAAACTACGAGAAATACTTGAGCTATTTATCAAACATTTTGATTGTTTAATGACCATAATAGTCTTGTGTTGAATCCGTCCTCCCATATTACAGATTAGAAAAAAGTGTTCCAGAGAGGCTAAAATAAATGTGCAAATTCCCAAAATTTTTTCGATGTCAGACAAAATTTGAGCCCCAAGGCAGCCCACCTCTGACACTCATACTTCATATTCTCATCAAGCTCAAAGTTCACCCCTTTAGAAGTCAGTGGCTATTTTATGTCTTAGGAACTAAGATTGTACAAATCAGAACTGTGTCCCATTGTCTTCCCCACAGATAGTTTTGTCTGCTATAGTGACTGCCCCTCAGGAGCCACACATTTTCTTCCCCTTTCCTTTGGCCTGGAGGTCTCTGCTCTTTTTGGCAAAGCACTGTGGTAATAACGAGGCTGGATGAAAAGCCAGTCTTACTGTGGCTAAGTGGGAGAGGGGAGGTTGTGTCAGGGGAGATGAGAAAGAAGAAGAGGTTGCCCTTGAAAGTTAGCAGAGGGCCTATTTTAGAAGCAATTACTTCTGGAAACTGAAGAGCTAGAAATGTACTCCCTAAAACAAACTTACTCTTTCTGCACCCTCTAATTGTCTGTCTTCCCACTTTGAAGGCTCACAGACAATGTATGCAGAAAAAGTGACTGAATAAGTGTGGTAAGGGGATCACAGCTTCCCTGAGAGACCTGGAGACCCCAACTCCAGGCTTAGCTTTCTGGGTCAACCCTCAGAACCATGCTGTAAGGGAACAAATACAAAGGCCAATGGCCAAGGACACTGCTGTAGGGTGGAAAAGAATAGAGAAACAACACCACAATGCCCTCATCTTTCAGCCCACACGAGTCCTCTCTAGTATTAAATAGGCTGAAATGATTTGGGCCCTTATAGAAAAGGGAAATTTGGACACAGAGACAAACACACATTAGGGAGAATGCCATGTGAACATGCAGATTGAGATGATGTATAGAAGTCAAGGACTTTCAAAGAATGACACTCAACTATGAGAAGCTGGGAGAGAGGCATGAAACATATTCTCCTCACAACCAACAGAAGGAGCCAATGCTATCAATGTCCTGATCATGAACATCCAGCTTCTAGAACTCAGACAGGAAGAAGTTTCTGTTGTTTAAGCAATCCAGTTTGTGGTACTTTGTCCTGGCAGCCTTTGGAAGGTAATATATAATCAAAGTAATTTTTAGTCTCAAGGCATTTTATTTGGTGATTTGTTTTGAAAATCACACACACATACACATATGTGCATTTAAGTCTGGGACATATGTTTAGCTGAATTCTTTAATATGATCTGACTAAGAAATATATTCCTAAAGAAATATGACTTTGATACCATAATGAAGGCCAGAGATGTGATTTATAAATATCTGTTTTCCAGGAACCTTTCAGGAATCATCTATATGTGTGTACTCTGATACAGATTCTGGGAGTAAAAATGAAACTGTTTAGTAAAACTGAAGTTTTCACTGAGTTATGCTATCAATGCATCTATGAGAGAAGTGGTTTACTCATTTAAAAGAGTAAAAGATTCAAGAGTGAATAGAATTTTTTCTCACTTAAAGGAAAAGAATAAAGAACCTTCTCTTGCTTTGTCTCTCTTCATTCTTTTCTTCCTATCTTCTTTCCTTCACCTGAGTTCCTGTAACACATTCCACCAACCCTGTGCAACCACTGGTGACAGTGAGTGGCAGACATTGTCCACAAAATATTCATATGTTCCTTTGATGGAGTACAGTTGTTTCAGGGAAGTAGATGTTGAGCTGTGCGCTACATTTCCCAGATTCCTTTGTATCTAGGGGGCATCATATGACTAAATTTTGCCAATCAAGTGTAGGAGGAAGTGATGTATGCTATTTTCTCATCCACTTGGTTCTTAATGATAAATTAAGATGCCATTTTTCTATCTGCTTGGTCTACTTAACTGAAAATACTTCACTTTGTTATGATATTTTTGCTTTTTCTAATTAGAAACCTATTAGTAGATTAGGGGGAAGAAAAAAAAAAAGACTGTAGAGAAGAAAGAAGGGCTTTATTAGACCACTAGATTTTACAGATACCACTGAGGCAAGTAGTTGCATTTAGAAGATTGAGGAAAAGGTGTTAAAGAATATGAATCACACCAAGAAAAAATTATCTTTTTCTAAATTTTTATACATCTTGATTACATTAAGGAGGAAGTCTCCCTTTACATCTACTTTTCCTTACTATATTTCTACTGTATCTACCTTCAGGATGTGAGGGTACCTAACTAGAATTTACATTGTTTTAATTATATTTATTTCATTTTTACTTCTAAAAATAGATGATGCTAAATTTATGTTTATAGTCTTTATATGAAATTTCCTCTTTAAATAAAAAATTAAGGAAATACATCTATCTGGTCAATATAAAAAAAGTATTAAGTAAGTCATAGCCCATATGGTCAAGGATAAGGCAAGATAAAGGGAGTGTTTCTATGCCAAAATATTATCTTTTGAAAAGGTAGTTGGAAATATAGTGTATAGTTAACTTTTCTATCATTGAGACACAATACTTGACACCCAAAACATAAAGGAGGGGAGATGTATTTGGGCTTTCGGTTTTAGAAGTTTTGGTCCATAGTTGGCTGGTTCTAAGGTAGAAACATTATGGTGGAAGGGCATGGCAGGGGAAAGCTGCTCAACCCATGGCAGAGAGAGAGGAATAAGAGAGCAGCTAGGAACAAGAGTATATCCTTCCAGGTCATGTTCCCAGGGTTGCACCTCCAACCACACCCACTTCCTAAGTAGCACTTTCATCTATGAACTCATCAATGGATTTGTCCACTGATGAGCATAGCACTTTTATAATCCAATGATTTTTCTAAAGTCTCACCTCTGAACACATGAGACTTCTGGGGAATGTTTTAGATCTAAACCATGACATACTGGTCAAGAAGATGCTTGGCTGTCCCAAGGAGATATGCTTTAGGAACCAGAGAATAGAAAGGAAATTTATAAAATCCTACAATTTTGCTCTATCTCTTTTTTTCTCCACACATCTGTTATACAGGAGCATCTCCCTGCAGCAGGAAATGGTCATCAGTAGTTCCCAAATTGCATAGTTAACAGGGAAGTGATTGATTGACTTGCTGTTGATCCCACTTTCACATTTCTTGGAAACTGATCATTGGCCTAAGGAGTCAGGTATCCACCTGCATACCAACGACTTGTATTTACAATCAGGTACACATCTCTGCATTAATTGCTTGTACGAAGGCACTGATGACATTGAGTCACATGACTATGTTACAGTCATGTGATTGGGATAAGAAGTAAGTTGTGAGAGAAAAAGAGGTTGTGATAAAACATAAAGCAAAAAGTGGATGAATTTGGCATTAAAATGGAGAATTTTTTCTTAATGAATAATTCTATCAATTAAGTTAATAGATAAATCATAGACTGAGTAAATATACTTGCAATATCTCACATCAGCAAATCAATACCTATTATATATAAATAGCTTCCACAAATCAATTTAAAAACAAAAGAACTCAATAAGAAATGAAGAAAAGATAAGTAGCTCTTTCACAGGAGGGAAAGTCCAAATGGCTAAACATACATGAAGAGAGATTGAACCTCACAAGTAATGAGGGAAATGGCAGTGCAAGCATTGTGAAATCAACTTAAAGTTATTAGTGTGACAAACATTATTGAGTGAATAGTTCCAAGTGATGGTGGGAAATGGGAAGCTCGGGATTCTCTTGGCTGAAGTGGGAACATAAATTGGCAGAGTCCTTCTGGAAAGTGGTCTGCAGCATTGAGCAAAATTAAGCATGCCTCTGCCACTTGACCTAGTTAGCACATTTCTAGGCCTACAGCCCAACAAAATTCTTTCCAAGGTCAGCAAGGAAATATGTGTTAGAACAATTATTGCTAAGATTCGTGGAGGGTGAGGTGAGGATGGTAGGCAAACTGGGTGCTCATTATGATAGGTAAGAACAAATAAAATGTGATAAATTCATACTGGACAATACCAGGCAGGAGCTAGAGCCACAAATAAGGTATGCAGATAGCTGCATGGAAAGATCTCCATGCAACAAAACTGAGGAACAGAAGTGGGAAACCAAATGAAATTAATTGCATGACACTATATATTCAAATTAAAATGCATTACACACAAAGCAACATTACTTATTTGACCCTAATCAATGCCTACTTAAGACCATATATGAGACCCATATGAGAGGCAGGTATGATAATACTAACAATCAGGGAGGAATCTAAAATAAAGAAAAGGGGCAGCTAGACACACAGTCAAAGGATGTTTGAACACGAGGCTGTGTATGTTTTTGAGATGAGAGAGGCTAAGACAGAGAGCCCCTTAGGGGACTGTTAGAATAGTTTGGGTAAAGGAAGGTAAATATTGAACTCTTTTGGTAGTGGTAGAGATGGAATGATGCCAGTGGATTTTAGGGATACATGGGAAGAGCAGAAATGATGGGACATGTGATGGATTGAATGTTGTTGGTGGTGACGGAAGCATCTAGAATATTTTTTGTGTTTCTAGATTGCTAAGTAGATTGTGCTGGCTTTACCAGGACTTGAAACTCAGAAGAAGCACCAAGTTTGGGGTGAAAATAGTGAGGTCCCCTTTGGTTGTCAATACAGGATGAAATCATTGGTATGACCATGATGAAGTGCATGAATATTTCATTGCAGATAAGCATTTGGACCACAGACTGAAGTAGACTCCCTGCCTAACATCATACATGCTGCTGTGCTAAATTAGCCTTTAAAAATTGCTAGGATGACTTAGCAAAATGAATTTCTGGAATGAAGAAGAGGGCAAATAATATTTATATCCCAGTGAAGGTCAGGATTTGGGCAGATACAGATTGAATAAGAGGTTTTCATGTGTAGTTTGAAACAGAAATGCTGGACTTCATTTTTAAATCTCTAAATTATAAACTGGGATTTGTGCAAAGGATTTTATTCTCCATTGACTCTGAACATGATGAATATCAATACTTTGAGGCATCTGTAATACAATGCCAGGTTACTCAGCACAGTGAAAAAAAATTCATATCCCAAATTCTCAGTTTATGTAGTAGTTGGCAAATAAAAGGACTGAGGGCTGGAAGATTGTCAATTTGACCATATATAATGACTCACAGGTGAGTAAGAATCATCTTTGAATGATGTACTGAGCTCCACAAGGATTTTACAGATGTCAGGAATAGAAGAGTGAAAAGTCAGTGAGAGGCTGAGGAGGGACACTGAACTTACTGCAAAGGGGCCTGGATGCCACTCCTGACAAAACTTGTTTGAGGGCCTTGGGTGAATTAAATCCATTTACCTCCTAGAGTCGCATCTGTTTCCTCAATTACAAAACACACTGGTTCAAAGATAGTCTTTAAGCTTTTACTTTACTGAATCCAGGACTCTTTGTTCCACTCATAACCTTAACGTGTTCTGAAATGGATCAGCTCACATGTTTATGATCCTTTATAAAGATTTTCCTATTCATGACCTTTATGAGAATTCATCATGTGTTCACAAGATAGGGAGTACATGGCTGAGTTTCACTTCCTAAGTGAAGAAAGTTAGAAAATAAAATCCTAAAAGGGGGTATGATTTTACAAGGCTGGGATAGTGAAAAAATAGAGTGACCAGCTATCTCAATTTACCTGAGACTATCCTAGTTTTGACACTGAAAATCCCTGGCCTGGTTTGGATATGGTCTGAGTGTGTCTCCCAAAGGAATTCAGTGTGGTGATATTGAGAAATAGTGGAAACTTGAAGAGGTGGGGCTTAGTGAAAATTAAGCAGGTCATTGGGATGCTACCATTGGAAGGGACTAACTGTTCTGACAGAACCCCAGTTAGTTCCTGTGAGTGGATTTCTGGCCCCTCCCCTTCCTCTAGCTTCCTGTCTCCCAAATGACCTCTCTCTCTTTCCTGCACTTCTGCCATGATGCTATCTGCTGTATTGTGATGTAGCCAGAAAACCCCCACTAAAGCCAGAAAATCTGGGCATTAGGATCAAGACCTCCAAATGTATGAGCCAAATAAACTTCACTTTATATGTTACCCAGCCTCATGTATTTTGTTATAGCATCAGAAAACCAGACTAACATAGTCCTCATCCTGGGAAACCCTTTAGTCTGGGTGTGGTCTGCTATTCTAAGAAAGTGTAGTTGCAGGTTTAAAATCATGGCTGTAATTTTTGAAATCTTGTGCTTTTTTTCAAATAAATATTTTACTATGGACTCAAAAATATGGTCTTTTCCCTTCTCTTTCTGTTTCCTATCCCAAAACTCTACCCCATACTCCTACTTCCCAGAAGATTGCCAGAAACCTTTGGAACAACTTTGTGGAACTTAGCTTAGAATTTAAATAGAATGGCAGAATTATTAGTGGTTTACCAAAGCACATTTCTCCCTTCCCTCTAGGCACACAGTCACACTACACCTCTCAGCTTCCCTCATGGACAGCAATGACTTAGTGACCAAGTTCTCTCCAATTCCATATAGATATACCAACTCTAGGCTTGGACCATTAACAACTCTTTCCCCCTCCTAATCTCCTATTATTTTTTCCCGTCCTCCAGATGCACAGAGAAAGTTCTAAGAACTCAAAGGAAGTTACTGATATACCAGGGAAGGAGTCAGGGCCCTTGAGTAACAGGAGATGATCTCTCATGGGGCTCTATTTTAGCATGTGTTGTGAGCAGAGTTACCAACAGATTTTGTTCCAGATTATTTTTTTCTGGATGTTTGTATAACAGCCTTGGAAGATAAAGATACTGTTCAGTTTTGAGCAGAGAACAGATTTGCTGCCTGACATAATAAAGAGAATGTCCCCTTCTCAGTCAAAGGACAAACAGACTTACCACTTATTAGAAAAGATTGAAGTTCACTAATTTGTGGTGTTAATTCATAGTGCAGCATCCACTTGGATGACTCTGCATAGCTGTCATGGGACTTAGGAAGGAAAAGAAGCTTGTGTGAACATGATATTCATGTCCTTTGTCCCTGACCCAGGAGACTGTGTCTTCTGCCAACATCCATGAAATGGTGGCAGGCCAATGTATTAGCTTGCAAGTGGGGTATGATCTCAGGCCCTTGCAGTGCTTGACAGCAACTCCCCAGGAAATCTGTGCATATAGGTGCACCCACTTTAAACTTCTGTGCAAATGAGTGATGGACCTTTATTATGATTTGCTGAAATATTGGGATATTGAATAGTGTTTCTTACAGTGGCTACTCTATGGCTATTCTACATTACAATCACAAAGGATCAGGAAGAATTTACCCAGACCAGCAACATACCCAGGACTGCTCTGGGTTAGCAGGTACCTTTTATCTAAGGCAGAGACGATTAATGTGTTTGAATTCAAATTTTAGTTACTTTCCATATGATGTTACTGTCCCAATCCAGATTGGGTCTTTTCACTGGCTAGGCTTGAAAAACAACTCAGGACTCACTGGAGCACATAGCAGATCTTGGTAATTTTATCGTCCTCCACCACTCTTTCCTCTTATCTCCTACTGTGGAGACCAAAGAGGCTCAAGAATGTCTCTTCTTGGTGGTACCTGCATCAACCCTTGGAGCTTGCTACTGTTCAAGTGCAGGTCACATGAAGAAAGTGTGTGTTAATGTGGGAGAAGCAAGCCCATCTCTAATGGGAGGCAAAGTCCTGCATTTTATAGATTGTGAGAAGAGATTATTGATTCATGACATCAGCAGGAAGGTGACTACTATTTGAATTCAGGTAGGAAATTCCACCAGATGCTGTTTTAAGGTTTCAAAGGCAAATGATTGTGCTTGGAATCTGTAAAAATGTAGCTCTCATGGTTCTTTACCTTCTCTTCCTGGCCACCATCAAGGCTATCAAGATATGGCTATAGATATAGATATAGATATAGATATAGATATAGATATAGATATATAGTTGTGTGTCCCCCTAAAAGATATACTGAAATTCTAATCCCTGATCCCTGTGAATGTTACCTTACCTTTAAATCAGAATTTGACAGATGATCAAATTAAGATGAGGCCATGAGGGTTTAATAAGCAACACGACTAGTGCCTGTATAAGAAGAAAATACCACATGAAGACACAGGCACAGGAGGGGAGAGAGCCATGTGACAATGAAGGTCAAGAATGGAGAGCTGCAGCTGCAAGCCACAGAGTGACAAAGATTGCTGGTAAATGAAAAAAAGCTGGAAGAGGAAAGAAAGTGTTCCGCTGCAAATTTCAGTGGAAGCATGAATCTGTCGACTCCTTGATTCGAAACTTCTAGTCCCTGACACTGTGTGTGACACAATATACTTCCATTATAAACCATCTATGCTTATGATGCCTTCTTATAGCAGCCTTCAGAAATGAATACAATCCTTAATCAAACATCTCAGTGGAAGAGTGGCCTTTCTAAAACCCAGGATGTCACTCCCATTGTGGCCCTACTGTATATAGGATAGAACTCAAATACCCTTGTATTCTTCAACACCCACTCATACCATCATCCACATTTTCCACCTGAAACTCCAGTCTGGGTATGAGTAAGCCAAATGTACACTTTTTAGACTTTCATCTGTTGGACTTGACCACTATCCAGTGGTCTTCTTGTACCAACTGCTCCAACCCCACTGTGCCAGCCCTGTGTTATTCATCTCAGCTTCTACTGTGCTTCCTTTGATGGAATTAACTCTAACCACAGTGATCTTCCTTCTCTTAAAAAATGCCAAGCTGATATCCAGGGTCTTGGATATCTTTCTGGTGGGAAGACCTGAACTGAATTTTCATGCATTCATCCAGGGTCATTATACCTGCCATTGCAAACATCCACAACTCTTTGTCCCCAGCTAGCTTCTCCTCATTCTCAATGAATGGGCTCCATAGTCACCGCTTCTAAGTTGCCTTTCAAAAGCACACCATCTAAGTCACCCTGTCCTCATTACTTGCTATTTTAACACTCTGCTTCATTTCTGTCATAGCACTTACTACTAGCACATATTACCTATCAGTCATTTATTTGCCCCTCAAGAATTCTTCTAAATATATTTTTACCTAGTATTCCTCTAGCCCTTGTGCATACCTTGACCATAACCCCCACCACACTGCATTCCAAGTATTACCATTGCTTATCTAGATTACCATTTCTCTTACTAAAGCATATGCTTCTGGAGAACTGCTCCTGTCTTGTTTTCTTTCCTAAACTCCACGTCTGGTACTGGTACATGGGTGTGCATACAAATTCCCAATCGTGATTGTATTTCCTCTTACCCATAGATTTCCCATCCTCTCATGCCAAGCCCTCTCATGCCTCTGGGCCATTTACACCTGCATTGCCTTTTGCCTAGAATATTTTTGTCTTTTCCTCCTTGTTCTCCTGGACACTTAAGGTTCATCATTTCCTTCAGAGAAGCTCTGGGATCATCAGGTTGGGTTAGGTGCCCTTGCTATGAGTAGTCACAGACTGTTAATTGTTCTTCTGCTATGGTACTGATGTCACTAGGAGTACTATCTGTTTATACAGCTGCCTCCCTCACAGGACTGCCACAACATGGGGGCTAAAATCACATCTTATTTGTCTCTGTATCCTCCTTATCCTGGACCTAGAACTCAGAAGATTTAGGTAAGGCTATTATGTGATTCCATATATTTTTATTTCCACTTTCAGCCAATATGTATTAGGTATCTAACTAGGCCAGGTTTCTGAGGTTCTCCATATGTGAACTCACTAACCCACCCAATAAACCAATGAAGCAGATGATACCTTGGTTTTCAGGATACAGATCTGGAAGCTATAGCACAGAGAGAGCTTGGACAGTTGGGTTCCAGGGCCACACTCTTGGTTACTGAACTCTGTCTGTAGAAGTCCAAAGGCTCTCTGGGGGATGATCTCAAGCCCATCCAATTTTCCCTATGTGGGAGAGAGTCCCTTCTCTGTGTGCCAGAGACATCCCTCCAGCTGTGCTGGCTGATCCACCTTGGGGGTGAGCATAGGGTGAGATGATGTAGATCTTCACCCCAGCATCCCTCCAAATAACTCCCATGGTTCTGTCAAGGGGCTAGGTGTGAGAGTGAGGCTTCTGCACAGATCACATCCATGCTTTTCAAGATGCACCACTTCTTGGCATGCTTGGCAAGGAGAATGGGTAGCTTCTCTTGCATCCAGTTGTTCACATTTCCTAAATGACAGAGCCTTAATAAAAATGTGAATTCACTCTATCTTTCATTCATTCATTCATTCCCCATCCATCCATCTGCCCATCTATTTATTCCTCCCTTACTGAATTCTTTATTATGTAACACCCATTACACAGAGGCCTTCTCAGACCTCTCTCACTTAATCCTCAGCTATCACAAAGGAATTGCTACCTCCATTTGCAGATAGAGGAATGAGGACTTGGGGGCTTAGCAGCTTGTTCAAGGTAGTGGGGCTCTAATCCAAGTAGGCTTGACCTTAAAACTTTCAACGATTTTGCTACTAGGAAAAAGAGTAATCTGACCCTCTGAGAAGGGAATGCTAGGAAGAAGCAGCCCCAATAAGACAGGTACATTTTTGTGTAGCTGGGATAATTCCTGGACATATACTCTCTCATCATCAGGGAGAATATAGTGTGCTTTGAGAAGTTGGCTATGGGGGAGCTTGGAGAGGAGCACAAGGTACTGATTATGAGGTTTCGTAAACAGAGTAAAGCCAAGAGTACCTCTGTGTTCCTGCCCACTGTGAAATCAGGCAAACCCTCTCCAGTTTTCCTACGTAGTCTTTTTTTATCTGGAAGGTTCTTCTCATGCAGCCTACTGAATCTCTTGGAATTTAAGTGACAGTTATGAGCCATATAGTGATGGTTTCAGTCAATGATGGCCCATATACTGCGGTGGTCCCATGAGTTTATGGCCTACTGACATTGTAAATGTCTTAGTTTTTCTCAGTGTATTCTGATAAGTTGTACAATGTCAAAGTCACCTAATGATGCATTTCTCAGAATGTGTCCCTCATGTTAATCAACACATATCCATAACAAATTCACTCACACATTCACAGGGCTTTGGTCAGCAAACTGTTGTGTCAATCACTTGTCTAGGTTTTGGGGATATAGTGATGAACAAGACAGGCACATCTCCATTCTCAGGGAGCTTATGTTCCAATAGGAGAGAAGGGAAACAAGCAAACCAAATTAGGAAATAGACCAACTACCATCACTGGAAATAATGGTGGTGTGAAGAAGGGGCTCTACTTTTGGTAGAGGTATTGGAGGGGCATTGGGGCGCCTGAGGAGGAGCCATCCATGTGAAGAGCCAAGGTCAAGGCATCTCAGGCGAGGGAACAACAGGCTTAGAGTCTCTAAAGCAAGGAGATCATAGGACTCTGACAGCTGCAGAAAGTGGAATTCATTGACCTCTATCCTGAAGAGAATTCATTGGCTTCCCATCTGTGTGCCTATGGCATTCTGCTTCCTTCTGTTCGAGCTTGTGCCATATGGTCATCATTGATTCATCTCTTTGTCTTCTCCATGGAACTTAGCATGCTTCTAGATCAGGGACCATCTGCAGCATGTGTTTGGTAATAGTGCAAGTCTTACAGATCTTGCAGAGAGGTGGGGAAAATTAGAACAGAGGATCTAGGAAAAGCCATTAGTCCTGGTTCTGGAACTACAAATGCTCAATAAACATTCATGGTCATTATTGATTGCCACTTCCTGCCCACCAGACCAGGTATTGACACTGAAAGGAGGGGTGCAGTTTGTAATGTTCAGAAATGAGGGCAAAGGAGGAGCTGATCCAACCACAAGGCCTCTGAGGATGTCAATAGGTTACCACCAACTGGCTGGGGATTCTGTTTCCAAGAAAGTTTACTACTATGAGTCCCAGACCACAAACTTAGTGCAAGAAATATAACTTCATTTTCACTAAGTTATATTAATTTCCTTTATAGCCCCTATTCCACAGAGGAGGATGAAATAAAAAATACCCTCATTTCATCTTAGTGTTGCATGTAAGGTTTGGAGAACACAAATAGTATCCAAACATCAAAGATACAGCTCTTGTGGTCTTTGCTAACCTGCACTTAAGACTTAAGACTCTATTTTATTGGTTCTCTGTTATCTGTCAACATGAACCATTGGTTCACTCAATAAATATCCATTGATCGCATATGAAGTGTTAGGCACTGCTTGAAGTGTCAAGAATACAGACATAAAAAACAAAAGATGAAGCCACATTCTTGGTGCTACATTCTAAATGAGGGGAGAAAATAATCAACTGAACACAGGTGATGCTAAGGGCTATCAGGAAAAATAAAGCATTTAAAATGATGAAGAGTGACTAGTTGAGGATGATTTTAGTTTCGAGTCAAGATTTTAAAGTAGTTCTGTGTCTGCATTAGAGCACTCAAGGGCATATGCAAAGGTCTTGAGATGCCGTGTGACCCCAGTGTATTGGAGGAATAGCCAGAAAGGCAGGATAGCTGGTGTAAAAGCAAGAGGGAAGCAACTGGGGAATGAGGGCTGAGGAATCTGTAGGTAAAACCATGTGAATCACCAAGGGAATTTGCATTTTGAGCTGAGGGAGATGAGAAGTCATTGGAGGATTCTGCTCTTTGAAGTGTCATGATCTCATCTTGTTTTAAAGGGATCACTCTAATTGGTATGTACAAGAAAAGCTGAAATAGGATGAAAATGGAAGGGAGGTAGGACACTGTTTCCTCAATTTAAGTGAGAGATGCGATGGTGGGAGCTGTGTCTGAGGTGTGAAGATGCTAAGAGGCAAAACAGTAGAAATAGTAACGCTATCGGGACAATCTCCTGTGTGCAGGTACACAGTACTTAAAGGTGGGACACTTTCTGAGAAATGTATCAGCGGGCGATTTCATTGTGTGACCCTCACAGAGGGCACTTACACAAACCTGTATGTCAGGTCTGTCAGTTCAAGTGGCCTCTTGATGTGGCCAAGAGATGCAGTGAACATGATCTGAATGAGGCTCCTGCTGCTGTAACACAGTGTGCTGTCTTACAGTAAGCTACTTTTGTAAATAGGAATCTACTCTAATGATTTAAAAGTGTTGTATAATAAATCTTTGTCAGTCATGTAGTCATGTATTGTCACTATCAAATATTTACTGTATGTAATAATACTGTTGCTATACTTTTGTGTGAATGACAGTACACTGAGTTTGTTTATACCAATGTCACAACAAACATGAACAATGGATTGTACAGGATGTTATGACAGCTGTGGTATCATGAGGCAAAAGGAAATTTTCAGCTGTTATATTTTAGAACTATCATTGTATATGTGGTCTGTTATTGACCAGAAGTGTTGTTATGTGGTATGTGGCTGTACTTCTTAGGTTTTCAATGACCAGCCCAAGACTACTTTCTTGTAGATTGGATATGGCACGAGGTATATATATATATATATATATATATAGATAGATAGATAGATAGATAGATAGAGAGAGAGAGACAGAGAGATTCAGATTGCTGTCTTTAAGAATTCTCTGCTAGGTCGCTGGCTGAGCATCTGATACCTTGCCTGCTCAGAAGCCATTTTGTTGCTTCTCCAATCCCTGGTCACCAGCACATCTTTGTATAGCTGCCCACAGTTTAGTTTCCAAGGCACACTGAGCATTCCTTTCTGTGGTTGCTTTTTCCTCCCTTGGGCTTCCTATGGAAAACAAGGTGTAAGTTCCCTCTGCTCTGGAATTTCACACACCTCTGGAGTTTCCTCCCTTCCTGAGACTCACTGAAGAGGGAAGATCAAAGCCATTTCCTTAAGACCCTTTAAAGTCTCTTGATTCTCCTTTAATGTCTCTTGCTCCCAGTCTGGAGAACTCTGTTCTGAGTCAAGGGTGGCCAGCTATAACAGTAGAGGAAGCCTTACTCCTACAGCCTCCTGTGTTTAAATATTTCATTTGTGCCATGTGGAAATTTCCTTCCCCTAGAAGTTTAGGACTCCAGAAGTTGGCATTGAAAAGCCAGGAAGAAGCTCCCATATTCCCTGCCTTAGATGCCTGTGTCCACTCCCTGAGGCGGCCAGAAGAACAGGGCCCAAGCATGAGGTGACAAGAAAGCAAAGAGCATGGAAAATAATGTGGGAGTGGTGGCAGTGGGGTGCGTGGGATATCAGTTACAATGCTCACAAAACAAAAGGAAGGGTTTTTTGGGGATCTGAATATAAAAATGCATTTTTACACAATTATTGAGGGGTCATTGATAAAGAATTGCACATATTTAATGTACACAATTTGATGTTTGCATACTTGGTAACCATCATCAAAATCTTACACCTCCCAAGGTTTCTGTATGTACTCCTGTTTTTGTTTATTTTTGTTTTGTGGAATTAACACCTAACAAGAGATCTACCCTCTTACAAACTTCCAAGTGCCCAATACCATCTTGTTAATAATAGGAGCCATGTTGTACTGGAGATTTCCAGAACTTATTCATCTTGTCTTGGTGAAACTTTGCACACACTGAACAATGTCCTATTTCCTCCTTTCCCCCGCCTCTATGTTATCTTCTACTTCTGTTAGTTAGACTATTTTAGATACTTCATAGAAGTGAAATTAGTGGTATTTGGCCTTCTGTATTCAGCTCATTTCACTTTAACATAATATCCTCCAGGGTCATCTGTGTTGATGCAAATGGCAGGATTTTCATTTTAAGGCCATACAGCATTCCAAGGTGCACAAACACACATACATGTGCACATCACACTCTTCTTACCATTTGTGCAATGTGTAATGTGCCCATTTCTGCCTCACGACCTTTGCTTTCTCATTTTTCCTCTTACAGGCACATGGCCCCAGCTGTAGGGAGAATGGGTTTGATGGGGGTGCAGTCTTACCCTTTATAACAGCCTTGTGTCAATCAACTTCATGGCATCCACCCTCTGGCACACAAGAGCTGTGGGTGGAGGATGCTCTGTTTTATGAGTGTAACGTTGGGATCCTCGTAAGACAGTTCTGCTTTCTGGGCTGATTGCAGCATGATTTGTCAGTCTTCCTGACAAACTCTGAAGGAGTAACCATTAGGTCTTAGGCACTGTGCTTGGAAATGAAAATACAGATATAGAAGCTGGAGTCAGAATGAACAGGCTGCACTTACCCATCTATCTATACATGAGGCAGCTTGCAAACATGCCAGTGATTCTGTGGTCATGCTGAGCCCCATGATGACCAAGTGACCACAGCCCCCATTGTATGGCACATCCAGGTGAGCTGCATTGACAATGTGGTCCCTGCTTTCTAGTGTGACTCTGTGTGAAAAATTCCACCTCTGACTCAGTTTTCTCATCTATCAAATAGGAATAATATGTCATGATTCAGCAATCTTGAAAGGCTGGTGGTAGGAATGAGAGCCTCCCCTAAGGTGTTTAATGCCTCAGCTTTTCCTTCTTTTTTAGAAGCTTCAGATGTCTGCTCTGAAATTGTCATTTTTAAAGCCTGCTCTAAATATTTAGGTGATTGGTACCAGAGGAGAGGGAGAAAGCAGGTCACAGTTTAGCCATTTTCCACATATGAAAGGGAAAGGGTCCCTAAGTGCAGGGATGGGGAAGAATTTTAAAAAAAATGTTTGATGTTAACAAAATCAGCATGGAAAAAAAGGATGACTGTTTACTTTTCTGACATTGAGACAAGACTGAGTATGGCAAAGGGAAAGCAAAAATGCCATGGGGGTGAAGCCCCACTGGTGGCATAGTTTTGTGCCCTACTATTTTCTTCTGTTTCCCTCTTCTCAATACTTGTTCCACAAGTCTTTTAGGAAACAGCAGTATAATAAAAGGAACTCATATTTCTATATTAGAAGAAACTGTTTGATTTCTGGCTGTCTCCTTTCCTACATGTAGAAATTTGGAGAGAGTTTTCAGCTTCTCTAGGCCTCAGTTTTTTTATCTGTTTCATGGAGATAAGAAGCCCAGCTCATGGGCTGAGTGATGCAGTGGATGCAGAAAGTGTGACATGTAATGGGTACTAACATGTGGCTGTCTCGTGTCTGTTCTTTCTTCTTTGTGAATCTAGGGTGTGTCACTGTGGTGAAGCAGTAGGGTTTTTCAGTTGCAAACCTCTCAGGTCCTCCTCTCTCCTAATTTCACACTCTTCTTGACTCCAGACACTTGATCCCATTTCCCCACTCCTGGGGCATCGTTAGCTTCCTGCCCCTACCCTAATCTGGAGGCCTCACCTTTCTCTTGAATTCATCTTCTGTCTGATCTCCTGCTTCTAGGCCCTCCCTTCTCTCCTCCCGACTGCACTAAAGTGATCTGCCCCCTGCAAACCTGACCCACCTTGCTCCTACCTGGAGTGCTCAGAGTTTCTTGTTGCTCTCAAAAGAAGGTGCACTCATCCTGGCCTTGCATTTCAGGATCAGCTTTCTTTCAGCTGATCCCCCACGAACTCTATGCTGCAACTGCAAACATTTCATCATTTGTCACTCTGCTTCTTTGCACACACAGCTTCTTCGTGCACCTGGCTAACTTCTACTTTTGCCTAGAAACCAACTCAAGTCTCTCACAATGGAAGTTTTTTGGTCACCATTGAAGCAGCATTCCTCCTTCTTTTTGTTTTGTCTCTGTTTTTCCTTCTTCATCTGCTTTCAGGGCCCTGATATCACAGAATCAATCCCATTTATGTATCTATCTGTCACTTGGCACAAGATAGAAGTATTCTGAAGGCAGAAATTGCACTTTGTTATAAATTATTTATAAATTTATTCAACATACACCTATTTGGTGTCTTATAGGCCAGGCCCCAGGCTGGCACTGGGAACTCAGTGGAGAATAAGACAGACAAGGTTCTCACTTCCTAGGAAGGCATTGCTATTCTACTGAAAGAGTGCAAAAAGGTGAACAAATACAATTTTCTCTACTTACCTGCACAAGTTCATTCCAAGACCCCTAGTAGATGCCTGATACCACAAATAGTACTGAGCCCTGAATATGCTATTTCCTATACATATGTATCTATGATAAAGTTTAATTTATAAACCAGGCACTGTAAGAGATTAGTGACAATAACCAATAATAAAATAAAATAGTTACAACAATGTACTGTAATAAAAGTTATCAGAAGCTGGGTGTAGTGATTCATGCTTGTAATACCAGTACTCTGGGAAGTTGAAGCAAGAGGATTGCAAATTCAAGGCCAGCCTGAATAACTGATGACTTTAATGAGTCCTGTCTCAAAAAATAAAAAAATGTAGTTTAATGTAAAGGCTCTGGGTTCAATCTGCAGTACAGACAAAAGAAAAAAGATCTATTGGAATGTGGTCTCTCTCTCTTTCTCTCTCTCTCTCCCCCCAATATCTTATTGTACTATATTTCCCCTTCTTTCTCATGATGTGTGAAAAGATACGATGCCTATGTGATGAAGTTAAGTGAAAGATGTAGGCATTATGACTTAATATTAGGCTACTACAGAAAGGACTAGGTGAACATAGCACTGTGATTCCACAATAGGCAATGTGATAGATAAGGTGGTTCCTGAAAGACTAATGCACAGGGAGTGTGCATATGATGGACAAAGGAAGGATTCCTCTCTTTAGTGTGATACCACAAGATTTCACCATGCTACTCAGGATGGCAAACAATTTAAAACTTACGATTTGTTTATTTCAGGAATTTTGTTTTTTATTCTTATTTTATTCATCTTTTAAAAATATCTCAAAAACTTAAAAATTTTGACTAACGTAATAATTGGACAAATTCATGGGGTACAGTGTATACATAAGTACTGATAAAATCAGAGTATTTAACATTTCCTTCTCCCTCTCCTTTGTATTTGGAGTCTTCTAATTCCACTCTTCTAGCACTTTATCAAAGATGTAATAGGTTATTATGAACTACAATCATCCCATTGTGCTGTAGAACACTAGAGCTTATTCTTCCTATTTCTGTGTGTTATCTCTTATCCAGCCTTCCTCTATCCCTTTTTCCCCCTTTACAGCCTTTAGTTATCCCTATACATTCAGGTAGACTTTTTAAGGTTTAATATATGAGAAACATGTTGTACTTCTTTTTCTGGCAGATTTCACTTCACATAACATTCTCCAGTTTCGTTCATTTTGCTGCAAATTACAGGATTTAATCTTTTATATGATACCATAATATTCCATTGTTTTTATGATTGACATAAAAAATGTCCCCCAGAGCTTTGTGTTCAGAGGTGGGGCTTTTGGAAGATGATTGGGTCATTGATGGATTAAGTCATCAATTAATTCATAGCTAAATGTGCTGTTAGGTGACAGGGCCTGATGAGAAGAGGTGGGTCAATAGAGGTGTAACCTGAAAAGGGACTATTCTTGTCCCTGGCTCCTCCTTTCTCTGTCTCTCTACTTTCTGGTCACCATGGGTTTACCACCATGACCTCCCACTATGCTATTTCTGCCTTGGAGCCAGCTAACCATAAACTAACCCTCTGAAACCTTGAGCCAAAATGAACCTCTCCTTTAAGTATTTTATCCCAATGATAAGAGAGTGACTAATACAAAAAAGTAGTACCAGGAGTGGGGTTGCTGCTGTAACTGTACCTGGCCATGTGGTTTAGAAGTTTTTGGAACTGCTTTACAGGAGGAGCTTGGAAAGGTTTGGAGATGCAGGCTAGAAAATCCCTAGAATGCTGTAAGGAGAGCTTGATGGATAATCCTGACCCAAGCTCTTCTTAGAAGACGAGAATAAACAGTAAGTTCCCCAAATTGTGAACTTTTACAGATATGGATGGATCTTGGATCACAAATATTTGTGGATGTGAATAAATCACCAAAGTAGCTAATGTGTCTGCCAGACATTGTCATAATTGTGCTGCTGTGTGCTCACTGTACAGTATGATAGAGTACAGTGCTCAATCAGAGCCCAGGATGTACAGTGACATCTTAGTTCATGAATGTTTTTGTTTGAGAACAATTTGATTCACAAACAGAAGCATTTGGGAAAATTTTGTTTTTGTTTTTGAGCTCTGCATCCAGTGATGAACATGACAATGGCCATCTTTTTTGCAGGAACTTGAACATGGCCATTTTCCCCGGAATAGTGGGACAAATTAAGTTCATGAGCTGAAGAATCACTATATACTATATTTGACATTGTATTAGGATGTATATTATATATATATAATATATATATGTATGTATGTATATTATATATATAATATATATGTATATATATTACATATATTGTATATTTGTGTCAAAGATGTATAAGACTCAACTTTGTCAGACTTAGGGATGAATCTGACTTACAAATGTTCTCCCTGAAGAGAACTCATTTGTAAGTTGGGGACTTAATGTAAAAGAATGTGCACAATAAATGCCAGGCTCATGAAATTTCAGGTGGGAATGAGAAGTCTATTTGAAATTGGACTAGGGTCCATTTATTTTACATTCTGGCAAAGAACTTGTTTACATTTTGCTAATGTCCTCAGACTTTGCAGAAGACTAAATTGAAAGAAGGCAGACTAATCTGACAGAGAAAATTTCAAGATAGCCCAGAATTCAGGCTGAGGTATGGCTACTCTGAGGTGCTTTTGGCTATATCTACAGTGTCTGTCAGGAGCAAAAAAGCAGAGACAAAAGATGTAAAAACTCTAGTTTAGTCAGACAGCAAAGATATATAAAATTGGAGCCACAGAAGATATGATTGCTAAAAAAGATTAATGCCATTTAGAGGAAGCCAAGTTGGGCATTGTGGCATGTGCCTGTAATCTCAGCACACTGAGAGGCTAAAGGAGGAAGATTGCCTCAGCCTGGGCTACATAATGATTTAGTGAGACCCTGTCTCAAGTATATATATATACATACATACATATAAGCCCTGAGGTTTCAGCTGTGGATTAACCCAAAGAAGAAGAAGGAGAAGGAGAAGGAGAAGGAGGAGAAGGACAAGTAGAAGGAGAAGGAGAAGGAGAAGAAGGAGAAGGAGAAGAAGAGGAAAGGGGAGAGGAGGAAGGGGAGGATAAATGGGAGGAGGAAGAGAGGCTAAGCAATTTGCACCAGACCAATAGGAAAGATGGCTTGAGGACATCTCAGGAAATGGCCAGATCCCAGCCATTTTAGGCTCAAAGTTATAAAAAGGCAAACTCTTGAAAGATTTTGCTTTGATAAGAGTGTCTCAGAGTATCTGATTCAGGGCTGCTACAGAAGTGTTTAGTTATTCATAAGTGTAGCTGTCTAGGCACTCAAAAGCTACTGCAGCCATGGTCTAAGGGGGCTAGATTGTTGTTTGAGCTGGCAGCATACCTTGGCATCATCCATGTGGTGCAGTGTTTGGGGGCATGTAAAGTTTAAGAGTTATGGGGTCATGGAAGCTTCCACCTAGACTTCAAAGGAAGACCTGGGATGCCAGACTGTGTGCCTAGGTGGGTGATGCATGAAGCTGTGAGAGCGATGTTGTGGATATTGAGTATTTTGTTCTAGAGATAAAAAAGTGACTAATACAATAGTGTTCATATACCAGATTTTCATTATCCACTTATCTGTTGATAGGCACTGAGACTGATTCTACATCTTGCCAGTTATGAACAGTGTTGTAGTCATGGGGGTTTCCACTTAATATTTTTGGACTGCAGTTGACCCTTGGTAACTAAAACCATGAAAGATGAAGCCATGGTTAAGGGTAAATGAATGAGAAACTATCTGATGGTGATGAGCACTAGACAAGGAAATAAATCAGCAGGAGACAGAGTGGGATGACATGATTTCATCATGACACTCAGGATGGCACATACATTAAAACTTACAAATTCTTTATTTCTAGAATTGTTTGTTTCTAGGATGAAGTGTGTGGGGTGTATGTTGAAGGGTCTTGAAAAGTGTCTCTGTATCTATCATAGAAGACACCAGAAAGGAGAAGGGGGAAGGAAGACTGGGCATTCTTCTCTCTGTGATGCACTTGCCCTGTGAGCTGTAGCATGTTCCTTAGTGAGCACCCTTCTCCATCCATATTTTCCCAGAATGACAATTCCTAGGTTGGATTCACATCTTAACAAAACTGAAAACTGCTTATCTTTCTCACCACAACCAACACATTATCCTCTGGGGGAAAGACTTAGTGTGTAGGTGCTAGAGGGGAACAAATGTGGGTTCAATATCAGAGAAAGGGTTGGAATAGTTAGTGCTGTGTGACATCTAATAGCAGTAATTGTGATAAAAATAACCCTCACCTTCCTATGCAGCCTGCCATTAGAATCTCTTTGCAGTCCTGGGGATCAAGAGCTTTGTTTATAGAAAGGGCAGGTGGAACTAGGGATGATGTGGCTTGTTTAGGTCACATGGAGGAAGAGAATATCCATCCAGGGGTCTCATTCCAAAACCTGGGTTATAGAAAGGGCTGTGTTGAGGGTGGAGATTTAGCTCAGTGGTGCCCATGTCTGCCTCACAAGCACAAGGTCCTGAGTTCGATCCCTGGTACAAAGAAAAGAAAGAACAGTCTTGGGGAGAGAGTAAGCTCTCTACTGGTAGATATGAAAGGAAAGGCTGAGCATCCCTGTGGCAAGTGTCAGAAAATAAAATGGGATGGGAGGTAGCATGTGTGGCCTCTGTGGGCTCCTTTTGTGTTCTGGGTTCCTCATTATAAAGGCATGGAACAAGACACTTCCAGGTATAGGGGAGGCCCTCTGTCTCCATATTTACGTGACATTAGCAAACCAGTAAGCCTGCCCTTTGCCACAAGCTGAGGGTGGCTCTCACGTTCTTGCTGGGTGGGAAGGAAGCTCTGTAAGAAATGACCTGCTTTGGGGTCAGAACTCCAACATCTGTTATTCTCAGCCTTGCCTGAGTATCAGAACATTATCCTGCATGATCTGTCACACTTGCACTTATGAGATCCATGACAAAGGATCACAAAACATGGATTTCTTGATACCCTTTGAGGAGTAACTAGTTGGTTCCCAGTCATAGATAGTTGCCTCCAGGGTGTCTCCTGGTTGGAAAGGTAAAGCTGGAATTGGTCAAACAGAGGTGACTCTAAGGGACTTCATTCAGCTCAGTGCATCTAGCGTTATCCAGATCTGGAGGCCTCAGCAGGGATATGAGGCAGTAGATGGTGTGTGGATCAGGGAGATGGCTAGCACCCCACATGTGCCAGCACCCTAAAAAGAACAAGGCTTCTGGCTTTTGAAACCTCTCAGAGATCCAAAGTCCCTAAAGTGAAGGTAGGAAGTGTGGCTTTTCCAAACTTCAAGGCAGGTGCTCAGTCCCTAGCATGGCCAGTGCTTGCCTTCCTGGCAGTTCCCGAGGCTGGAGGAAAGAGGAGGCTGTTTTCCTCCAAGTTTATCTTAGCAGTGGCAATTATGTCAAGAGCTAGCAGGTTGTATTTCCACTGTGTGCTCTCTGGGGACCTTGAACCTGGCCCCTTGCCTTCTGAGCCACAGTGTCCTTGTCTATGTCTGGACTCAATATTCCTTCCTATTAGTGAGACTTCATATATGTAAGGCACTGAGAGTAAGAGATTGTTGTGTGACAGCAGTTACCCATTATTGTTGTTGGTAGGGACATCGTTCTTTTGGGTAGGAATCATCAGCCTGAAATTCTTTCTCAGCACAGCAATGGAAGTGGCTTTCAATCTGTCACAGTGTCTAGGCTTCAAGTGGTAGATGGCTGAGAACACTTGTGTGGGTAGGGGGCCATTTGCTTGATTTTGGTCTTACTTGGAGTCTTTAGAAATGAAAAAGGAAAACTTGAAAACAAAATCATTTATGGGATGTTTAGTACATGTTAGTCACTGGTGCTAATCATTAAGTTTTAATCCTTTTTACATCAATATGCATATGTTTTTAGTAAGCCCATGTCACAGATGAGAAAATAGGCATAGAGAGACTGAATGATTTGCTCTGGGATGCTGTTTAGTCATCTATTGCTGTGCAACAGATTACCACACAGTTTAGCAACTTACAATGGCAAGTGCTTACTATCCCACAGCTGCTGCAGGTCAGAAATCTGGGTGTGACTTCACCAGGCCTCTGGGTCAGGATCTCCCAGAGGGTGTAATGAAGGTGAAAGATGGTGCTGTTGGTGTCTGAAGGCTTGATGGAGTCCAGGATTCACTTCCAGCATGGCTCCCTTCATACCTTGGCATAGGGTTTCTCCTTGGGATTGCCTGAGGATCCTCATGACATAGCAGGTCTCCTTCAGAGTGAGTGATCCAAGACAGTTGGAGTGCTTCTTGTGACTCAGTCTTGGAAATCACATGCTGTCACTTTCAGTTCATCCTGTTTGCTAGAAACAAATCATTACATTCAGTGGACACTGAGAAGGGGTGCAGAATTGTGTCAATCTTTGAAGAGTGTCAAAGACTCAGTGAGTTATTTTAAAACCACCACAGTCATTCGACTAGTAAGAAACCTTGCTGAGACTCAAACCTCTCCTTCTGATCCATGAACCTGGGGTCCTTTTTGCTACTTCCATACCCAAGGGTGTAGTCACTCTTGGAGAGTTTCCCAGTGCAAGTCAATATCACCTGAGGGTTACTAGAGCATCTAGAATCAGGGACAAGCTGCCTCTGACCTGGAATTTGGAACATGGAACACAGGTGGGCCTGGGAGGGGTTTCAGTTGCCAAGATCACAAGCTACCCTCAGCTCATCTGTTGTTGGGGAAGAGTGAGGATCTCAGTCATTTAGAGTATTGAGGGTAAAGGGGCTGAGTCCATGTAGTGTGTGTGTATGTGTGTGTGTGTTGTGTACAGTGTGTGTTGGGCAGTAGGCATGGGAACTGGTTTGTGCAGGTTTGTGGAGGCCCCTGTGAAGATCTGGGATTTAAGATTGTGGAAGACGCAGAGCCATGATGGGGATTTAAGCAAAGGAGAGACACCGTCATAGATAACCTTTAGAAAAAACTCCATTATAGAGAATGGGGGAGGAGGTGAGACCAGGAGGTGAGAGTGTTGTGTCTAGGATGCCATGGCCAAGGTGATACTGAAAATAGAGAGAAGGGCATGTGAAGGGCCCTGTTGCTGGGGGTTTCTCAACTGGCCTTGAGACACATGAGGAAGGAAAGCATCCAAGATGACACCAGGTTTATTAGCCCTTGGTGACCCCTGAGATAAGGTGATCCCTGCAATGAGGACCTGGAAGAAGAAGGAGCTGAACGGGGGGAGATGGAGACTCCAGCTTTGATCACCTCCAGGAAACTGCCTGTGGTCTATCCATAGGTAAGGCACAGAGGGTTTGGTTTTGGGGTGCAGTATTCTGCAAAGAGGTCAGTGTGAGGTGTATTGCCTGGGAGGCATCAGTGCTCTTACAGCATAATAAGATGAGGATGGTTTTTTGAGGGCAGATAGATGTGAACTTTGAATGTTAATCCTCTCTGAGCTTCATTGTCCTTAGCTGTAAATTGGGGATGTGTTATTTTGAAGATTATGAATGTATAATATATGCAGAGTACTCTAGCAAACAGTTGGCACCCAACCAACCATCCTTGTACCAGAAGCAATTGTGAGGAATGTGGTTCTCAATGGGGAATTGGGGGGCTGGGCACTCCCTAGAGCTAGATTCTAGGTGGATCTGATCTCTGCCAAAAACAAGGCCCTGCTCCCACCAGTTCCCAGGGACTGGCTGTGACTCATTTTTGCTTCCTTTGTTTTGACTGGTGCCTGATGCAACCAGGCTCTGCAATGATGCAGATGTGGATGCTGTTGCTAGGCAACAGAGCTACAGCACAAATCCTACGTGGCCTCTTTCACTCACCCTCATCCCAGAGCTTCTGGGGGTGATTGACTTGGAATTGACTGTGACAATGAGGAGGGGTTCTTGTGCAAGTGCCAGGGTGTTTTAGGGCAAGGGGTGTGCACGTGTGTAATGGGGAGAAGAAAGCTGCACCAACAATAGCTTCTATTTATTGAGTGCTTGTTCTGTGCTAGATCTGTACATGGTTTAACTCATTTCATTTTTGTATAACAGCCCCAAGGTGCAGGTTCTAAATGACACCTATTTATAGATGAGAAACTCAGGATATAGAGGGAAAAAGAGGCTTATTTGAGTCCACCTAAATGTTAAGTGGTAGTACTGAGATTTAAATGTAGTTCCATCTCAATTCAGGCTCATTATGAAGAGGAGTTGGGCTTTGATTTCTTCCCTCCTTCACTCATTGTCCATTATAACTTATTCTCTGCAAAAGAGATAGATTTAAAAAAAAACATGTATCAAATTCTGAGTTTCTGCTGCAGTCCACCCACAACTGCCCAATGTCCTTGGGAGAAAGTCTACATCCTTTAAATTAGATAGTCTTGCTGGGTGTGGCTGATGCCCTTGAGTCTGCCATGGCATCATGTTCCTTCTCTATTCTAGCTTCTCACTCTCTCTTTTCTGTATCTGCTTTCCTTTGTTCTAAATGCCCTGTTCTTGTTTGTCTCAGAGCAGCAAATGCCCCCACTTTTACCTTGGCAGTTCCCCTTACTGCTTCAGGTTTCAGCTCAGACCCCTCCTTCTTGCAGCACTCCCAAGGCTAAGAGGGCTCCCAGGTCAACCTGGACACCTACCTATTCACAGGACTTTCCCTTATCAGGCACTGCGATTTCTCATCTTGCTCACCACTACCTACTTCAACACTTGACCCCTACTCTGGTGCATGAGAGAAGCCTAATAAATCCTTTGTGAATGAATGAGCATCTGAAACGTGGGTGTTTGAGTTGGCGAAGTGAGCTTGCTAGGCTTTTTGATCCAACATCGATTTGGGAGAAAGCAGTGAATTCACATTTAATCTGTCTCTGTTATGGGCCAGATAGTATCCTGGGGACTAGTGCATTTCACCAAGGATGCACTCACTTTGCAGGTGAGGAGCCTGAGACTCAGAGGTTGGAAGTGACTTCCCAGGTGGCACAGCTTGTGATTCCCAGAGCCAGGTACAGGACTGAGTTTATCTGGTTGCACAGCTCTGCTAAGAACTCTTAGATTTCTTTGAAGAGCATTTAAAATGAAACTGCACAGAAAATAAGAACCCTGACATTTCCACATATCCAATGTTCCCAGACACCTTCAGTTTGGAGGCAGCATCTGCCAGAGAATGAAAAGGCCAGCAAGAGGGTGGGAGCCTAGGAATGTAGAGAACAGTAGGGTGAGGGAGTCACAGGGAGAGCAGCAGAGGGAGCTGCATCCCTGGTCCACACCAGGGCCAGAGGAAACATCACTCATTCACCCTTCTCAGTGGGGCCAAAGCCCAAACCAGAGCACATTGCTCAATTACAAATCAGGAGGCCTGGCACATTGCTTTCATCCCTGCACCCTCATCAGCCTTACAGCCCTGCTACTTTGACCCTGTCCCCTGGGAGCTGGGGAGGGCCTTTCCTGGCCATGAGGGGGTCGA
This sequence comes from Heterocephalus glaber, assembly GCF_000247695.1. The sequence goes on along the minus strand of NW_004624733.1, from coordinate 15,902,636 downwards.
ACCATCCCAAGGCTGAAGCAGCTCTTCTGAGAAAGTGGAGCAGGAGATACCTAGAGAAGAAAGCCAGAATTTCAGGACAGTAAAAGCAGCAAGCAAATAGTGTGGTGGAGCAGCTAGATGGGCAGGTGGGTGGGTAGCTCAAGATCAGGTCACAGGAACTCTTTCTTTTCAGAGCCATGTCAGAACAACTTTCTCTATTTGTGACTTCCACAATCTCATTTAGTTTTCACAAAAGGAAGCTTTTATCTCCACATTCCAGAGGAACTTGACTCTCATTCATTCATTTATAGTCATGTATCATTTAACAATGGGCATGTGTCCTAAGAAATGCATCATTAGGCAATTTCATTGTTGAGCAAATGAGAGAGGGCACTTGTACAAACCTAGATGAGGCAGGTTACTACACACCTGGGCTATATGCGCACACACACACACACTGCATGCACACACTAGCCTATTGCTTCTAGGGCTGTGATAAGAAAAGCAAGATTAAACTGAGCACAAGAGAAAATGATGAAAATAAGAGATGCTGTAAACATGAGATGTGTGAGGCTGCTACCAACATAATGTTTTTTATAAGTGGCAGGAATACACTCTAATGTAAAAAGTATGGTACAAAAATGCACAAACCAGTAACAATGTTTATTATCATTATCAAAATTATTTGACCTGTAATTCTACGTGCTGTATTTCCTTTTTTTCAGTGCTGCAGATGGAACCCTTATGCATGCTCTACCTCTGAACTACCACCTAGCCTGCATGTGCTATACTTTTATGCAATTGTCAGTACTTTGCACATGAGTAATGAATTGTGCTACAAATTATGATGGCTATAATATCTCAAGGTGATAGAAAGGTTCCAGCTCCGTTATATTCTCATGGGACCAATGCTGTATATATACTTGTTGACCAAAATGTCATTACGTGGCACATGACTGTATACAGTCATCCAAGTTTTATTGAGAACCATTTAAAAACTAGCCTCCCCACTTAGATGTCCAGTTGGCTTTGCAAACTTTCACCAAGTTTGTGTTTCCTAATTGCACAGATCCAAGAATTTAAGAGGCTTGGTTCAATAATCTGAGACTTTCTAGCAGTAAGTGTCAGAAACAGCCAGACCTTTCACATTTGTTATCAATGTTTCTCCTAACAAAAGCCACCATTTTATGTTTCGAGGCTCAGGGAAGTAAAATGATCTGGCTTAGGCTCTGATGAAGAGCAGAACCATAACATGAGCATTCTTCAGTGTGGTATGAAGTCCACATCCTCAGAGACAAACAGTATGAAAGGTCCTTGTCCCCATGGATCTATCATCTTCTTGGGTTGAAGACTGTTATGGTTTAAATATACAGTGCCCCAAAGACTCATGTATTATGGGTTTTATCCCCATTATGGTGATGTGCAGATGTGGGGTCTACAGAGGTGAGTGGATCATGGGTGTGCTGGCATCACTGATGGATTAATCCATCAATGAGTTCACTGCTGAAAGGGGTATTAGGAGATGGGGACATTTGGATAAAGGAGGTAACTAAAAGTGTGACTTTGAAGGATATATCCCATCCCCAGTCCTTTCCTCTTTCTCTGGCTTTCTTGGTCTCTTTTGACTTCCTTGCTGCCAAGAGGTAAGGAGCTTTTCTCTGCCATGTCTTTCCACCATGATATTTCTGCCTTGGAGCCAACTGAACATCGACTAAAATCTCTGAAACTGTGAGCATATAAGTCTTTACTGCTGAAGTGTATATCAGGTATTTTGTCCCTATCATAGAAATATTACTACTAATACAAAGACCTAATATTTATTGTGCAGTTAGCATGTGCCCATCATGATGACAGTTTATAGGTATTTTTTCTTCTTGTGTTTAAACTCTTGCAACCATCGGTGACAGAATCCAAAAGAGAAAAAGAGACTTCTTCAAGGTCTCCCACATGGACAGGTAGAGCTTATGATGGGAGCCCCAAATCATCTAATTCCTAAGGTATTTCCACTTTGTGGCACTGACCAGTAATGGTTATAATTAAATGTGGCAGCTGCTGTAATTAACAAATGCACAGAATCCTGAGGAGGGAAGAGGGGAACATCTTGCCTTCTGAGAGTGGGACAAGAATCACAGAAAATAGTCTGGCAACTCAGCAGAGAGAGTCCCCAGGCAAGCCAGGGCACCCTACAGAAAAAAGCCTAGAGAAGTGAGCCCCAGGCTTATGGTTATTATTAGAGGTGGCCCTGGGGCAGCATGTAGGCCTTCTAAATCCAAAGCCAGACCTTTTCATAGACCAGGACTCTGCTTTTTGTTGTTGTTGTTAAAAAACATGCCTCTCCAATGCATCCTCCACAACCAGCAAAGATGTTCTTTAGACATCATCTGAATTTAAAAGGAAGGGTGATTTCCAAGAAATCTGAACCTGGCTGAACTCATCGACACTAGAAATTCCTGGTGGACTGAGGACTGCTATTTCTTATAAGTGCTTCCATTACTGAAATGAGGGTTTTTGGAATATAAGTGGCTTGAGGGAAAGGGGTTTAGCTGCAAATCAAGATCTTTTGGGATTCCCCCACTAATGAGACTTCTAATTATTCTAATTGACTTCCTCCAAGGATGTTTAAGCTGCCTGCCTTCATCCCCTCAGCAAATGATGCTGTCTTCTTCCCTTGTTTATAATAGAGAATGGGGCATATTCATGCATGCTTCATCTAACATAGACCCTACTCAATCACCAAATTCTCTTAATCCTATCTTCCAACAAGTACCAGCCCTGTGAACACCTCCATTCTCCAGTTCTGTCTCCAAGTTTCTTTCTTTTATGTGATGCTACCATTGCATAGCTAGCTGTAATCCCAAATGGGTGCTGCAGTGAGGAAAAGATAATCACTAGTTCTTCCTGGGATGGAACAAAACAGTGACATTTAAGCTGAGCCTGGAAGGCTGACTGAGGTCTTGGTTCCAATTTTACAAAGGAAGTACTGAGCAAGGGCTCCAGGAAGTTCTGGAAGGTACTTGGGAAGCACAGTTTCCCAACAGACATGTTAGTGTTTAGCTCTTTATATTTAGCAGACCCAATTCCAAGCATCTTCAGCCCCAACTGTCATTCCTCTGGCCTGCACAGGCAGAAATGGCACAGCCTGGACAAGGTTTATGAACAGGAAAAAAGGATTTCCACATCTATGCAGTGGATGGAATCATATTTTCTGTACCAGGACTGTGTGAAGGTTGAATAGGGTCATGGCTGACTGCATTTTTCACTGTAAAGAAGAGCAGGGAATAAGAACTCAGGATTAGGTTGTGTGCGTAGCTCGCCTTTCCTTGTCATGGAGGGCACTGATTGGGATCTGGCTATCAGTGTTTGAGTCTCCCTTCTACCATTGACTAGTGGGCATTTTGAGTGAATTAATTAGCTTGGTGCATACTACCATTTCCCACATCAAGTCACATAGCAAATGATCAAACTTATTTGCCATCCTGAAGAAAATGGGGTATCAATACTATCTCAGCACAACCCTAACCCAACAAGAGAACCTAGGGAAGAAGTGTGACATAATCTCCTGAGCTTGGTTTCCTTAAGCAATGAAATTGAAATGATGATAAAAATAGCACTATCTTCCTACAGTTTTAGTGAGGATAAAATGAGAAAATTAATATAATGTACGTCCATCATAAGAAGACATCAGTGCACATTCACCCTTCTTCTTGTCTATTATTTCCTCTGGCTCTGCTGCTGAGATCCATCCATTCCCTGGTCTTACTCTCCCCTTACCTTTTGATGACTCCCAAGTGTTTGCCACTTGAAGGCCCAGCCCTCTTTCTTCCAGAGAATGACAGAACGTGACTCCTAGTTTATGCATCTATCTCTGAGCCTGATGGATTCTGAGCCTCAACTCCAACTGGCCTCACCAAGCCATATTTTTGGTCTGGCATTTTGAGCCCATATGGTCACACTATGTGTGTGTGTGTGTGTGTGTGTGTGTGTGTGTGTGTGTGTGTGAATGCATGTGTGTGTGTATTTTGCATACACATATGCATACACATGAAATGGGGCAGAAGAGTGAGATTATTTACTAAATGGTAGACTCTGTAGATGATCTTACTTGATTCTTACAATAAGCTTGTGGGGTGGCTATTCTTTTTAACATTGCTTTCAACTGATGTGAAAGCTGAGATTAGAATAGGATAATGTACATTCCTTAGTTTATATACCTGCTAAGAGGCAAACAGAGCTTACATTTCCATATGTGTGCATTCTGAGGGGTCATCTATCCATATATCCATCCATCCATCCATCCACCTTCCAACACTAACAAAAATCAGATCACAGCCTATGAGGCCCTCTCAAAGAAGCCCTTGTCTCGTTTTCCCCACTCACTTTTTTCTGTCCCAGGGCAAAACGTCCTTGGCTGCTTTTCAGTTTCTCCAAGTGGCCTATCAATTCTCTGAGTCAAAGACTTCACATAGGCTGTTCCATCTGTGAGGAGCACTCTTCACCTGGCCACTTGCTCTTTCATGTTTCAGATTCCAGCTTAAATGTCTCATGACAGAAAGATGCCTTCTGATTACCCTTTGCAAAGTAGCTTAGTTTTCATGATTTCTGTCACTGAATCAGGTTAGCTCATTGTCTCAGCAGTACATAAGTTCAATTCACAGTAATAATAATATCCAATACATACTGAGTGCTTGCTATATTTCAGAAATTGTTACTCCATATAATTTTTATAAATACCTGACGGTTTTTATTATCTCTGTTTTACAAATGGAGAAACAGAGGCAGAAAAAGATTATGTTTACTCACTTCATAAATTATTATCTTTCTCTCTAGCTGTACTGTAATCTTCAGGAAGGCACAACCATTGGCTAGTCCATAATAGATGCATATTACGTTTCTTGAAAGAAAGAATTTCAGGATTTGTGCTCCATGTTGGAGAAGAATAAGAAGAAGTTTGGAAAGCAGGACAAATGATTTTAGAATCATATGGCCAATGCAGTGAAAGGCAGCCATACAATATGTTAATGGAATCCAGAAGAGGAAAAATTCATGATGCAGGGGAGATCTTGCAGGACTTCACAGAGGAGACAAAATTTGAGCTGTATTTTAAAAATCACCTTTATTGGGATATAAAAATGCATAATAATATATTTAAAATGTAAAATTCAATGAGTTTTGACAAAAATATATATCTAGGAATTCAGTACCACAGACAACATGCAGAATTATTTCCAACACTTCAAAAAGATTCCCTACTGTGTTATAATCTCTATTTCTTTCACCTTCCCAACTACTCAAGGCTGTTATTGATCTGATTATAATTATACATTTTTCTGACTTTCCTTGAATTTTATTAAATGGAATCATGCAGAATGTGTTGGACTATTTCATTAGAATACTAATTTTTTAAGAAATTAAGGTTACAATATACATACATTAAAATTCATCCCTGGTAGCATGCAATTGTGCAAGTTTTGAGAAATGTGTCAAAGTGTATAATTATCACTATGAACAAGATACAGAACAGCTCCATTAACCACCTCAAGTTCCCCCATGACTCTGTTTAATCATTTTGCCACCCTAAGCCCCTGGAAACTAAAGGTTTGTTTTCTGTCTCCACAATTTTGTGTCTTTCAGGATATCTGCGTACTATTTAAAGTCTTATGAGTCTGCCTTCTTTCACTTACCAGGATGATTTAGAGATTCACTGATACATCCATGTATCAATAGTTATTATTTTACTGTTAAGCAGTATTTCATTCTATGAATGTACCAAATTTATCTATTAGTTGAAAAATGTTTAAGGTTGCATCTAGATTTTGTTGATTGAAAATAAAGCCAGTACAGTAATACTTTGATTCACAAACACTTCTGTTTGTAAACAATTTCAGTTATGAACAGGAGCATTTGGCAAAATTTTGTTTCTGTGAACACAACCACTACCATCTTCCCTACACAAACATGAACACAACTATCTTCCCTTCTCTGACACGTGGTTGTGGCTTCCTTTATTTGAGATTGCTATCACAGACAGACCTATGCACCCTCGCTGTGAAGTTTTTTGGATGCTTTTTAGCACATAGGGTACTGTACAGTATTATTCCTTCCAGCATGGCTGGACAAGAATGTGCAGAGTGGCAATGAAGTTAACTAGAATGAGCAGAGCAATAATGGTAAGAAGAAGGTTTTGAAGAAAAGAACCATTGACCTGAAGAAGGAAACTGTAGAAAAACACGAGTTTGCTACTCATGTGGTTGATCTGGCCTCAGAGTACAAGATGGCAAAGTTGACAGTCTTGACTATTTTGAAGAATAAAGATGCCATCAAAGGAGCTGATGTGGCAAAAGGAGTAACAATGTTAACAAAGCCAAGGACACAAGTGCTGGAAGAGGTGGAAAAACTTTTTTTAGTGTGGTTGAATGAGAAATAGCTGGTAGGTTATAGCGTTAGTGAAGCTGTGATCTGTAAAAAAGCCAGGAAATTGCACAGTGATTTACTGCAAGAAAATCCCTTTACAAGTGCAACAAGTGATGAATTTGAAGCCATTAGAGGGTGGTTTGATAAATTCCCCAAGAGAAGTGACATCTATAGTGTGATAAGACATGATGAGGTTTCCATTTCTGATGAGGCTGCTGCAGACTCCTACAAGAAAGAATTCAATTAATTCATGAAGACAGAAGGATATGTCACTTAACCTGTGTTCAACTGTGATGAAATGGCTCTTCTGGAAGAAGATGCCTAGCATAACCTATATCATGAGGGAGAAGAAGGCACTGCAAGGGAATAAGCCCATGAAAGATAGATTGACCCTTTTGCTGTGTGCAAAAGGAAGCACTGATCTGAAGATTAAGCCACTACTGGTGGACCATTTCCAAACTCCTCATGCATTCAAGAAACAGAAATGTGAATAAGACCAGACTGCCTGACATGTGTAGGGCGAATGTGAAAGCTTGGGTCACAAGGCAAATTGTTCATGAATGGCTGCACACGGTGTTCATTGTTCATACCCACCATTAAGAAATATCTTTCTGACAGCCAACTGCCTGAAAGGTGCCTCCTTCTGATGGCCAATACCCCAACACACCCTCCAGGCTTGGTGGATGATACGGACTCTGAGTATGACTTCATAAAGGTCAATTTTCTCTCCTCCAATATGACACCTCTTCTGAAGCCCATGGGCCAGCAAGTGATCTGCAACTTCAAGAAGCTCTACACAAAGGCACTCTTCACCAGGTGTTTTAATGTCACTGAAGAGACAGCCTTGACTCTGAAAGAGTCTGTAAGAAACATTTCAATGTCCTCCACTGCATCAACCACATTGGCAAAGCCTGGGAAGATGTCACGTACTGGATCGTGAATTCAGCCTGGAGAAAACTGTAGCCAGAATGTGTCACTGAATGTGACTTTGAAGGGTCTGATGCACATATTGGGTCCAGGGGCAAGAGTATGGGTCTGGACATCAATGGTGCAGACATAGAGGAGCTTGTTGAGGACCATAAGGAGGAGTTGATGACAGAAAAACTTGCTAAACTCCAGAGAACAGCAGAAAGTGTTTCTTGAGGAGCGTTCCACTGAGGAAGAGGAAGACAGGGAGTAGTTTAGCAGTGATGTGATAAAATGCATTATGGGAAAATGGAATGAGTGCTAGAATTTCTTTGAGAAGCACAACCCCAACATAACTGTAATGGACATTGTTGAATCTGATGAATGATAATGTGGTCTCTCATTTCTGGAGGGTTATGCAGTGCAAAATACCCCATAACATTAGACAGAATTTTTTGGCCAAAATTAACCCTGCAGCTAAGAGACAACGAAGAGGGGAAATCCCTGAAGGAGATCTCCCTGATGTCCTTATGGAGGCAGACTATCCCTTCAAAGAATAACTTCTTCCTCACCCACTGTCCTGTCCTCCACACCAGAAGTCACCTCAAGCAAGATTAGTGTCCTCTCTCTTCATACTGTACTATATTGTATTTTGTTTCATATTTTTTGTGGTTAAAAAATACATATGGTTCAGAATGGATTAACTTTATTTACATTGAACCTTATGGAAAAATTTGATTTGGTATGCAACCAATTTGGTTCATAGTCAGGATAGTGGAACATGTGTACCCATGTTCATAGCAGCACAGTTTGTGATAGCTAAAACTTGGAAACAGCCCAAATGCCCATCAACTGGAGACTGGATAAAGAAAATGTGGTTTTTTAAAAAAATAAAGTGGAGTACTACTCAGCCATAAAAAATGAGAAATTAGAGACATTTATAGTTAAGTGGATGCACATTGAGACAATACTCTTAAGTGAAATAAATAGGACACACATGAATAAATTCCGAATAGTTTCTCTGGTGTGAGAAACTGAAAGTGTAAATAAGGACTAAATGTATAATAGGTAATGTGAAATAGGAAGAAAAGGGGCAAAGGGGAAGGAAGTGGGAGGGCTAGGGGAAAGGATAGAAGGGAATGGGATTAATATGAGAAAATGGAAAAATAGGAACAAAATCTTTGTAAATAGGGAGGACTGGAGGGGTTGAAGGGAGGGCTGGGGAAGGGTGAAAAAATAAGAACCAAGAGAGACTATGTAAAGGTGCAAATTTCCAGTGATGAATGTCATTATATTGTACACCTAAAATGTACTAATGATTAGAATGAATAATCAATAATGTAAAATAGGAAGAAAAGGTCCAAAGGGGTGGGGTTAGTAAGAGGGGCAGGGGAAAGGAAAGAAGGGAAAGGACAAATGATGAGAAATGGAAAAAATGGAAATAAAGTCTTTGTAAATAGGGAAGGGTGGAGGGCGTGAAGGGAGGGCTAGGAATGTGGAAAAAATAAGGACCAAGATGCATTATGTAAAGGTACAATTCCCAATGAGAAATGTAATTGTGTTGTATACCTACAATGTACCAATAAAAGAATTTAATACAAAAAAAAAGAAAAAAGAAAAAGGATAGTGGAACAAATTAAGTTCATGAACTGAGGTACCATTAAAGCTCGCATACACATTTCATATTATGTGGTAAGTATCTGGAAATGAACTTACAGGGTCCTATGATGACTATATAAATATATATATATGTATATATATTTATAAGAAATAGTAAGCCTGTATTCCACAGTGGCTATACAATTATACTTTCTGGTTTGTAATATATAAGAGTTCTAGTCGCTCCTCTTAATCACCAACACTTAGAATGAAAGTTTAAAATAATGTTCATGTTATCTATCCTAATAGATATGTGATAGTATTTCTTGTGGCTTTAATTTGCAATCCCTAATAATTAATGATATTGACCATATTCTCATTTACTCATTTGCCCATAGTTCATATTCTTTGGTGAAGTGTTTCTTCAAATATTTTGTCTATTTTTTCTTAGACTGTTTTCTTATTTTTTAGTTTGAGAGTTATTTATATATTCTAGGTACAGATCCTTTATCAATTTGAATTATTTGCAAATATCTTTTCCTATTCTGTGGCTTATCTTTTTGCTGTTTTAACAATATTCTTTCAAAGAGCAGAAGTATTTGTCTTCAAATAGCATATTGCTTGTAGTTTAAAGATCTTACAATAGTCTTTTTGTCTCATCCATAATACTATTATTAGTATACAATTTACTTCTAAATATGCTGCAAACATGTTACACATTGCTATGATTGTTGCTTTACGTAGTCTGTTAACATTTGATGAGGTTAAAATTATGAAAAATAATTTTTATGTTTAATTGTTTTTCTCCATTTTCTATATTTTATTTGTTTTGTTGTAGAGCCATATGTCTGCTTGATATCATATTCCTTCTGTCTGATAAATTTATTGTAGTGAAGATCTGTTGGAAATCTGTTGTCTGTTTTTGTTTGGAAAACTCTTGACTTTTCTTTTAACATATCTTTTGAAAGATATATTTGCTAGGTAAAAATTCTGTGTTTGCAACATTTTGCTTTTAACATTTTACATTTATTACTCCATTGTCTTCTGGGTTGGATAGTTTCTAATGAGAAGTCTGCAGAGATTTTTTATCTTCCACAATCTGAAAAAGCAATGTGTGGTTTTCCCCTTCTGGATACCGGGATATTTTTATTTTGTTTTCAAATGTTTGAAAATGATATGCCCAGTGTGTGCATGTAGTGACTTTTCTTCCTTAAATTCTTTTATTGGTACCTTTTAGGTATACAATACATTTGCATTTATCATTGGGAACTTGTACCTTTACATGACGTATCTTGGTTCTTATTTTTTTCCCCATTCCCTGCCCTCCCTTCACCCCCTCCACCCTTCCCTATTTATAAAGACTTTGTTTCCTTTTTTTTCATTTCTCATAAACTTTTTTTTTTTTGTACCAGGGATCAAACTAGGGTCCTTGAGCTTGCGAGGCAGGCGATAGAACAACTGAGCTAAATCCCTGGCCCTGTAGTGATGTTTTAATTTTTAAGATAGCCTATTATTTTGTAGTTTTTGCAAACATGAGACCAGAGTTCTTTCCAGATTTATATACCTAATACAAAGCTGGAAATCCAGCTAATATTCTATTAATTTCAAATATTGTGTTGTTCAGGCCTGGATTTTCTATTTGACACACACACACACACACACACACACACACACTTTCTCTGATGCATTTCCTTTCTATTCATTAGCATATTTTCTCGTACTTCATTGAGCACAATTAGATTTTTTCTAATAGTTTCAACATCAGAGTCATATTGTGGTTTACCACTACTGATTCTCCTTTTCCCTTTCTAATGAATTACATTTTTCTTGTTCTTCATATATTGAGTTACTCTGATTTTATCCTGAATATTTTGATTATTATATTGTAGAAATTTGGCACTTTTGTTCTATTTCAACCAAGCACGTTGATGTTTTTGCTATATCAGACAGTTAAGATTAAACTATAGTCTCTAGTATGCCTGTAAAGATTGGTAGCTCACTTTTCAGGTTAATGTTTAAAGCTTGTTTGGTTTTTTTAAGTCTTTCATTCATGCATGGTTCAAGGAGCTGGGCATATTCTTGCACAAAGCTGACATAGAAAACCTAGAACTCCCCTTTTCTCTGTCTCATCTTTCCTATATCTCTCACTTTCTGGTGTCTGGGACCACCCTAGGCTCTATTATACTCCAGCTCCTCAGAAAGATAGCGGGTTTTCTATTAGCTACAGCTCTTCACACAATTCTAAGAATGAAGCTCAATGAACCCTAAAAAAGAAGCTGAAAAAATGGGGGAATCAATCCTATTCTAGTCCTTTCTACATTTTGACTCTCTTCCAAAATTTTGCTTGGTCTTAATCTCTCTCTAAAGTCTTTCTTGTAGTTGCTGTTAATATTCTATCCATACCTTGTAGGTATTATTTCTGGGAGAATTGATATCTGCTAGGAGTTAACTAACCATACTCTAAGGCAGTGATGGCAAACGTTTTAGAGATTTTAATGCTAACAAAAAGCCAGCTGAAGCACACATGCCCTAGGGTCTCCACCACTGTGAATTCTAAGCTGGATTTTAAAGGAGAAGTTCTTTATGAAAAAATAGTGGACAACAGCATCTAAGACAAAATGTTCCGTGTGTAAAGCCATGAAGGTAGGAAGCAATGTGACAGGCTTGGGGTTCCCTTATGATAGCTTTCCTTTAGTAAAAGGCGAAAGATTTATATGATCTGAAGAGAAACCAGAGTATTAGCTTTCCTTTAAATAAATATACAAAAGAAAAAGCTTGCAAACAGATACAGCTACAGTTTTTGGCATCCTGACAGCTTGCTTTATTCCTCCAAGCGAAGAATTGAGATAATGAGTGTTTTAAATTCATCTTTCTGAATATAGACCAAATCCTACCACACACATTCTCTTATACACATCTCTTCAGCTAGCATCCCTAAAGGGTAATGACACACTTTGGGCCCATTGCTTGAGATTAGGTTCAGAAACCTATTTCAGGAATTCAGATGTTGTCAAAGGGAATATATTGCTTACTGTCTCTTTAAAATTCCTTGCATATTTTTATGGCACATAGATGAATTTATTCAGAAACAGATTGGCAGCAAGCTTGATGTCAATGATTTAAAATGTGTTCCTCTTTGGAGCCCTCTCTCCCTCATTTCTTTACCCATCCCAACATGGCACATGTTTCAGAAAAAGCAACCTGCACACTAATCATTGCTGTGAGCTAGAACCCTTTAACGTGTGATCAAAGGCTACTACACTGTGCTCCTAGAATGCTTATAAATGTGCTATTGCAGGGTAAATACAGGAGATGAAGATTCATTCTGACTTGTGCATTTCTGACCTTAATTAAAATAACTTTTAAAAACTTATTTTTAATGAGCCAAAACCTTGATTATTGTTCATGGCCACTTAACAAAGTAAAATAATAAGCAAACCTTGATGGTTGTTCCTATTGCATGCACATTTGCCTGTAGTACTGGGAAAGTGTGAAATCAGAATGGATTCACAAAAGACGAACATGATATATTATGTATGGAAGTGTTGACTGATTTTGCTTTTACCAGTTAGGATTTATTAGGAAATGAATGTTTCTTTGTGGCTTTTTTTTTTAAAGGGAACTCTTTCCTCTCTAACCTCTTCCTGTGATGGCTGAAGTTCAAGCTGTAGATACCTGTGCAGGTCAGATGACCTGCCCTGCCTCTCCTCCTTCACGGGGGGTGAGGTTGTGTCTTTCCTGGGAAGCTGGCATGTACCCCAACCTCTCCTCTGACTCAAGCCTACTCCACTCTTGGTGCAGCTTTCTCTGTGCGCAACAGTCAGCAACATGGCATTGCTGAGGTCATTCTCCATTCCCAGCTATGACTATCTGAGCCAGCATGTCCTTGGACACTTGGGTCTGTGAAGGCAACATGAGCTATGAAAGTGTGGGCTCACTTCTGAACCCTCCTGTCTGGTCAAAACCCCTTCACAAAGCATTCTAGAGACTTTTTATCTTGCTTATAATAAAATCCACAGTTTGAAAAATGGCGCACCAGATCCTCCATAATTTGGATCTCAGTCACCTCACAGATATCTTCCCCTATCACTACTGTTGCCTGGACCAGGTGTCTCACCCTCACTTCCCCCTGCCCAAAGGCCCTCTCTCACCATAGCCTCTCTTCTTACCAGCTCTACTTGCCTGTCACCACTGACATATTATAGTTTTGTTTGTTCACCATGTGTTTTTTCACAGAAAAATGTCAACTCCACGAGAGCAGGAACTTTGTTTTGTCTATCACTGTAACCCTGGTCCTGTTGTCAGTTCCTGGCTCATTGTAGGTTGGATACCTAATAAGATATTGTTGAATGAATGAATGAAATGACATTCACCAAATGTCTCCATTGTTTTCAGTTTCCTCACCTTTAATATGGTAATAATGACATCTACTTCTCAAATTGTTGTAATGATATGAGTTACATTGTTATATAGAATGGGAGGCATTCCATACAGTGCCAGCAGTAAAATCAGCTGGTCCTTTTTGAGTAAATGTATATGCCAAACGCTGTTACATATCAAGTGCCATTTTCTGTGCACTTGCTAAGTGGCAAAAATAGTGTTAGCACTTTATGTGGATTGTCTTATCTGTAAAGAAGTGCTAGCATTCTGTTTGGCCCAACAACTGCCCTAATTAGGTGAAGATCATACAGAGAAGCAGCTGTGAAGTATTTATCCCCTCTTCTATGAGGGAACTAAATGGCAGTACTCCATGAGTTCAATAATTGAGGAGACTCAAAGTGAACATCTTCATCCACTGTCACACTGTAAACACATTATAGAGTGAAGGTTTAAAACAGGCCTTGTCATACTCCATCCATCCTTCTTTATTCCACAAATATTTTCTGAATAACTGCCATATACCAACCAGGCCATGTTCAAGGATACGCTAGTGAAGAAATTCAAGTTTCTGCCCTCATTGAGCTGACATTCTTACAGAGAACTCACAATTGAAAGATGTCCAGGGATAGCAAGATGTGTTCTGAAGGCCAGAGTAGGACAGGAGGATGACCCCAGAAGTTGGCAGAAGAGAGATGGAGTTTGAAGCCTTCAAACAGAAATTGAGTACCCTGAAACCATCCCAAGGGTCAACCCAGGCTCAGCTGGTAGAGAGGGCAGCCATGCTTTAAGTGAGGTTGTACTGGGCCCTGGTTGAACTGTTATCACCCTCACCAAACCTGGTCCCTTGAAGAGGGGTTGGGAGAGGGAGAGGGATTGTTCTCAGTCAGTCACATGGCCCTGGGGATACTGATGTCCTCTGTCCCATGAACTTCACAGAATTGGGTTTGCTGGGCCTCAGGGATCAGGTATTTGATGGGAGCTTGGAGTAGAGCATATGGCAGAAAATAATGGAAAGTTGAGAATCACAGTGAGGGTAAGTGTACCAGCTGGGGATCTCTCAGGAAGATAAGAGAGACGAGGAGGGAACAGGAATGTGAGGAGTCCTCTCTGATCTCATCAAATACACTGTGTGTCCTTTGAAGAGGCAATTAGGCAACTAGTCAACAACTCAGCCAGCCCTGTCCTCATGTGCTCCCTGTCCAAAGGTGGCTCCTCTAGTCAATGCTGCCTTCATCCAGAGACATGAGGTGGAGGAGTGTCCCACCTCCTCATGCTGGGAGGCCCTGTCTGCTCTCCCTCCCAGCCTCAGCATGAGCTCCCAATCCCCTCACTGTCTGGGAAGACCAGCACGTACCTGAGGCTGCACCGTGAAGATCACCCATTTGACAAAGCTTTCCATGGCCTCCCCAGACCCAGAGAGGTCCTCCTTTCTTCTCTGAGCCTCCACAGAGGCAGCTTCTAAGAATGTGAGCTTTGGAATCAGACATGGCTCTTCCAGTCTTAGCTCCATTAGTCATTGCTATATGATCCAGGTAAGTCAGGTCAACTTTCTGAGCCTGATTTTGTCTGTAAATGTTGATGAAGAATATTTCCCTTGCAGGGTTGTTGGGAAAATAAATGAAATCACTTAGATAAAATATCTCAGATAGGGTAGGCACTCATATATAATGAGCTACTAATTATCATCATCATTGTACCCTTTACCCTGTCTCTGATCACAGCACACCCTCATGGTCTGTCCTTATTTTCAAATACTGACCTCCATGAGAAAAGTCCTGATCCTGTTCTGGGTGCATGGAGCAAAGGTGGCCAAACTCCAGCCAATCTTTGTTTTTTCTAAATAAGATGCTATTGGAACACAGCTGCCCCTGTTTGTTTATCTATTATTCATGTCACAAGAGCAGCTTGGAATAGTAGCAACAGAAACCAAAGCAGCTCACAAGACTTCAGCTTTTGCCATCATGTTATTTACAGTAAAACTGGCTGATCTCTAGCCTTGAGCAACCCTAGCACCTGACAAATGTTCATAAATGCCTGCTCTGAGAGAGAATGAACAAATGCTTAGCTATGTAACTGTGTCACAGGCAATGGGACTAGGTTAGCCCAATTGGAATTTTCCTCTTGTTAGGTTTTTCTTCTTCCTTTGGCAGGTAGGATTTTCCTCTTGAACTAGCTGGTATTTAAAGCTGACATGCTGATTACTAACTTCATCAGAATGTGGCTGGCTGTACAGGTGGGTGGTGAAGCCCTGGAGAAAAGAAAATGAGAGGGAGAAGAAGCTGGAGAGGGAGGAGGAGGCATAGAAACAGGAGGCACAGAAGCAGTCCCCTCATGTTCCCTGCTGCCCCTGGCCTTGGTCAGGCCTTTAAGTCAAGCTTGGACTGGGGCAGTTGCCCAGCCCACTGCCCAGCACGTGGATGCATGCAGTAGATTTTGGTAGAGTGAATGAATGAGATGACTGTGAAACATTATCAAGAGCACAAATGTGAGACCCAGAGATTGAATTTGCATTCCAGCTTTATCCAATTAGTGATCTCAGAGGTCAGTTCACCTCCCTGCTCCAGTAGGGCTTGGGCTCTTGTCTTGCCTCCCTCACAGGAGGGTGGAGTGCAGTGAATAGCATCAGTAGGCACCAGAGGGAAAAGGCTAATTTATGGAACAGCAACTGTGTGCTGGGCACAGAGGAGGCCATTTTATGCACCTTTACCATATTGACAACAAGCCAGTGAGGTTGAAATCATAGGCCAATCTCACGGATGAGAAGCTGAGGTCGAGGAAGTTATGTTGATGGTCGCTTTGAGTTTTATAATCTGGGATTCTCCCAGGAAAGAAAGGGGAGCAGCAGGTGACAGTGAAATCTTCTTACCTGGACAATGAATAAGGATATAATAAGAGGAAATGACAATTTACTAATAGTATTCTTTTTTTTTTTTTTTGGTACCAGGGATCGAACTCAGGTCCTTGCGCTTGCGCAGCAGGTAGTGAAACCACTGAGCTAAATCCCCGGCCCACTAATAGCATTCTGAATACAGCATCGTAATTCAATGAAATAATCTTAAATATAACATAAAAATAATGTTATATGCTGGCAATGCTTATTTAGGGCCACATATTTGGGGACTTACTTTAAATACGTTGTTTTGCTAATTTCACATAGCCATGTGATAGAAATCATTTTAACCTCATAGTTTCTTCTATAGGTGAAGAAACTAAGACTCTGAAAGGTTGAGTGACTTGACCAAGATCACATAGCTAGTCAGAGAAGGACCAGGATTGGTCTAATCTATGGGATTCAGACCACTAAGCTGGCTGCCTCTCATCTTACTAATTATTTGCCATTGAAAAAGATTATCTATGTTTTCCTTCTAGAAAAAGAGATCTCCATTTAGCACTGCCAGGGTAGTATGATTGATTATGATAATTATAATATTGTGCAAGTAGAATTTTGGGTGCCTTTAAGTCCAACACCACAAACAGCCCAAGCAGCATGATGTCTTATTGAAAGATCTGATAATTAGGTTCTTATAATTACACATTCTGTTTTCTTGAAGATAAAAAAAGTGGGTTTTGTAGGATGAGAGCGAGTTCTTTACCTATTGTCAGAAATGACTATTTTAACTGAGTTAGGGAGAATGTGAAATGTGAAAATGTGCCTTCAGGATCTGGGGTACATGGAGTGTATGGTCAATGACTTTGCATCTGGGAGGCTTTTTATTTTTAATCACTCTATAACTGAAATACAAAAGCACTTAGGCAAGCCTTAATTTTAGATTGGATTTCATTCACTACAGCTGGTGCTGAAGGAAAGAATTTGATTATAATGGACCTCCAGGAACATTGGGCTGGGGATTTGGGTGTTGACCTTCCCCTTTCTGGGGCCAACAGCCCAGATCCTCATTTGGTACACATCCCTCCATTGGTTCTTGGAGATAAAGAGTTAAACTTGGAACTTGGCTGTTTTGCCCACTGAGCTCTGCTGTTTCTCCTGGTGATTTGGGTGAGCAAGCTAACCCTCTAAATCTTGGGTTTCTGATCTGTGCAACAGGCACAGAGATTGGACCCGTGCAAGAGGATTGCTGTGAGAATTTTTTAAAAAGATAAACACTCAACTTCATAGAAGTAAGTACTTGGAAATTTATCTATCATGATTATTACCACTTGCCTCCCAACCATCGATTGCCTGAGGGCCAGGCACATGCTTCAGTTTTCTTGCTGTCTTCTAATCTTGATGTCTTGGCTTCTTCTGAGCTTCTCTGTTTTTTCTTTGCTGCCACCAGCTGCACTGAAGGGCCAGTAGCTCTTCCAGGATCCCTTTTTTTGGTGACATCTCATAGATGTCTCATGGATTTGGGAAGTCTCTGTGCCACACAGCTAGCAGGGCATGGTGCTAAGGTTCAGTAGGGCTAGGGAGGTGGTAGTCACATGCAGTGAGAAGGGACCTTCAGTCCATTCGCTTCTCCCCTCAATTCTCTTCCCTGATCCTCATGAATACGCTGGGAAACTCCATCCCTAGAAGAGAGAGGACTTGATTTCTAACCATGTTGCTGGGAGTGGTCTCACTCCTGATGACCTCTGCTCACATCTGTTGACTCTCACCATGTCCCAGTACCATGCATCCCACAACCATTTCGTCTTCACAACCACCTTGTGAGGAAGCAATTATTATTACTGTCATTTTACAGGCAGGAAAAATGTGGAGATTGTGAAGATCAGTGTATCAATTCACTTTTTCATTACTATAACAAAATATCCAAGACAGGCTGCTTTATAAGAAAAAGAAGTTTAGTTTGGCTAAAAGTTTAGTTCTGGAGCCACAGTTCTAGTAGCCTCATCTGGTAATAACCTTTTTTGCTGGCAGAGTTCCAGAGCAATGTAGAGGATCATATGGCAAGAATCAGGAAGCATGAGCGCATGCGTGTGTGTGTGTGTGTAATGATTCTCTGTCCTTCTTATAAAGCCACCTGGACTCAGTCATGGGCCTCCACCCTAATGGCTTTATCTAATCCCAATCGTTTTTTCAAAGGTTCCATCTCTAAGAACCACAGGTATATATTAGGTTCCCACCTTCTTTATGCCATTAACATATGACTTTGGGGATTGAACTCCTGAATGAGTTTCAGGAAGAAATCATTATCAAACCACAGCAGGTCCTTTCAAAACTGGATTTAGAACCCAAATGTATCTTGCTCCATCCATTTGTCTATCTGCTTAGCCTTGCACCTTGCCTGTGGCTGCAGAGGAATCTAGGGCAGCTGTAAAAGCTGCATGAATCACCACATGGGGACAGCTGAGCAGGGCTGCAGTTCTAGGCATTTTATACTCACTTCCATCTCTTAAGATTCTTTAGTGTGTTGACTGTGGTTGCACTTAATTATCCTCAGATTGTTTGGTTATACAATTCAAAACACATTTATTGCATGTCTTCTGCACACTGGGCACATGATTAAATGTTTCGTTGATGTGACTTTATTTACACTTTTAAAAAGCCTAGTAACAACCCCAGGAGGGGTATGTTAAAAAGCCAGTTCCACAGATACAGAAACAGGCTTCATGAAGCTGTCATTGTCCATACCATACAGTGAGCAGCAGCAGGCCATGCTGTTTACAGGACTTCTGCAAATGAGTGGCCTGGATCGGGCATGAGTGGCTGGCAACATGGTCTTTTGAGTCCTCAAGCAAATTACAAGCTTTTAGGCATCTCTTAGGTTTTCTCGTCATCTCACTATCTGTTTTGACCCATGCTAAGCACAGAGCCTGTACTCAAAAAGGACCTTTGAATTGACACTTTCTCCCTTAAGTGTGTGCATGTGGGGTATATAAAACACATTTATATACAACTTATATATACACATCACAGCTCTGTGGTGACAGGATCGTTTTATTGGTGGAAGACTTAATATAAGAAAAGTCCAAAGAGGAAAGGAAATAGTTACTGGACTTCCTTTCTGGGCTGGGCACTTACATAATAATTGTTTCAGATAATAGCCCAGGAACTTCAGGAGGGAAGCATAATAATGACCATTTCATACATAAGGAGACTAAGGACTGACTGGAGAAGTTTGCTCTCTTTCCCAAGATCTCATGAGATGCAAAGGTACTGCTCCTCTTCTCTCCATGTATTCTTTTCTGCTTTCCCCACTGAAGCTGCCTTTCTCTTTCACTTGGCGCCAGCAAGCTATTGAGCAAGGAGCCTCCTCCACTTGTGGGCTTGTGTTTGCCCCTGTCCTGTGACAAAATCCTCCTAGATTCTTGCTGGGATGCAGATGGCTGTGGCTTGGAAGGCTGAATCAACTGTGGCTTTTTCCTCAAGGAATCAATATTTTGGTAAAGCAAAACCTTGAGAAAGAAACGCATGGAGCACTGAGCCTGGGCAAAACATTAGTAATTCTCCTTGAGTTTGGTTGTGGAAAGGAGATACAGAAAATCTTTCATGTAATGAATCCTCAGCTGGGGTGTGCAGGGAGAATTTATGAGATCAAGCTTGTGGAAAAATGCAAATCCCGTGACTGCTGTCCCAGAGGTCACTCATGGTGCCTACTGCCAAGTCCTGACTTGCCTTGACATGGAGATTGGAGGATTACATTATTCAGGAAATGGAAATGGAGGGTCAGAGAAGAAAAATGGCCTGAGGCACACAAGATGGGTGGTTCAGGAATTGTTCAAGACTTCTACAGACAAGAAATGAGATGGTGCCTGCAAGGAAAGAGAAGGGTGTCCTTCCTCTGACCTCTAAAGGGTCTGTTCAGACTGGGGCTCTAAATATGAAAGGTGCAGACCCTCTGGGGGTACAGTCACTCAGGACTGGGCTGAGTGGGGGAAATGACTCCTTTTATATTTGCTCAGGGTCCACATTCCCAGAAGCTGTGAAGTTTACTGCGTTTGGTGAATTTAAAGACTGGCCACATGACTTCCTAAAATCACCCAATAACTATTTATTGAGTGAGTCATAGAGGCTAGACATGTTTCTCGGTGCTGGGTATAAAACAGCACAAAGTAAATATCAAGTTCCTACTGTTTTTCATTCTAATGAGAAACAATTTGGTATATGAAATGATTATGGCATAAAAGATCAGGAAATGATGGCAAAAGAGGAGAGACGGTGGTGGAGAGGTGGCCTCAGGGCCTCTTGCTGCTTGAGAGAGAGATGCTTGTTACTCAGGGCCATAAATGCCAGGACCTTGGCTTTTGCCCTCTGTACACTTCAGATGGAAGGATGAGTCTCTGTTGGCTGGAGGAGCTGGCACTTAGAGTGGAGTGGGAAGAAGCCAAGGGGTGTCAGAGGAACGCAGTCCAGGGGTGAAACATCCTAGGAACCAGAGAGGCATCCAAATGAGGCCAGGTTCAGGGGACCAGACAGAGGCAGGGCTGTCTCTAAGGAGACTGGACTGTGCCTGGGGCCAGCCAGTGGGCCAGGAGAACACAGAGGGTCACTTCAGAGAGCTTCCTGAACTGCTCACAGCTCCAGACCAGTTTTGCTAGCATCAGAATCTTTCCCATCATATATGAAAGAATCCTTCTTTGCTTTCCTTCTCCTGAACTATCATTATTGCATGTATAAAATCAAGAAATGCATAAATACATTTTCAGGGTGAAAGATCAAAACAATCTAGAAGAATACAGAGCAAAGCAAGACATTTTTTTATACCCCTTCTCCATCCTAATTTTACGCCCAAAAGTATCCTTCATGAAGAGTTTAGCATGCATCTTCTGGACTCCTTTCTACTGAAATATACTTAAACCCATACAAATGTACAGATAGTTCCAAACTTGAGATTGTTTGACTTAGGGTTTTTTTTTTTTTTTTACTTTATGATGGTATGGAAGTGATACATGCTAAGTAAAAATTGTACTTCAAATTTTGAATTTGGATCTTTTCCTAGGCTGGTGATCTGATATGCAGTCTTTTCTCATAATTCTGAGTGATAGCAGGGAAGCACAACTCTGTGTCCAGGACATGGAGAGAAGCTGCTAGTGAACACATATGATCATTGTGCTTCTCGCTTTCACATAGTTTTCAGTAAATTCCATGATATATTCTGAAGTTTGTTATACAATAGACTTGGGTTAGATGAGTTTGCTCAAATGTAGGTGAATGTAAGTTTTTGAGTTCTGTAAGGTATGCTGAACTAAGATACAATGTTCAGTAATTTAGCTGCAGTAAATGCATTTCAATATATGATATTTTCAACTTATAATGGGTATGTCAGGCTGTAGACCCATTGTAAGTTGAGGATCATCTATATTTGGACCTTAAGTCAGAAACAGAAGTAGATTTACCCTCTGCACCACGACTTAACAATTTTTCACTTTACAATAGTTACTGGAAATCTTTTTACGTCAATAAGTGTCTAATAGTCTAATTATTTTTCAGTGATTTATTGGTAACGGTTTTTACTACTTTAATTTTTCTTACGATACTGTATGGGTATTACATGTATGTTTATTTTTATTAGTAAGAGAAACTTGAATTATACTTATAATTGATTATTATGTACTAAAAGACATTAATTTTTGAATGATATACATATCTATATTCTTTGTTTATTAATGTCTCTTGTTCTGTTACTTTACTGGCTGATTTGCTAGGAAGATAATAATGTTGTGTACAAGTAATGATAATCTTTGTTTGAAATTTTAATCCATATGTATATATGTATATTTCCCTTATTGAGTGTAATGTTGTATAGTAGAGGTGATATAGAAAGCACAATTATGTATTCAAGACCTAAAAGAGACTTGCTTCTATATTTTACTAGTACATCTGATGTTTTGTTAAAAATCAACTATTAGGTTTTGATTTTATTTCAGCACAAATGGATGTTTAATTTTATCAAGTCTTTTGAGATATCTACTGAAAAAATCATACATCATTTTCTTTTCTAATTGATCAAACTGGTGAATGATGGGAATAGGTTTTTCTGGCATTAAATAGCAAATTATCCTTGGAATTAGTACTTTAATTTACCACTGCATTTGATTTGTTAATATTTTATTTAGCATATTTATACCTATGTTCCTGAATGAGTATGGCCTACCATTTCACTCTTGTTTTGATGTCAATATTTTTCTTGGAAGTGAAAGAGAAATAATTTCACCTTATGTGATGCTTAGTTTATTAGAGACAACATTTCTTGTTTTGAAAATTTAGAAGACTTTGCTATAAATCATTTGTTTATGTTCTTTTTAAAAGAGTACGTATTGGCTGGCCTAATTTTGTCTATGTTTATTGATCAAATTAGGTTTTTCTCTTCTGGTTGAATCAATTTTAATAATATATATTTTCCTAAGAAGCCATTCATCTCATCTAGATGATAACTTCAGAAAAGTAATGAGGTAGATGGTTGCATAGTTATTGATATTATATTGTACAAAAAATTCTTACATACATTTTAATACCACCCTTATTTATAGTTCTTTGCCTTCTCTCATTTCTAAAGTTATTCTTTAATATTGCTTCTCTGATTTTTTTATAAGATTTGCCAGAAATTTGTCTGTTATATTGGTCTGTTCAAGGGAAAATCTATGGTTGTATTGATAAAATCTACTGCTTTTCTTTTGGTGGTATTCTATTTTATTAATTTTTGCTTTCATCTCTAAATTGCCTCCTTTAAAGAGTGAGTTATTTTGTCCGGTTACGCCTCTTTTAGATCCAGGCTAAGTCCTTTTCTTATCAATAGTAAATTCATTTAAGGCCATAGATTTTTCTCTAACTGGGTGGACTAACCAGAGATGTTAACAGTGCTCAACAAGATAAGTTGCTTCTAGCTCTTGGGCATGCCCAGATAACCATGTTATGAACCTGGTCATTGATCCAACACCAGATCAGACTTGTTTTTAATGCACAAATCATGTTCCAACAATTCCAAAGAAATTTTGAAATTGAAAATTTCATCCCAGCACCATCTAATATTGGTTTAGCTTGAAACAACTTTTAGAAACATCTACATCCTTTATTCTTCTCACTGTCCACATGCAGGTGTGCTTATGTGTATGTAGCATTTGATCATTCAAATATTCCTGAGCACCTGCTGCATGTTGAGTTACAGAAATGAACCAAATGTAGTCTCTGTTGTCAAAGCCTTCACAGTCTAGCAGAGGAGACAGATATGCAAGTAGGCAATTTTAGAGGGTGCATGTGAGTCTGCATGGAGGTGAAGAGGAAGATGATATAGGTGAAATTCCATGTTCAACCAGGAGTTTCCAAACAGAAGCATCAACTAACATAAAGGAAAAGACACCAGAAAAAACATGGAGTGTTTGGTTAAGCATCTGGCTCTCAGTTTACCTGTACTAATGGGCACATTGCTCAAGAATGATACTAGAGAGTCACCTATGAACCCAAAGAAGGGATTCTGAGGATGATTCTATGAAACTTAGAGTTTACCTTTTGTTGCCTAAGCAAAAGGGGAAATTGTGGCCAGATCATGTTTGGATAGATTTTTGTGGCTTTGGTGAAGGGAGGATTAAAGAGATAGAAGTTCAGGAAACCAAAGCAGAAATTCAAGTTACCCAGACTGAGTGACAGTGGATTCCAGAGACACTAGGTCTCCAGTACCATGGTTAGAATGTGTCCCTGGAAAGTTCATATGTGGGAAAGCTCAATCCCCAGGTTCACACGGTGATGGTACTTGGAGGTGTAGCCTTTGAGAGACAGTTATGTTAGATGTAGACATGAGGGTAAGGCCCCCCGATGATATTAGCAACTTTTTAAGAAAAGGAAGAGAGACCCAAAGTAGCAGCATGCACAGTCTGTTTGACCACATGATGCCCTTTGCCATATTACAATACAGCAAGAAATCCTTACCAGATGCCAGTACCATGTTTTTGGACCTGTCAGCCTCAAGAACTGTGAACCACTTTAATCTTTATTCTTTATAAATTACCCAACCTGTGATATTCAGTGACAGCAATAGGAAATGGGCTAAGATACCTGGTTTCTTCTAGGCTTGCATCAGCAAGATACAAACCAAGATGGAGAGCCAAGAAGGTATCCCATATCCCATTGCTTCTCCCAGAGGCACCTGGGTTCTAAATCCAGATACTTGTGACAGGAGCGCCATTTCCCATGGATGCTGTGTTGGGGAGCACTCCCTTGGGATGGGCAGAGCTCTGAGGATAGAATTCAGCACCAGAAGAATATTGCAAGTCCCACCCCATCCCTCACTGCTTCTGTGATCTTACATAGGTTGCTTCACCTCTCTTAAACCCAATTTCCTCATTTATAAAATAGGTAGTTGGCAGAATTTAATATGACAAAGCACACAAAGTCTTTGTTGTCATTATTGTGTTTTTTCTATTGAAACATGAGCATCTGGTTTCCAATTCCTTGACCAGGCACTGAAAACCATTTTATTAGTTTTGTTTTGTTTTTCCTTTAGAAAAGAAAAGCCTTCATTGGTTGGCTGTAAGGAAATGGTTCATGTATTTTATTTAATAGGAAAAATACTGCCACAAAAAGGGATTCTGCCCTGTGGAGCTGCCCTCTCAGCTGTCTGCTGCAGCCTGACACATCTTGGCTTTGTTTGCTGCCTCCCCCTCACAGCCTAATGACATTCAGGAAGGTGGCAAAGAAGAGCTTCAGGTTGCCATGGAAACTGGGTGCCAGTGAGAATCAAGAGCATTCTAGCCCTGAAAGGCTGCGGATTTATTCCTTGTTGCTCAGGGAGCTGTGCAAAGATTAGGGGATAGAGATGAAGATATTTAGGTGTCACCATCAGCTATCTCTGAAGGTAAAGGAGGTACTATGAAGCCAGGAGGTGTCCATGCTCCTCTTTGGGGCACTCTCTGTTCCTCTTACTTTGAATCAAGCCCAAACAGAAACCAGCTAATGGGAGAAGAGCAAGGAGGAATGAGGGAAAGAGCGACTGTCTACAGCCCTGGCTGCATGCACCTGCACCCAGCATCCTGAGTCATGCAGGCCCCCTGGCTCTTGGCAGGCACTGTACGAGGGTCTTGCCGGAGATACCAACATTTCTGTGATCCCCCCAGTCCTATCAATGCCACCCAATCTCCTTTACAGGTGGCAGAGCTCTTCAAAGTTTGGTGACTTATGCTCATTGTACAGATGCATACAGACATGGAGGCTGGCAGATAAGGTGTAGAAGAGCAGAGGGGAACTTTACTTCCTAGTTCTGTCCTACAGGATCCTTTAGGAGGTAGGGTAGAGAGAACACCACTAGGGAGGCTGTGGGGAGTACTTGGTTAATACAGAGAGAGGGGTTTAGGGAGAGGCAAATCACTCCAAATACTAGACAAGGTTATCTCTGGGGATGGCCTTGAGCCCAAACATTCCTCCCTCTAAAAGTACTTCCAGGATGTCAGCATGCCAGGAAGCCTATAAACCTTACTTCAGAGAGCACCACAAAA
Source organism: Heterocephalus glaber (assembly GCF_000247695.1). The sequence goes on along the minus strand of NW_004624733.1, from coordinate 15,876,995 downwards.
CCACCCTGCAGCAGAGGGACTACTCCCCCACTTTGCAGATGTAGAAACTAAAGGTCAGAAAGAAGTAACTGGGCTCAAGTCACATGTGAGAATGGAGCGTGGCCAGGGCTTGAGCATGGGGTTTGTCTGGCCAGGCCACATGTGAGAGGTGTTGAGGGGAGAGCAGACACCTAAGGAAGTGGAGGAACCCCCATGTGCACATGTACACACTCTCAGGCACCTCTGCGTGCATTCCCAAGCACAGTCTCCCATTGCATGCTCACACTTGCCCACTCACACTCACAATGGTACACATCACCCTTGTTCACAGTCGCACTCAACCTATGTGGACTCAATACACTCACACTCATATATCCCCACACTCACATGTACAACTCTTACATGCACACTCACATTCATACACACAGACTCACCATCGCTCACACACACATATAACTCAGACTCATACACACTCACACCAGCCACACTGAGGTAAGGCACTGAATCACTGGCTGCTCCCAAGGCTGACATGAACATCCACCTTCCCCTCCACCCTTTTGCCCTAATTCACAGACCCTCAACAAGCCTTTCCCGCCAAACAAGCTGGCCACATATTAGTTAGCAAGGCCAGTCCAGGTGAGCACCTGGCCATCTCCTGCCTTGGGACCCTCCTGCAATGCTCAACCAGACCCTTAGAAAGAAACAGATCCACTTCTGATACTCTGAATCCTGCAGATCCCTTCACAGCCACCTTGACTGCTTTACCCTGAGCAGAGCCCACTTTCCTAGGACCCCAGTGCTCTCCTGCTGGGCTGGCTATCCCCACCCTCATCCTTCCTCACTCTGGGTCAGCGTCCACAGGCAGGGCTGTTAGTTGTTTATTCAATTCCATGGCTAGTATGAGTGATTTTCACACCCATAGTGCTTGTGATATCCATTTAGTGGAACAGATCAGCACATATATATACACGCATATATATAGACACACACACACACACACACACACACACACACACACATATATATATCATGGAACAAAACAGAAAACAGCAGACTGACTTTTAAGATGATAAGAGCCAGTATGACTTACTGACTTACTGAGATGGTTGTTTCCGTTGTATTGAGATGTGAGTGACTGTCTTGGCTTGTGATCTAAAATATGCTTCTTTCTGTGGCTGTGGTCTCAGAAGCGCGAAAGCTGGTGGCTGTAGTAAAAATTCATCTGAGCTATCATAGCACTTGAGCTCCTCCAGGGTTCTTTAGCTACACCACAGGAAGTTACCTCTCCTTACCCGTGGCCAGGCGAACCACTCCCATGTTCTCAGAACACACACGGTCTCTGCTCCTCTGTGCCACCATCTGAGCCATGTTCTCTGTCTAGAATACTGTCCTGCCCATGCAGCTGCACACTCCCTCTGCCTCACCGACATTCCAGCATCTCTCTCTGAGATTTTCTCTGCTTCTCTACAAAGACATCATTCTCTGGACCTGTTCACACTTTGGTGACTTTCTGTGGGTGGTGGTTTTTGCGACAAGGCCTTGGTTCCAAGCTGGCCTTGAACTTGTTAGATAGCCCAGACTGGCCTCAAACTCATGATCCTCCTGCCTCAACCTCCAGAGTGCTGGGATTGCACACGTGCACCAGTACACCCAACTCACTGTGGCCATGTGGTCATTTTCTCCCAGCCAGTAGTGTCCATTGCCCTGTCACTTCTACCAGACAGAATAGTCTAACCAGAAATATTTAAGGAGGGCTTGCTAGGCACTAGGTAGGTAATAAAATAGACATGCCCCTTTGCTTTGTAAAACTTACTATTCAGTGGCAGAGTCAAATAATGAGCAGATAAGCAAACTAAAAACATCATCATAAATCTTGATAAATGCTGGGAAAAGAAATGAGGGCCAGCTACTTTAAAATGGAGTCCTCAGATAAACCCACAAATCTCAGTTGCTTATTTAATAAATACATTTCTCTATTATGTCAATTCATTAGATTTTAAGGGTGAGTGACTCTTGTATAAGTCAGAAACTTAGGCTGCTGGAGGCCGTAGCATCTTTAACACATGGTGTCCATGTTATCCTGTGTCCATACTCTGGAGGCATATGGGGAGGACAAAGCATGAAAAGTCATGGACAGAAACATGTACCAGGGTAATTTCTATGGGCAAGAGCTGTCAAGGCCACTCATTGTTTTTAATCACACTGCATTGGTTAAAATTCAATCACATGGTGTATTCCATTCTATGTCTCTCCTGTGACTTGGGTATAGACAGGTGCTCCAGGAGCACAGGTTGAATTGAACTGGATTCGGAGTCTATCTGGGGATGCAAAGGGAGCAGAGGTACAAAGTCAGATGGGGGAATTGACAGCTGAGTAGTTAGAACAATTCACCCTAGTTTTCTAGGGCTGCCAGAACAAAGTGGATGCCACCCCAAACTAAGTGGCTTAAACAAAAGAAATGTATCGGAGCTCTAGTGGCGGAAAGTCTAGGAAAATGTGTTGGGAGGGCTGGTTCCCCTAAGAGATGTGAGGAAGGACCAGTTCCCTGTCTCCTATGGTTTCCAGGGGTTTGCTGGGTATCTTTGGTGTTCCACAGATGCATCACCCCCAGTCTTTGCCTTTATCTTCCCATGCTCTGTCTGCCTCTACATCTTCCCCTTTTATAAGGATACCAATCATACTGTTTCAGAGGCCCATCCTACTCTAGTCTGTCCTCATAACTTGTTGCATCTGTGATGACTGGATTTCCATGTAAGGTCATATTCTGAGGCCCTAGGGATTAACATTTCAATATACAAATTTTGATGGGGCACAATTCAGCTCCTAACCCATGAGAAAGTACAATAGCAAAGGAGACTGAAAACAGGATTTTCTGTGTGCTCAGGAAGAAGAGGAAATTGGTGAGCAGCTGCTGTCTCCCTAATACCGGGACAGGTTTAAAGCAGGAAGAGACCAGCTCTGGCCTGCTTGAGACTTGTAGTCCTCAAAGGCAGGGACTTGCTGTAGCTGTCCTTATCCCCCTTGCACCAGTTTGAGGCTTGAGAGTGAATAGGTGTTCCATGAATACAGGTGGAACTGAACAGAGTCCACTTGGTTTAGAAAGGAAGCAGCAGTGTGAAGCTAGATGAGGAAACAGTCAGCTGAGCAGTTAGATTCAGAAACAAAGCCTCGTGTGTATATATTCACATCTCATAACAGCCTTAGAATTCTGGCTAGGAACCCAAGGCAGTGCTGCCAACTCTGACCAAAGCCAAAAAGAAACAGCCAAAGATGGAAAGAAAATGTGTATTTTCCTTGCTAAGCATCCCCAGCTGAAGGCAAGGAGGTTTACAATGTATGAGGAAAGGAAACAATTAGCTTCTCTTTTATTTTCTACATCTCAGGGATCCAGTTCCTCACCAGCTCCCCAACATTCAAGCACAGAGTCCTCAGGAAGGAAAGACTTTTCATGGATGAGAGTCAAGAAAATATTGCCAGAGGATTATCTATTTGCATCTTTCCAAGACTATGAAAGATCAGGCTGATTATCAGTGGGAAGTACTTTGGAAGTCCTGATTTAAGTCTGATAGTCAACTCTGATTGCTCTGGGTCCCTCCAGTATCCAGCTGAAAGGATACTTTCACCATGAGGTACAACAATAATAAAAATAACTCCTAGATTGCAAGAGCCTCATATGTGCCCCAAACCAGACTAGGTATACATCAACTGCCTAGTTCTTTAAACCATCATCTAGGGCCGCTGTTGATTTCTTCACAGTCAAGTTAACTGTGATAGTCAGCTTTCTGTCACTGTGACAAAATACCTGAGTAAAGCAACTTGAAGAGAGGAAAGATTTTATTTTGCATCACAGTTTCAGAGGTTTCTATCCATGATCACTTGACACCATTATTATGGGCCTGTAATGAGGAAGAACATTATGGTGGAGAGGCCATGGTAGAGAATATCTGCTTACAGTAGCCAGAAGCAGAAAGAGAGAGATAGAAGGGGTTGAGATAAAATACACCCTTTAAGAACATCCCCCAGTAACTTACTTACTTAAAGTAGGCCTCACCAACAAAAGTTTCCACCACTTCCCAATAACCCATTAAATTATGAATCCAACAATGAATTTTTCCAGTGATGAGGTCAGGGTCCTCATGACCCAATCACCTTACAAAGGACCACCATTGAAGAGAGACTAAGTCTTCAATGCATGAGTTTTGGGGGACATATCAGATCCAAACTATGATAGAACCTAAACATCAGAGAGGTACAGTGATTTGTTCAGTTACATACTAGGGAATCAAACCCAGATCTTCCTGGCACCCATGCCACAAGTACCCCATACTACAATGCCTCCCACATCAATCTTCTCTGACTTGGACTTTGGTCCTGGGAGTTTGTAAACTGTGGATACGGAGAGAAGGAGCTATTTAATCAGATCTCTGAACTTCGAAACCTGGCTCCTTGGCTCCCTCATGGGGCAACTACCTCACCTCATTAAGCCTTGACTTAGCTCGGGATGCTATAACAGAATACCTTACATTGGGTGGCTTGCACAGCAGAAATTTGGGTCTCATAGTTCTAGAGGCTAGGTTGTCCAAGATTAAGGTGGTAGCAGAACTGATTTCTCGGGAGGGTCTATTCCTTGCTAGTAGGTGCTCTTCTTCTTGTTGTGTCTCCATATGATGAAAATGGTGAAGAAGTTCTCTGGGGCCTCTTTTATAAGGGTACTAATCCCATTCATAACCACTTTATCCTCATGACCTAATCATTTCTCAAATCCTCTCACCCCCATTACCACTACTTTGGGGCATAGGATTTCAACATATGAATTTGGGGAAGACACAGTCTATAGCAAGCCTCACATTCAGTATCCATGAAAAAAATTATAAGAGTGCAGTTGTCCCTTTGTATCTATGAGGCATTGGTCCCAATAGCCCTTGTAAATAACAAAATCTATAGATGCCTGACTCCTTTATATAAAATGGTTTGGTATTTACATAAAGCCCATGTATAATTTCTTGTGTACTTTAAATCAGTTCCATATTACTTAAAAAATGTAACTGTTATGTAAATAGTTACTATACTATATTTTTAGGAAATAATGATAAGGAAAAAAGTATGTATGTATTTAATACAGACTCAAATTTTTGCAATATTTTTGATCTATTACTGGTTGATTCCATGGATGGAGAAATGGTGGGTAAGGATGGCCAACTGTGATCACTTCAAAGTATTCTTATAAGCATTAATTTAACTTAGCACAGGACTCAGAGCACAATAAGTGCTAAGAAACATAGTTTGTTAGTTTGCTAGATTATTCCCACACATAGTTCCAATTTTCAACTTAAAGACCACCTCTTCAGAGAAGCCTTGCTTCACCATATGTAAAGTGGCCTTAACAATCCTTTTGGAAAATCAGATGGCTTATTTCCCTCACTGCACTTATTGCCTACTGAGTCATGTTTAGTAAATATATTTGTTTACTAAATATATCTTTTAGTCCACTGGCACATTACCCTTTTTTAGTCTCATGGTGGAAGACAAAGCCTTTGGGTGCATCTACATTATTCATGCTCTTTCTCTGGGCCTACCATAGGGCTTAGCACTGGTAAATACCCAGTAAATGCATGTAGAATGTTGTTTTCCTTCTCTGAACCTGAGTCTTTTCACCTGTAAAACAAAATGTTCTTGTCTTGTGGGATGTCCCTTCCTGGCCTGCTGGTCTCTGAGCCTCAGGCCTTCCCAGCTTTGGGCTCATGAAGCCCAGTATGTGCCATTCATTCAGTCTGTGAGAGGATACACTGTCAAATGTCAGTGACGAACATGATTATGGCATCTAGTCCTGTGACTCTGAAAGGTAGCTCTTGTCACCACACTTTTTATCTGGAGTCAAATAAACGGCAGTAAAAATAGCCATTGCTATTTATTGAGCACTTGCAGTATGCCTGGCAAGGTGATTTAGGCTGAAACACTGGCTTTTAACAATTCTTTTGGAAGAAACTTATTACCTTCATTTTACTAAGGAGGAAATAGAAATGACTTCCCCAAGGGAACACCACCTGTAAGTGACAGGAATGTAGACATATTCGGTCATATGCAAAGATCCTGAGATCAAACTGTCAGGGCTTAAGGCTTTCTTCTGATACAGATCCAGTTTTCTTTCCTAAAACATGAGTGAATAATAGGACCATGACATGGGGTTGCTGTAAGAATTGAGTTCAGCTGTGTTATGTGCACGGCAATGTACCAGTACATCAAAAACTGAGTTGGCAATATCATATTAAAGGGGGAAAATCTAAAAATGATTCCTTTAAAATAAGGAACCATACAAGGATGTGCACTCTCATCACTACTATTCAATACAGTAGTTGAAATTTTACCCAAAGCAATTAGGTAAGAGAAAAAAAATAAAGAAATACAAATAAGAAAGAAAGAAATCAAATTATCCTTATTTTAAGATGATATGATCCTCTATGTAGAAGATCCTAAAGATACCACCAAAAGATTTTGGATCTGATAAACAAATCCAGAAAAGTAGTAGTTTACAAAATCAACATTAAAATGTTACCAGCGGGCCAGGGATTTAGCTCAGTGGTTCTGGTGCCTGCCTCATAAGTGCAAGGTCCCAAGTTCTATCCCCAGTACTAAAACAAACAAACAAACAAAAACAAAAAAAATCTTGTCAGCCTGCGCCCTGGCAACAATCCCCTGGAAACCCCCCCACCCCCACCCCCACTCCTCTGTACAGCCACCTGGTTCCACACTACAAAGACGCAGAGGACACTGGACCACCAGACCACAGTACTGAGTCCTGCTGCTCCTGGCCCAGAGGTAGGGGCTTCTGAGATGCTGTCCCACTGCTCCTGGTCCAGAGGAAGGGGCTTCCCTGCCACCATCCCTCCCACTGCTCCCAGCCCACAGGAAAGGGCTTTTGGGCCACCATCCCTACCACTGCTCCTGGCCCCTGTCCCACCTCTCCCAGCTCAGAGGAGGTAATCCATGCAGGCGCTAACAGCCCTCCCCCTCAGACGAAATAAGAAAACATGTAAATAAGTCTCAAAACTAGACTTCCAGATCACCTACAGCAACCCCAAAGGGAAATGAGATGGAACACTCCGATACTCAACCACCTGCACCCACTGAACTGGCAACAAAAGGGGATCTGGAAAAAATGAAATCAGAAATAATTTCTCAGATAACAGGAAAAATTGTGCACCTAGTGAAAGACATGATTAATAAATCTAGAGAGGAGCTCAGGAACATGATGGAATCACAACATAGGAAACAAATGGAATCCATAAAACAGATGCAAATAGATTTCCAGGACATGAAAAACTTCACTGAAAGTCTA
>NW_004624733.1:15783585-15865015 GCF_000247695.1 Heterocephalus glaber | reverse complement strand
AAGAAGGGAAAGGAAAAATGATGAGAAATGGAAAAAATGGAAATAAAGTCTTTGTAAATAGGAAAGGGTGGAGGGGGTGAATGGAGGGCTAGGAATGTGGAAAAAATAAGAACCAAGATGCATTATGTAAAGGTACAATTCCCAGTGAGGAATGTAATTGTGTTGTATACCTACAATCTACCAATAAAAGAATTTAACAACAAAAAAAGTCAACAGCATTTCTAATACACCAGTAACAAACTAGTTCACAAAGAAATCAAGAAAACATTTCCATTCACAGTACATTTTTTTAAAAAAAAAGACAAAACAGAAAACTAATCAAGAGTCAACCTACACAAGGAAGTAAAAGACATCTACAATGAAAATTTCAGAATGCTGAAGAAAGAAATTGAAGAAAATCTTCCAGGGTACACAACCACCAGTATTCACAGATTAGCAGAATTAATATTGTTTAAATTGCCACATTACTGAAAGTGATCTACAGATTCAGTGCAATCTCCATTAAAATCCCAATGACATTCTTCACAGAAGTAGAAAAAAAGCAATCTTAAAATTCATATAGAATCAAAAATTACTCACAATACTCAAATAATCCTGAGCACAAAAAGCAATACTGGAGGCATCACAGTACCTCATTTCAAAACGTATCACAAAGCCATAGCAACAAAACAACATGGTAATGTTGCAAAACCAGACATGTAGACAGACATAGTAGAATAGAGAGCATTAAAAACCTATCCAAGTATAGTCATCTGATGCTGGACAAAGGAGGCAAAAATATATGTTGAAGAAAAAACATCTTTAACAAATGGTGCTGGGAAAACTGCACATCCTTATGTAAAAGACTGAAACTACATTCTTATTTCAATTTATTTAAAAGTCAACTCCAAATAGATCTGTTAGATGAAAATAGGAGAAACACTTGAAGTCATAGACACAGGCTAATATTTCCTGAATGTGATTCCAATAGCACAGGAGATGGCAATAATTAGCAAGTGAGACTTTATCAAATTAAAAAGCTTCTACACAGAAAAGGAAACAGTCACAGAGTGAAGAGACAGCCAGCCTACCGAATGGGAGAAAATCTCTGCCACCTACAGTTCCAGCAGAGAATTAATAGCTAGAATGTATAAAGAACTGAAAGACTCAGCACCAAACAACAAGCAACACCAAACAGCCTAATCAATAAATGAATAAATGAATTGAACAGACACTTTTCAATAAAAGTACTAATAAGTATATGAAAAAATGTCCAACATCTTTAGCCATTACAGAAATGCAAATAAAAACTCATTGAGATTCCATCTCACACTAATTAATGGTTATAATCAAGAATATACAAAGCAATAAACGTTGGTGAGAATGTAGGGAAAAAGAAACACTTCTCCACTGCTAAGGGGAATGTAAACTAGTACAGTTACTATGGAAATTAGTATGGAGATTCCTCAAAACACCAAATTAGAACTCCTATATGCCCTTGCTATACTACTCCTTGGTATATATCCAAAGTAATTAAAATCAGTATATTTTAGGGATGACTGTATATCCATGTTTATTGTGGCACAATTCACAGTGGAACCAGCCTAGGTGCCCACCAACAGATGACTGGATAAAGGAAATGTGATACAGATAGACACACACACGTGCACATGTGCACACACACACATGGAGTGTTATTCAGCTATAAAAAACAAAATTATGCCCTTTGCAGAAAAATAGATGGAGCTGGAGATCATTATGTTAAGCAAAATAAACCAAATTCGGAAAGGCTAGTATCACAAGTTTTCCCTAATAGGTGGAATCTAAAAAAAAAAAAAAAAAAGACAAGAGACCTAGACAAAAGGAGAAAAATGGTGGGAAGCAGTAAGAAAGGATAATGAGGAAATGGACAGGATCAAAGTATGTTGCATGAAAATATGAAGATACCCCATTAAAAGTCAATATTATAAGCCACCTCATCTTTGACAAAGGAGCCAACCACCCTCATTGGAGAAAAGGTAGCCTGTTTAATAAATGGTATTAGAAAAACTGGATTTCAACCTGCCAAAGATTAAAACTAGACTCATATCTATCACCATGGACTAAACTAAGATTGAAGTAGGTTAAAGATATAAATATTAAAGCAGAAACACTAAACTTGCTGGAAGATAAGTTAGGTAGAATTCTTGAAGACATTGGCATAGGAAAAGACTTCATGAACAAAACCTCAGTAGCATGGGAACTAGCACAAAGAATCAACAACTGGGATCTCATTAAAAAGCTTCTGCACTGCAAGCAAAACCACCAACAGAGCTAAGAGACAACCTATAATGTGGGAAAAAAATTTTAGCAGCTGTACCTCAGACAAAGGAATATTATCTAGAATATATAAAGAACTGAAAAAAAATCAGACCCCCTAAATTCAAAGACCCAATTCAAAAATGAGCATCTGAAATGAACAGACAATTCTCAGACAAAGAAGTAAAAACAGCAAGTAAACATATGAAAATATGTTCAACATCACTCGTCATTCGAGAGATGCAGATGAAAACAACACTGATATTCCACTTCATGCCAGAAAGAATGGCTGCCATCAGGAAATCAACCAATAACATGCTGGCGGGGGAGGGGGGCATGTGGGGAGAAAGAAATCCTTCTCCACTGTTGGTGGGAGTGCAGACTGGTGCAACCACTGTGGAAATCAGTATGGGGATACCTCAAAGAACTAGGACTAGAGGTCCCATTTGACCCAGCTATTCCCCTGCTGGGTATCTTCCCAAAAGAATTGAAAGAATCATTCCACAGTGATATATGTGCACCCTATGTTTATAGCGGCACAGTTTGTAATAGCTAAAGCTTGGAAACAGCCCAAATGCCCATCAACTGGAGACTGGATAAAGAAGATGTGGTTTTTTAGTAAAATGGAGTACTATTCAGCCATAAAGAATGAGAAACTAGAGACATTTATATCTAAATGGATGCACATTGAGGCCATACTCTTAAGTGAAATAAATAGAATACACATGTAAATGTCGAATAGTTTCTCCAGTGTGAGAAACTGAAAGTGTAAATAAGGTTGAAAATGATTAAAAGGAATAATTGAAAATTTGAAAATGGAAGAAAAGGTCCAAAGGGGTAGGGGAAGTGGGAGAGGAAGGGGAACGGATAGAAGGGAAAGGAAAAATTATGAGAAAAGGAAAAAATGGAAACAAAGTCTTTGTAAATAGGGAAGGGTGAAGGGGGGAAGGGAGCACAGGGAATGGGGAAAAAATAAGAACCAAGCTATATCATGTACAGGTTCAAACACCCAATGATAAATGTAAACCTATTGCATACCTAAAATGTACCAATAAAAGAATTTAAGCAAAAAAGTCAATATCATAATATAATATACATTATTAAAAATCAAAAAAGTTGAATCTGTTGCCATCTTTCTCTTTCTACCCATGTCTGCTCACTTAATCAATGATTCTCAAGGTGAGCACCGTGACCAGCAGAATCAGGGTCACTGGGAGAACTTGCTAGTAGTTCTTTCCTCCACCTAAAACCTGCTGAATTAGGAATTCTGGGTTGGGGCCCCATGATCTGGGTTTCAGTAGTCCTCCAGGTAATTCTGATGCACATTCAAGTTTGGGAAATTGGCTCTTTCCCCACTAACCTCCTGCAAAGAAGAACAAATACTTAAGAATATTGCATCACTGCTTAGAAGACACACCATTATTTCATGTACCACCAAGATCCCCAGCTCGAGAAAGCATTGTCAACTAAATTATAATGCAGTTCTTTCTTATCATGATGATTATAAGAGATTTTTACTTCAGAGACATTTAAATGTGAAAAGAAAATTGCCTCTCAGCATCAATGAAATTTAGCAGTAGGAATATTTAGAATGGAAGAACAAAGTTGTCATTCTCTCTTCTCCAGTGTCATTCTTCTCTTGAGGCTTTGGCTGCACATGAGACTTTCAAGCCTTTGCATTTGAATCTGCAAATCCCTGTCTAAAACAATTTGCTCTTACAGAAGTTGAGGATAGAATGGTGGTTATCAGAAGAGAAGGGAGTGGACCAGAAGGGGACAAGAGGGACAGGTGAAGTTAATCACTCAGTTTCTAAGTCACAGTTATGAGCAAGAAGTTCTGTCATACGATTACACAGTAGGGTGGTGGTAGATTACAATAATATAGTGTACATTTCAAAAATCTACAAGAAAGATTTTGCATATTTCACCACATAGAAATGATAAATATTTGAAGAGGTAGATATGTTTAACCTGATTTCAACATTATACAATGTCTATGTGTATCAAAACATTACATGATACTCCATAAATATGTACAATTTTATGGATTTTTTGTATCAGTTAAAATAAAATTAATTTTAAAAAATCCCCATGCCCAACTTGGGGCTGGGATCCCAGCATCAGAAGTTCTAAAGCTCCTCAGGTGATTGCAGCATGTAGCCAGCTCTGAGCATGAGGCTGTAGGTCAAATTTCTACCCTCATCTATCATATGCGAGGATCAAGTCAAGTCAAGTAAAACTCTTTTCCCACAAGTCCCAGTCAGGATTCCTTGTGTACTTGTGGCATCTAATTAATAGTGGTCGTGTAGTAGACACAGGCTAGTTTCCATTTCTTCACCTTCTGCCAGGAGCTGAAGATCTTCCCCAGCCTGAAACTCCCCACTACCCTCCTCCTCCTCCAATGTTTTAGTGAATCCAAGCCTTTTTATGTTTTCTGAAACCTGACCTGGGAGCCTATCAGGCTGAGAGGAATAAATCTCCTTCCTTGTCGGGTGAGTACCAGCAAGGTCGGATAATTGAGGAGTAGGAGTCGACTATCAATGTAATCTGGGGATTGAGGTATCTTCCCTGGGACCCAGGAAATGAGAGTGGCATATATATTGTACATTTACTATCTATAGGTAGCCTCATTTTGTGCTCTTTCTGTAAAACAGGCTTTTCTCATTTTTTAGAAGAAACTGAAGCTCAGAGACTTCTCTAAGATCACAGTGAGTGAAGAAGTCAAAATTTGAATCTAGGATTCTGACTCTCTCTTCTACATAAGTGCTGCTTTCTTCCCTGGTCCATGAGCATGAGGTTTCAGGATCTGGGAATTGGATGCAGAAATTGTGAATTTACTATACTGTTTCCAAAAGAAAAAATAAAAAGACAGAAAGAGAGAGGGGGGATAGAGGAAGGGAAGAAGAAAAGAAGGAAGGAAGGAAGGAAGGAAGGAAGGAAGGGGAGGGAAGGAGGGAGGGGAACCCTTAGTAGAGATTAGTGGTTTACATCCGTGATCTCATTTAGATTTCACAATAACCTTGCTGGTTAAATGGTATTTGCCCATTGTACAGATAAGGAAATTGAGGCTTAAGAACCAAGGGTGACTGACTGTTCTGTTTCCCACATGAGACCCTACCTGGGAGATGGGAGTCCTGGTGATCTCATTGATGATGTGACTCAATGGCTGTCGCTTGGAAAGAGAATGAGCTCACTGAAGGCAGCAATGAATCTGCCCTTTCTCTGATCCCCTGGTCCTCAGAATGGGCTTGGTCCAGAGCAGATGCTTGAGAACACGAAAAGCCAATCTGTCTGTTGGGAAACTATTTTGTCATCTCAGGATTACATACCAAGCACTAGCTGGTGTTCTTTATTTTAAACATCCATATAATTGTCAGGGACCAAGTTTGAAAAGAGGTGGCCTCAGGATTTGTTGACCTGCCTGAAACTCAGAAAATGTCATATTAAAAATGACTAGTTTTTTTTTCTCTAGAAAACTAGCAATCTCTAGCAATACTAGAATAATTTGTATATACCGCAACAATAAGTTGGTAAGACAGAGCAACTTTCTCCTTAGCATAGAGCCCGGGGTGAGCAGTTTACCATGAGCCCCACTATGCCATACTCAGTAAACTTCATTATTGTTTCTCCAGTTTGTCCCTACAGGAATGGCAGGTTTTTAACCCTGGCTTTTGGGACTTAAATTTCAGTAAAAATAATGAATTCATTTTGAAATAGGTGTTCTAAATGGGGCTCACTGTCAAAAGTACAGCAGTTGCTTGTGAGAGCAAAACCACATTGACTCTGAACCATTGGGTCAGAAACAAACCCTGGTACAAATAACTGATTACTTCCCATTCAGATATGCCTGTGCTCCCTTGGGCTTCATCACCCATGGTTTTGGACTTCTAGGAACAGCACCTCACAGATTGAGTTGGCAGAGCAAATACAGAACACTGTTCGTAGGTGAGAGGAGGCCCAAGGTATCAGAGAAAATCACCTCAGTCTTCTGTTCAGTTGTGTTTATGGTTCAAGAGATTTTGTGTAGAGCCTTGCAAGGAAGATTTAAAAGAGTGAGTGAAAATGTTCCTCATGCACCATAAAATGTCTTCCTTGTTCTGGGAGCAAGAAGAATGCAGCCATAAAAATGCTGTTCCACCCAGGTCTGCAGGTAAATTTCAGTCACTGAATAACACAACCCCTCTTTCTTTGGAGCAGTAGTGGAAAAGGAAGCCTGTTCAGAAAGCCATGAATGTGCTATGTATTTTTCTTTTTCTCACTATAAACTTTTCAGGTGGGAGGCTGATCCCCATTTTGCAGATGAGGAAACAGGCTCAAGGAAGGAAAGTCACTCTTCCAAGATCCTACAGCTGGGATGGAGCAGGATTGGGGTTGAAACCCACTCATGAGTGGAGGGTTGGAGCATTAGCCTGACCTCCAGTTAGGGACAAGGTAGCCATGGCACCTTCCTCTGTAAGTTTTCTTCCATCTGGGAATGATGTCTGATGGAGTGGGAAGCCCAGTGTATTCTGCAGCTCTGCCCTTCCTTCCTGAGTGCCTGATGCCCACCAGCTGCCCATCCATGCCTCTCCCTGCCAGTCTACTTCCCAGACTCAGAGCATCATGGAGAAAGTAGCCCTCTTTCCTGCCTGATTGTGTCTTCATCTGACTCCCGTGTGTCTGGAAAATAGGTATACTATGTTGCTATGAATAACTTCAAATGTTGAAGGCTCTCTGGCTCCTCTCAATTTATCTTGATTCTTCTTTACAATTTTCTTCCCATTTGCCTTTTTTCTTTCCTTCCTCCCTGTCCTACCTTGTCCTAGCTTTAGGATTTCTCACCTGAGCAGAGGCATGAGCTCTCACACTGGTCTTCCTGCTTCCTTCACACAGTCCATCCTGCTCACAGCTCCATCCTCTACCTAGCTCATTCTCCCTGAGACTCATTTTCCTTCCATCCAACCCATGCTCCATCCACCCAGGACACCCTCTTCCCAGGCCACCCTCCATCCAGCCTACCCTCCACTTAGACCATTTTCTCTCCACCCAGCCATCCTCCACTCATTCCATTCTCCCTTAAGCCTATCCTCTCTCCAACCATACCATCTTCCTTCCAGTCCATCCTTCTCCCAGCAAGCTCCCTAAATGCAAGTTACAGTCAAATGTTTCAGAGTGACATTTAAGGCCTCTGTGACCTGCTCTCTGATCATCTTTCAAGTCTTCACACCTTCTCTACATCAGTTGATTTGGGCCATGTGCTTTTTTTCTGAAATGGTTCTTGGTGTTGCTACTTCTGAGTTTGGCTTATGTTTCCTCTGCTTAGAATGCCTTTCTCAATCCATCTTGGCCTGTCAGGGCCACATTCATTCTTCATGGCCAGCCTCAAAAGGCCCTTGTTTTAAAAGATTTGCTCCTCTAATCCATAGGAGTCTGTAATGGAAGAGGGAAAGGTTCAGACTTTGAACCTCAGCTTTGCAACCCAGCTCTGGAGGTCACTTCCCTATGTAGCCACAGCTTCTCCCCTGGTAACATCAGGATAATAACCTCCAGTTCTTAGGGTCTGGGGGCATAATTAGAGATGATTGGGGTAGAGGCTTGGGATACCATAGGCTCTCTACAAAAGCCCTGGATATTCCTTAGTGTTTTTCAACTTCTGAACACATTACAAGCTGCTTAACAGATAAGCCAGGATGGAGATAAGGTGTATTAATCAGAACTTTTGGGGCAGCAAGTGACAACAAACCAACACAAAATGAATTACAAAAAAGGGAATGTATTGATTCATGCAAATAAAAGCCTAAGACTAGCTTTAGGCACAGATGGATCCAAGGACTCAACTGATGTTACTAGATTGTTTTCATTCTCTTATCCTGTCTTTTTATCTTTCATTATTGTTTTCTTTTTTTAATTCCATTAAATTTATTGGTACATTTTAGATATACATTATGATCACATTCATCATTGGGAATTTGTACCTGTACATGATATATCTTGGTTCTTGGTTTTTCCTCCTTTCCCTTCCTTCCCTCCCACTCATTTACAAAAACTTTGTTTCCATTTTTTTCCTCCTTTTCTCATATGTTTTCCTTCACTTCTTAAGTATAGGCTGGTGCAACCACTGTGGAAATCAGTGTGGACAATCCTCAAAGAACTAGGATTAGAGGTCCCATTTGACCGGGCTATTCCCCTGCTGGGTATCTTCCCAAAAGATTTAAAAGCATTGAACCACAACGATATATGCACACCCATGTTTATAGCGGCACAGTTTATAATAGCTAAATCTTGGAAACAGCCCAAGTGGGCATCAACTGGTGACTGGATAAAGAAGATGTGTTTTTTATATATATAAAATAAAGTACTATTCAGCCATAAAAAATGATAAACTAGAGGCATTTACAGCTAAATGAATACACATTGAGGTGATACTCTTAAGTGCAATGAGGAGCAAAATGTTTTCTTTTGTTTTGGCCTTTTGGTTCCCTATTTAGACTCTCTCTACGTAAGAACTCTTTATAGCCCCCACTCAAATCCTGCTAGTTTAGTAATCTGGATGGAGAAAGAAAACCTATTATTTCAAAGTTCTAGCAAATAGTCCCAGAAATGAATTTGACTGCACTAGTTTGTCACATGCATATCTGTGACTCATTCACTGTCAATACCCACACTTGAAGCAGCAGGCAGTGGCCAGGCCTACCAGATGTACACTGACAGAGTTTGGAGAAGGGCTGCTTCCCAAAGCAACATTGGGATACATTCACTGACAGAGCAGGGAATACATATTGTGCAGGCCAAGAAGATGTCCACAGTGAGGGCTGGAGGCAGAGCCAGTGCAGTTAGTTGTGCTTACAGAGGATGATTATTCAGGAATGTCCTGCTGTGTTTCTCTCTCACTTACTCTGCCAAAGTAAGGCCTACCTTCCAAGCTCTGAGCTTGTGGTTCACAGGATCTTCTGGACTGGACTGTGAATGAGCAGTCATCTGTCCTGTTTTAGTTCTGGTGATGCCCTCACAGTTTCCTACTGTCCCTGCCACCCCTCCCTGCCCGTCACTGTCTCCTGCCTGGTGCCCATCTATGAGTAACTGAGGCCTGGTTCTGGCAGTGTTAGCCAGTTGTGCAAGATTGAACCAATTACTGGGTCTTTCTGAAATGCCACATGCTTTGTCCTCATATTGAGTTCCACTTAACAACAGACAAGTTATCTACCATTATGAAAATCACAGTGATTAGTATTTGCTGTGTGCTCATTCAAGGCCAAGCACTTATGAAGTGGATTCTATGCATCATCATTGAATCTTCTCATTGACCAAGCCAGGAAGAAGGCTTTGTTTCAACCATCTATTTCATATATAAGAAAGTTGAGCCCAGAGAGGCTAAACACTTTGATCTAGGCCCATGGTGCTGAACCTTTTAGTGCTTTCAATGATATATATAGCCCGCTGTGGCATGTGTGCCATAGGTTCACTGCCACTAATCTAGGTCATGCAACTAACAGAAGCTAAAGCTAGAATTCCTATCCAACCTATAGAGTCTATATTCTTAATTGCTATAACCTTTTATTCTATAAAAATTGATAAAGACATCACTGTGTATCAAGAACTGTTTTTGGTGCTAGGAATACAAACATAGATCAGTTAACAAAACTATGCATATAAATTCATGCCTTCACTGAACTGAATTTGTGTGTGTATAGCATTAATAAGTGCATTTAAAAACGTACATGCTTATGATATATGTGTGTATATATTTGGTGCCAAGGAGAAAACTAAGCAGGCAAAGGAGTGACACGGAATCTTTAGGAGACCCTGTCGTAACCCTCATTTTTATCTTTTGTTATTTAATTTTTTATATTAGTACATATTTGCTATACATAATGATGATATTCAACATAGAGAATTTGTACCTGTACATAATGTCTTAATTCTTCTTTCCCCATTTCCCTACCCTCCCTTCAACCTTTCTTCTCCTCCTTTTGTTTCCATTTTTCTCCTTGCATTCACTTTTTTAAAAAATCCCTCCCCGCTCCTTGTTCCCCTTCCCGTTTGAACGGTTTTAAATAATATGGTTAAAGACTCTTTTATTGAGAAGGGAACAGGTGAGTCATAGCTGAGAGAGAAGGAAGCATTCAATGAATTTCTTTGAGGGAGAGAACAGCAGGCTGTGAAAATGACAGAGGTAACTTTGTAGGATGTGATTGGAAACTTCCTTTGGGACCATCTGCCTCCCATAACCAACCCTCTAGCTGCATCAGTCCCTGACCCTCATGAATAACTAACTTCCTTTGAAAGCTTGGTAGCCACCTGGCCCCCAAAACCAGCTGGCATGTGGGTGGCAGTCAGGTTGATTATGACCTGTGCAGTGCAGCAGTGAGCACATGGCAAGAGGGAGGCAGGAAGCACTAGTCAGCACAGATCCAAAGGATGAGGGTGCCCAGCTCTACTATCCAGCTTCAGACTTTGCCATCATTAAGCTTCCTGTGTATACCAGGTCCATACACAGGAATCCCTTGTGGACACTGCCCAGAGTCTGGTATTCCGCTCATACCCCCACAGGTTCAGAGGTAACTCTCATGCCTGATATTCTCCCTTCCCTTTGTCTTAGTTAGTTCCCTTGTTGCTGGCACAAAATACCTATCACCCACAATTTAAAGGGAGACAGATTTATTTTGGCTCCTGTTTTAGAAGCTTCAATTCCTGCATAGTTGGTCAGCTCTAGGCAGAAGTGGCACGTGGAAAGGTCTGGTGGACCCTCCCCTCATGGCAGCCAGGAAGCAGAGTCAAGGGAGGAGCTGGAACCTCCAGGTCACACCCACAGTGACCCAACTCTTCCAACCAGCCCCACACCGTAACAGCAAGTCAGCCATAATATCCCCATAATCTAATCACCTACCAAACACATGAGGCTTTGGAGGCCATTTTAGATCTAAACCATAACACTTCTCAAGCCAGGGAAGGATCCTTCTGCTCTGGATCTTTTGTGGAGGACACAACTCAGATGTTAAAGAAATCATAGTTTGCCTGGACCATAATTCAGGATTTCACCTTTTCTTCCTGCCCCATCTTCTGTGTCTTTCTCTCTCCAGGGCTCTCCTTTACTAAGAGGGAAGCAGTGAGGAGGCACAGCCAGCCCTTCTTCTGAACAAGTGGCTTTCAGCCCAAGAGGAAACTCCTGGGCTCTGCCATAGGATGAATGTAGCCCCTCAAGCCATATGACAGCAGAGCCCAATTGCAGGTCCACCATGCTTGATCTCTGAGGAGGAAACAGGAAGGGGAATTCCTGAGTCTGCACAAAACCCAAGAGTCTAATGGAGTCACAGCCTGGTCAATCTCTTCTGGAATTATTCCCAGCATGGTTGATTATGTCAACACTACCCAGATGTGTGTGATTGCGCAGGTGGGTAAGGTGCTCTCCTCACAGAGGGGAGATCCCAGGGAGGGACCAGGGAGCCTGGTCCAGGAGGGTTTCTCCCTTGTCCGAAGTTCCTGTATGGGAACTTACTTTAAGTCTGCAGATTATAGTTAAAGCTTTTTGGAAAGCCATTGAAAGCCCTTTGTGTGAGGCTTCCTGACCTCCCTTCTGTCTCTTCCCACCTACCCTCTCACTGTGGGCTCTGATGACACTGGGGTGGTTGCCTAGTTCTCCTGCAGTGTGGTAGCTTCTTCCCCTCACTGAGGGATTTGTTGAAGAAGTCCTACTCACCCTTTCAGGCCCATCTCAAAAGTCCCTTTCTCTAGAAGGGCTTCCATAGCCCAAACTCTGAGTTCCTCTTGCATGGGAAAATAATGATTTACACATCTTTTATTCACTAGGAATCTTTCAGTAGCAAGTATCAGAATCCCAACCCTGTACAACATGGTGACTATAGTTGATAAAGAACGTACTCAAAACTTGCTGTAAGAGTTGACCTTAAATATTCTCACCATAAAAATTAAGTATGTGAGGTAATAAATATACTAATTATTCTGAATCTGCAATAGGTGCATATCAAAACATCATGTTGTATGCCAGAACTATATACAAGTTTTATTTTTCAACTATAAAAAATCAATAATAAATAATAACAAAGCCCATCCTGACAGGGCTTAGCAAAAAAAGGCAATTTAAGGTTCACAAAATGAGGATGTCTACAGAGTTCTATCTTCTGACATGTCTCGATCCAGTCACTCATTACCAGATCAACAGGGACTTGCACTGGGCTTATTCTTACACAGTCACTGATAACTTTAAACTTCTGTTCCACCACGTATGTAGCCCCTTCAGGAAAAGAAAGTTTTTCTCCTAAGATTTCCAGAAAAAAATGTTCCAGGATGGCTTCTCTCTGGCTTGGCGTGGGTCAGTACCAGTGCTGACTCAATCATCATGACTTGAACTGGCCAAGAAAAGGCCACAGGTCACACCTGGGGATGTGAGCAGCCCCATGACATTGTACCTACTGTGCAGGGAATAGGGAAGCTTTGCTTCCTTGAAGGGAACTAGGTCCCTATCACCTGTTGGGCTGTGACCAGCTCAGGGCAGGGCCTGTCGATTCCTTTGATGGGAAATGCCAAGTTGGTGAATCAATCAGTGCTAGGCATGGGTGTAGTTAGAATTCATGTGCTGGGAGCTCAGTCCCCAGTTGGTGGTGTGAGAAGTGCTGGGACCTTTAGGAGGCTAGGCCTAGTGGGAAGAGATTAGGTCACTGAGGGTGCTACCCTCAGAAGGAATTGATGCAACTGTTAGGGGGCCCTGGTTCTTTCTCAGGGGGCAGTTGTCATAGGAGAGCAAGCCTGACCCTGGAATTGCTCCTTTGCATTCTGTCTCACCTTTTGACCTCTCATGTGCTCCTGCCACGATGCCGTCACATCTGAGACCCTCTTCAGAGGCAGGAGGCAAGATGCACCAGCCCCATGCCCTTGAGCCTCCAGAACTGTGAGCTAAATAAACTTCTTTTCTTTGTAAAGTTACCCAATCTCAGGCATTTCATTATAGTAACACAAAATAAGCTAACATAATAAGAAGCTTTTTCCAGAACAAAAGACAGTTATTAGTCAGTGTTCTTAGAGAGGGTATCGTGCAAGTTGTCCTCAAATGGTTTTTCCTAGCAACCTGGTTCCACCATAACTGAATTGTTTGGCTTTAATCAAGTTATACAGACTATCTGTACCTCTATTTCCTTTTCTGTTAAAATGATAATTATACTAGCTATCAACCAGTGTTGCATGATACAATGCACGCATGTCAATAATGCATGCATGAAAATGATGATTACACTCACTGATATGCATAATTGCTGTGCAAAGAAAAATGAAATAATATTACTCCAGACTGTCTGGGTGCTGTCACAGCTGTGTGACTTTCCCCCAAAAAGAAACTAATGTAGCCCACTATATAAAAGTGTTTAAACATTGATTCATCTGCAAGAATTTTTTCACTCACTCATTCATGTGTTCATTTAGGACTTTAGTCATTCAAATACAGTAAGTCCCCGACTTACAAATGAATTCCATTTCAGGAGAAAGTCCATAAGTTGGATTCATTCATAAGTCTGGCAAAATGAATCTTATACATGTTTGACACAAATATGCAATGTAAAGCATAAAAAATACAAAAAATACTGTAAATAAACTATTTTTACTTTTACAGTTACCTCAAAACTGTAAGGTAAACACATGAGCTGCTTCTCTGATTTGTTTGCATATATGAATGTTCCTAATGAGAGATCCATTGATTTCTGTGAAATTTCACAATTCCAATGTTTGTAAGTTAGGGATTTACTGTACCCAGTGAGTATCTTCCTTGTGTTCAGAGAGCATCATAGGGATTGGGGACATAGTAATGGACAAAAGTCTCACAGTGCCTGCCCTCAGGAGTTTTATTACCCAATTTAGAGGTAAATAAATAACAGAAGACAGTAGATTCAGGTTAATATACATGCTGGATGGCCAGAGGAAGATTCTCCAGAGGGAATTTTTGAGCTGAAAGACAAGAAGGAGCCAGCCACAGGTGGCTTGGGAGGGGGCACTTCACCCTGAGGATACAGCGAGTATCAGAGACCTAAGGCAGTGGAATTTGGGATGTTCAAGGAATAGAAATTCCAGCATGCTTTGGAGACATCTGGGGCACATAGTGGGCAAGAGAAGTGGTGATCAGACACATCCAGGGGTGGCAGGAGCCAGGCCTGTGAACCAGGTGGGAAGAAACTCTAGACTTCTGTTGCAGAGGGATTTACTAGAATACTGATGATCAGTTAACATCCTAATAACATTTTTTATTCCCAAACTCTTGTCACTTTGCTTCCTATACCCCTCAAAGGACCTCTGAGGTCATATCAGACTTATTGCTCCTGTTTTACTGATGGAAGCCAAAATGAGGAAGAAGGTGCCACCAACCCATGGGTGACAGCAAAGCCTCTCCCACCTGCACTCATGGCTGTTTGCCCAGAGCCTTGCAGTTCATGTCCTATCTTCATGCAACCTGGAAGAATGGGGTAAGAGGCAGATCAGCTCCTTGGCAATTCCAAACACTTCACCCAGCTTTTACCCAAGGCTTGCCCAAGTGAGCAAGCAGCTTACTTGTCTTTCACTTTTGGACCATGCAGCAGTGTCTCCTGCTGGCCAGGCTCTGACATGATGCAGTGAGGACCTGTCCCAGCTACTTGGCTAATCTCACCTGCATGACCATATTTTAAGACTGTCAGATAATGGGGTGCATTTACTTTTACTTCCCAGATAGCCTGGGTGCAGTCACCTGGCGGAGGTTGCATTTTCTTCATCCACTTATCCCCCACGTCCAGGCCATGTTACTGGACCCTATGTGCTCCAGGTGCTTGCAGAATTGGGTTATCATCCTCATTTCATAGATGAGCAGCAAAAACGTAAGGTACTAGCCTGAGAGTTCCCAGTTGCCTTTGGTCTTTTCATGTCTCCTCTTATCTTCCAGCAAAGGGTTGAGAAGCAGAAGTTACATGCACGTGGCACAAACACAAGCATGTAATTAGTTTGGGAGAAAGAGGTATATATTCCCTGCATGATCTCACAGTGGAGATTCCTAAGAATCTAGGGACAGCTTGTATTGTTTCTGTCTTTGCAGTACTCTTTTAGTACTCAGTACTAAAAGGTAGGGACCCGCACATGTGTGTGGACAAGCACACTGACATACACACGCACATATAGAGCCTGGACATCTGCCATTCTAAATCATCAGGACAACATTCCCATTGTGGGAGGCTGAATAATGCTCTTGAAATAGGTCTATTCCCAAATACCTTATATGCCAAAAGGGCTTTGCAAATGTGGCTAGGGATCTGGCAGCAGGTATATTATGCTGGACTCTCTCAATGGCCTGAAGTAATCACAACAGTCCTTATAGATGGAATGCTGGGAGTAAGAGTCAAGAGAAGGTGATATGATGAGGAAACAGAAATTGGGGTACAAAGAAATGTAGGAAGCTGCTAGAAGCTGGAAGGCACAGGGGACAGATTCCTCCCAGAGATTCAATAAGGATTCAGCTCTACTGACATCTTGATTTTAGATCCATGAGACTGATGTTGATCTTCTGACCTAAAGAACCATAAGAGAATAAAACTGTGTTGCTTTAAGCCAGCAGGTTTGTGGTAATTTCCTATAGCAGCCATAGGAGACTGGTAAACCTACTTTGCCCTTGTTTCAGGTGTGGGCTTTTAGAAGCAGGGAGATGGGCTCTGTTTAGTTGCATTACCAAAAAGTGAAGACCTTTTGTGATTCTTGTAAAACATCTGCTTTATTGCTCTTAACTCTAAGGCTTTCAGCTGTCCATTTTTGGAACAATAGCAGTAATCAAATCTAGGTGTAGCCAGCTTCTCCACTTGGTGCTACTAATTGAAGGAACAATCATATCACAAAGCTGGGATTATCTGGGATGTGCAGTAGGACTGCACAGAACCAAACCAAAACAGCATCAGAAAAGCTGTATGAGTTCAGGGTTGTAGACATCAGCTCTGCCCAACACCTGAAACTCTTCTTAGTTGGGTTCCAAGCTAGACCCCAAGAGGATGCTTGGCTAATGGCAAGAAGACCTTCCTAGTCTGTAAAGACTATTTTAAGACATGGTTGTCTCTCTTCTCTTCCTTAGTGTATGCTATTTCTGCTCTGACATGTGTCCTTTTTATTTTTTATTTATTTTATTTTTTTTGCACTTTATTAAATTCTTTTATTGGTACAAAGGAGGGCTGGGGAAAAGGATAGAAGGGAATTGGATTAATATGAGAAAATGGAAAAATAGGAACAAAATCTTTGTAAATAGGGAGGACTGGAGGGGTTGAAGGGAGGGCTGGGCAAGGGTGAAAAATAAGAACCAAGAGAGACTATGTAAAGGTGCAAATTTCCAATGATGAATGTCATTATATTGTATACCTAAAATGCATTGATGATTAGAATGAATAATCGATAATGTGTCCTTTTTATTAAACAACAGGTTGACCAACCCTCTTCCAAAAAGCCAAGGTCCAAAATGCTCCAGAATCTAAAACTCGTTGAGTACTGGCATTATACCATAAGCAGAAACTTCCACATTATGAAACTTTGTTTCATGCATCAAATTATTAAAAATATTATATAAAATTATTTTAAAGTTGTGTGTAGAAGGTACATATGGAAACATAAATGAGTTCCATGTTTAGACTTGAATCCCATCCCTGAGATATCTCATTATGTGTATGCAGATATTTCAAAATTTGAAAAAATTCAAAATTGAAACAGTTCCAGTTCCCAGAATTTTGGGCAAAGACTATTTAACCTCTTATATATTCTTTCTTATATAAGTGACAGGGATTTGTGAGGGCTTTCATTACTTTTGTGAGACTTACAAGCCCTGGAGGGGACAGAGGGATCAAAGAGCAGGGCCTGGTCTCCCTAATGGGCACTTGCTTTGAAGGCAGGAGTTAGTTTGCAGCAAGGAGGTGAGACCAGGGTGGGGCTATGGGTGTTTCCAGAGAGAGCAATGCTGGAGTCATAAAACCATGCTGTGAGCTGTGATTAGATGAAAGCATGACTAGGACACATTCTGGGGATCACCATCAGGAAGGAGGCTGGCCTGAGGACCCCAGATCCTCCTCCCCTCTGTTTCCTGGTTGAATCTGCAGCTGCCCTGCTCATGAACCCATGCCCTTTAAAGGAAACACAGAGAGACCCCAGCTCTACAGGGATCCTGCCACTGAGCAGCTCCTGCTGGCAGGATGGCCTTTCAGCACTGAGGTGAGAAGGCAGCTTCCTGTGGTGCCCAGGGAAATGTCAGGAGTGATTTCCAGAGAAGCTGCAGAAAGGCAAACCCAGATGAATATATCCCTGCTTGGGTTCAATACTATATGAGGAGGAATAGGACACTCCCCCTCTTCACCTGGGATGATAATACCTGTAAGGGAAGGAGGTGGATGTCAGGCATACCTGGGTTTTAGGTGGGCATGCTATTAATTGAGTGGAAACACATAAGGAACCTGATCTTTCTTTTAAGCCCAGACAATTGAAAAAAGTAGCAGATCTTTTGTTCTGCTGAGTTTATGGTGGATTAGGTTTGAAATTTAGAAATAGAATTAAGGATGTAAGACTATAACGGGGGAGAAAAATCCCTGAGAATTTAGGGTGGGGAGGAGATGAGAAACAGTAGGTCAGAAGGGGAACAAACAGGAGACAGGAATAAAGCCAGTTTCCTAGAGGTGCAACCTGACTCTTCTCTGTGGATCAGAAGTGATTGTTACTACTTGCAGGACTGGTGAATGGGAAGAATTCTTATGTTGGTTTCGTCCCCCAGGGGCAAGGTTGGAGGAACCTGTCGTTGGTCTTGACATGGAAGTTCCAAAGACTCCTGGAAACTGTAGTGTTTTAGTTGATGCTTTTCCAGTTCCCCTAGTTATGATTCTGTTCTTGGAAGGAAGGGGAGGGTGTAGGTGAGAGGGGGCAGTTTTGAGTCTGGGGAACTCATGGCAGCAAGTGGACACTCCACGGGGATGCAGGAACCCAAGAACGGGGAGGGGCTGGAGAAGAGGGAAGTTTTAGAAATCTGGGAGAAGATGTTGGCATCTTAGTTCAAGTTACTTTTCTCCCACATCAGAGAGGCATGAAGACCACGACGATGTGGTAAATGAGATGTAGCTGTTACATGTGGCTCTCTCATCTTCAAAGTGGGAATGATAGCCTTTGGGCAACAACATGCTAGTGAGGTTGAAAGGGGGAAATAAATGCCAGGGCTTAGCTCAGTGCCTAGTGACAAGTGACTTATGAATTTTGTTCCCAGGCTTGGACTTCTGCAGGTCACTTGTCTTGGACAAGTAAAAGGGCTGTCACAGAGGCTCTCCCCAAGGTCTCTGGTTCTTGGTTTATATACAGTTGTTCGTTGCTTAATGCCAGAACAACTCTCGAGAAGTGTGTCCTTAGGCAATTCCACCATTGTGTGAACATCAGTGTACACTTACATACACCTAGCTGGTCTAGGAAAAGCACTCACATGGATTCTTGATCCAATAAACAGATGCAGTAACCATGCGATGGATCAGACTGCTGCTGAGGTCACACAGCAAGCTGTTTCACAGTAAGCTATTGTAAGTGGAAAATTACCCTGAAATAATGATAAAAATAGATTATACCAGTTACATAATTGTCTCTATCATTATCAGATATTATGTACTGCACATTATAGTTTGGGTTATACTTTTATATAACTGACAGCAGAGCAGATTTGTTTACACCAGCCTCACCACTCACATAGGTGACAGGAATCTCTCACGTCCATTATAATCTTATGGGACCATCATTCTATACATGATCCTACACAGACTGAGATATCACTATGTGGTGGTGACTATAAATGCTTGACTTCACAGTGAAATATCCCCAGAACTTGATGCCACATTCACTTGTGGGACCTACGAGCTGTGCCTGTGTCCTTCCCAAAGTGATTTTAGAAATGCTCAGGTTTCCAAAACCTGATAAAATGTTACCTCCTCAAAAAGACCTCCTTGACCATGCCCACTTTCCCCAGAGGGCTAAAATATATGCACCTTCTCCACTCTCTGCCTGACCCTGCATCCTCCAACCTTCCGTTCCCCCTCTTTCCGTGCTTCAGAAAGCCAAACATGTTGTAGCAGGCATGCTGGGAGTGTCTGTGCTCTGGGAGTGTCAAAAAGTCCCACCATCTGCTTTTTGCTTCTTCTGATCTTCTACTCACTCTTTCTCTCAACAAGTTCCATATCTTGGTGTCTTTTCTGTTGCTACAACAAAACACTAGAGGTTGAGTCAGCTATAGGTCACACTTCTGAAAGTCTAAGAGTATGGTGTAGGCATCTTCTTGGTGAAGATGTATGATAAATGACATCATGTGGCAGAAATATGTATAAGTGTAGCAAGCAGGCATAGGTACCCACAATACCAGGGGTAGCTTTGCTTTATAACAACCTGCTCTTGAAGTAACTAATACAGTTCTTGGGGCTAACCTAGTCTCAAGAGATCTAATCCAGTCTTCTGAGAAAGGAGTAATCTATTCAGGAGGGTGAGTCTTCAGATCTAATTATCTCTGAAAGTTTGACATCCTTACATTAGGAATTAAATTTCAACATAGTTTGGTGATAACAAACCATATCCAAACTACAGCATTGCATCAGTGAAATTCCCTGGAAAACTCAGAAAATAAATCAGATCCCAAAGCTTTATAAATTATCTCCAGGTTGATGTCTTCAAAGTCGCCTT
Source organism: Heterocephalus glaber (assembly GCF_000247695.1). The sequence continues at coordinate 15,845,068 of NW_004624733.1, read as the reverse complement.
CATAACATAAAGAAGACTTGTGATGTCATTTGCCAATTGGGGCAGTCTTTTATAGGACCTGGCCATACCTATGTCACTGGCTCCATGTCCCAGGGTTCTGTGGGCAGATCTGAATACAATCCCCCTTATTAGGAAGAGAACCAATGGAATGTATATACAATTATTAGAGGGGATTTATTAGGTTTACTTACATGATTGGAGGCTGGATAGTCCCTTGATGGCCAGCTTCAGAACAAGGAAGTGAAGAAACCAGTAGCTGCTCCATCCAGGAAACTGGAATCCCGGAATAAGGGATCAGTGATGTAGCCCCAGTCTGAGACCAAAGGCCTGAAATCTCCCTGGAGAGTCTCTGGTATGAGTGCACATCCAGAGGCTGAAGGATCTAGAATCTGATACCTGTGAGGGGTGGGATGTTCCCTTCAAGAAGAAGAGAGCTTGTGTGAGTCTGTGTGCTTCTCCTCTTCTTCCACTTTTGTTCCATCCAGGCCCAATCTATTGGTTAGAGCTGCCCACTTGCAGGGTGGATATTCCCACTGAGTTCACTGACTCACATGCCAATAAACTCTGGAAACACTTCCATCGATGCACATAGAAGTGTGTTTACCAGTTTTCTAGGCATCTTGCAATCTGACTTCTGTAGCTGACAACCAAGATGAACCATCACATGCTGAAAGGAATTTACCTTTCTGACATATCGCATACCTATTCTCATAAGACTTTGAGAAGACAATTCCTCTTCACTGATTTCACTATGCATTAGGGTGATCCTGCTTCATTCCAGACTCAGGGTTCTCTCTGTCTGTAGGAGCTAGACTGACCCTTGACCCCAGATACTGAACTATAATACCTACAAACATCTCCACCCCCAACATGCTCCAGGTTACCCCCATGAGACACCAGAGACACTGAGACTCACTATGCAAATAGACTTCTCCAAAGGATATATTTTAGTATTTACTGTGTGCCAGGAAATTGCATGTTATTAACTACCATGTATGGAGAGTTTATGATAATTAAAAAGACTGCTCTGTTTTCTGTAGAACAAACAATGAATGCTTTGTCTAAGGTCAGAAATATTAAAGTATGGGCTTGAACTCAGGACATTAGGCTTCTGAATGGACAGGGTAAGCATTGTGCAAAATTCAACATTCTTTGCTTTGATTCCTTTAGTTCTCATAAAAGCTGTGGGAAGTGAGAGGTAGTCAGAGAGACTGACAGCTTCTAAGAGAGGTTTTTGCAAAGCAGTGAGCAGAATAGGGCTTCAAGCCCAGCTCTGCCCGAGACCAATTCCCCAGCTCTTTCCTGGCCCACCTCACTTTAGGCTTAGCCTCTCATTTGCCTCCCATGGATAAGGGCTTACCCATGAACACATCTGCTCTGCTCTTGAATATGAAAACAGCACAGACAGACATTTAGTTTCCCCTAGGCTGACTTGTGCATAACATCTGGTACTTGGGGAGCAACACACAGCTATCCTTGAAGGGCTACTCACTCTGATAAAGGTTACCAAATCTTTTCAATAGGATGCACTGTCCTAGAGAGTCTCCTGGGGCTTCCTTTCTAATCAGTGGAAGCTAGGACTTGGCCAGGAGAGAACCCCAAATCTTTAACTTCTACCCAGGACTCTTCCTTGCACACCAAATGTCTTTATTTGCTTATTTATTGATTGGTCATTGCTATGGTTTGAATAAGTGTCCCTCAAAGGTCTATGTAGTAAAGACAATCCCCAGGCTAGTGCTATTGAGATGTGGTAGAACCTTTAAGAGATAGGGCCTAATAAGAGGTCTTTAGGTCACTGGGTGTGTGCCCTCAGAGGGGATCGTGGGACCCCAGCCCATTTCCTTTGCTCCTTTTTGCTTCCTTAGCATGGCATAAGCAGTTTTGCTTTACAAACACTCCCTGCCATACCTATCCAGCAGCCTCTGCCCCTGAAAATCCTAAAAATACTGGGTCTGCCTGATCATGGATTGGAAAGCTTAAAACCATGAGCCAAATCAAGATTTTTCTCTTTCTAAATTGATTATCTCAGTTATTTTGTTATAGTGGTAGAAAACTAACCCAGCCACCAAATCAGACAAATCCAGAATGTAGAGTACTGCATGGTCTATGGTTGCCGAAGAATATTTATCAAAGGAAGAAATGATTGCCTTCCATCCTTGAAACATTTAGGGAGCTCCTACCCTGTGGTTGACCTTGTGGAAGGCACAAAGAGAAACACAGCCCTCCAGGAACACTCAGCAACTCACATTCTAAGAAAGAAAGGTGAAAAGTCACCTGTCATCCAGTGTAATAAATAAGGAGGCCGGATGGAAGTCAGTGTGTGCTTTGGTGAATTAACGAATGGTTTGAGGAATGGGCTGCCTGCCTGGCCTGCTGAGCAGAAGATTAATTAATTACTCACCCTCTGCTTGCCAATTAGTGCTGAACTCTGCTTGATCTCTAACCCTCTTGCTTTAATACTGCCCTTAAGTAATATATTCTGAGAAAGAAAGAGTCGTCTTGCAACTTCAGGGGGAACAATGGAACAGAGCCCCAAGATCTGTTGTGGGTTTTTCCTTGCTAACTAGAGGCCTCCAAGTAAATCTGAGTAAGAAATTAATTGGACCTCACTAATGGAGCGCATGTTTTGGACTAGGTAATAGAATGTGCTGAGGACTGCAGAAGCTGCTTCACTCCCTACATGGCTGCATCACCGATAAATGTGTAATAGGGCTTGAAGGAGAAAGAAGTTTCAGCCATCTGCTTGTCAGGTAGTACATTTGTTTTATCTGGTAGCCTTGACTCCAGGATGGTTGGTTGATTGGGCAGGTTCCACCTCCAGGGACAGGGGTTTTGTTCAGGAAGCAGTGGTAGGTGCTAGGGTATGGGACTGAGACAGGGCTGAGCCTTTAGGGACGTGCCCAACCCAGCATACAGAAAAGAAGCCACCTCACTGCCATGGCAGCAGAGGCTACTTCCTATCCAAGCCATTGTGCACCCACTTATCAGTCTTGGGAGCTGGCAGATCTGGGTTCAAATCCTGTCTTTATCACTCTACAAGTCAGGTGGTTTTGACAAATTCTTTTCCCTTCTAGGTCTAGATGAAATTGTTTCCAACTTGGGGATGGTAATAATAAAGGCCTTTGAATAAGGCAAAATAGCAAAATGTACCAGAGTTTGATGCCAGTACACCATACTGCCAAAATTGAAAGATATATCCTCCCACCCCCCCCACCCCCACACACATGAAAACCCAAGGATATTCATGGCAGCATTGTATGATGGGGGGGAATGGAAACAAGGTAATCTTTCTCATTAGAGAGTCATTAAAATTGTTTCTGTGTTATGCATTATTTTGCAGTGATTAAAAAAACAAAGCAGTCTTATATATTCTGACAAGAAAAGATCTCTAAGGTGTATTAGGAGCTTGGGAAAATTAGATCTCAGATCCATGTCTGTGATTTGACCTCAGTATAAAAACAAAACAACAACCCTCAACAAGCCAGAAAATCAAACATGTAAATGGCATATGGATAGAAGATCTCAGCTGGTCCTGCTCAACTCACCCTTGTATACAATGGAGGGGCTTTCTGGTGTCTCCCACAACCAGCCTCCAGTCTTCCATGGACTCTTCAAGGGGGCTGAAAGGTGACAGCTGCCCAGCTAAGTCAGATGGGGGTTGAGAAATGTCAGAGCCAGCACACATGTCAATGGATGGCATACAGCCTTACCCCATGAACACTTCCTCCTTGGTGTCACCCACAGTAAGCCCAGCCAAGCTACTCCTTGGTGCCCATTGCTGGAAACTGGGTTGTTCATGGACTGAGTATGCTGCAAGGGACAGTCAAAATCTTGTTCATGGAGGTGGGTAGGACCCAAGCTGTTGACCCCTGAGTTCTGGGTCTTGTCCTGGGCTCTCTCTGTCCCTCTCCTGGTTATTATCCTTACTTCCCACTTCTTTCACCCTTTCTTTTCCTCTCCTCCTTGTATCTCCATGAATACACCAATGTGAGGCGTGGAAAACTGGACTCTGTTGATGCATATTTACCTTTTATATGTTTGCAATAGGACATTGGCTTTGGAAATTTAAGAACTGAGATTAGGATACTTTAGTTCCCTGGTCTGTTGTGATGGTTTGCCTTGGGATGCTTCATGTCAGATTGTGTGAATGAGGCATGATAACCTCATAGCATAAAAGAGGACGCTGGTTATGAAACAGAATTTTGTTACTGGCACTAATTGTTATTGAGATCTATAGTAGACAGAGCAACATGCACAGGTCTTTTACCTCCTCTTGTGACCTCTAGGTACTCCTTCCTCCTGCTCCTTCAAGACACTTGACTTTCTCAGAATCTGCTCATGGGCATTATCACATATTCACATTTCCCAACTTTCCAACATAGCTCTGTACCCTGCTGTCACTAATTAAGATAAATTGCCTGGATATTTGAAAGCTATCAGAGAATGCCTCTCTGCTGCCTGCTTGGGAGAGGAGAAAAGCAGCCTAAACCCTTTAGTCTGCAGAGAGGAGAAGAGAAGAGAGAGAGAGGGGGGAGAAGAGATCAAATTCATTCTTCCGAGGTAACTAACCTATTCTTGATACAATAATATTAATCCATTCATGAACCCAGAGCCCTCATGACCCAATCCCCTCTTAAAGGTCCCACTCTTAATACTGTTACTGTGACAGTTAAGTTTCCACATGAGCTTTGGTGGGGGTAGCCACACCATAACAACCCCCTGCACCTTATTCCATACTCTGCCTGTCCCTCTCAGGCTTTTCCGTGGGAATTTTATCTCATGTCTCCTGAGATTGTTTTGAAACCAGGTAACCCATCATGTGACTACTAGAAAATGCTTCAACAGTTTGAGATGAGGAACAGAATCTTCATCCTAAACTTCCTAAATCATTGGGCCCCAATTCTGGCTCCTACTGTCTCCTTCCCCATCCTTCTATGGCACACACATGTACCCTCACCCCAAATGGCTTTGTCTCCCTCTCTGAGACAGCCAGGCTGTCTCTCACTCAGAGTTCCTTGGTAAGAGGACCCAAGACCACTTCTGCTTTGGGCCCTAGCACATCTCTCAGCAACAAGAAAACACTATCTTATAATGACACTTTGTGTAGTTGTCAGACTTCCTGTAAAGTAAGTGACTAGGGCAGCTCAAATTGGTCACACAGTACTTTGAATATGGGTATTGGAGCTGGGTTTCTGACAAGAAGCTGTCAAGAGAGGCCCTGTCTGATTTAGGCCTTCAGTTCCAGCTGCCCTATTGTGGGTTAAAGTTGAGTTTTCTGGGGTTTGATCAGTGGTCATTTTCTAGCCCTGAGATGAACTCTTTTCTCCGTCCTCTGCAACCTCCAGCATCCTTTCTGAGCAGATGCCCTGTCAGATCTGGAGCAGAGACAGGTGCTGGGGCAGCATTGGTATGGCAAGAGCTGTCTAGTATCCAGCCCTTTCCACAAGCTAGAGGCTAGGGTACGCCCCTGAAAGCAGGCAGCTGTAACAATGACCACCGTGTGACTAGAAGACATATTCTATTAAAGCCAGGGCTTGCCTGGGACTCAGGTATCTCCCAGGATCCCACCCAGCTCGTCACAGGCTGTAGGTGCTCTGGAAGTGTGGAACCACTCAACAGAAATGGTACTGAGGGAGGATTTGGTTGGTGCCAGACATTGTAACTATTTGTTGCTCAGGTTCCCCAAGTCCACCTGATGACTACTACACAACCAAGCAATATTCCCACCATGTAATGGAAAGGGAATCAAAACAACAGAGAGGTTGGCCAATATGCTGGGGTCACACAGTACCTACATGGACAGACATATTTTCCAAGCTCTATCTGTCCAACACCAAAACCTGTTTGCTAGTCCTACTCCCTCTCAGTCTCACTGACAAATGCCTTCTACTTTCTGCGGCTTGAGTGATGACAGGTCAAGGTCATGGTGATGAGGGGAGAGGACACTTTCTCCCTGCCCTCTAAAATTCGATGTTTGAGGCTAGGAAATGGGCCAACAGTGGACACATTAATGAGAGAAAAACAAGAAAGTCTAAAATATGCTGCAGGCATACTTTCATGGAGAAGTAAAGGAGCTGGGGCTAAGAACTTTGCTTATGTGTGATCTTCAAGAAAAAACACTGTATTTTAGAGGAGTGAGAAGCCAAAGGGAAGCAGTGCAGAGCTTCCAGAGGCCTCAATGTGGAAGGGTGAGTTTGTGGGGGAAAATGGTAGAGAAGGGCTGATAGTAAGGGTTGCTGCACTGAGTCCTCTGGAGAGGCCCAAGGCTGACACCTGTCTCTACTGGTCAATTCTGTCCTTCTGGGAGGCTGGGGAAGGGCAACACCTTCACAAACTTATGTCCTCTCTTGGAAAATAAGGGGTAGGCAGAAAGCTTTTCTGCTGCTGCTATTTGTTTGTTTGTTTTTGGTACCGGGGATCGAACTCAGGACCTTGCGGTTGCGAGGCAGGGGCAGTGCCACTGAGCTAAATCCTCAGCCCTGCTGTTATTTCTTAATTGCCTTTGGCCTAATAATCCTTCATAGTTTAGGGTAGCCTTTTCCAACAGTGTGGGAGTGTGGGAGAGGGAAGGGATAACTCTGCCCAGTGTGGGAGAAGCCAGGAAAAGGAAAGTCAGGCTTTTAATCTCTGCTGCTGCTTCTCTCTAGTTTGCATGTTCCTTGCCGGAATTGGTTTAATTTGGATTCATTAAATGAGAATAAAAATTAATTGAATTTATTTAGGAAAGTATTAAAAGGCTCAAGTGTGGAGTGGAGGAATAAGTTACAAAATAAGTTTGATAGCAAGGATGTTCTTTGTTATTGTATTTATTTTCAAATAGGCAATACCTGCACTTTAAAAAAAGCCTTTAAAATAAAAAAGACTTTAAAATATGATTTCCTTCCTTCCTTCCCTTTCCGCATTCCCTTTTCTGGCTGTCTAGTTGTGTGTGTGTGTGTGTGTGTGTGTGTGTGTGTGTTTGTGTGTGTGTGTTTCCAACCATTTATCTCCCATATGTTCTGTAAGCACAGAAATGTATACTAGGTTCTTACACAAATAGTAGAATGTTGTACACTCTGTTCTACTTTGTGTTTTTCTTTTCCACTTTTTTGTTCATATGAGCTTGTAAATAATTTTTTAAACTGTACGCCATTGTATTTATTTAAATGCTTTCTTATTAATGAGCTCTTAGGTTGTTTTGCTCTGGATCTTTTTTTTTTCCAGTGTGGGGGATTGAACCTAAAGCCTTGCACATTTTAGGCAAGTGCTTTACCACTGAGCAAACACTGAGACCCTGTTTTGAGTCTTTTGATATTGTGATACAATAACACAGAACTTTTTACTTGGCTTAGCCTGTTTTCTGAATACCCCAGACTGGATAACATAACCAAAAGAGGTGTATTGGGTTCTTGGTTCTGGAAGCTGGGATGTCTAAAATCATGGTGTTGGCATCTGGTGAGGGCTTTCATACTTTGTCATAACAAAGCAAAAGAGCAAGTGAGTATGTGTGAGACAGAGGGAGCAATCTGGGGTGAATTCAGCATTTTTTCAGGAAGTTACTCCCATGATAACTAACTCACCTTCAAAATAACAGCATTAATCCATTCCCAAGGACAGCATCCCCAAGGCTTAATCTGTTGGATACAATTACAATGAAGACTACATATCAACTTGAGTTCTGGAGGGACATTTAAACCATGGGTGTAAACTCTTGATTTTGCACAAGCGTGATAGTAGAGCTGTGGTACATATTCAGAAGTGTAATTTCTGGGTACACCTGCAGTAAGCATTTGTGATTTTTGACAGGCCCAACCACACTTCACACTTCACTGTCCCCTTTTATATTCCTACCATCAATAAAGAAAGATGACTCTTTCCCTACAGTTTCATCAGCACCAGCTATTATCTAATTTCTTGATTTTTGTCAGGTAAATGGTGAAAAATAGCTTTTACAAGCAGTTTTAATTTTCCTATTTCTTGTGAGGTTGAGGATGTCTTCACCTATTTCAGAGTTATATGCTTCTTTTTTGTGAATTTATCTTCATCAACAATGAACTTTTGGTGAAACTGCAGATGTAGATAGAGTACTTCCCTTTGGATGGTTGCATTACCTGTGCTTCTGATGGAAATAATTGGGGACTGTTCATGACTTACCAGTGAAAGTCATTAAAGACCAGCAGATGGCTGTCAAGGGAGGTGTCACTTGTGGAGGGGACCCCAGTCTTTTGAGGTTCACATCTAGCCTCCAATCTTAGCTCCTTCACTGTGGTGGGATGAATTATATCCTTCTAAATTCATATGTCAGAGTTTTACTCCCAGCACCTCAGAGTGTGACATTACTTGGAGAGAGGGTCTTAGCAGAGATAATTGAGTGAAAATTTGGACACAGAGGCATGCAGAGTGGAAGAGCATGTGAAAACCCAGGGAGAAGATGGCCATTTACAAAACCAGGAAAGAAGCTTGGAACCAATTTTCCTTCACAATCTTGAGAATAAACCAATCTAACGATCGCATGACTTTGGACTTCTGATCTCTAGAATGTGAGATAATACATACATTTTGGTTGGTTTAAACCACCAAGTCTGTGCTATTTTGTTGCTGCAGCCCAAACTAATTATTCACTGAGTAGCTGGTGTTTGGGTCAAGGGGCCTCACCTCTTGGAGGGTGTTTCCTCATCCTTAGAATGGGGAAAGTGACCCCTACTTCATAGGTGACCTCAAGGCTTGGCTCACATCAGCAGTTCTGGCCTGCAGGTGTGATAGATTGTCCTCTTCTGACCCCAGAGCACCTAGAAGTCCTTTGTTCAGATCACCTGAAGAGATTCTCGCAGTGTCTCACATGTACTCAGCCAAGGTCACACAGCAGAATGGTCATTCCCACTTCTGTTGTCAAATGGAGGCCTCCTAACCTCTCTAGATCTCAGTTTTCTCAACTGTGGAATGAGAAGAGTAGATGAAGTGATGTCTAAGGGAGTTTAATCCTAATATCCTATAATTTCTTTTGAGCATGATTGTCAGACAAATGTGTTCATTCTCTGCAAACATTGCCAATAAGTGGGGCTCAAAGCATTTCTAATGCTTTTGCCTCTTTGGAAAGAGATTCCTAAAGGAAGAGGAAACAAATAATATGATCTATTGGCATATGGATCTAATGACTAAAACAACCAATTATTTACATATAGGTGCTGCAATTACTACAATTACCCATGAATCCTATTATGTGCTGTTGGTTTAAAATATGACAATGTTTCTCTCAAGCATCACATGGCCAGAAATATTGAGTTCACTGTGACAAACAAGTGCTGGGTATGTGCCGGGTGCAGGGATGGGCATTATGATGCTGTATAGTGTCCTGAATCTACCAAGGCCAACCAGCAGGCTTTGGATAAGTCACTTCATATTTTTAAGTGTCAGTTTCTTCATTTTCCAAATGGCTATAAAAATAATATCTTTTTCGTAAGACTAGGGGATCTAAAATGGTAGCATACACAAAAGATCTAGCATACAATAAAAGTTTAGTAGAGGGCAGCCATATGTATTTGTCCATTTTCTGTTACTGCACCAAAATACCTGAAGCTGGGTACTTATAAAGAAAAGAGGTTTATGTAGCTCACAGTTTTAGAGGCTGAAAGTACAAGGTTAGGCCTCCTTCTCTGTGCAGTCCCAGGTGAGCCCCCTCTGGTACATCATATCATGGAGGAGCTGATGAGAGAGAAGGAAAGATCACATGGTGAGACAAGATTTCAGACACAATGGAAGGGCCAATCATGCTCTCTTATGATAATTTGCTCTCACTAGAACTAACTCACTACATGAGACTAGCATCGATCCCTTCCAAGGTGATGTCCCTTGATCTAGTTAACTTTCAGTAGTCCTTCTGTCAAATGCGCCACCATCTCTAAACTACACTACATTGGAAAACCTTCAACACTAAAGCCCCTGGGGGACAAGCCACCTCCAAAACCACAGCACCATATCATTTGTATGATGTTACTTCTTCACTAGTAGCCATCTGTGTGACAGAGCCTGACAAGCACATCATTGGGCGTGAGAAGATTAAATCACCATCTGAGGGCTTCTGATTCCATTTCTGCTTTGTCTGTGAGTCATCTTCAATTATGCAACAGCCAGGGTTCTCACCAGACCCTGACAGGACAGGACAGAGCACCAGAAGATGGATACATAATGTCTGCTACCTGAGCACCATGGCATACAGGATGGAAGGCAACAGAAAATACAGCCTAGATAAAAGGAACAACACTTTCCCTCTCTGAATCCCAGGTTTCCCTCCTGGGAATTGGGTAATTTCTAACCATGATTCCCATGCCAACATTCTAAGATTCTAGCTGGCTCCTCTCCATAATAATTTTTAAATAATTAAAAACATTAACTGTGGTAAAATAGCATAACATACAATTTACCATCTCATCTATTTTTAAATGGTTAAGTAGCATTAAGTACACTTATATTGTTGTGTAAATATCATAAATATCCATCTCCAGAAACTTTTTCTATATCCAAACTCTGCACCCATTGAATAATATCTTTCCCTTTCTCCATCCTCGCTAAGTTCTGCCAACCAACATTCTACATTTGTCTCCAGTTTGACTATTCTAGGTACTTTATACAAAGAGAATCATATAACATTTGTTCTTTTTCCCCTGGGTTACTCCATTTAGTACGATGATCTCTTTATTAGTTACTTCTTCATTACTTGGACAAAATACCCAACACTCACTACTTAAAGGAGGAGAGGTTTATTTTGGCTCACAGTTTCAATGGGCTCAGTCCATGGTAAGCCAGCTCCAAGGCAGAAACTACCTGATGGAAGGGCCAAGCAGAGAAAAGATGTTTGCATCATGGTGGCCAGGAAACAGAGAGAAGGGAGAAGCCAAGAATGAGAATACACCCTTCCAGGTGATGCCTCAAAGTGATCTCTCCTTTCAACAAGGCCCACCTCTGAACATAAGACTTTTGGGGAATATTTTAGATTCAAACCATAACAACCTCAAAGTCCATCCATGTTGTAGTATGTATCAAAATGTCATTTATTTTTAAGCTTAAATAATATTCCATTCATAATATATATACTACATCATTTATTTCCATACAACTTTTGATGGACATTTGGGTTTCTACCTTTTGGCTATCGCAAATATATCTATGAATCTGGTTATTTAAATATCTATTAAATATTCTATTTTCATTTCTTTTGCACATATACTCAGAAGTAAAGTCCCTGGGTAATATAGCAATTGTTTTAATTTTTGAAGAATTTCCATACTGTTTTCCACAATGGTTGGACAATTTTCATTCCTATCAAAAGTGTACAGGGGTTCCATTTCTCCATATCCTTGATAATGCATATTTTCTTTCTTTTTTTTTTTTTTAACAAAGCCATCCTAAGAATGTGAGGTAAAGATTTAGAAATTGCTTGCCTTTCTTGCTCTTTGTGACCATAAGCATTTCTTTTGGGTATAAACCTCAGGTCACTAACTTGAGCATTAAGTAAGCGTGAAGATCTTAGACATAGTGTAAGTACTGAACATCTACTTTGACTTACCACTTTGCTAAGTGGTGGGGAAGTAATTGTCCTTAATTCAGTGCCCCTTCCTGACACTGAAGTGGTATCTAAGTTCCAGGGAGTTAATGATGCAAAAGTGGGATGGGGTTGATAATGAAATGCTCATCTAGTCCTCTGTGTTATCCTGCACTTGTTTCTACCTTTGAGCACATTTGTTCTTGATATGTCATTGTGTCAATCAGCATTCTTTCTTGAAAATAGCAAACCCAACTCTAGTGATTTAACAACTTAACAGTTTACCCCAAGCATCACTCTGGCAGTGCATTTGTTTATGTACCCACTATCCGAAGTGTCGCTTGGGCAAGTGTCATTTCAACCAGTCTATTCTTGTATTGAATAAATTTGATTAAATTATTGTTTTATATTTCCTATTATATTATCTTATAAAAATAACAAAAATATGAAATTTTTGGTCTTCCAGTATTCAAGTAATTGGACTGGTAAGTGGTTAATCAGTATAGGATTTGTTGGAAGGTTTGAAGCTCTGTAGAATCTCTAGGAGGCCCGAGAACAGAACTGAGGTATCTTACAGCCAGAAGAGACAGCAGCCACTTCAAAACTCACATTGTGGAAAGGCAGGCCTTCCAATGACACCTCCCACTTGGCACAACAATGCTGTGACAGGATGCTATGACAACTTGAGCATCCCTTATCTGAAATGTGTAGGACTAGCAGTGTTGTTGGATTTTGGACTTCTTCAGATTTTTGAATATTTAGGTATACATTATGAGATATCTTAGGGATGGGAGCCAATCTAAACACAAGGTTTTTGTTTTATTTACACCTTATACACATAGCTTGAAGGTAATTTTACACACTATCTTTATAATTTTGTGTGTGAATCTAAATTTTATGGCATGAAATTTTTCACTTGAGAAGTAATGTCAGAACTGAAAAACTTAGAATTCTTAGCATTTTAGATCTTGAGATTAGGATGGTTTAGATTAGGGATGCCTAGCCTATACTACCATCAAAATACCCCCCAAAGCAAGGACCTGAGTTCAATCCCCGATACCAAAGGAAAAAAAAAAACCCAGAAGAAGTAGGCTCTTCCCCACCTCTTCTCACCCCAGGACTCCACCACCTTCAACAAAGGTCTTCCTTTGTGCCCTGCCACTAAGAAATCAGTATGCAAAACCTAAATCCCATAAATGTTACTAGTGGCAAGGGAATCTGAGTTTCACTTTCAACCTAATTGATGTTAAAGTAGAAAAGCCATGAGAGAGTGAAACAGTCAGGGAAGGAGTAGCCTACAGGAACCAGACTCAAATATTCCTGGTTAAAGGATCTTGCATCTTTGAGCTATTCCAAAGCATTTCTCCAAGGCCTTTTGAGACTTTCCTTCCAATCACACCCCAGTGGCTTCTCCTCTCTGAAGGTGTTACCTCTCAAGTCTCTCCCTGGAAAAGTGATTATGGTACCTATTGCTGTCAGATCTGTCATTTCCATCTTCTCCCTAAACCTGGGGTGAGAAAGACTCCACAGAGGGACAGGGCACAGTAGCCTCCTGAAGTACTCATCAAAGTCCACCTTCTTCTCTCTGAGTCCCCATTCCTCCTATCCCAGAGAATTCCTGGTCTGGCTTTAGTGACAGGATGTAGTTTTTCTATATCAATGTGTCTTCCCAGATGTATTGTAATGTCAAGAATTTTTCATGCTCCTTCAAAAGCTTTAACTTCTGAAATTAAAAGGCCTGGCTTAACATTCCTTCTTAGAGGTAATGAGCAAGGATATCCATCCTGGCTATTTGGGTGAGGGTAGGAGGCTACAGGAAATGCAAAGAGGAGAGAAATATGTTATTTCTTCAGCCTATCATTCTTCCAAGTCTCAAGTATCCTCCTCAAGTGTCTGGTCAGTCACCAGCAAGTTTGTAGGTTAATAACAAAGAACAGGACACCTCTTAGGGGATACAGGGCAGAGCCCATGTGAGTGCGTGCATTATCTCTTAACCTTACAAAAACCCTAAAAGGCAAGTGCTCCCACCTTATGGTGCCCTCTAATTTGTGGGCCATCTGTTCCAAGACCCTTAGCGAATGTGTGAATCTGCAGATAATGCCAAACCCTATACTATATTTTTTCCTATCTGTACATACCTATAATAAAGTTTATAAATTAGACACAGTAACAAATTAACAACAATAACCAGTAATAAAATAGAAAAATTATAATAATACACTGCAATAAAAGTTACATGAACACAGTCTACAGAGGAAAGCAGAGTCAAGACAAATGCTATTGTTTTTGGACCACAGTAACTGAAGCTATGGAAAGTGAAGCTGTAGGTGAGAGGGGACCACTGCATGGGGAAAAGGAGGCTCTGAGGGGTAAAATCATCTCCTGGAGATGATGCAGTGGCAAAGAGAGGCTGGAGTTTCTCTGTCCACTGTCTGTCCATCTCCAAAGGCAGAGTTTTGTCAAGCACTCTTTTGTGAATTCCCTTGATTTGAATTTTCTCCATAAAGCAAGAATTCATCCTTTTCACTATGTCTGCTTTGTTGAAATGGGACTCCAAGAATTAAACACCTTTAGAATTTAAAGACCAAACTTCTCTGAGTTCTGAGTTCTTCAGATAATTCTGATTTTGTGCTTATGCCCTGGCGGGGGAAGGAGAGACATGACGGGAAGTGTGACACTTGAAGATAAAGGCAGAGTCTCTTTTTTTCCCTGAGTCTCAGTTTGGAATTCTTAGGTGTCAAAACAATGGTCATGTGGGAGGAGCAGGAGAACAAGATGGTGGGTGCTTGGAACAGGCTTTGTGACGGCCTTGAAACAGGTTTTGTAACAGTCTGGCCTGTTTTCTATGACCTCCATCCATCCATGATTGCCCTCTGCTGTGCATCTCTTGGCATGGGTAGGGACCCTGGGTAGTGTTCCCCTGCATCTGGCCCCCTCCCCTTTCAGGCACACAGAGCACTGTACTTCTAAGACCCCTGCAGTTGACTGGCCTGGCCAAAGAATTGTAGATGGAAGGGACTGTGTTATTTCAGAGCCCAGGTATAGAAAAGCCCTTGTCTCCAGGTTCCCTGGCCTCCTTTCCCCTTTTCAGGGGCAAGCATGGAAGAGGCCTTGTGTTAGGACAAAGAGGCACAAGCTCAGAGCAGCCAGGACTGCTGAATTGCAGACCAAGCACCTTCTAGAGACACCCAGGGTCTTAATTACTTTATCATTGCTGGGACAAAATATCCAACACCCACAAGTTGAAGGAGGAAAGGTTTACTTTACCTCACCTATTTATCTCACAGTCTATAGTTGGCTGGCTCCAAGGAAGGAGGGCATTGCCGAGGAGAAAGAGTCCATGGAATGACAGGTAGAAAGGAAGCAGCAGCCTTCTTTCTGGTTTCCTTTTTTTATTCCATTCAGGCTGCAAGCCTATTTGTTGGTACCACCCATGTTTAAGGTGGGTTTTCCCTCTTCAGTAAATCCATCATATATACCAGGAACTATGCTAAACTAATCAGTAGACTAATTCAGTATCACACACCCACGATCCAGTCACCTCCCCAAAGCCCCAACTATGAACACATGAGGTTTTGGGGGAACATTTAGACACAAACCATAACTCAGATCCTACTTGACTTTGCATCAGGCATAAAGCAGATCTTTGCTGAAAGGTGGGCCTAATGGGAGGTGTTTAGTCTATGAGGCTTCACACTCACAAATGGATTAATGTTAACTTTAAAATGGACTCCACTTACAAGTTAAATCCCTTTCTTTCTCTCCTTCTCTTCCTCTTCCCCCTCGTTCCTGTCTCACTTTCCCTCTCCTCTTCTCTTTGTCCTTCCACCATGGGATGATACAGAAAGAAGGCCCTTACCAGATGCCAGGCCCTCAATCTTGGACTTCCCAGCCTTAAGAACCTGAGCCAATATAATATTTGTTTGTTATAAATTATGTAGCCTGTGCTGTTCTATAGCAGCACAAAACAGACTAAGACACTTACTGATGACTGCATATAGCAGAAAGCATACAAAAACCACAACTGTTTTCTCTCAGAACTTGTTCATCCTCACACTAAGGCCCATCCCTGACTCCTTATTACATCAGTTTCCTAGTGAATGAACTTTGCTAAATTATCCTGGGTTATATATTATCTGGTCAGATATTCTTATCCAAGAGTGGGGCTCTATGATTTCTTCTAAAGGAACCTTGCATTGATATTTCTAATTTTCAAGCATTCTTTCATGAAGGTGATTGGATATAATTGCCCAACAAAAGCTAATATGATTCTATAGGGCCATCAGTTAAAAAACAGAAAAATGTGGATAGCTGAATTTAGCCAAATAACATGGAATCAAAAATTTCACTTCTCAAAATAAAATATACTTATGATCTTTCTGCTATTTCTGGGAATTCTCTGTTGACTTGACCTGGAGAAGATTATCTTGAAAATAATAGTAACTACTATTGAAAATCTGTGAGGAGGACTTCTTTAGAGTCCACCAAAATGTGTTTTCTTCTTCTTCCAGAACAATGGACTTGGAACTGGGTCCTTTGTTGCCCTGACAGTTATGTTCCCAGATTCCCTTGGTGCTTAAATTTTGGGGTTTTAAGATGTTGGGGATACCTGCTCTGTGTCTCCATCACCTCTCAACTGGCCAATCCTGAGAGGAGGTGGGGGTCTCAGCTCCTTCCATTCATCAATCATCCCAGAATGCCAGCAATAAGCTCCTTGGATCACTGTATGGACCAGAGCTGCTCCATCATCTCAGAACTGTTATGGAGAGAGAAACAAACTTTGTTCTTTAAAGCAATGAATGTTTTTACCTTTCTCTTACAGTAACTCATGGCTGTTCCCAGTATTACAACTGTAGGTCAGGGCATGTGCTGAGCATTTTAGAGATATCATCTCAGGTAAACTCACTAACTGTGCAAGGTGAGATCAATATTCCTACTTTACAGATAACAAAACAGATTGGGGGAGACTATGTGATTTGTACAAGGTTTCAGAGATCGAAAGTGGTGGGAATCTGCCTCTGGGAGCCTGACTCTTTATTCTTCCACCCATCACACTGGAAAAAACAAGGCAACGAATTAAAACCATACTGGGAGAAAAAAAAAAATGCACTCCAAGCCCCTCTAGGTAGGCCACTTCCTGCAGGACATCAACACAACAGGGTCAAGGTATGGAAGATGGCAGGAAGGTTGTTAAGAACAATTGGATATTTGGCTACAACCTTTTGGACCCCCCAAATGGAATCCATACTGAGTAATTTCATGCAAAAACCCTTTCTCTCCAGTACATTTTGATAAATAGAAGTTGGCCAGATCTTCTTGAATTTGTCTATCTTGTCAGATCATGGCAGCATAGGATGAACTTGAGTTTGTACTTCAGAACTGAGGCCCATGCTGACAAATCCTGGGAACCCTCAGCCAGTGGTGGGAGAAGGGTGGCCTGTAGAGTTAGTTACTAGTAATTCTGGCTCTGCCACCTTCCTTATTGAAGTAATTGGGGAAATATCTCTTCTTTCCAAGCCTCAAATCTCTATATTGGAAGATGGAGATGACAATAATAAAATCTTCCCCACAGACTACTAGGAGGATAAAAAGGATAATTAACTGCACTTATTGCAAAATTCTAGAATAGTAAGAGTCATTTTTCTTTATATCAACCAGTGAGAATTTGCTTCCTCATCTGTACAAAGGATGTAGTTTGACTTTGGGGAAAGAAGATGAAGAAACTCCCATTGCTAGTGTTAATTTTTTTAAAAGCCTATTATATCTTTTTTTTTTTTTTTGTACTGGGGATCGAACTCAGGTCCTTGCACTTGTGCAGCAGGCGACAAAACCACTGAGCTAAATCCCCGGCCCTAGCCTATTATATCTTGAGGACTAAGATTAAACACTTTAATCCTCATAATGCCTCAAGACGGAGAATATGCTCCCCACTTTGCAAATGAATTAACTGAGGTTCAGAGAAGGGCCAGGGATTTAGCTCAGTGGTGCCAAACCTGCCTGGCAAGTGCCACATCTTGAGTTCAATCCCCAGTATCTAAAAACAAAATAAAACAAAACAAAAAACCAGAGAGCTTTAGGGACTTAATTAGGACAGGCAGTTAAGAAGTAATAGATACTCTTAAGTGAAATAAATAGGACACACATGTGTAAATACCGAATAGTTTCTCTAGTGTGAGAAACTGAAAGTGTAAATAAGGACTAAATGTATAATAGGTAATGTGAAATAGGAAGAAAAGGGGCAAAGGGGAAGGAAGTGGGAGGGCTAGGGGAAAGGATAGAAGGGAATGGGATTAATATGAGAAAATGGAAAAATAGGAATGAAATCTTTGTAAATAGGGAGGACTGGAGGGGTTGAAGGGAGGGCTGGGCAAGGGTGAGAAATAAGAACCAAGAGAGATTATGTAAAGGTGCAAGTTTCCAATGATGAATGTCATTATATTGTATACCTAAAATGTACTGATGATTAGAATGAATAATTGATAATGTAAAATAGGAAGAAAAGGTCCAGGTGGGAGGGGCAGGGGAAGGAAAGAAGGGAAAGGAAACATGATGAGAAATGGAAAAAATGGAAATAAAGTCTTTGTAAATAAGGAAGGGTGGAGGGCGTGAAGGGAAGGCTAGGAATGGGGAAAAAATAAGAACCAAGATGCATTATGTAAAGGTACAGTTCCCAATGAGAAATGTGATTGTGTTGTATACTTACAATGTATCAATAAAAGAATTTAATACAAGAAAAAAAAAAAGAAGTAATAGATCTAGAGAGTGTAACCACATTCGGTGTCAAGGATACACTGTTCACAGTTCTCTGGCAGATTCGGTGCTTTTAGAAAGCTTTAGGCTCCTAGTCCACCATGTCTGACCAGCATTTGGAACAAGAAGACTTTGAGTTTGCCACTCCCCAGGACAGATCTCATTCCATGGGTTGGTAACTTCTTCAGTGCCTCTGGACTCTTCCACTATGGTCCATTTTCTGCATGTATGTGTTCATTTTTCACTGTTGTGACAAAATACCTGAGAACAGTTTAAAAAGGAAAAGTTTATTTTGGCTCACAACTTCAGTGGTTTTAGCCCATGATTAATTGGCTCCATTGCTTCTGGATCTGTGCTGAGGGCAAGCACAACATTGCAGTGAGCATGTAGGGGAGCAGCTGCTCACCTCACAGCAGCCAGGAAGCAGTCAGAGCTTAGAAAGATCCCAGGGATAAAATTACGCCTTTCACAGCCAAGCCTCTGTGACCTGTCTCATTTCTTCAGGCCCAAGCTCCCAATAAGCCCAATGGATTAATTCATTGATTAGGTTAAATCCTTTATGAGCCAATCACTTTGCAAAAGCTTATCATGTGGCAACCAACCTATCAACACAATAAACCTTTTGAGGGACATTTTGGATTTCAACCATGATATCATAATGGAATGATCTTGTATTCTCAATTTGACTTTACAGCTGCACAAAATGTCCCAGTGGCACCTTGTTACTCTCAAGAGAAGGTCTTGATTGTTAGCTCTGTAGGGCTCCTACTGAATTTTTAAACTTCTTTTTTCATGCCCTTTCTGCTATGCTATGAATCTTAAATATTCCTCAAAGGTCTATATGTTTAGGGCTTGGTTCCCAGCTTGGTGTTATCAGGAGTTGGCAACTTTAAGAAGTGAAGCATGGTGGTGGGATGTCTTCAGATGACTGAAGATGTGCCCTTGAAGGCGATAGTGAGGGTCTGGCCCTTTCTTCACTCTTTTGTGTCCTGGCCATGAGGTGAATGGCTTTGCTTTAGTACACAATCTTTGCCATGGTGGACTCACTTGCCACAGGCCCAAAAGCAATGGAGACAATCAGCCATATACTAAAACCTCTAAAACTGTAGCCAAAGTAAACGTCTCCTTACAAGTTGACCATCTCAGATGTTTGTTACAGTGATGGGAAGCTGACTAGCACACCTTCCTTAGAATTTTGTGCCCCCATCAAACTTGATCAATCTTGGTGGATCTTCTGTTTCTATTATCTTGGAGATTTTTCACTCTGTGTCTTTGGTCATATCCTCCAGATCCTCCATATTTTACCTTCTCAGATCCTCGATAAACTTTAAGGGATAAGTTCTGATGAGGCCTTCTCATGAAATGACTTCAAGTCTTGCTATAGGAAGAGACCTTTTGTAGATATCTATAGATTGGGAACTTCTCCAGTATCTAGTTTCCTTCCCTAGGTGTACTTGAATTTCACGGCCATTGAAGTTTAGATGAAATTGACTCCATTTATGTCGCCCAGCTCTCCTGCTGTTGCCTTAAGCCTGGGCACAGTGATAGGTTTAAGGATAGGCACAAAACTCAAACCACATCAGTCTCAAGATTAGTTCATTGGTTCACATTAGTTAATAAGCAGATTTTTTTTTTTACTACTAGATTTGAATACAGGGTATTGCTGACAGACACCTTGTAATCAGCAGCTTAGAAGACTGAAATCATACTGAATTATCTTTTGTGTCTAGATGTTCCCCCAAAGTCTCATAGGGTGGGACTTTTTCAGAGGTGGCTGGATCTAGACTGTGTGACTCTGGGATTGATTCATGGTGTAATGCTAGGCTCAAGGGCACTAGGATTAAGGGTGTGAGTGCTACCCACCCTAAGAAGCCTGGATAAAACATAAAGGACAGAAAGAGCTGTGGTGGCCCTGTTGCTTTGTTAACTTTGGCTCAACATGAACTGCATCTCCTCTGTAATACCTGCCTGCTGTGCCACCCTGCCTTGGAGCCAGCCAATTATGGACTGAAACCTCTATGAATTGTGAACTATATAAACCTTTCCTCCTCTAACTTTGGGTGTTGGGTGTTTTGTCTCAGCAATGAGAAGAGTAACTAAGTCACTGAAGAAACAGAAATAGAAGATTCTAGTTACATTATTAGAATGGCTAGCTCATACCTCTCCTGAAGCCACACAGAAGGTTTTAGTTGAATAAGCCATTCATTTGTGTATTTTCCAATAATCCAAAACTTCTAGAAAGGAAGGACACCTCTTTCCTTTAATAATCAACTCAAATTTTTTGATTTCAGGCTCCCAGGTTTGATACAGATAAAGTCACTGAGAAATTTCTCCTTCCCATAGCAATTTTCCTAGGGGGAAAATCCATAAGGATAATATTAAAATGAAGTTCTAACTACAAATAATCATGCAGCAAGACTTTTTTCTATCTATTATCATAACTTCTTTCAAAGGAAAATAAAAGAAAGAAAAGATTTTGTTTAATGAAGAAAGAGGTAGAGAGAAGTAAATTATTCTGTGTATCACAGGGAGAAGATTTTGAGTTCTAAGAGCAGTAAAGGAAGAAAGAGAGAATGTTGTGATGAAGACAGATGAAGCAGGAAAGAGATCGTCAGCAGAAACTCTTCACAGTGGTACAATGGAGGGTGGATATTTCTAAGGCCTGTGCTTGATTCCAATCAACACTTTCCATTTTGAATACTGTTCCCTACATCCACTGAATAGGTACAAATAAATATTTATAAAACCAATGAATAGGTAAACAAAGAAACCAAAGTTATAAGGACTACAAAGGCACATCAAGAAAAATAACTCCACAGTTAGGCAAACTTCCAGGGGATAAATCTTGAAGGTGTCATTTTCAATGAGTGAGCTAAGATGAAACCCATGCAAATGTGTTTCCCAAATGTAGATAAATCTGCCTAAAGTGACTCCCTTATCCCTCTATGATATGAAGTTTGAAGCAGGGAAGTAGAATTGAAACTGACATAGACTCTCTTCATGGAAATTTATGTGGGCTGACTTTACCTAATAGGTCAGTTCCCATCTGGGGTGACTGGAAGGGAAATTGCAATTGCCCTCACCTCCATGCTGAAGAGGAAGAATCTTATTGCTTAAATAATGTAAAGATGTAGACAGAGAACAGACATTTTTTCAAAACAAAAATTCATTCAATCATTCATATATCCGTTCCTTTATTCAAAAACAGCAGTATACTAGCTGTTCACCATAGCTGCATTCATGCGGTACATAGTGTGTTGGGGAAATAGTAAATAATTATAAAATTAACATAAATATAAAAATACTATAAAAGCAAATAATAATTATCCAAGTAAGGGTGGAGAAGTCTCTTGTAGTCTGGGGCACCAGGAAATCTTCCCTAAAGGCCACGGGCTAGGCCTTCAGTATCCCCAAGAGTTTTAAGTACTTTTGTCTTTCTGGGCCTCTTTCTGTATTAAAGAATAATTTAAAATTATTTTTTGACTTTGTTTGTATGTTAGTATAAACATGAATATAATTCAGGCTTGATTTATTATTATATACATTATTATCCTATCAAAGTTTTTCTTACTTTTAAAATAAAATTAAACATTTTGTGGGCCTATGGTACTTTTAGGGGACAGTGCTTAGTGTATCTGCTAACCTGGAAACAGATTTGAATTGAGATTGTAAGGAGATAGGAGATAAATCCAGAAGACAAAGAACAATCTTACCAAACCGCCTTAAAGAATGGAGCCTGGAGGGGCTGGGGTCCCAGAGCTAAGGACAGAGATGGCATAGTACAAGGCAGGAAATCCCAACAGGAGCCACCAAATTTGTTCTTTAAGATTTCTCTGGCCAAGCTGGATGTGATGCAAGCCTATAATCCCAACATTCTGGGAGGCTGAGGAAGTTCAACCTCGGCCAGGGCAACTTCGCAACTTAGTGAGACCTGGTCTCAAAAAAAAAAAAAAAAAAAGAAAAAGAAAAAAAATTTTGGGGATATAGCTTGGTGGAAAGGTTCTGAAAAAAAAAAAAAGAAAAAGAAAAAAAATTTTGGGGATATAGCTTGGTGGAAAGGTTCTGGGTTCAATCCCTACTTCCGAAAGAAGAAGAAGAAGGAAGGAGAAGAAGAGAAAAAGGAGGAACAGGAAGGGGAAGGGGATGGGGAAGAAGAAGAAGGGGGAGGGGAAGAGGAAGAAGAGGAGGAGGAGAAGGGGAAGAGGAAGGGTAGAAAAAGGAAGGAAGATAACAAAGAGGAAGAAGAAAAAGGAAGAAGGAAGGAAGGAGAGAAAGAAAGAATGAAAGAAAGAAAGAAAATAAAGAAAGAAAGTAAGAAAGAGAAAGAAAGAAAGAAAAAGAAAAGAGGAAGATGAAAAAGAGGAAGAAAAGATTCCTCTGGCCATGGCACATGAAACAATTTCTCTCTCCTCGAGACCGATGTACCACAAAGATATAGCAGTACTGGGCTGGGGATTTAGCTCAGTGGTTCCACCGCCTGCCCTGCAAGTGCAAGGACCTGAGTTCGATCCCAGGTATCCCCGCCCCCCCCCCACAAGATATAGCAGTATCACGAAGCCTTCTCTGGTCTTCCCATCCAGGACTGCTCTCCTCTTTCTCCTCTGAGCTTCCCTGTCCCTTGATCTGTTCTGCACAGGTCTGACATCTATTAAAACTATATGCATCCAATCCCTCTGTACTCACTGGGGCTCTTTGCACTTCAAAGACAGGCACCTGTCTGTGGTTGGCATAAAAGCAGTGAAGGGAACTTCTTGTTCACATAAGGGGCATTTCCAGGGTTGAAAGGATGCCTTCACCATGTAGCCTCTTCTCCTTTTTGTCCTGAGCATGCCACTTTCCTCCAGTCTCAAATGAGTTTCCTTTCGTGGGGGTGAGAAGGCCAAGACAGCCTTGCCTCAGAAAGGGTATAAAATTGCACGTCGTTGACTCTGTTGAGTTGCATCCTGTCCCTAAGCCAGTTGAGCAATTGGGAGATAGGGTGCTGTTTGGCCAGATTTAATCATACTTCCATCCTTTGGGCCAATGTTGGTGTCAAGTTCACCCGCACAAAGCCCATGCACTGAGCAGGAAGATTTTCTTGAAAAGAAGATGGTTGCTTTTCCCAGTAGAGAGGGGCATGGATACACAGACAGAAAAAACATACCTGCTCACCAACAGAGGGCACCATGACAGGGGGAGACATTGTGCCACTCAGATGCCTGGAGTAGTCATGACCTTGCCCAAAGCCCAGGCAAAATTTCCTGGAGAGAAGATGCCTCTTCTAACTTAAGGAAGCCTAATCAGACCCATGTCGTACTCCAATTACACCTTTAACCTAATTGATTACCAAAATTACATTTCTGAAAATCTCTTGGGACTTTATTTTCATATCCATAAACTAAGGATACTAATGAAGAACTGGCTATGAGATAGCCCACAGGGACACACTGGAGAAATGTCACTTTTTTCTTCATCTACATGGAGATATTGGTGTGTTGATGTTCCCTACTAACATTTACAGTCTGTGGAGTCAAGAATTGTATCTTGCTCATCTTTACACCTAATATTCTCACCAGTAAGTGGGAATAATCTCAACCTTGAAAGATGATTGGAAATGCTATATGAATAGAATGTGCTACTTGGAAAAAATGGAATTAATGAAACAAAAACTTAAATGAAGGAAAATTATGCCAAGACGGTATCAAGAAAGGATGAGGGGAAGAGAAAAGTAGAGGAAAGAGCTGGAATGATTCCCCTTCATGTTCTCCACAGTGGTGAGCAAAGGCAGCCTCCAGATCTGTGGGCTCTGTGAGGTGCATGGACTGCTGGCAAAACTGCGATTTCTCAGCTGCTAATTGTTGGAACATTTTCCTCACTCCCCAAGGCATTTTTGGCTCTAGACTGATAATCACTGAACCTTTTAAGAAGTTTGAAAATGTGTAAATATCTTAGAGAATGTTAAATCCTGAGGTGGGGGAGAGGAGGCAAAGAAAGGGAGGGCTGGGCATAGGTGAGGTGGGAGTGTTAGTGCAGGGTGGGATAACTTCATATGGGCAGTAAGGAAAAGGAGGAGAAGGGTGGAGTGATCGTAAGAAATGGCAGATGGAGAACAATCATGACTGTGGCCAGAAGCATCTCACCTACCCAGCACCCCAGCCTTCACTGCTAGGACCATTTTTGCAGCACTGGAGATACAGGCTGATGCATGTGTCACAGTACCCTGTCCAAGGCCCATGTTTTCAGTAGACCTTTACAGTCACAAAGAAAAAGAAAACTCATTTCCCAGGACCTCAGGAGGGTTCATTAATAACAATTTCTATGTGATCTAACCCTCAGGAAGAAATACTGTTTGTCAGGTACTGTACAAAAGTCTTCCTTCAGTCAGTGTTATAAATATGATGGAGATGAGGTGAAGGTAGTCCACAACATGTAAGGAGGTAGTTACTGTGTGCAGGCATGGAGTGTGTTCCTACCTGCATTTTGAACCTGGGTTCTTCACTCTCACCCCAGTCTTGGTCCTATTCATAAAAACTCTGAAGGAAGACAGAATCCCTATAGCCCTGGTCCAGATAGAAGGTTTGGACACAGACAGGCTGAGTAAGTGACCCAATGTCACCCAGAAAGTGGAGACCCAGCACTAAAATCCAGACTATGAGGCTTCAGAGCCTACAGCTACAAACACTTTTGTCTCATTTTAGACAGAGTACCCTGCCCCAGGACAGACTTTTAAATCAAAAAGATTTGAAAACATTTCTTCCTCTTCTGTAACATTCTGCCAATGGCCCACCATGGAAACCTCCCAACTTCCTCGTGGGATGGGAGTTACAAGGTAGAAAGGATCCAGGGAGATGCTCCCATAGCACCTGGGCAGCACCCCATGCTGAGACCTGCACTTCCATTCCTGGGCTCCAGGCTCCCTCTGCTTTGCCTGCTCTCTTTCTTTTTCCTATGTTATTTTATTAATACATGTTTTCAGTAAAGGCAGTTTACAATCATCTTGGGGAGTTGGGCATATGTACATAATACAACTTGTTTCTTTTTTTAATCCCCTTCCCTCTCCCTCCCTCTCTCCTTTTCTAATTTCCACTTTCCCCTTTTCATTCTTTTTGCATGTTTGTTTTTTGTTTTTTGAAACAAAGTCTCACTATGTTCAGACTGGACTTGAACTCACTTTGCAGCTCAAGCTGACCTCAAACTCATGGTGATCCTCCTGCTTCAGCCTCCTGAGTGCTGGGATTACAGGTGTGCACCACCACACTCATCTCCTACTTTCATTCTTGTTGGTAGCATTAATCTTAGCTTGTGTTTATGGCATATACTATTTACATTTACTGAGGTTATTAGATTATTGTACATGACATATCTTTATTCTACTGATTTCCCTCTCCTTTCCCCCTAAACCCTCACCTTTAGTGTCCTTCCCATTTGCAAGAGATCCATCCCTCTGTCTCCTTCTCTCCATTCTTTATTAATCTTTTTATTTGTACTTTGCCTTACTCAAATGAGAGATATCATGTGGTATTTAAGCTTGTGTGTTTGGTTTACTTTACTCAACATTATATATTCCAGGTACATTCATTATCCTACAAGAATCTCCAATCTGTCCTTCTTTATAACCTAGCAGCATTCCATCATGTATAGATACCACAAGATCAACATACAAAACTCATTAGCATTTGTGTACACCAACAATGAACTTGATGAAAGGAAATTATGAAAACAATACCATTCCTTTGCCCAATTTCATGGATCAGATAAACACATAGAATTTTACAAGACTTGCCTTCCAGTTGGAGGCAAAAGGAAGCTCTTGAAAACAAAGGCAGAGTAGCTTTTAAACAAAGTGTACTGAGGTATAATTCATATATTGTGCAATCCAGTCACTTAATGTGTAAAATTCAATGGCCTTAGTGTATTCACAGAATAGCGCAACCCTTAGCACGATCAAGTTTAGAACATACCCTAAAAGCATCTCTACATCTCTTAGCTTTCACCTCACAATCCCTGCCCCCAGCTCCACTGGCATCCACTTATCTGCTAATCCTCTTCTGTCTTCATGGAGTTTCTCTTTTCGGACATTTTGTAGAAATTGAATCATATCAAATGTGGTCATTTATACCCAGCTTCTTTAGCTTGGTGTAAAGTTTTCAAGTCTATCCTTGCTGTAGTATGAATCAGTACTTTGTTCCTTTTCATGGCTAAATAATACCTGGTTGTGTGGCTATGCACTTAAAAATCCATTCATCAGTTGATTAACATGTAGGTTGTCAGGGGCCTTTTCATGGACAAGACGATGCACACATGGCTGGCAGAGGGAAGACTTACTGCAAAGTAGGTTAATCCTACAAAATCTTTAACTCAAAACCACTGAGCTTGTCAGGGAGCCCAAGACAACTCCTTTAATATAAATGTTTCTCTGGGCCAATTACTAGCCCCAGCTTAGAGATGAAGGCATTAAGTCCTAAGAAGACAAAGAATTTGTTCTGAAAATCGCAAAATTGCCGCAAAGCACAGAATTTGGAATACTAGACACCAATGCCTCTGATGGCCGTCTACCCCAGTTCATCAAACCTCTTACATAATCTAAAATACCACTGATTATAAGATGATATTTTGGGTGTACACTAAAAATAAGAAAATGCAGCCAACTAAGCTATGACACATGAGTTTCTGGAAACATCAAGTGTTAGATGCATTCTAATTTAGGCAATGTTAAAATGTGAATGCATTGTAGAAAGAGTGATGAAATAAAGTCACCTCTGAGGAAGTGTTGAGTAGTTCTAAATACATCCATTCATTTCTTCCCTTTCACCCACTTCTTTCTTCTCTCTGATTATTGTCTTAATATATTATCATCTACGCACTACAAGCTATACTCTCGATTCCTTCTTTTTTCCCTCTTTTCCTCTGTTCCATCCACCCATCACTTTGTCAGCCTCTAGAAGGCTTCTCACACCAGCCAACTCTTACCTGTTTCCATCTGCCACTTCTTCTTAGCTTCTTTCTTGTCATCCAGCACACCTGCAGCCTTGCCAAGTCCCTGCCAAAATCACCCATGTAAAAACACTGTTTTGCTTCTTGCCAGCCTCTGACATGGCTCCCCAGCACATACAGAATAGAGTCAGAACTCCTTTGCATGACATCCAGATCCCAGCTTGTCTCTTGGACTTGCCTCCAGGTGTGAGTGTGGGTCCAAGACTTTGTGCCTCCTGATTCCAGGAGACTTGCTGTTGGAATTGTGCCTTAGTCCCTTTTGTGTTGCCATAACAATGCTTTTGAGTCTGGGTAATGCATCAAGAAGAGAGTTTTAAGGGGCATAATGCCAATTGTGTCATGATAGTGCTTTGTTGTGGGTGTATAATACCCATGTTTATTCTTTAGAATATTTCTATTGATGAATTATTAATTTTAATGAGTTTTATTATATTGAATATCAAGTACTAATAGGAAAAAATTTTTAAAAAGAATTGAAATTTTAATATTTATTGAGTGTCTATAAAAAGCATCAAAATTTCCAACATTGACTTTTTTGGGTCTAAAAAATAACAACAGAAATAAATTCCTACATGAACTACAATGAAAATACCAATAGAACTCTACAAAAAAAATAAACTTTACTTCAACTATCACACCCAAGGCAGTCTCCATACATGACAATGGTGTGTTCCATACACACGTTTCATACTGACAGCACATGTGTTTTGCTTTCCTGGCCTTTTTGTAGGACATAATTGAGATCTCACTGGTCTTGGTATTTTGTCAGGAGGTTCTTATTATATTACACAATGTGTAGTTAACAGAAACATAAAATATCAATGAAATAAAGTGTTAAATTCTTAATATTTATTGTGCATTTAGAATAAACATCAACATTTTCACATCACCTGTGTACTTGCTTACAAAACCCAAAAGATAACATCAGAAATAAGTTCCTATATTAACTACAATGAAAATACCAATAGAACTCTACAACAAAAAATAATCTTTGCTTCAATTGCCACACCCAAGGCAGTCTCCATACATGACAACTGCATGTTCCATGCACACATCTCACTTACACTGACAGCACATGTGCTTACATTCCTTTCCTGTGGGGCAGGCCATTCTTGTCACCTCTCGTCTGCCTGTTTTTTCAGGAGCTTCCTACTGTATTGTACAATGTGCACTTAGCAGGAAAATAAGATATCAATAAAATAAAATATTGGGCTGGGGATTTAGCTCAGTGGTTCTACTGCCTGCCTCACAAACGCAAGGTCCTGAGTTAGATCCCTGGTACCAAAAAAAATTGTTTTAAATCAAATATGTAATGACTGCTTAGAATAGACATCAACATTTTTACATCAGCTATTTGTTTGCTTAAAAAACCTAAAAGATAACATTAGAAATAAAAACCTGTGTGAACTACAATGTAAATACAAACAAAAGTGTACCACAGAAATAATCTTTGCTTCAACCATCACACCCAAGGCAGTCTTCACATGAAAACTATATATTCCATACACAAGTATCACTTTCACTGATACTACATATGTTTTGTTTTCCTGTCTTTTTTGCAGAGCACAGTTGACATCTTTTTGGTTTTCCTGCTCTTCTAGTAGGTCATTGTGATGTTACATTTGTCTGTTCATTTGTCAGCTCACCAGTATGCACCACAACTATTTTTGCATAGTTACCTGGGAAGAAACATTTTATTGTTCCTCTGCTGTAAATAATGTCTTATGAATTTCATTCCCAGATCCCTAAGAAAATTTCTCTGTAGTATTTTGAACTTGTTTTTTTCTTTGTAAACTATCAAACTATGGCACACATGTTTAGGATTAAATAAAACACAATCATTGGCCAACACTTTTTTGTTTTGAGTGACATTATAGTTACCATGGTTTTTCATAACTCATCAAAATCTACTCCACCTTTGGATTTGTTGTACAAAGTTACCATCTCAGGCTTCCATTTTGTTGAGGTTTCCCATATCAATATTTCCATCATGGTGAAATGTTGACATCAGTAGTATCAGTTTGTCTTTCCTTGCCATATATGAGGCCAATGTTATATCTTTCTTAAATCCAAAGATTGTACTATACACTTCTCTGTTTTGAAATTGCAACATTTCATTTGGAATTTCTGCTTTGTTCCTGTGTACAGTTCCTATGCTGGTCAACCTGTGCTCTGTTAGCAAATGTAACATAAATTGGAAACTGATAAAACAACTGTCAAATGCCACATTCTGATTAGTCTGGGAGATGAGAGCAACAAATCTGTTCACAACATCATTCAATTTATTACTGCATGAATAAGGACCTGGTGGCTGAGTTCCAAGATATATTTCTAAATTGAGAGCATAATAAGTCATCTCATCTACAAGGACATAAGTTTTATGCCATATTTTGAAGGTTTTAGGGGCTATATACTGCCTGAAGCTACAGCAACCATGAAATGCTGCAAGATCTTCATCAATAGTTACATTTTCAGGTGATGTGTAGATTGTTTGACAATTACCCACAAATCTCTCAATGAATGGATACCAACCAGATTATCAGTGCTTTTTCTTTCTCGGCCAGTGGTTTTGTCATCAAACCTCAGACAATTTTGAAGGTAACCAAGTCTCAGTGCCATCGTTATTCTACAAGCCTCAAGCCTACACCCATCCCTTTTCCATAAGTCTTTTACATTCTTGCAATTACCATGAGAAAGCCCTACTAAGTACAGCAGACCTATGAATGCTTTCAGTTCAGCTAGGGAGGTGTCATAATGAATACATTTTTGAGTATGGCTATTGATACATACAGAACATTTTACTTGTATTTAAAAACATCTTGTAGCATTTCATCTATTACAGACAATTTCCAACATCAAATGGCAGTGGTGCCATTCTGTCCAATAGATTTCAGCCCTGCCAAGATCCTCATTATATTTTCAGATGTAGTTCTAACATTGGATCATTCCATTCATTTTCATGACCGTTTTGTGCCATTTCAACTAGTCAAATATGTACTGACATTGATGTTTTCTTCATCATTTGAATCAAGGAGATCTTCATTCCCTGTGTCTGTATCAGTCAATTCTTACTCCATTTTACTGTCACGGGAACTTTGGTTCATATGGGCAATGTCAAAGTCATTATCATCTTCATCATCCATGCATGAGTAATCTGATGATTCACATTTGACCTCCAAAACTTGCACATTTGGTTTTTCATATGCCATTGTGTTGAATTGGGCTACTTCTTCCAGAAAAATCAAAAGACAACTTTTTAAAAAAACAAATTCTAAGTGCACAGAAATTTAGCAATGAGACTTTATGGGTAAAACTCACCTGTTGCTGTTTTGGAGCTCCTGCACACCCTTGTTGTTCATCTGTCAAGTGGGTGAGTGCACAGATGAGTTTTGGTTCCCTAGGCACAGCTACAGTGAGTCACACTTACATTTTATTATAGAAAAATACATGTTTTCATAACAGAAGAGTGATCTGGGTATATTTTACCCCCTGTGATGCGCAGGTAAACATATGCAAAATCTGTTAGATGGGACATTATGAGAGTAAAAATCCCAGTTTGACACTTTTGCACATGTGCACACACCTTGCTGATCATCATACCAAGTGGGTAAACACAAAGATTTTTTACTGTATCCCCCAGGTGCAGGTACTGTGGTGCACAGCCAGCTACTATTATGTTAAAGTACAAATTTACAGTAGAAAAGTATGGGATGGGTTGTTGTAACCCTATGTTATGCTCTATGGAATTTGCTTATGATTCTGGTGGCTGAAAAATCCAAATAGCATGGTGCCACCATCTGGATATATCACAATATGATGGAGAGATAGAAAAAGAACTGGCTTCATGTAGAAGCTATTAAGAGTATGGGACGGTTTCATTTCATAGCGTTTTCTAACAACCTGCTCCCATGAGAATGAATCCTGTCTCAGGAGACCTAACTAACTCCTTTGAGATGAGAAATAATCCCTTTCGTGGATGGACCAACCCTCAAGCACATACAATTTGCGGGGATAAACCACATTTAAACCATAGTAAAGAGCATGTCCTGGGCTCCCCAGCTCTGTCCAGGGTTACTCTACCAGGAATGTTCATTCCATTTCTCCCACCGGGAAACCCATTCAAATGGCTCCATCTTGGTTTCCTCTTCCCAGGTGAGCTGACTGCTGTCTTCATGCCTCTCCAGGGTTCCTTACACAGCTTTCTGGGACAGTCTTGTGCTGGGGTGCACTATACACAGAGGAAGGGTTTTGATTCAGTGATTGGACTGATCATGGGCTACATCACAGGATCTCTCAGATTCCTGGCTTCAGTCCTGATCACAGTGTGCACAAGCAAAATGAGAGTGACAGCTGCAGAGGAAGGAAGCTTCTGATTTGCTTTCTCCAGGCACCCTTCTCTCCCAGTCCCTTTCCAGCTTCACCTCAAGAGAGAAGGAGAGTAGTAATCCTTGAGAGCCATGATCATCTGTGCAACCAAAAGGAAGTGTATCCCAAAGGTCAGCCTGACACATGGTCTTGCTTTCTACTGTCAGACAGGTGGATCTTGGCTCCCAGTACACACTTTAGGAACCTACATGTGTGATTATGCCAGTGTTCCTTCTGCTGGTCAGCCCCAGTTTATGCTGGCTCAGAACTGAATTTGGAAGGGAGGTGGTCTGTTGGAGAAAAGGCTCATTATAGTCTCCACCTCAACTATCTGTTTCAGTGCAGTTCATAGCTGAGAGCTCAACTCTCCAGGAAGAGGTAGGGAGGAGCAGTTTGTGTTAGACAATTGACCGTTTAGTTAGGCACTTGGTCAACTCCCATTTTGCTCTTGCTTTTTGCAAATAGCTCTCTTGCTTTGGAACCTTGCAGGTAAGGAAGGTGTCTAGGGATGCTGCACTGTAGCATTTCTGTATACTGAGTAACAACATAGCATCTTCTTTCACCTTGGGAAAAATGACTCTGTTCTGGAATGTGACTCTTTTGGACGGCAGGCAGTGCAAGTTGCATACATATCATGAAGGAAGAAAGATTCTGACCTCTTTGTGCATATGAGGCTCAGATTGGGCTGAGCAGAGAGGGCCCTGCAGGAACCTCCAAGCAGTGTGGACTTGTCTCTCCGACATGGGTAACCAGGAACTCTGGGCTCCCATTTTTCTCCATAGTTGAAATAAAACTTCTTTAGTTCTTCATAAAACTCCAACTGTTGATGTCTCTTCTACTTATTTTGATTTTGATGAACTGAGGAAACCAGGGAGAACCAATGAGCTCAAATGACTCTCACACATATTTGATGGAGGAAAATCATGAAGGAACTCACAGAAGATGAAAGGAGAGATGAAACATTTCTTTCCCCTTGGAGAACTCCGAGATGTAAAGGAATCTTGGTATATGCACCTCCCTAGGTGTCTTAATGGTTGCTATTCATTAGGGGTATTTCTAGTTGACCAGACAATTGTGAAGAGTGCAGAGATAATTACAGTAGACCCCATATGCTCCATTTTGGCTCTAGGATCACACTTGGTTTGGTGTCCTTCAAGGACAAGAACAGAGACAAGTAAGACTTGAATTTCTTTCAGGTGTTTCTTTCAAATGCCTCACTATTTAACTCAAGTTAACCTAATCTAAAGACTCACATATCTTGTCCTGAACAAACATCCCACTGGCTCTTTGAATTTATAGGATACTGATCTGATTGTCAACTTCCCTAGTAATCTTATCAATCTTTCTTATCTATGTTGTTCTTGGAACAAATTTAGGCTCACAATATCTAGCACAGAATCCCCATGTACTCTGTGCTCACACATGCACAGCTTTCTCAATTATCAACTTCCCCCACTAGAGTGGTACATTTGCTACCACTGGTAAAGCTACACCAATGTGTCACCCTATATAAAGTAGATAGTTTATATTTTAGGTTACTCATGGTGTTGAACACACTCTGGGTTTGAACACATGCATAAGGACATGTATCCAGTATTGGAGTATCATACAAAGTAGTTTCATTGCCCTAAAAAATCCTCTGCCTATTCAGCCTTTCCACCTTCCTCCTTACTCCTAGCAACTGCTGATCTTTTTACTGTCTCCACAATTCTGTCTTTTGCAGAATGTCATCTAGTAAAAATCATGCACTAAGTAGCATTTTTAAATTGGCTTTTTTCACGTAGTAGTATGCATTTAAGTTTCTCCAGGTCTTTTCATGGTTTGATAGCACATTGCTTTTTACCAGCGTGCTAAAATGTATTGTTTGGATGAACCACAGTTTATCCATTCATCGACTGAGGGATATATTGGTGACCTCCATGTTATAACAGTTATGACTAAAGCTGTAATACATACATGTGTATGAGCAAAGTTTTGTTTTCTTTGAGTAAATACCAAGGAACATAATTTCTGGATCATATGGTAAAAGTATGTTTAGTTCTATAAGAAATAACAAAACTTTCTTCCAAAGTGGCTGAACTATTTTGTATTTCCACCAGAAATGAGTAAGAGTTTCTATTGCTCTCCCTGCTTCTAGAATTTTGGATGTCAGTGTTCTGAATTTTAGCCATTCTAATAGCTATGGAGTGAGTCATATTTGCTAGGTTAGTGGAATCACCCTTTATATAGTTTTCCAATTTAGCAACTTGGGAGTTATGTGGGATTCTTTCTTCCTCATCTTCTGAAGCAGTGGAAATCCTCTGGTTTCCTGTCCCTTCTGATCACATTTCCAAACACATTTGCCATACTTCTTTGCATCCAGGTATGGTTATATGACTAAGTTCTGGCCAATGAAATGCCATCAGGCTATCACCACTTCCACACTGGGCCCATGAAACTCTTCCTGCCAAGAACCTTTTCTCATTTTTCCCATTCAAGGCTGGAACAGAAGGACTCTGAAGGTGTTGGTGGTAGCTGAATCTTAAAAAAAGAATCTGGATCCCTGAATGGCTAGGTAGAATGCAATCTCTTAACTAGATTTTATATAAATGAGAGGTCAATTTAAACCATTAAAATTTTGGTGTTTATCAGTTACTGCAGCTAGTGCAACTTTATCTAATACTTTCCAAGTATGATTTCATCCCAAGGCTTATCCTTGTCCAGGATCACCACTGAGGAGCCCCTTGGAGACAACACATTAAAGCATTGGCAGAGCAAGGCAAAACTCACTATCAGATTTGGCCAAATTCCTGGCCATACCCTCTTTGACTTAAAGTGGACAAAAACCAAAAACATTCCTTCACTTCAGCTCCAAAAATATAGGTGTTCAACAAACACTACATTGCTTTGGACTCCCAACTGCTAGGTGCAACTGAAAGGGACACAATTCATTTATCAGCATGGCCCTGCACTCCATTTTCAAGAAAACTCCACTAGGACAAGTGTATTAGCTTTCTGTGGCTGCTATGACAAATGACCACAGACATCATGGCTTCAAAGTTCATGATTTTATTCTTTCACAGTTATTGATGTCAGAAGTCCAAAACATGTATTAGGAGGCTAAAATGAAGGTGTTGGCGGAGTCGGTTCCTTCTGGAGATGTCAGGGGTGCTCTCTCTCTCTCTCTCTCTCTCTCTCTCTCTATCTCTATCTCTCTGTCTCTCCCTCTTTCTCAGCTTCTAGAGGCTGCCTGTATTCACTGGCTCATAACCACATCACTATAATCACTGTGTGCCTGAATTTTCTTTTACAAGAATTCCTGTGATTATATCATTTCTACCAGGACAATACAGGTAATCTCCCCAACTTGAGATCTTTAATCAGACCTCTCAAGTGCTACATAAAGCTACATAAGGATACCTTCACAGGTTTCTGGTGTCAGAATGCAGACATTATTGGGGCCATTTATTTAGGCCAGCACAGTTACCATGGCTTGTAGTTGTGTAGTGCTGGTCAGCAGTGCTAGCACCTGCAAAGGGTTGCAGTGGCCTTAGGATCAGGAAAAGTTGCAGCATATGTGAAGTCCTCTCCAGGGACTTCAAAAGAGGACTTGGTCAAGAGTTAGGCAGGGGGCTGGAGAGAGTGGATTTATAGCAACTTTGCAAAGAGACAATTGGGAAAGTGTACGCATGGGCTGGACAATGGCAATAAACCAGAAACAGCCTTTACACCTGTCCTGTCACCTCCAGAATGCAGACATTTTTCCAGGTTTTAGAATAAAGCAAAAGAAAAGAGGAATACAGTCACCTCTCCCAAGAGTGCTGGCAATACATGCTTTAGTGTGGGGAGCAAGAGGCTGTATCAGCAAAGCTGAACAGGGTTGGCTGCTGCATGGAGCTCAGCTAAGGTAAGGCCTTGGGTGGCTGAAACTTCATGGCCCTGACCTGCCTCTCAGACACAGCTCTCATCTCAGGCCCTCTGAATGGCCCAGCACAAGCAATAGAACCAATTAATTAGAGAAAGTAGTCTCAACTCATTCTCTCTCTTGCTGGAGAGAAAATAATTGGATTTCTGTGATTACAAAGACAAACTCAGCTCGGGCTCTCCCAGGAATGAGGCCATTTCCATGCTGAATGCAGTGAATTACTCACATTTCATCAGATGTGATTCCACAGCATTATGGGGGTGCTTGGCTTATAACTGGATGTCAGGATTGCTGGGGGACTGAGATATAGAAACAAAGGCCACCCACAATCCCAGAGAGAGACCTAGCCTCTTTCTAGGAAGACAGAGGACATTATTTTTAGACTTCAAGACAGTATAGGGATCTGACTCTGAGGCTAATCTTACTAATGCTAATCATTGTGGAATAATGCTCACTATCTGTCCAGCATCTATTTATCCTACTTCCAGTAAGAGCTCCTTATTCTAAATTGGAAATTCCTTCTGCCCTTATTCTTAGAAGACAAAATTTGCAAGACCTCTCCTTCAGTTTCCAGAGGCCAAACATGCTTGGGCTGGTCAGCATATCCATCCCCACTTTCTCCCTGCTCAGTGAATGGCTCAAGGGTTAGGCCCAAAATTTGGGCCAAGACCATCAAATTTGATTGGAGAAAATCTAAAGATGGTGTGTGGGGTGGACCTTAAAGGGAGCATTTTCACATTTACTGTCAAGATTAGCTGTGGGAAGATGTGGGTTTTTTGGTTCCGGGGATCGAACTCGAGACACTGTGGAGATGTGGTTTTAATGCATGCCCCGAAGTTCATGCATTGGAAATTAAACCCTCAATGCAGCAGTGTTGACAGGTGGGACTGTCAAGGGGAGACGAATCATAAGGGCTGTGTCCTCATGCATGGCTGAATGGTGTCATCAAGAGGTTGACAGTTGAGGGAGTGGGCTCCTGATAAAAGGATAAATTTACACCATCTCTTTCCACTCGTGCTCTAGCCCTCCTGCCCTCTATTTCCTACCATGGGATGATGCAACAAGAAATCTCTGAATCTCTGCTCTTCGTGAATGATCCAGTCTCAGCCATGCTGTTTTAGCAGCACACAATGGTCTAAGAGCGAGGAGATGTGCCAGACGTTTTGCAGGTGTGTTGGGAGAAAGTGTGGGGAATAGAGCTAAAAGACAGACAAAAAGGGTCACGTCATTCAAGCCTGTAGACTAGTGCCTGTAGGTAGTGCCTAAAACTATTAACCCCAGGAATTTTCATCATAAGGTCATAAATTCCTTTTTTTTTCCAGTTGTTGCTAAGTCACTTTGGGGTGTGGTTTCTATCCCTTTTAAGAGAGTCTATCAAATGAAAACACATTTCTCCTTCCTTAGGCTGTACCGGGTGCCCATTACTGTGCTAAAGCTCTGGAATTCATGTCAGACTTCAGTTGACATTTTCAGCTTGTCAGTTTAAATGAGGCTCAGGGCACTTCATGTAACCAATCACGGGCAGGGCTGAGACAAGGTCACTTGGCTGTCACATCATCATGTTAAACACGCTGGGGTAGAGAAAAAATGTGTCGTAGACAGTCCTAACTCCAGTCTCATGTCCTCATCCTAGCTGGACCATCTGCCAGACCAGGACCTCTCAGTGCTTCCAAAGCTGGTGAGAGCTGGACTTGCAGCAATTGATCGATGGAGTTCAAGCTTCTCTCACAATGGGTCCAGGAGCCCACTCTGGAGTGCTCAGAGGCACTGAATTCTCCTCCCCAACCCTATTCCTTTAAGATAGGTGAGAGAACAGAGCTGCTCCTGGGCCAAACTTCCTGGGGAAGTAACCAAGACCCTATGTTCTTTGTCAGGTTGTGTGTAGCTGTGTGTAGCTGGCAGGATTTGGTAAGGCAGGACCCCCAGGGAGGCTGTTGCTGCCATGGGAAAAACACAGGTCCATTTAACACTCATGCTTTGTTATGAGGCATCTTCATTTCTCAGATGAGCAAACAGAAGCTTAGCAAATGCGTTTTAGAGGTGAGTGGGTGGGTGATTGTTGAAGGCCCTGAGGCCAGCAGGGGGTGGCAGAAGCAGGGTTTGACTCACAGCCAAGCCTAGTTTGCTCTGGCCTTGTTCAGTCTTGAGGCTGGAGTCTCTCCATGGAAAAAGCAAGGCCATAGCAGAAGAATCGAGGAGCAGAGGGTCAGGCCTGGACCTATCCATTCCTTGCTGACTGGTCACAGGCAGTCTGTAACATCCCTGACCCCAGCATGGCAGGGAAGTGTTCCTTCTGGAACTCAGTCCACCAGTCAGTGGCTAGTCAACAGTGCTGCTGCCTGGACTGGACAGCTGAAGGTCAGAGGGTGACCTGTGCGCTTTGAACCCTTGGCTGTCCAGCCTCTTCTGCCTATGGGGGACATCCTGGTTTGCTAATGCACTGAATTCTCCAGGTGCCAGAGCCTATCTTAGAGCAGGGGTAAATGGCTGGGCTCTAACATTATCTGCCTCAGTGCTGGGCACAAGCTTCACATTGTCAAGGACTGGGTCGAACCCCGTCTGGAGCCTCAGTGACAACAGCAAGAACCAAGATGCTTACCACCTGTGCCTACTCTTCATCTTTAGCTCTCCTGCAGCCTTCTGAGGCATATCACTGTCCCCCTTTGATAAATGAAGAAATTGAGCCTGATAGGTGATGTGTTGGGGTGCCCATGTGACACCCCACACCCACCCCTGGCCACTGCAGAGCTCTTGTCCTCTCCTTATGAGCCCTGAAGAATGTCATGCAGGAAGCAGACAGCTGGTGAGGTCCACATGTTCGGCACCTCCGTACCTGCACAAAGACAGTAGGTCCTTCCCTCTTCCTTTACAGACCAATCTGGGCAGCTGAAAATGAAGTGCTTGGGTTGCATGACCTAGCAGTGCTGCTCACAAGAATAGAAACTGGTCCCTTATTCAGGAGATGCCTTGACAGCAGGTTTCAGTTCTCTCTG
Source organism: Heterocephalus glaber (assembly GCF_000247695.1). Next base: position 15,806,565 of record NW_004624733.1, on the reverse strand, counting down.
CAGAGTCTGCCTAAGACAGTACACAGCCAGGATCACAAGTGGTGGGCAGATCCTTAACTGCCTCCCATCCTCTGCTCTAAACAGTGCGGAGAAAGTTCTAGAGGGTGAGTGTAGTACCAGGCTTCTACTTAGAATATGCAGTCAGCTGCTCTGGTCTTTTGAGTCTATATATAATGGCCAAATTTATGTATCTATCTATCTATCTAACTATCTATCAATCATCTATCAGTCAGCTTGAGTCCCCCGCATTCACCTTGGGGAGTCCTGAGAATCTCCAGGAGAATGATCCACATTCTTCCAATATCCCATATAGTCATTCTTGGTCCCACCTGGGTTAGTGACCCCATTAGCTTCTCTGCCCAAGGCTCCTGTCCCCTCATTACCCCTTTCTCCCTGTCCCCGGTTCCTTGATGCAGAATGTGGTGGTGATAGATTGTCCTGAAGGTTTGAACTGGGAGTTAGGGTTCTCACAAAGGAAGGCCTTAGAGTTGAGAGCAGACAACTAAAATTCCATCATTTTGTTGATTAAGGGTACAAACTTTTAGAGATGGGACAGATATATTCTTAGGATCCGTTATGGTTTGTATCTAGATGTCCCCCCAAAGCATCATGCAGCCATAGGACTTTTTCAGAGGTGGCTGAATCTAGAGTGTGTGATGGTGGGATTAAGGGCATGTGATTACTAAACCAGTACACTGACTGGCACCACCGTAATCCTTGTAGTCTGGATAAGATAAAAGGTCCCTTGTTGCTTTTGCTACCATGTGTGCGCTGTGAACTGTTTCTCTTCTGTGACGCCCCTCTGCCATCTGCCACTCTGCCTTGGAGCTAGCTGATTATGGAATGAAATCTCTACAAACTGTGAGCCAAATAAACCCTTCCCCCTTTAAATTTGGGTGTTGGTTATTTTGTCTCAGCAATGAGAGAAAAGTAACTAACACAGGATCTAATGTAAAGAATGAGAACTATAGTTAAAAATGCTGTATCTTACACTTGAAATTTGTAAAGACAGCTTAAGTTTTATCATCATACAGACACAAAAGTAACTATGTGAGGTGGTGGATGTGTTAAGTAGCTTGACTGTAGTGATCATTTCTTAATGTATACATATGTCCAATCATGTGCGGTGCGCTTTCAATGTATATTGTTTCTTTTACTTTCAAAAATATTTATTGGTACATATAAAAGCAAATAAAATTTTTTCTTCTCAAGTAAACTTGATATAAAATTTTTTGATCCAGTCCTTCGTAATGAATAACATTATTTAGCAGTATTTTAAATTAATATCTACCATAATCTCTCAGTCTGGAAATCTGGTGGTATTCTTATAAAGGTTGCATGATACTCATATTACCCATTTAAGCTGGGAAAAGTTGAAAGTCAAAGATCTTGGTTTAAAGGCATACAATTTCTACTTGTCAAATATAGTCCAATGAAGCTTAGGGAGGCTGGGTATGTAACTCAGTAGTACAGCACTTGCCTTGCATGAGGCCCTGAGTTCAATCTTCTGCACTGAAAAGAAAGGAAAGGAGAGGAGATGAGAGGAGAGGAAAAAATTAAATGTTAAAAATAAAATAAAGCTAGAAAAAAACAAAAACAGAACATTGCACACACACAAAATGCAGTCATTGCTCTTAAACCTTCCTTCACACCTCCATCACTTAGACTTGTCTCTTCTTGGGCTGCTATTCTCCCTAAAGCCTAGCTTCTACCTTGTGTTTAGGATCTTCTTTTACCAATACCTAGATTTCCTGCCTCTTGGCTGCCCAGAGAAAGAGCTCCATTCCTGTTACTTAATTAGACAGAGAAATGTAATTGGTTATCTCCACCTCAAAATAGACAGGCTCTGGGCTTCCTTTGCATTAAACTTCAAAGAATCCAAGAATTAATTTTCCTAAATAAGATAGTCCCCCATCTTGGGCATTTGCCTGGTGAAATATGAAGAGCTGGAAGTCACTTCATAAGCATGGTTTATCTTTTACTGTGGGCTGTCCGTATTCTTGGGCTCTACAACGTAGCATTCAACCAACCTAAGATTGAAAATACTTGGAAAAAAGAAATTGCATCTGCATCAAGCATGTACAGACTTTTGCCCCTTGTCATTATTGTTGAACAGTATAATGTAACAACTATTTACATAGCAATGATATTGAGTATTATAAGCAATCTGGAGGTGATTTAAAGTGTATGGTAGGATGTGTGCATACATCATTTGAGAAGGAACTTGTGCATTCAAAGATTTTGCTATCCCTGGGGCTCCTAGAACCATTCAATCCCCTGCAAATACAGAAAGATGACTGTGTGACAGGTCAAATCCTTAGGCAAGTTCCCTCCTTCACCAGATAGGGAGAATACCTCAAAGGAAGCTAATCTCCCACTGGCCCTTCTCCTCCCAGAGAAGTGGGGCTGGGGTGGCCATGGTGCCCTGGAGCCGGAAGCAGCCCTCTCCATGCCCGAGGCAGCTTGCCTTACCCAGGGAGGTGGGGGTCAGGTAGAGGTAGATTTGAGTAAAGGCTACTGGGTAGGAAGTGGGGGAGAGAAAAAAGACTCAAGGTCAAGGATTGAGAAACTCCCGGAAGAGAAGAAAGCCGCAAGCTGAGTTTTGCTACAGAGAAAAAGCAAGTGGATCAGAACACAAGATTACACGGGGTTGGAGAAGAGTGCTGAATTGAAAGGTCAGGTTCTTTCTTCTTTTTTTTTTCAGTTTTGGATCTTGAACACAGAAGGACTTCACCATGGGAACAAGGGAGGGGAGAGAAAGGACAAAAGACAGGAGGTATGAAGGTACAAAGTCTGCAAAAATATGCTGAAAAGAAGGATTATGTCCGGCTCCACACTGACTCAGCTATTTGCTGTCCTGGAAAAATGAAAATAGATAAAACCCACAGGCCAGTTTTAAAAGCCATATCAAAATTGAAATCTGTTGAAAGCAAGGGCCTTCAGAAGCTAGCAATGTGAGACCCAGCAGGCCCCACAAAAGCCACAGCAATGGCTTGCAGCACAGGCATCTTCTAAAGACAGAGAAACATGAATAATTAAAACACTGATGCATGCAAATAACCCCTGTCAGTGAATGACCCCATGCTAGGTCGAGTTAAAGGCACATCTAGCATGTTCTGAATGGGGAAGGAATGCAGACACTTCATGGAAAATTGGAAATTCTGAGCTACTGAGGTGTCAGCTGCACTGTGATTTTGCTCCAGAAGAGCAGGGAGCTTTGCATTAAACGGGTGGATCCATTCTGATACACAATTTCTGATTTAAGAATTAATTGTTCAGGAGAACTATTAGTGTGTGTATTCAGACCCATCAAATAGTAATCACCACCTCTTACTTTACTTTCAGCACTCAAAACCCAACTCTGCCCAGGCAATCATCAAAAGACAAGTACCGAGCCCCCACTGAAGGCAGAGAAATAATTACTCCAGCTTCTTAGCGAAAACAGTTGCAGTGATGAGGAAACAGGGTTAGTGAAATAAGAGATCAAAATTGGAGTTCAATGAGAGCCTGTCTCATCAAAACAAAAAGGATTTCCAGTCCTAGATCCTGTACTTAACCCCTAAGGGATGGGGCACAATGACCATCTTTTTGAACCTGGTTTTAACACTTGTGTGGTGTGGGACAGTTAATGCCCCAGTAAGACATTGCAGAATCACATACACTAAAAGGCAAAAGTAGCATCAGAAGGTCATGACTGTTACTTTTAGTGAAAGGCAACTGAAACATGACTGAGCGATGCCTCGGGTACTAAGTTTGAGCCAGGGGTGACATATTTTAAAGATTTTAGGAACGAAATCCTGATTTTCAATTGCCTAGAAAAAAAGATGACACTTTCTCTACCTTGGACGTAGGTATGGTTGCAAGATATAATTAGCTGTGAACTCAGCTAGGAGGGGTCTCATTTTTTCCCATTTTCTTCCACTCATCTACTCCTCCTCCTGCCAACCTAGGATAATGGGCATTAACTGCAGTGTTCACCCAAGGCCTTGATGCAGCTCTGAGAAGAGCTACATACAAATCCTGAATGACACCAGTCAGCCAGCTTTGCAATACCCACACCTAGATTTTCTTTTATGTGAAAGAGAATCATACTTCTATCTTTTAAAAGTCTTTTTCCTCTTCTCTTATAGCAGCTGCACAAGACACTAATAGGCCGAACAAGTGTTTTCAGTACCCAGCATTCATGCCTCCCTGCTATCACTGCCCATTTCCTCTTGTGGGGCCACCTTCTGCTCCACATTCAGCCTGTGTGTATCTGACCTGAGACTGAGCAATCAAAGTGACATATCTCCTAGTGACAGGGATTAATTGACTCATCATCAGTGAGCATATGCCCTAAAATTTCCAATCAAAACAGACTGTAGAATTTTGCCGAGAATACTAGTTTAATGAAGTTTACCTATTTGTGCTGGCTTTAAACCTGGACACAGGAGTCTGGGAGCTCAAGTTAAACCATTTAAGACTATGAAAAGAGACCCCAAAGGGACAGAAGCAGCTCTAAAGAAAACAAGGCAAATAAATGGAATGAGAAATCCATTCCATTCAGATCACATGATTTTAGCCCTGGATCAAGCCTCACCTGAAGCTGCCCAATTTGCCAGTTTTCAGAGCCTATATATTCCAACTATTTACTTACATACCTCAAGGAAAGATTTTTCTGTCACTTATATCCAGAAAAACTCTGAGGATACATTAGTTAAAAAAACAAAATAGTTATTATCCTAGGAAGCTAAATATAGGAATGCCAAAGTGGGAACAAAAACCATGATGTTCTAATCAGAACAACCCTGAGGAAAATATATCAGTTTGGCTTCCTTGAGGGTACTTGAGGCACTAGGCAAAGCTGCACGCACATGTCTGAAATTCAGCTGTAGTATGAATTCATGTGCCTCCCCTGAAATAGCCCTAAAGATCCATTTGGGTAAGGTATAAAGGGATGAACTGGAGTGTCTTCCATGAAGAGTGAATACAAAGAGTATTCTAGACTTGGAGGAAAGTTTGCAAATTTCACAAAAGTGGAAGTTTAAATTCCCATGGCTAGGAACAGAGTGGTGATTTAAATTCATGTTTATCTCAAAAACCCGGGATGATGGGAAGCACATTACTTTACTGAGGAGTTAAAACTGACACTATTTGAAGATGAGCAGCTGAAAATGACTAAAATTCTATTTTTGACAACCAAAGGGATAGCATGGTAGAGACTGCATGTGGTTCCCCTGTATCCATTCTCTCCCTTTTCTTTAGTAATAAAACCTGCAGTTTTTCATCACATACCTTGAATAGAGACCATATTTCCTAGCATCCCAGAAAGTGGGTATGGCATGTACCTAAGTTCTGGAGAATGGGCTATAAGCAGCAGATAGCCTCTGAAAAATATCCTAAAGATAAGACTGTGTCATGCTGCCTTTCCCCCTTCCCCTGTTGCTACTCCAAGAAGAAAGCTTATCCCTTTGGATCCACACTGTGTCCTTGCCATAGCTAAAATGTAGCAAGTCTGTTCCTGTCTCCTGGCATTTGCTTCACCTGCATCCTGGTGGCTTGAATAAGGATGTGATTGTTGGAATTCCATCTTGGACTGTGAGGATAATAAGCCGAATGCCCAGGGGACAGTGGAGGAGAAAGACCCCTTGGTCTTGCTAGAAGCCACCATGCTAGTCCTGGGCTGCTTATTCTAGACTCATTGCATGTGAGAGAGAAATACTCATGCACTAGGGTGGCATGACCTCCGTCCTTCTAGTGGCTCTGGCTGTAAGCTTTGGAGCCATCCTCTCAGCTTCTCTCATCTCACACTACACATGAAGTCTTGGTTCAAATCCAACCACTTGTGTTCCTCATCTCTCTCACCACAAAAGCCTCATTTCCGGACCCCCTGCCACCACTGCCCCCTACAGTCTGTGTTCATTATAGCAGCCAAAGTGATTATTTTTAAATGTAGTGGGATCATGGATCTGCTCTGCTTAGAACTCAGCAGGGTAAAAGCCAAAATCTATAAAAAGAATCTGAAGGGCCTCACATGTTCATTTCCCTATCCTTTTACCTCTGTGATCCCTCTTCTGAACTACTCTTGCACTCACTATGCTTCAGCCACACGGGCTCTTTGCTGTAGCTAAAATGTGGCAGGTACATTCCTGCCTTCTGGCATTTGCATCCATCTTCTCTCTCAGGGAGGCCCTTCCTCCAGATACTTTTGTGTCTAAGTTTCACATCTCCATCAACTCTTTGCACAATGCCCCTGCTTACAATTACAACCCACTCCCTCTGTAACTTCCGAGTGCTACCTGTTCACAGCTTTTTCCATAGCACTTCTAACATAAGATATAATCTGCTTAGTTATTATCATTACTATTTATAGCCTGTCTCTCCTCACCTGAATGCAAGTCAGAAACCCATATTTTTCAATATGGTATATTTCAAGTGTATCTATATAAGTACAGAAAATAGTATATCAAACTCATATACACCCTTCATACAACCTGACACTTGTCAGCTATGGATCAGCTTGTGCCATCTACACTACCTTCTATCCTCAGCCCAGATTATACTGAAAGCAATGCTTTGGATGCTGAGAAAGGACCATGCACTTGCATCCCTGACTTCTATCAACAGACTGAAGACGTAGGTCTGTTGCTTCCTGCACTGATCTCACCAAGCTCCACACTAAGGTGTGCCTCTCCTATCATTTCATCAGCTAATATTTCAGCATGTAGCTCTAAAAATAAGACTCCTCTTTAAAAAGCATAACCATAATACTGTTATCACAGCCCAAAATAATCAATAATTTCTTAATATTTTTAAACATGTAGCCACTGTTTACACTTCCTAATTATCTTATAAATTTTTTCTTGGCTTCCTTTTCTAAAATTGGAATTCAAATAAAATCCACTGTATGATGCATTAACCTGTCTCCTAAAATTTTTTTTAAATTTCCATTTTCTTTCTTCATCATCTTGCAATTTGTCATCATTGAAGGATCTGAGTCATGTGTATTCTAAGTTTCTTACCATCTGGACTTTACTAATTGTATTCCCTTGGTGTATTTCATGAGTTCTTTTGTCTCCACTATTGACTGGAAGCAGTGGTTGGCCTTAGAAATTGTGTAGAGCCAGGCTTAAGGCTGTGCCGGCCCTGCTCCACACGTGATCTTATGCAGAGGAAGCAGCTCAGGTCTGATTATTTCTCTTTTCTTGATGTTAGTGGCCTTTGACCTTTAATGTCCAAATCTACTATTTTATTAGGGTTGCAAAATGGCTATCATTGACTTATAACTTCCTTCCTTGCCAAGAGATACAGACCAACTTTGCTTCATCAACTACTTGGGTGTTTTGGAGTGCAGTGCAGATGGATATTGCTTAATAACAGGAATGCATTATGAGAACTGCTCCCTTGGGTGATCTCATTATTGTGACATAATTGTCAAGTGTGAAACCTAAGCTCACCTATGTGGTATAGTCTCCTACACACTCATGCTACACAGTACACTCAGTTGCTTCTAGGCTAAAAAATCCATGCAGCATTCCACTCTACTGAATTCTGTAGGCAAGTGTAACACACTGATGTTTGTGTAAATAAATATATGAAAACATAGAAATGACCCAGAAAAATACTAAGTGATAGGAATTTTTTAGCTCCATTACAATGTTATACATGAGTACTGTCATATATGTGATCTATCATTGATCAATGCATCATTATGTGACACACGGCTATAAATGCAGGACTTTTGAGGATCTTTACTTGTGTCCAAACTATATCCAATCACTACAGAGAGCAATGTCATACAGACTCTATGAGAAAAGAAAACTGAACAAGAGGTAAAGATGATAAGTTCAGGCTGTGTTTCATGAGTTAAGGAGGCTCTGTTTTGTAGACATAGGTAGATCTTAGTGTGGAGCTTGGTGAGGCCAGGAAGGAGGCAACATATCTATATCTTCAGTTAGTGTGTAAGTCAGTTTTGAGTTATTGTAACAAAATACCCAAGACAATAAACTTAAAACTGGGAAAGGGTTATTTTGGCACATGGTTTTAAAGATTTCAGTCCATAGTCAGTTGGTCCTACTGTTTTAGGGCACATTGATGCTTTGGGGCCTGTGGTGAGTCAGTAAATCATGATTGAAGCACATGCCAAAAGCAGCCTTTTCACTTCATAGGATGAAAAGAGTGAAGAGGAGGAGGGTCCAGGGTTCTAATATACCCTTCATGGGCATGTCTCCAGTGACCTAACTCCCATTAGATCTTTCCTCCTAAAGGTTCTACCACCTCCCAGTAGTACAGCAGGCTAAGGACCAAGATTTCAACACATGGGTTTTTGGAAGATATGTATCCAACCATAGCAGTCAGGGATGTAGATGACTCTTCCTTAGGGCACAAAGCATTGCCTAGCCCAGAGCAGGTGACTTCTATTTATATGTAGATGAGAGGGTAGATTGGTGGAGAGATAGATGAATGAATGCAACTTGGGATTTCTGACATGAACAAAGTGGTTATAAGCAAGAAATTGCATAGAGAAAAGTACTTATCATTATACTCAAACTCTGATCCTGTTTAGAACCACAGAATACCAATAACTTTTTGTTTAATATTTTCTAGTGAGGCATTTAATGTATTTTATTTTGTTTTCTTGAAAGAAATAGCTCCATTACATTTCCTTTAAAGAAGCTATTTGAATTCCCAAAGCCACAAAAGCTGTACTGGCCTGCAGAATGGCTTCTACTCTTGTCTATAGTCACTTTCCTCTTTGGGCCTATTGATCTCAATAGTACAAAGTAGACACTGGGCATTATCCTCCTAGGCTCCCCAAATAGTCAGATCCACAGTTTTGGTGAATGATTTGGCAGCTGACTCTGGAGGGAGGCAGAAAGAGAGATTTAGTCTTCACTGATAAGCAGAAGGTGAAGTTATCCTAGTTATCTTGCTGGCAAATGACACCCCAGCCCATGCTACTTGTAGAAGGAATGGCTTCCCAGTCCTTGTCCCCCATGGTGCATGCTGCCTGTCATGTGCTGAGGGTGACAACAGCAAGAACTACTCTTACTCCTTGCTTTGTGCAGATGCTTGGTCAGGAACTTCACATGCATTAGGTAGTCATGTGGCCTGGTGAATAAAAATACACTCTTTTGATATGACTAACTAGATTCAAATTCTCATTTTGAATGTTATATATTGTGTGGGTACTGCAGCATTCAGCTGGGCAATCAGTCTCCTCCAGCCTTGGTTCTCTAATCACTAACATTGAGGACATAATTTCTACCTCATGATGCCTTTGAGATGATCAACTAGGAAAACCCAAGTTAAGCATCTAATGCATCTTTTATATTTAGATCTCAAATTGGCCCCCAAAATCTCATGTGTTCAGAGGCAGGACTTTTTGGAATATGATTGAACCATGATGGCATTATACTCATCAGTGAATTCATCCATTGATGAATTAGTAGTTGTATGTGCTATTAGGAGGTGAGGACTGGTTGGAGATTAGTTGCTGGGGGTGTGGCCTGGAAGGGTGTATCTCTCTCCTCAGCTCCTTCCTTAGCTCTCTGGTTCCTGGCTGCCATGACATGGGCAGCTTTCCACCATCCACCATGCCACTTCTGCATTTAAGCCTGCCAACCATGAACTGAAATTTCAGAAACTGAAAACTGGGATAAACCTCTCTTCCTTTAATTTGTGGGTGTTGGGTATTGTGTCTAAGTGACAAGAAAGTGACTAAGACTGTATCCAAAATATAGTAGTTATTTTGGTCATTGTCACCAATGCTAAATTATATGTTTCAAACTGTACATTGTACTCAAACACCTGTCAAGGGGTCTCTGTGTTTCAGAAGATACAGAGATTTGGAGGGTAAAGCTCTTTCTGAAGCCTTGGTGTTTGTTTATAATTTCATTGAGGGAAAATTTTGATGATGATAACAAACATGATATATTCTTTTTTTGGTTTTTTTGGTACTGGGGATCGAACTCGGGACCTTGCACTTGCGAGGCAGGCACCAGAACCACTGAGCTAAATCCCCAGCCCAAACATGACATATTCTTACTAAAAAGTACATTTGATATTTAATTTGAATAATAAATTAAGTTTCAAGGGTATTTTATGTATGCAACAGGCTGCTTTAAACTGGAAGTGGGAGGAGTAGGAGAAAGGAAAGAAGGGAAAGGAAAAAATATGAGAAAAGGAAAAAATGGGAAACAAAGTCTTTGTAAATAAAGAGAGATAGAGGGGTTGAAGGGAGGGCAGGGGAATGGGGAAAAAATAAGAACCCAGATACATCATGTAAGGTACAAGTTCCCAAAGATAAATGAAAATGCATTATATACCTAAAATGTACCGATAAAAGAATTTAAGAGAAGTGTAAGTGTATTCTTCTCTGCCTACTGTCCCAGAAAATCTTGGAAAACAGTTCTATAAAAATTACTCCATTCTACAGATGAGGGGACAGGATCAGAAATTTGGTGAGGTAAGAGTCAGAATTTGAAAACAGGTTTTTCTCAGTATGAAGTTCATACTCTTTCCCCTACACATCCTTATATGAGCTGAGAAAGAGGATAGAGTAACATCATGAAGAATCCCACAGAGCCCTGGGCCCATACTTGGCTGGGCTCTCTGCCAGCTTGCAGCTCAGGCCTATTAATATATTTTACTATTGCCACCTTTACAGAGACCCAGCTGGAACTCTGATGACTGAGCCTCTAACTCTGCTGTGATCTCAGCTTCTCTATATTGTCCCTTTGTGGCATCCACTGTGGGAGGAGATAGAGCAGCTGGAGCACCCAGGCACTAGCAGTCCACACTAGCACAGATGCCTGGAGGTCACAAAAGACAACTGCAGCATGTAGAAGGGGAGACTTAGGGCCTAACCCAATATCATATCGGGGGGAGATGGGCAGTTGAATCAAGTCTCTCCCACAATGGATAAAATCTTCTGAGACTTATTGGTCCCATACAGCCTTTCCAGAATGTTCCAAGTGACTGAGTATGTTCATCCACCTGAGAAGAGGTCTTATAAGAAGAAGAGGTTTACTTTGACTCAAGCTCTGGAGGCTGGTAAATCTAAGATTGGGCAGCTGCATTTTATGAGGGCCTCAGGCTACTTTGGCTCATGGTGAAAAGCAGTAGTCCAGTAGGAGACAGGACATGAGCAGTTGGCTCACTTTACAATAACTTGCTCTTGTGGTCACTAATCTAAAGCCTAAACTCATGATTCATGCATGAAAGCTCTGCCCCCATGGCCCAGACACCTCCCATTAAGCCCCACTTCCCAACAAAAGTGAATTATTGAGAAACTGAGGAATTCATTTGCCTATATATGAGCCTTTGGAGGACACATTCAAACCATAGCCCTCCACACTCAGCCTTCTGAGGCGTAGCCTTCCAGGTAGTGAGCCAACGCAACCTCTTACCATGACATTGCCTCCTTCTCTGTCGCACCTTCATCTTTCTCTCAGGCTTCAGTTTTGGATTTGCAGCTCACCACAACATTCTAAAATATTGCAGGTAGCTTTTCCTTAGGCTTTGTTTTCTAGAGGATCCAACTTATTCTTTACAAATTAAGACTTTTCTTGTCTAGTCTCTTTAGATTGCTGATAGTTTCCAACTTTTGTGAGAGTACAATAAACATAGTGGTGGTATGGGATTAAAGCCCTCATCCTGTCTCTCTTCTGTCACTTCCTGTGTGACCTGGGACTGGTAGCTTCTGTCCATTTCTGTTTCCTCCATTGTGTGGTGGGAGGGGAGCTGTCAGTAGGAAGTATAGAAAGAGCTTCATTTTGGATGAGACAGACACAAGAACTAATCCTTACTTGACACTTTCTAGGTGTGTGCTTTTGAGCATAATATTCACCTTCTCTGAGCTTCTGTTTCCTTATTTATAAAACAAATAGATAAATACCTACCTCTGAGTTTTCCTGGATAATTACATGAAATAATGACAGTAAAATCTCAAGAAAAGAATAGATGGTGAGTCAATGGGGATGAATAAAGGGTCTAGGTGGCATATGGGTTTTTAAACTCTTCTTCTTTAATGTTTTCCACCACTTATTTTGAAAGATTCTGCTTGCAAGAGAAAACTTCTTATCAGGAGTAATCATTACCTTAGTGTTTTCAACTTCTTGTTAACATAGGGCAGCCAATGTGATATCATAGAAACATAGGACTGCAGGCAGCAAAGACATCTTGCCATCTCCATCCCTCCATCGCCAATAATAGACATTATTGAGCACTCACTGTGTCCTGGGCACTGTACAGGAGGATCCTGAGGACCCTGGAAAGAACAAAGTGGATGTGCAGCTTTCCGTGAAGAGCAGATTTAGAGATCCTCCAAATAATCTGTAAATTGGATTGTCACAAATGTTCAGTAGGCATAGATTAGCAATCAAGAGGGACTAAAAGCCAGAGACCTGAGAGAATCCTGAAGAAGCTGAGCTTTGAAGGACAGATAATAGTTAACTGGACAAAGAAAGGAGGGAAGAGCACTCTAGGCAGAGGGAATAGCAAGAGCAAAGGCCATTTGGAAGGAAGGAGCATACAAAGAATTGATAAAATGCCAGAATGGTTGAACTTTAGGAAGAGAGGGGACACATAGTGTAAGATAAGACCAAGCCTTGTATGGTCTCGTGCACCATGTTAAGGATTGTGTTCTTCATCACTTTGAGGTAATTACAGTGAAAAAATAACGTGATCCATCCTTGTGAGAAGCTGACTTTAGCTACAATGTAGGGAGGAGTTTGGAGTGGAGAAGGAAAAGGGGAAGCAAGGAAACTAGGAATGAAACTTGACAGTTTTCTACTCCAGTAGTTTTTGGAGTAGGATGATGCCAGAGGAAGTAAAGTTGCATCTTAACAAAAATGTTAAGAAGGAAGAATTGACCTTGTGAGTGTTGATGGTCCAGATCCAGGAGGAAAAGAGTGGGGCTTGGTCAAGAGCATTTGCAGTGTTCTGTTCCACACAGCTTACAGGGAGAAATTGCCTTTTCCTGGGACAGAATGCTGGAGAAAGCATCTGTCCGTGAGGGCACAGGATGACAGGGAGGAAGTCACACCTTTAAGTTTGGACACACTGAGTTGGAGATGCCTTGAGTATTTCAGAAGATGTGGTTTAGAAAAATACCTATTTAGGTCTGGATGCTGGAAAGGGGGGTCTGTGCTGCTGACAGCCTGTGAATCATCATTGTGAAGGTGGTAGATGAAGCTGGAGGGCGGATGAGACCACAGCTTGACATTTTAGAGAGCATTTAGTAAAGAAGAAGTGCTATTAAGCTTTGTGAAATATTTAAAAATAGGTTCTGTTTCACCACCTCCCTTCCCTCCATCACTTCAGGCACTTAAAAGATTTTGGAAGACCAGGTCAGAAGCCAAATTGGTTTTCCAATTTATTTTGGCCATGGAATCTTTTATTCCTATGAATAAACTTCATAAATAATAAAGTCTATAAAGTGAAAAACAGACAGATCTGATCAAGGCAGAGTTGTTAAGGGCAGGATCCCAGCCCCATCAGGGTTCTTCCATCCCATAAGAGCCTCCATGCATTCCCAGGGTCCCAAGTAATCAACTTGAAACTTGCTGGGCAGGATGACTTCTTGTTTGCTTTCATTTCTGAGGATTTCAGTCTAACAGTGCTTTGGGAGAGCACAGCTGAAGATCACCAATCTTTCCACGATGTCTCACAACAGGACCACAGGACCTCATCAGAACTCGGGGTCATTTTAGCAAACATCAATTCTCCCTGGACTTCAAACACTTAGAAGATTTCCAGCTGACAAAACTCCAAACAGCCTGGCTTTTACAGAGGATACAATTTAGAAACCCAGCTTTTGCCACTTGAGAGTCTCTTTCACAATGAAGGCCTGTTGGATTTCCCAAGTGGCACTCTTGTTAAGGAAATGCAATTTAACTGTCAGCAGAACTAAGGGGATGTGTTGGATACTGCTCAGTGGTATTCATTTTGCAATGACAAGAAAGTGGAAGGTGCCAGAAGCTTGTGGGTCTGGAAAGAGGAGGGGAAGGGTGGCATTTGGGGAGTTTGCTAAAATGCTCCATCTGTTGCATTAATAACCAATCAGTTCAGGGGGCTGGGAAAATGGGTAATTGAAACATATGGTACCTATTAGGATCTATATGCACATATGTAACTGCTCATTTCATCTGTACAAATGACTCCTTACTTATGCAAATGGCAGGTCTAAGTGCCTATGTTGGGAAATTCTGCTAGGAAGGCATTTCCTTAGGAAAAGCTATATTCAAATCCTCCAAATGCTGAGAAGTCTGGGAGGTACAATGCCAGGGAGGCATAGAAGAAAGAGCAGCAAACAAAGTGGCAAAGACAAAGCTACATTGGAAGGATGTGTGTATTCAAAGCCATGCTTTTCCAAAAGAAGCTAGTGAGCATGACTTGCATTGGCTACAGAGTGGGGCAGAGAAATATATGGTAACACTGCTCAAAGTGAAGTTCAGTGATGGACCAGGGGTCCAAAGGATGGGAGAGGTCAGGGCACATAAGCCCAGTGTGATACCCAGTGCTAAGAATGGTAACATAACTAATCATAGGCCACATGTAATAGAGAGCTCTCTGCTCCTTAGTTTGCCATATGGAAATCTAGTGAGAACCAATAGCCTCTTCTTAATTAAGGGGGAAATCAAAGAAAATTAGTTGTTATATTATCACACTCCAGCTCCTTAATGTGATATTTATTTCACCGTATAACTCCCTAGACATCAAAATCAGCTCTGTCACTGATAAGTGATCCGTTTTGTGAGTTTTAAAAGTTGCACTGGAGTAGGGAGAGGTAGAGATTATCCAATGGATGTTTTAATACCATGTTGTGCCCAGTTTTCTGCCATGTCCTGGCTTCTTCTTTCCTTCCCTTTTTCATCTAAAGCCACAATTCCACAACCTCCTAGGGAACAAACAATATCTTCTATATTGAAATAAATCTGTTCAAGATTAAATGCTTCCTCTTCTCTGCTGTGACTTAAACACAACGATCATTTTCTAAGAGAACTTAGGTAAATTTATTTTTCTCCAACTTGTTACATAAAAGTTTATCCTGATCCGAAATGTAATATAAGGTTTTATTTACAATATTGACAATATTGACAAAATTTTGACAATATTGACAAAAGTGGGTTTGTCTAAGCAATCTCAGGTCCTTGAAGAGGAAATGACAGATAGGTTTTTTTATCCAGATGTCCCCCAAGAGCCTCATGTGCTCATAGGTAGGGCTTTTGGAAGGTGATTGGATTATAGGGGCTCATAGCTGACTTGCTATAGGAGATGGTGCTTTGTTGGAAGAGTTGGGTCACTGGAGGTGTGGCTCAGAAGGGTATATCTCCCTGCTTAGCTACTCCCTTCATGCTCCCCGCTTCCTGTCTCCCATGCTGTGAGCAGCTTTTCCTTTGCTATGACCCTCTGATATGCCATCCTGTCTTGGAGCCAGCTGACTATGGACTAAAACATGAGACAAAACACACCTTTCTCCTTTTAATTGCCATGCCTAAGACTCACTTAGCATACTTTTGGCTTCAATTCAAATTGTCTTAAACAACAAAGGAATTTATTACTCACATGGTGAGAACACTGGAAGTGCACAGGCTCTAGGAGGGCTAACTCAGCAGCTCAGTTCCCTTATTGAAAACCCATAATTTCCTATTCTGCACTCTGCTGTCTTCAGAAGTGAAGTTTGGTTTTACATTGGCTGCAATATGCTCACTAAATGGTGCAGCAATTCTCACCAGGATTGGGTCCACCTTGATGGTGAAGAATAATCAGAATTTAGTCTCTGTAGCTTGTGTGGTTGGTGCAGGCTCCTCACAAAGCCCCAGACTGTAGGGATTGGGGTTCCTGTGATAAATGTAAAAGTTCTGTTGAGATGAAGAGAAGAGGAAATAAACCTTGGGTAACAAAAACTTTCATCTGCTCCGGGGAAGAGAATTTAATACAAAACGGAAGGAGTTGCCATTGAGCTGTGGGAAATGCCGCTTCTGTGCTCCTGGGTGCTGCAATAGGATCTTGTATAGATGCACAGGAAACTAGAAAATTGAGCTTCTTTTCCTAGACCATAAATGCTGAAGTTTGGGCAAAGATTTGTTCCCATTCTATCTGCCGAACAAGCCTAAAACCTTGATTTTATTCTTTTCAATATCAACCACAAGCCTCATCCATGACTTCCCCACATAAGCCTACAATTTTAAACATGAGCTCACATAGACCCCATATGACCCCCATAACACATCAACTGCCTTGACCATAATGGGCACGGCCAGGATGAAGTTGAAATATAAAGCTGTGTGTGGTAGATTGAAAATCCCACCAAAAGGAAAAACCCAAGTCTTGATCTCTAGAAGCTGCAGATATTACCTTACATAGCTGCCTTAGTTCATTTTGTGCTGCTGTAACAGAATATCTGAGACTAACTACAAGGCACAGATATTTATTTCATATAGTTCTGAGGCCTGAGAATCTAAGAATGAAGGACTGGCATTTGGTAAGGGCCTTCTTGCTGTGTAATCTCATAGTAGAAGGTGGTAGAATAAGGAAGTATACAAGAAAGGAAGATATCAAACTTGTGACTGCCAGCCCTTTTTAAATGGGCATTAATCCATTCATGAGGGTGGATCCCTCATGACCTAAACATCTATTGGGTGTTTGGGCCCTGTCTCTCATCACTGGCACATTGAGAATTAAGGACAATCCCCCAGCGACCTCATTTCAACTAGACCTCACCTCCTAAAATTTCTATAACTTCCTAATAGTGCCACACTCTGACAACAATGTCTTCAACACAAGATCTTTGGGGGACACTGAAGATCCAAACCATAAGAGGAAACATGCTCAAACCATACCAGTGACAAAGTGATTATTGCTTTATGTGCAAAAGATGTGATTCAATTAAAGATCTTGAGATGGAGAGATTATCTTGGGTTATCTGAATGGGCTCTACATGTAATTGCATGTATCTTTATAAGACACAAACAGAGGGGATTTAAGACAGAAGAGAAAATGTGGTGTGATCATGAAGCAGAAAGAGATTTAAAAATAGTGGCCCAGAAGGTGGAGTAATGGAACCACAAATCATGGAATGGCAGCAGCCACCAGTAGTTGAAAGAAGTAAGGGATGGATTCTCCCCTAGAGCTTTCATGAGGAGTGCACCCCTAGTGATATCTTTTTTTCTCTTATTTTTTTTCACTAAGTTTATTGGTACATTTTAGGTATAAAATACAGTTACATTCATCGTTGGAATCTTGTACCTTTATATGATGTATCTTGGTTCTTATTTTTCCTCCATTTTCCTGCTCTCCCTTCATCCCCTCCACCCTTCCCTATCCCTGGTGGTATCTTGATTCCAGTCTTCAAACTGATTTTGGACTTTTGGCCTCCAGAATTGAAAGAATACTTTCCACATAATTTTTATAGCAGTGCTACAAAATGAATACACCAGGTCTAATCAGAATGAAAATTAGTGTATGTTTGTGCAGATAGTGGTGCCTCAATTTAGCTTCAGGAGTTTAGTCTTCAAAATACCATGAGACCATCAGAGCAACCAGATTGAGTCCCGAAACGTAATTATGTACCATACACTCTGTGATTTTGCCAGATCCAGATCATCCAAAATTCAAGAGATGCTGGGTTTTAGTCCCAGGACCTGAGCAGCAGGGGCAGCTAAAGTCCCCCAGGGCAAGTGGCTAAAGGAACAAATACTTTTCAATACTGAAAGGAAACATGTCTTGCATTACCATGAATCAGAGTAAGGCATGGAAGGCATTTTTTTTTAACAGTCGAGTGTGAGAGGAAGCCAAAAATTCCATTTGGAAGAGTGAATGCTGAGACTCCAGGACACTTTCTAGGTTGGAAGAATTTCAGAGAATATTTATTACCTGGGAATTTAGAGAATAGATTGGATATACTTCATGTGCCAAGTTCAGTTCATAGTGGTTTCTTGGAATCCTGTACTGAAAAGAATTTTGAGAAAGATGGCTGACTTGAATTCATTTTCTGCTGTCATGACAAAATACTTGAAGCCAGTTGGTTTATAAAGAAAAGAATTCATTTCCAGTTTTGAATGTTGAAAGTCCAAGATTGGGTGGCCCCACCCATATGACCTCTGGGGAGGGTCCCCAGCCTTCATCACAACATGACAGATGGCATCATGGTGACAGTGTATGAGACAGAGATAACATGGTAAGACATGAATTTAGAGAGATCAAAGGGCTGAGCTTGCTCTTTTATCTCACTCTCTCTCACAGGAACTATCTGGAGTTCTAAAAGAACCATATTAATCCCTTTTATATGCAGGGCCTCCAATGAGTGCCTTCTAATATGCCCCATCTCTTAAAAGTTCCCACAGTGTCTCATCACTACCATAATCAGAACCAATCTTCCAATACATGAACCTTTGGGAGAAAAACCACACCCAAACCATACCAATGGCCATGATGGATTTACAAGGTCCATCGAGAATCCATCAGGGGAAGTAGTAGCCTTCCCAGTAGGCATCTGGCCCACTGCTGATGTTCTCAGCCCTTTCTCACAATGTCAAGCTTCCCTTTGGTTCAAAACTCACATTCCAGCTTATTAATGTATCAATCCATCAACAACACATCTACACTCAACAATTTATGATAAAAGTTATGAGGACAAAGAAAATCCCTTCTAGGTCCTTGCTGTCCAGAGGTTGCTTTCTAAGTGGCTGTATGTCCTTTCTACATCCTACCCTATTCTGCTGCTAATCTATAATCACTGAAATAGAATTAGATAGGGCCCTTCAGTGAGGAATTATTTCAGTGCTTCCTATGCCTCTAGATTTCTTGGAGTAATAGAACAAAGAAAACTTTTATTTTGCTAAGTAAAAATAAGAAATCTACCACATAGTGGGATAAATTTAGAATTACAAAGAGTTCTATACATTGTTTTTCCTTTTCCCCATTTGCTTCAGAGCACTGGAAAACTTACTCATGGGCTTGCCTTTGAGAAGCTGCTTTGGTCTACTTGCGCTGTCATGACAAAGTACTGTAAACTGAGTGTCTCTCATAACAGAAGTGCACTGCCTCACAGTTCTGGAGACTAGTAGTATTTGTAGGGTTGGTTTCTTCTGAGGACAGTGAGGGAGAATCTATTCCATTATCCTCCCCTAGTTTCTGTTATTTTTAGTGTCACTTTATATACTTGTTCCTCTTATCTTTCTCTGCATCTAAATTTCTTCATTTTTGTATGAACACAGTCATATTAGACTAGGGCCAGCTTTAAGGACCTCATATTTCCAAATAAAATGATGTTCATGGGAACTGCGATTAGGACTTCAACATCTTTTGGGGGGGTTACAACTGCACCTATTATAACAGCTATTGCTGCCCTGTGACCTCTTGTATGTTGGGTCAGCCATCCACTAATGGAAGTCTCTCAGAGAAGCTGAGTACAGGATATGAAGATACTAGCTACAGAGTACTTCATAAGAGCAATATCTAGTAGAAGGAGGCTTTAAGGGATTAAATGAAATATTTCTACTCAATGCAGCCAGTGAAGAGCTTGTTTATGAAAAGTTTATAGTTATAAGAAAAAAGGCCCTGATTCCTGTTAGTTCTAAAAGAAGCAACTCTCCTCATCTCTATATTCTAGATAGATAAGATAAGTCCCAATCAAAGGCAGAGTGTTCCATCCTAAAGGACCAGAACTGTGCCCATGGACTGCCCATGTTTAAGAACACTGTTCAGGTCCTTGTGCTAGGATATTCTTCATCTCTTGAACCATACCTGGTGGCTTATTTTGCCAAGAGCCTGGAAAACTCAAAAACAGCCTGCACTATGCTCCCTCCTGGAAGGAGGCCTCCATCCTTTGGCTCACTCCCTCTTTTTTTCATAATACACTCAAAATACTTTTACATCTGGGATCAGATTCTCACAACAATCCTGACACTCCTACAATAGACATTGCTGTGGATGGAATGTGTCCCCTAAAGTTCATGTGTTGAAACTTTAACCCAATGCAACAGCACTAAGAGGTGATCCTTAGAGGAGGTGCATAGGTTGTGAGGGATCAGCTCTGGTAAATGAACTAATGTTATCAAAGGAGTAGGGTAATTATCAAGAAAGTGAGCTTATTATAGAACTGAGTTTGGCCCTCTCTTGCTTTGTCTCCTGCATGTTCCCTGGCCCTCTGCCTCTGCCATACCTGGGTGATGATGCAGCAGGAAGGCTCCTTCCCAGCCTCCAGGACTGCAAGTAATGAACATGTCATCTTTATAAATTATCCAGCTTTGGGTATCTGTTATAGCATCAAAAATAGACTATGACAAGTCTGTCTGATTTGCAGATGAAGCAACTGAGGCACAAAATAAACCTCCTGCACACATCCATGTGACAACCAGCCAGTGTCTCAATCATAACTGAAAAACCAGAACCCAGTCTGGTTTTTCATCCAGGACCCTTTCTGCAGTCCACACTGCTGTTCTTCTATAAGCATCATGGCCACAGGGAAAGACGCTATCTGGACAGCAGCTTGGTGTCACAGAGGACATTGGGTGTGGGAAAGGTTGAGATCATGTCTGCTTCTGATTTTCCAGCTGAGTTAACTCTCTCTCAGACAAAGTCTAGTTAGAAATGGGAAAAGGTACTGAAATATCTTTGATGATTTATCTTGCATTCATTATCATTTTGTCCCATGGAGGACTGAGGATTTCTGAATATGTGCTGTGTAAATTATTCAACCCAGTAACTTTCGCATCCTGCCTTGTCCTTTGACCTTCAGGAACGTCATGGCTGTAGAGTGTGTGTGAGCTCATGATGCACGGCCCGCATCTGGGCTCCCTCCCTCTCCCTCTTGACCTTCTCTTGGACTCCATGTTTTCTTTGACCATTACTTTTTATTTATACTCTTTACTTTATTGAAAGCTTTCTTGTAAGCTGCCTAGATTCCTTGGTGGTTTGAGACAGGGACTAAAGAAATAAAATATATTTTTTCCAGAAAAAGAATGTTTTGGAAAATTAAAGTCCATTTGTGTGTGTGTGTGTGTGTGTGTGTGTGTGTTTATGTGTTTGTTTTGTTTTGTGATAGAAACTGAAAATAAAAGGAAGCTTATTCAGTTTCACAAGCTTTGTGCTATGGAGAACACAGGCCTATGATGTTTGGTATCAAATGTATATGCTACAGTATAAATTTCCACAATTGGAATAATTGAGTTGACCAGGTTATTTTCATCTTCAATATCATTTATATATATTATTATTGAAAGGAGAAAAGATCAGAATGTGAATTCACTCATTCTTTTTTATTCAAAGTTACCTTCACTGATACCTTACAAAAATAAAATTTATCCTTTTTAAGTGTTCCATTCAGTGCATTTCTGACAAATTTTAGAGTCATGTAACCATCATCAGAATTCAGACACAGAACAATTTCATTGCCCTAGAAAGTTCCATCATGCCCTTTCATGGTCAATAACTTTCCCCACCTGCCTCCTCTTCCAGACCACTCTTGATTTCTGTCCCTATAGTTTGTCCTTTATTTCCAGATTATTGGATAAGTACAATTGCATAGTACATAGCCATTTCTGTTTGGCTTTCTTCAATGGAACATGCCATTTTTGAGAATCATCCATGTTTCTACATACACCAGTAGTTGGTGCCTTTTTACTGCTTAGCAGCATTCCATTGTATGGATATAACAATTGATTTCTTCATTAGTTGAGGAACATTGTGCCATTCCAAAATTGGGGTGATTATGAATAAAGCTGCTATAAACATTTGCCTCCAGGTTTTTAGTGGACATGTATTTTCATTTCTCCTTGTGAACTTCTACAATAGAATTGCTCAGTCATACAGTGGGTGTATATTGAACTACAATATATAAGAAATTGCCAAACTGTTCTTCCAAAGTGGCTGGCAGTGCCATTTTGCATTCCTGCCAGGAATGTGTAAGACTTCCAGCTCTGCATCCTCTTCAGCCCTTGGCATCAATGGTTATAGTTTATTTTTGCCATTCTAACAAGTGTATGGAGATATTTCATTGCAGTTTGCGTTTATGCAATGGTTACTGAATTTAAGCATTTTATGTGCTTATTTTCCATATGTCTTCACTTGAATAAGTATCCCTTAAATCATTTCTCCATTTTTAAATGGTGTTTATTTCTAATAATTGAATTCTTTGTATATTCTGTATACAAGTCCTTTACCAAATATACATTTCACATTTTCTCTAACTAACAAAGTTTACTTTTCATTTGTTTTTCCTTTTGGTGCTGAGGATGGAATACAGGGCCTCATGCATGTTAAGAATAAGCTCTCCCACTGAGCTATACTTCTAACATTAATGAAGTTGTTTGAAGAGGAGTTTTTAATTGTAATGAAATCCATGTTAGCAATTTCTTTCTTTTATGGCTTCAATTTTCATACCTGATCATCAAAATTTTTCTGTAGCCTAGGATCACAAAAATTTTCATCTAGGCTTCCAGCCCAGAGAAAGGGACTTCTGAGCCACTGTACCACTGCTCCTGGATTAGAGGAAGGGGCTTCCGGGCCACTGTCTGTCCTGCCATTCTGGGCCAAGATGAAGGGGCCTCCAGGCTGCCATCCATCCCACTGCTCCCAGCCCAGAGGAAAGGGCTTCTGATCTGCTGTCCCACCACTCCCAGCTCAGAGGAGGTGAGCCGCGTAGGCACCAACAACACCCCCCTCCCTGGGTCAAAATGAGAGGACATGTAAATAAGTCTCAAAACTAGACTTCCAGATCACCTAGGGCAAACTCAAAGGGAAATGAGATGGAACAATCTGGTACTCAACAACCTGGATCCCCTGAACTGGCAACAAAAGAGGATCTGGAAAAAATGAAATCAGAAATAATTTCTCACATAACAGCAGAGATTGTGCCCATGATTAATAAGCATGATTAATAAATCTAGAGAGGAGCTGAGGAACATGATGGAATCCCAAAATTGTAAACAAATGGAATCCATAAAATAGATGCAAACAGATTTCCAAGACATTAAAAACTCCATTGAAAGTCTA
>NW_004624733.1:15759670-15772506 GCF_000247695.1 Heterocephalus glaber | reverse complement strand
CAAAAGTCTTCTAGACTTAATAACCAAATTCAGTAAAGTAGCTGGATACAAAGTCAACACACAAAAATCAATAGCTTTCCTCTACACAAACAACAGACTCACTGAGAGAGAACTAGGGCAAACAACTCCTTTCACAACAGCACCCAAAAAATTGAACTACCTAGGAAACAACCTAACAGAAGAAATCAAAGACCTCTACTCTGAAAACTATAGCACTCTGAAAAAAGAGATTGAAGGAGATATCAGAAAATGGAAAGACATCCCTTGCTCCTAGGTAGGAAGAGTCAACTTAGTGAAAATGGCCATACTTCCAAAACTGAGATATAGATTCAATGCAGTCCCAGTTGAAATCTCTACAGAATACTTCACAGACCTTGAGCAAACAATCCAACAATTCATTTGGATCATGAAGAGACTCAGAATAGCAAAAGCAATTCTAGGCAACAGAGAA
Source organism: Heterocephalus glaber (assembly GCF_000247695.1). The sequence continues at coordinate 15,772,055 of NW_004624733.1, read as the reverse complement.
CTGACAGGGGGTATCACAACCCCCAACTTGAAACTATACTACAAAGCTATTGTGATAAAACAGCATGGTACTGGAAAAGAAACAGACCTGAGGACCAGTGGAACAGATTAGAAGATTCTGAAACAATTCCAGACACACTCAGGCATCTCATCTTCAATAAAGGAGCCAAACACCCTCACTGGAGGAAAGATAGCCTCTTTAATAAATGGTGCTGGAGAAATTGGGTTGCAACTTGCCAAAAAATAAAACTAGACCTATATCTCTCACCATGCACTCAGCTAAAATAGAAATGGACTAAAGATCTAAATATTGAAACAGAAATGCTGAACCGGCTGAAACAGAGGTTAGGTAGAACTCTTGAAAACATTGGTGAACTAGCACAAACAATCAACAAGTGGGATCTCCTTTTACTAAAAAGTTTCTGCAAAGCAAGTGAAACCAGTAGCAGTGTGAAGAGACAACCCACAATGTGGGAAAAAATTTTCACCAGCAGTTCCTCAGACAAAGGTCTACTATCTCAAATCTATAAAGAAATTTTTAAAAATCAGACCTCCCAAATTTAAAGTCCCAATCCAAAAATGGGCATCTGAAATGAACAGACATTTATCACACAAAAAAGTAGAAATGGCAAATAAACATATTAAAAAATGTTCAACATCACTGGTCATTCGAGAGATGCAGATGAAAACTATGCTGAGATTCCACCTCTCTCCAGAAAGAATGCTGTAACATTAACAATAACAAATGCTGGCAGAGTTGTGGAGAGAAAGGAACTCTCCTCCACTGCTGGTGGGAGTGTAGAGTGGTGCAACCACTGTGGAAATCAGTATGGAGATACCTCAAAGAACTAGGACTGGAAGTCCCATTTGACCCAGCTATTCCCCTGCTGAGTATCTTCCCCAAAGAATTAAAAGAATCTTACCACAGTGATATATGTGCACCCATGTTCATAGCAGCACAACTTGTAATAGCTAAAACTTGGAAACAGCCCAATGTCCATCAACTGGAGACTGGGTAAAGAAAATGTGTTTTTTTATAAAATGGAGTACTACTCAGCCATAAAAAATGAGAAATTAGAGACTTTTATAGCTAAATGGACGCACATTGAGGCAAAACTCTTAAGTGAAATAAATTGGACACACATGTATATATACCGAATAGTTTCTCTAGTGTGAGAAACTCAAAATGTAAATAAGGAGTAAAAGGTATAATAGATAATGTGAAATAGGAAGAAAAGGGACAAAGGGGAAGGAAGTGGGAGGGGTAGGGGCAAGGAAAGAAGAGAATGGAATTAATATGAGAAAATGGAAAAATGGAAACAAAGTCTAAATAGGGACGGATGGAGGGGTTGAAGTGAGGGCAGGGGAAGGGGGAAAAATTATGAACCAAGAGAGATTATGTACAGGTGTAAATTTCCAATGATGAATGTCATTATATTGTATACCTAAAATGTACCAATAAATTTAAATACTCTGAAAAAAAATAAAGTTACCATATGATTAAACAAACAAAAAATACTCGTGCTGAAAGGGCGTTTGCAGGTGTGATTATGTTAAGGGTGTAGAGGGGGAGTCTCTTGGATTATCCAGGTGGGGCCAATTAACTGCAAGGGTCCTTACAGGATGGAAGCAGGAGGGTCACAACTGGAGAAGGTGACCTGACAGTTGAAGCAAAGAGAAAGACTGGAAGATGCTATATTGCTAGTTTTCAAGGAGGATGGAGCCAAGAGCCAAGGGAGGCAAGCAGTTTCTAGAAGCTGGCAAAGGGAAGGAAATGGATTCTCTCCATCTCCCCTAGAGCCTCTGGATCAAATGCAGCTCTATTAACACTTGAGTTTAGAACTTCTGATCTCCAGAACTTTAGGAGAATAAATTAGCATTGCTTTAAGTTACTAAATTCCTGGTAATTTATTATAACAGCAATAGAAAATTAATGCATTATTATTTTTATTATGCACATAGCAATTGTATAATGTACTCTCTGCCTTGGAATATTATATAACCATTTATCTTCAAAGCCCACTTTTTTCATTTTCTCTCACTGTTTAACTCTTATACACTGAGCTTTGAACTTGGAGAACCCCATAAAATAAAAATTAACTGGTAATTTTGTATAAACAGGGCACAGGTGGGTCTTAAAAATGACTCATTAGTAGTTTAAATGATTTAAGGGTAGACTGAATTGGCAGTGGGTGCCTTAAGTCTTCCTACATAGGTATACTTTCCCACTGGCACTCCCTGGGGCTTTTTGCCAGAATAAGACAGACTATGGATGTATGTGTTGGATCTGGAACTGATTCTTACTCCACCATCTCAATTTGGCAAAATTACTTAATTTCTTTGAGGCTTAGTGTCTCTGGCCCAGGAGGGCATGATTCTTAGCTCACAGAGAAGGACACCCCCGAGAGCACACAATAGGCACACAGCCATGCCAATTTCTTCCTTCAGCACCCCCTTGAGGTGCAGCCCTCCACTGTGTGCAGTCAGGTCTTGCAGGTCCTGGGTGCAAGGTCTTAGCATGTGGCTGTCTGCTCCATACCTTCTATTCTCTCACTGCTTGAAGCCTGTGTGGGAACAGTGGAATGAGCAGGTCTAGACCAGTGATGCTCAGTAGCACTTCCTGTGATAATGGAAATGTTCTCTAGGCTCTGCTAGACCCTAGGACAGATGCTCTACTCACGTGATGGTGAGCACGAGCAGTTTGGCTAGTACGACTCAGGGACTAAAATCTTCATGTTATTTGATTTTAACCACTTCAAATATAAATAGCCAGGTTAAGACTTTGAAAATTACAGTGGTTTTAAATGGCAGCAATCACAGCAGGTTAATAATAGAAAATCACACTGGTAAAAATCATACAGATACATCAATGAGGAAAGGAGAGTTTTTCCAACAAAAATATATCTAGTATTTATGTGCCCCCCAAAAGGCCTTCTGTTAACTATTCATCACTGTTACAAATAGATGAGACAATCAATTTAAAAAGAGAAAAGGCTTGTTTTTGCCTTACAGTTTTAGAGGTTCCAGTTCATGATTTGTTGGCCCCATTGTTTTGAGTGGTCTGGAGAGGCAGCATATCACAGGGGAAAAGTGTGGGAACAAAAACACTCACTTCATGTCCAGGAAGCAAAAAATGGAAGGCACTGGGGCCCTACAGTTCCCTTCAAGGACATTCCTCCACTGATCTAGCATCCCCTCAGTTGATCCTTCCTCTGGACCAAGCCCTTATTGCATGGACTTTTGGGTGAGTTTCAAAATGGAAACTACAACAAGGCTATTTAATTTTAACTTTAATCAATTAAAACAAAATAAAACCAAATATTCCACTCATCAGTTACATTAGCTGAATTTCCAGTGCCCAGTAGCTACATATGGTGACTGGCTACTGCACCAGACAACCAACATCAGTGAACATTTTCATCGTCCTGTACCATTCCATTTGACAGTGCTACTGCTGACTCATTGAGTGTTACACAGTTTTGTGGTTTTCCAGCGTGCCAACTTGGACAGTCTGACAGTGACTACTGGTGGACTCTGCTGACAAGATTTTCAGGCAGAGTCCACAATGGGCAGGGAAGGAGTGCCAGAATTAATCTGTACAATCTCCCTTGGACATGGGATAGAAATAGCAGTCAGAACATCTTATATTTATTCAGCCTGCACACAGGCTCTGTTTTCTCTCTGGCTGTGTCCTTGAATATCCCAAGCCCCAGCCACAACCACCAGCTACTTCTGAGTCTCATGTGAAGGTTGGTTTCTGCACCCAGCATTTGGTGACTTGAGTCATTTATGAAACCCAACTTGTGGCTGCCATTGCTAATTCCTCCTAGAGAAGAGTATTCTCTAGCCAAGTAGTCCTATTAGGAGTATCTGTCTCTTCTGTTACTCACCAAGGTGGAAACATTCCCTCCAACCTTTGAGATTATAAGTTTAGAGGGCTTGAGCATTTCCAAATCATGCAGCTGCTCTGGGCTTTACTTGTAAAATTCCACTTGGGCTTTGCCTGGGAGTAGAATGCCCTCATCAAATGCTGCCTGTGCACTGAGTTCACAAACCAGTACGCCAAGCATTAGATAATTTCTCTTCCTTTTTCTTTCTTCCTTCTTTACTATCTTGCCTTTCTTCCTTCCTCTCATTAATATTGATCAATTATTTATCCTGTTCCAGGGACTTGAAGCCATTTCTCTCCTAATCCTCACAATAGTTTTATGAGATACATTTTCTTTTTGTGTAACAATTTGGTAATAAATGGGAGAGACAAAATTCTAGCCAGGACTACATCAAATGCACTGTGCTGTGCTGGTGAACGGTCTCATTCAGTTTCCGAGTGGGAACAGCTGTGAGAGACAAGAACAGCTGTGCCTCTTCAGTAATTCAGAGTCCTATGCTAGAGGCAGATTTGGAAAATTGCTAATCGTCACACAATGTAGTTAATGCTTCTGTATTATAGGGGGTTTCAAAGTGTGGTGCCCAGGCAGCAGCATTAGGGTAAACTTGGAGCTTGTTAGAAATACACATACTCAGGCTCCAGCTCAGACTTCCTGATCAGAAACCCAGCACAGAGGCCTAGTGCTGTGTGTTTTGAGAAGCCCGCCTGCTCATCCTGCTGTTCATTAAATCTAAGAGCCACTTTTGTGATGGATGAGATGCTATGGCAAAAAGCAACTACTCCCTCCAGGTGAACAAGGAAGGCTGGGTGTTGAGACACAGCAGAGGGGCAGAAGCATATTCCAGGCAAGGGCAAGTGGTGTAGCTTGGACATGGTTTGAGTGTCTGCTGAGGCTTCATATGTTTAAGTGCAATCCCCATTGTGAGGCATAAAGAGTGGGAAACTTAATCCGATTGTGATGTTCACAGATAGGGTCTTTGGATAGTGATTAAGATTTGATAGGGTTATTAGGGCGGAGCCTGTATGGTTGAATCCTGGTGGTTTTATAAGAAAAGAGAAAGACCAGAAGAGGCATACATAACCCCCTCATCTCTTGCCCTTGAATCTGAGAGCTAACAGAACTTTGAAGGAAGTTAAGTCACTTGCTGAAGACCAAACAATGAACAAGCTGCATAGCTGGATTCCAACCCAAAAGATGTGACTCCCGAATCCAGGGAGTCTATTATTTTGGCAGGGAGCCCCCAAGACTCTACAGTAGCCACCTGATAGAAAACAAGCAGACAGCTGCAGTTTTGGGTGATAAGGGGGAAATGAAAGAAAAGAAAACCATTGGTCAAGCCAATCCACTGCCTAAGATAAGGTAGTAGGAGCCTCAGGGAACTGGGATGAGACCACATAATTACAAGACATACCTTATCCACTGCTCATTTGTCTGTAGCCATCTCTATTGTCTGTGTCTATATTTCTTTGCTCTGATAACATTTATTTTCACTCTGGTGGCCCACATATGATTTCCATCTTATGTGCAGCTAAGAACTCATGCTAGCTGGTAAAAGCATGGGACCCCCTGCACCACCTTGAGACTGCCAGCAAGAAAACACTCCACCAGATATAACCCTTCATCCCTGAACCTCCAGAACAGTAGCCAAAATAAACCTCTTTTCTTTATAACTTAATCCAATCAATGAGAAAATGGACTATTACAGCAAGGAACAAAATGGGGAATGTCACTGTCATTCAAAGGACATGCAATATCCTCATATCCACAAAGAATAAGATAGCTCAAATACCACATATATAGTGGAAAATGAAGGGTAAATTAGTTTGAAAAGATACATTGGTACTAGACTTTGGGGGACGTGGAAGCCAGAGAAGTTGAGGCTTTACCATCTAAATAAGAAGGAGTCACAGATGATTTTTAGATAGGGAATTGTCATCCTTACATTTAAATTTTAAAAGTATCATTTAGGGTAGAGACTGAAGGAAGAGACAAGAGGCATGTAAGCCTATGAATTAAACAATCAATCAGAAGACAAGAAAAGGAAGATAGGAAAGAGAAAATAAAAACATGAGACTAACCAGCAAATCACAAGTATCTTACTTTTGAATCAGGACTCTGTTCTTGTCTGTTTTGGCTACGTAAAGAAAATATCATAATCTATACAGGTCAAAAAGCATAAATGTATTTCTTTTAGTCCCAGGGTCTTGTTGGGCTGTGGAGTTCAAATCAAGGCACTGGCTGACTTGGTGTCCAGCATGAGATTAATGGTAGGTTCTCAGGTGGTTCCTGTGTGCTGGACGCTCATGTGGTGGCAAAAATGAAAGTGTTCCCTTGGGACTATTTTATAAGGGCACTAATGTCATCCCTAAGGGCTCTGCCTCAATAACCAAATCAATACCCAGAGTCCCTACCTTCTAATACTATCATCCTGGGCATTAAGATTTCAACATATGAATTGTAGGGGGCACATAAACATCCAGAACATAGTTCCCAAGGATCAGGCTGGTATTTTTGAAGAGATAAATAAAGGGAAACACACGTACACCTACAGGGCTATTCTCACATAAAATTAAAGTGTCGATTGTAAGTGGAAAAATATTAATTTAATAGGCTTTCTGATGACCTGCTGAAATCTTTAAATTTAATCTTCATACAACCATCTGAAGTATTTGTTAAAAAGCAGTAGATAGTTGCATTTCCAACAGGTTTACAGATAAAGCAGAGGCTACTGGCTGTGGGCCATGCTTTAACTAGCAAGACTGAGATGAAATCTTATCATAGTTATTGCAGTGATTGTATGGCATAATTTTTTCCATCTAGGACAACCCCATCAGTGTATGACGATACACCTACTGGGTACCATTATCTCTCAACTCTATTTCCCCTTACATCTGCTGAGACAGAAGTAACATATGCTATCTGAACATATATCTTTATTTTTAAAGAAGATAATCCATCAGAATGAGGTTTAAATATCAGTTCAAGGAGTTAATGGCTGAATGGCCTTGGATAAATTATGCATGCTTCTTGAGTCTCCTGCCTTTATTGGTAAAATGAAGATAATAACACTTGTTCTAATAATTAAAGATGAAGTGAGATATTAAGTATAAATAATGTAAGCACTTGTCATAGCTGGAGTCCAGGCAAGGTGAACGTATATACTGTGTGGCCCTAACTGCCTAATCTAGAGCATAGACCAGGCTTCTGACTGCTGTTCTGCCTTGGGTAGCAAGGATTAGAGAGAAACAAGATTGGGGAGGCTGTTTACTCCATGTTACACAGGCCCCCAAGGAAGAGCGCTCAATACAACACAATGTATTTTTTCAAAGCTCTAAAGCTGCTAGATAAGGATTCTGCTTGGTTGGCCAAAGCATACTGAAGACAGAAAAAGACAGCAGCCCCCAAAACTAAGATTCTTAAAGTCAACCGAACCATTATGTAACTTAGAGCAGCTTAAAGATTGCAGTACTTTTTGCAGCTAAGCAGTGAATTGACTGCCTACATGTCCAGTAATTCCCATTTCACTCTCCAATTGCTGAGCACGTGAACAAAATAGGAGAGAAAATAAATAAATAAATAAACCTTGTAATCTTTCCCAGGGAGGCAGCAGAGTGCTGTGCTGTCAGACCAATATGACTTTGGATTTCAGCTCTAATAACTGGCTGGGCAACCATGGATGAGCTACTTCATTTCTCTAAGCCTTGTTTCATTATCTGGAAGACAAGATAGCATTAGCTGTCTCCCAGAGTTGTTGGGAAAATTATCTCATACGTAAAGCAGTGCCAGGCACAAGGAATGTCCCTGAGAAATGCATTTGAAGTTAAAGACTTCATATGACCGGACTGACTATCAGATTTTGAGGGCAGCAACTGTCTTAGTCATTAGTTATAGCCCATGGCCTTAAACATAGTAGATGCTTAATAGGTACTTAACAGGTGCTTAATAAATGCTTTTGGAGTTAAATTGATGCCACCATATTCCTGAAATTTTAAATAATATTTTTGTAGGTCTGGAGAAAACTATTTTTTGTTTGTTTATTTGTTTTTTACTGTTTGTGGATCAGGGTGATTTTTCCTATGCATAGGATGGGCCTGGCATCTCCTGCACAGAGACCCAAATGTTTCTGCATGGGCTTTAGTAAGGATAAGAGCTTCCTTCTCATTTCATCCCCAATTGATTGGCAGTAGCTGCCTGGAGTTCTGTATGGAAAAGGCTTATAGGGTTTGTAGAAAATATATCAGCGTCAATTTGTGAGGTCAGGCATAGGTGTGGCAGGAGAAAGTGACAGTACCTGTGCCAGAATGCGAGACGATGGATGTATTAGTCCACTTTTCTGTTTCTTTGACGAAATACGTGAGGCTAGATACTTATAAAAGAAAACAGGTTTATTTGACTCACAGCTTTGGAGGCAAAAGGTCCAAATGACAGAACTATCTCAAGTGAGAGGCCTGACTCTATCACTTCATGATGGAAGGCATCAAAATGATGGGAGCATGGTGAAACAGGAAGCCAGAGAGGCTGAGGATAGCTACGCTTGTTCTTTTGTAATAACTCTTTCATGAGAATTAACATAGGAGTCCAATAAAAGCTATCTTAGTCCCTTCTGTGAGCAGTACCTCCAATGAGTTAAGTACCCCTTACTAGGCTCCACCTCTCAATGTCCTACCACCACCACACTGTGAACCAAGCTTGGAATATATGGACCAAGCTTGCAATATATGGACTGTTAGGGGACACATTGAAACAATGTACAAACCACTGCATCTGTGAAAAAAATCCACAAGTCTTTAGCATGCAAAAACAAATTTCTGAATAACTAATGAATTAAAGATAAATTGATAAAGAAAAATTTTAAGTGCTCTAAACCCAGTGATAATAAAAGTGCTATATAACAAAACGTGAGATGCCATTAAATTGCTTTTCAGAAGGAATTTTATAGCCTTCAACTATGATATTAGAAAATAAGATCAGGGGAAAAAGAGCTAAGCATCCAACTTAAGAAAATAGAAAAAAGCACAAGTGAATAAACTCAAAGCAATTATAGACTAGAATGATAAAAATAGTGAAATAGAAAATAAAATAAGATTAAAAGCAAAGATAAAGAGGTATCATAAAACCCAAAGTTGATTTTTGAAACCTCTAAAACATTAACAAACTTCTACCAATATTGGCAAAATCAAACAACAGGAGATTCAAATTTTAAAACCATTAAAAATAGAAAAATAGACATAAATGCAGACTTAACAGATATTTTAAAATGATAAGGGATACTGTGAATAATTTTGTGCCAATAAATTTAGAGACAGAAATAATAGAAAAATACAATAATAGAAAAATATAAATTATTACAGCAAACTCAAGAAAAAATAGAAAACTTAAACTATCCAAGAGCTGCTATGGAACTTGTTTATAAAATGAATATTTTTCTTACAAATAAAGCACTAAAGTTTACTTAATTTTGAAATAACAGATAAAGGTCCAGAGAAAAGGAAACACTTGCTGACTCACTTTGTGAAGTTTTTATGAACTTGATATATAAATCAGAAAAGGAAATAAAAGAAGCTAAATATGGCCCAATCTTATTCAAGAATATAGCTGAAAAGTTCTCAGATCAAATATTAGAAAACTAAATTCAACAATGCATTTAAAAGATAATATGTCATAATTAAATTGATTTTATTTCAAGAAAGCAAGATTGGTGCAACAGTAAAAAATCAATTTATCTAAATGACAAAATTATCGGGTTAAAAGAGCAAAAAAATCACTTGATTATCCCAGTGGTACAGAAGTATTTGGCAAAATTGAGCCATACTTTACAATTAAAAATAAAACGAAGCTTTTATAGTAGATATAAAAGGCAATTTCCTTTGCTGGTAATGTCTACATAAAACAAACAAATATAACAACAATAAATATCTACTGAAACTGTCCTACTCAAAAGCGAAATGTTAAATACATTCCTTTCTGTCTGGAATAAAGCAAGGACACCTGCTATGTCTGGTTGTACTCAGTCTTGAACTGGAGATCTTATAGATGAGGAAAAGAAATGAGAATCTTAACGAATAAAAAAGACTATTTGTGTGTAGCTAATATAAATGCCCACTTAAAAATTTAAATGAATTTATGAGCACATTATTAATGAAAGATTTTAGCAAGTGTTTTAGTTACTTTCTCATAGCTGAGACACAATACCCAACCCGTACAACCTAAAGGAGAGGTTATTCTGGTTCATGGTTTTAGTACAGAGCTGGCTGGATCCAGGGAGGAAGGCATGGTAGAAGGGACTGGTGGGGAAAAGCTGCTCATGTATTGGCTGCCAGGAAGCAGAGAGTATGAAAGGAGGCACCAGGAAGAGAGATACTACACTCTACAAGGTCTTACCCCCAGTGACCTGCCTTTTCTGACTGGGTACTACCTAACAGCCAGTCAGCTATAATGCCCCCATAACCCAATCACCTTTCAAAAACATGAGGCTTTGGGGGCCATTTTTAAATCTAAACCATAACATTCTGTCCCTGGCCCCCAGAAGACTCATGAACATCTCTTTATGCAAAAAAAAGCATTTAATCCATCTCTTTGAGTTGCTAAAGTTTTAACAGTTCTAACATTGCTAACAAGGTCAAGTCCAAAGTCTTCTCTGAGATACAAGGCAAACTCTAGCTATCAGCCCTGTAAAACTCAGAAAGAAAGTTAAACACTGCCAACATACAATGGCACAGAATAAACGTTTCCGTTTCAAAGTGAGGATGGGGGATAGAAACCAATGGGACTAAAGGAAGACTGAAACCTCACAGTGAAAATATTAAATCCTGTAACTCCATATCTAGCACATGGGATGAGTTGTGGTGAGATGCAAACTCCAAATGGCTTTGGCACCCCTGCTCTTATGGCACCACCCGTTGCAGGCTCCATGACTTCTCTCTTAGATAGGTTTTACTCATGCCTCTGACCTTCCTCAGCAGACATTCTATGTTCCTGGCTTCTCCAATTTCCCAGGGTCTCCACTTGCAATATATGGACTGTTTGGTTATACATCGAAACCATGTATACAAACCATTGCATCTGTGAAAAAATATACACAAGTATTTAGCATGTAAAAACAAACAAACTGGGAACTTTGCCTGGCCTCTTCTGAAATCTGAATGAAAGCCACCCTCACCCCACAACTCTTGCATTCTGTACACCTGTAAAACAAGCACCATCTGGATGACACCAAGGTCTGCTACCAGCATAAGCAGTAGCCAGGTCCCCTTATATTATGGATACAGAGGCCTGTGAAAGCCTCAATGGATAAGCACTGTGAACTAAATACCAAATAATCAATGCTCTAGGTGGTCCTTCTGGAGCAGGGTGCCCTGGGACTTTCTTCTCAAATGAAAACTACAGCTTTGCAGCCTTGAGCTGTCAAAGGGAGTGGTCTTGCTGATTCCTGATAAGCCTTCAACCCATTTTTTTTTCCTGTTGTCCTGATATAAAGTACTTGGTTTCTTTATAATGCTTTTCTTTCTACCAACTAAGCTTTTCTGGGCCAATCTTTTACAGACCCCACCTTTACAGGCCCCAATTTTACAAGACCTTTCTTTCTGGCCACCAGCCAAATTTTTCTAATTATTCAGATATGCTTTTTGGTTATGTTTCTCATGGTAGATATGGGTAAAACCTCCAACAGTGCCCATGCCACAGCTTCAACATTGAGCTGCCTTGAAATTTCCTCCTCCAGATGAATTAGTCCACTGCCCTTAATCTCAGTCTTCTATGAAGTCTCAGAACATGCAAAATGCAGTCTTTTTTTCTTCCCAATCATAACACACAAGATGTTGTCCAACTGCCAATGGAGTCCTTGTTCCCAGTTGAAATCTCCTAAGTCTGGTCTTTACCATCTGCCTTTTTATCATCATTCTAGTCTTCTGAGCTCTGACCAGAATCTGCCATCAAGCTCAGCTTACAATGTTCTGGGGCTACTTCTCCAGCCAACATCTCCAAATCTTTCCAAACTCCTCCCACAATCCCTTTCCGAAGCTTTTGAACCATCAGATAGTATGACAGCAACAATCCTGCTTCTACGGTGCCCAAATCTGTCTTAGTCACTGTCTCATCACTGAAACACAGTACCCACTATCCACAACTTAAAGGAGGAGAGATTTACTTTGGCTTACAGTTTTAGTCCATTGTTGGCCAGCTCTAAGGCAAGAAGGCATGGTGGAAAAGATTTGTGGAGCAAAGCTCCTCACATCATGGTCACTAGGAAGCAGAGAAAGTGAAGGGGGAAACCAGGGAGGGAGATATACACTATCAGACCACATCCCCCAGTGATCTGCCTCTTTTGACCAGGCCCCATCGAATAGCAAGCCAGCTATAATGCCCCCATATTACAATCACCTTCCAAGACCATAAAGCTTTTGGGGGGTCACTTTGGATATAAACCATAACAGCAAGACTGTGTGACACATCATTAAAATATGGAGTCAATTGCATTTATATACATTGACAACAATT
>NW_004624733.1:15730587-15758325 GCF_000247695.1 Heterocephalus glaber | reverse complement strand
TATATGAATATTGATAAAAAAAAGTCACAGTATGGTTCTGCTCATTCAGACATTAGGCCAAAATCTATCAAATGTAAATCATTTCATGAAATGTTGAATTAAGATGCCTACATTGATATATATTAAGGCTATAAAGATACATAAATGGATAATTAACACAAAATTAGGGATCTCTTTAGCCTTTTCTTGTTCAAGAAGGAGAAGAGTGAGTATGGAAGGCAAAATGAAATCTTTAAAGTACTAGTAATGCTCCATCTGTTTAAACTGGAAAAATGGGGCACAAGTATTTATTACTATTTTTAAAACTGTGCATATTAATTTTTAATATAAGGAATACATATTGTAGTCATGCATTTTACAGTGATGTTTATGTCAGTGATGAACTGCATACACAGAAATGGTCTCTCAAAATTACAATGGGGCTGAATAATTCTGATTGTGTAGTGATGTTGTGGTTATCATATTGTGGTAGCACAATGCATTATTTACATTTGCGGTGATGGTGGTATAAACAAACCTACAGTGATGCTGTTCATACAAAAGTGAGGCTCATGCAGTTATGCACATGAAATACGTAGTCTGTACCATCTAGTTTGTGCAAGTATACTCTGTGATAGTCACATGATTATGAAATTGCCTAATAGTGCATTTCTCAGAACATATCCCTGTTTTTAAGTGACACATGACTGTATGTAAGACATATTTCTTAGTTATAAAGATTAATATAAGCTTAGAGGTACCATATGCACTAACTTTCCATCCTTTTCAGTATGTCTCCTGACCTCTAGCCACCTATTTTGATTTTGGTTCAATATAATTGCTCATTTTTATATCCCAAGAAAACTACTGGATAATCCTGTGCCTCTTCCCATTTTTGCTCTTTCATGCCTAAACTAGACCTACAGATATATTTTTGTACAAATATCAATGCTATATAAATGGAAATAAAACTGAACCTTCTTCAAGCAGCATTATTTACAAGAGTTCCCTTCTCTGCTTAGTGATTTATGAGGAATTGCTTTAGCTTCCCTTTGCTATGACAAAATACTTGAGATAACTTAAAATGAGAAAAGATTTATAATTTCAGATATTTTAGTCCATGCTCACTTGGTTCCATTGTATCTGGGTCTGTGGTGGAGCAAACATGGCAAGGAGCACATAGAAAACCAGAGCTGTCACCTGTGGTAGCCAGAGCACAGGGGCAGGGACTAAATAGACCCTCCAAAGTCATGCCCCCAGTGACCTACTTCCTCCAACTAGGCTTCACCTCCTACAGGTTCCATGATATCACAATAGCCCACTCTATTATGCACCCATAAATGAATTAATGTCCAGGCGTGTGCAACTTCTAGCCTGCATGTTTGACACATCTGTATTATAATTTTTAAATATCTTTAAAAGGGAAGTTTTAAAAATGTATACACATTAACTATATTATATATTTTATATGTGGCCCAAGATAATTCCTCTTCACTCGGTGCATCCCAGAAAAGCCAGGCATATCTAACCTACAGGCCACAGGTTAGAGATAACTGGATTAATCAATTCATGGAGTCAGAGCCCTCATGATGCAATTGTCTTCCACAGACCCCGCCTCTGAACACTGCTGCATTGGGAACCAAGCCTTTAACACATGAGCTTTAGGGAACATTTAAGACCCAAACAATAGGAGGAATAAACCAAAAGTGTGAACTTTCTGGGAAAATTGATGCAGAAATATTTAATTTTGAAAAGTAAGGAGTACATTATTTTGTGGAAGGCGGTATGTTCAAACCAGAGAAATGTGAGATCAAATTTTACCACAATTCCAAGAGTGACCTACTCATAAGGTCAAGCTTTTGATCACTACTCCACAATTATTAAAATCAATCCCTTACCTTCCTGAGTCTCAGTTTCTTCATCATAGGACCTCATCTCTCTGAGTCTGTTTCTTTTTTAAAATTAATTTTATTGGTACATTTTTGACATACATAATGATCACATTCATCATAGGGAATTTGTGCCTGTACATGATATATCATAATTTTTCCCACTCTCCTCCCTTCCCTTCAATCCTTTTTCCCCTTCTCCATTAATAGAACTTTGCTTCTATTATTTCCCATCCATTCATCTCTATTTAATTTTTATACCTAATTCCCTTCTTTCCCTTCCCCCTCCCACCTTCCTTATTCTCCTTCACATTAGAACATTTTCTTCTTACTTCCCAATATTTATCCTCCATTTTGGTCCTTTGGGTTTCTCACACAAGAGAAACAATGTGATATTTAAACACGTGTGTCCAGTTTATTTCATTTAAAATTATGTTCTCAAGGTGTATCCATTTAACTAAAAATGTCTCAAGTTTATCCTTCTTAATGGCATAGTAGCACTTCATTGTATTTAAAAACCCCACCTATTCTTTACTCATTTATTCATTGGTGGGTATATGGGCTGTTTCCAAGATTTAGCTATTATAAATTATATTGCTATAAACACATGTGTGCATATATTGGTGTGGGATGTTGTTTTTAACTCTTTTGGGAAGGTACCTAGAAGAGGACTACCCGGGTCAAATGGAACCTCTAGTTTTAGTTTTTTTCAGGAATCTTCATACCGATTTCCATATTGGTTTTACCAATTTACACTCTCACCAACAGTGGAGAAAGGCTCTTTTTTCCCCACAGCCTCACCAGCATTTGTTATTGATTGATTTCTTGATGATAACCACTTTTTTCTGGAGGAGATGGAATCTCAGCGTTGTTTTAATTTACATCTCTTGAATGACCAATGATGTTAAACATTTTTTCATAGATTTATTTCTATTTACACTTCTTCACCTGAGAAGTGTCTATTCATTTTCTCTGAGTCTGTGTCTTTATTATTCCTATCTCACAAAGTTTTTTTGACAATAAATAGAAAATGTGCATATGTCCAATGGTAGGGCAGTTCACCCTAAAATTAAAAGTATAATTAGGATGTGATCCAGAAATCTCACTTCTGGGTATATATCCAAAAATACTGAAAGAAGGATGGCGAAAAGATGTTTGCACACCCATGTTCATAGCAGCATTGTTCACAATGGCCAAAACAGGCAAGTAGCCCAAGTGTGCATGGTTGACGAGTGGATAAGCAAGCTATGCATAGGCATACAATGAAATGTTATTCAGCCTTAAAAAGAAAAGTTCTAACACATGCTACAACATAGATGGGCCCTGAGGACTTAATGTTAAATGAACGCAATAGTTACAAAAAAAGACAACACGGTATGATTCCACTTACTTGAGTTACCTAGAACAGCCAAATAAATAGAAGCAGAAAGTAGAATGGTAGTTGCCAGGAGTTTTGAGGAAAATGAGTAAGAGGAGTTATGGTTTGACAGGTATAGATTTTCAGTTTTGCAAGATAAAAAGAGTTCTGAGGTTGGTTGCATGACAGGGTGATTATATTTAACACTGCTGAACTATAGTTCAGTACAGTTAAAATGATCCAGATGGTAAATTTTAGTTTTACCACCATTAAAAATATATGTGTGTATTTGTATCACAGTGCTTAGCACATAGTAAGAATTCATTACAATCTATAATTCTATTCTTGTCATTACCAGCTGCTTCTTTTTAGGTTATGAGTTGGAATTCACTGTATCATGAAAAGCAAATAGTCATTTCTACTGTAGAAGGGTCATCAGCATATGACCTACCTCTTCTACTAGTGGTCAAAATGTGGACAGAGAAATTATATAACATGAGGCTAAAATATTTCTTCTAAAAAGGTACATGACTGGAATGTTGTACATACTTCTGAATTAAGTTTTAGGGCTTGCCACTGGCCAGATATTATGCTGGTGCTGCCATCTCTATTCATCACTGACAAGGCAGAGCATGAATTAATGATTAATTCAAAATGCTTTGAAGGGAAGCGGAACTAATGCTTTGGTCTGCCTATTACTGTCACCTCACATGCTCAGGGGCCCTGTACAGTCCTGGCTCAACTAACTACCTGGCTCAGCACCTCTCAGAGGCCATGCCTGCTTGACTACCCAGTGTTTCTCATACTTAGAGGAGGGTAGGAGAGAATTCCCACAAAACAAACCTATCTTATTAAGCCAAGAATAACTCCTTAATACAGGTTGAGCATTCTAGTCTTTCAAAAGGCTGTGGACCAAAAGAGTTTTGGATTTTAGAATATTTCAGCTTTTGAAATATTTGCATATCTAAAATAAGCTATCTTGAGGATAGGACCCACTTCATATACAAAATAAATTTATGTTTCATATACACCTTATACATATAGCCTGAAGGTAATTTTTCTCCTGAGAAAAAAATGTATTATTTTTAAGTACAGAAATTTAACAGTGCTCATTTAACCCAGTTTAACAGAGAGTTGTTTTTGTCTTTTCCAGCATGGCAATGTGAGCCAAAGAGTTTGGACCCAGGACATTGCCTAACCTTCCACTAACTCAGCTAGAGCTCCCTCGTTTTCCAAGTTAACCCATGTGAGGGTAACAATAACAGTACACATCTTTCTTTTGATGAGATGTCAAAGCCTGACCCCTGATGAGGGTTTAGGGGATTCCCATCTTACCTCACAGAGAAGGCAAGAAAGTAATCAGCTCAGAGAGGTCCAGGTCATGTGCAGTCACCACCAGTTGAAGCTTCTTGTTTCCAATCAACATGGTGGCAGTATTAAGCCTTGTGTTGTGGTCAGCTGGAGGATACTGGAGGTAATTTTATACAGTATTTTTAGTTCACTTATGCTTTGGCTGAGATGTGTTATCAAGTATGGATTTTTCACTTGTGGTGTCATGTCTACTCAAAAAGTTTCAGATTGTGGGGCATTTCAGATTTCAGAATTTTTAAATTAGGAATGTTCAACTGAGATGCCAACAGCCATGCTTTTACTGAATAAGTTATTTTTCAATGTAGTATTTATACAAGCAGTCCAGTAAAAGTAGAAGATCCCAGATCCTTTCTTCTCACCTTCTTCCTTTTTTGCATCAAGAGAAGGATGTTAGATGGATTACCCTGATTTAGGGACCTTCTCAAAGGGCCAACAGAGGCCATGCTAACTCATTCAGCTGGAGGGAAAGCTGCTGGCCCCAAATTCAAGGAGCTGTGCTTCTCTCTCTCTCTCTCTCTGCATGAATACTTAGGGAGGCCAACTGTTTCATGAGATAATGACCATATTTAAAATTTAGTTAGCTTAGAGAGAGAGAGATAGCTCCCTGTTTAGGCCTTGAGGCTATGCTGTGGACCCCTATCAGTCTTACCAGGAGCCCATACAGTGACCAAGTGACACATTGCTTCTCCTTTGCTAATGATCCTGACAGTCACTACATCTGCAACCCTGTGGAAGGTGCAGAGATTGGCTAGGGAGTATGCAGGGATGCTCGGATTCTTACACAATTACCATTACCCAAATTGGAACTTTTAAGTGATTGTAGATGACTCCAAATTATGTTAGAAGAAAATGCTGCATTTTCTACTTGTCATTGGTTTTGAATATCAAGGAGATGGTAGGCTACCAGGAAAGGGCAGTATTAAACCCAAACAGCCCTGGGTTCAACCTTGAACCTGTGAAACCAAAGATGAGTCATTTCACCTCCATGACTTCAGTTTTATTGTGTTGTAAGTGGTAGATGATAGAAAAGGTTCAAAATATTGCTGGAAATATTAAATTAATTAAGGAACAGAAAGAGCTTTTTGCCTCTTTATTAGTTAACTGTTATTAATCTCATGTCATGGTTATTGGAACCCAAAATTAAAGATTGAATTGGTACTTTCATCTCTGGTACATTCTAGCTTGCTGGGTGACATGGGTAAATGTCCTTGTTTCTAAGATGAGCTTTAAGGAGGTGAGGGGGTGTGACTGCCTGCCTACTCACTTGCATGGTGCTGGCTTTGCTTTTCCAAGAACAACTGTTTTTATAAACCTTGTGCTTGCTTTGATCAAAGATCTCTCTGAACGATTTAATCTTCCATTGTCCAAAGATAAATGACTTTGGGGAACACAAGACAGTTGAACTCACTCTTCTCAACCCTTTCCATTATTCTAGGCACCATGTGCCTAATGCAAAGTGCCGCACTGAGGTGCAGCTGTGCTTTTAGAGGGAGAAGAGGGAATTTTGGCAGTATTTGGTGAAAACGAAGCATCTTGTTAAAGCAAAACTAAACACGAGCTCTAACACTAGGAGAGGGCATTTTTATTATAAATTTTTTTAGTATACTTATACAGGTACCAAACACTTGTTACAGGAAAATAAATTTAAAATTGAAGATGGGCTGGAGATGTAGCTCAGTTGCACTGTGCCTGCCTGGCAAGCACAAGGTCCTGAGTTTGATCCCCAGTACTGCATAAAAAGAAATTAAAGAGAAAAAGTTAAAATATACATATTCTTATCACTCAGAAATAACCATTGTTACTATTTTGATATAATTCTTCCAGATATTTTGCTATCTATTCATCTTTCTATGTAAACCATTTTTCTTTTTAATTTTTACTTAAAATGAACACTTTCCCACAGAAATATACATCTGTATAATAATTATTTACAATCGATGCACAACATTCCATTTTACGAATATCTGTTTTAGTTACTTTTCTCATTGCTGAGACAAAATATCTGACACCCAAAGTTAAAGAAGGAAAGGATTATTTTCGCTCACAGTTTGTAGGGATTTCTGCCCATAATTGGCTGGGTCAAAGAAAGTGTGGCATGGCAGAGGGCCATTCATGGAAGACAGAAGACAGCCATAGCAGCAAGCAAGCAAGTGACCAACAGGCGTCTTTCTATTCCTTATATTGTATCCAGGCTACCTGCCCTTAGGGTGGGTAGCACATACACCTTTAATCCTAGCATCTCACCATGAATCAGTCACACATTCTAGATCCAGCTACCTCTGAAAAGTCTCACCTATGACCACATGAGGCTTTGGGAGACATCTAGACACAAGCCATAACATTGATTGTTTACCCAGAATTCATGTATTTTTCTAATGGTTGTCCAATTTTCATTCAGAGCACAACACTCTGTCCATGTAGCGCAGGAACTTTGACGAAAACTCACTGAACCTGGTTCCAGGGTTTGGCATCAAACAGCAAATTCCATGTCCTGGACAAAGTTCTTTGTGGTTGCCCTGTCCCTTCAGTGGTTCCAGTCGATCAGACTTATCTCACTGCTACTCGTGCTTGCAATGGCAGGACAGATGCTACATCTTTCTCTCTCATGGTTGTAAAAACAAGTATCCCTAGGGGATATTGGCAGGCATCTCATAATAACAAAGGGAAGCACCCTTAAAATGTCCTGCATTGCTTGGTTCACATAGCCAAAAAACCACTGTTTCACTTTGTATGTCCAGGTGTTTCAGTTACTTCTTGAGATAGGCTAACGCTGCTCCTTATTTGCTCCACTTCAGTGGAGGTGGAAATTAAAAGGATCTAAATATGAAATGGAGAAACGTTTTCATTGCTATATATAGGTGACAGGTCATGTCATGTGCCTGAGATGTGGAGGGACGTGGCCTTGCAACAGATCTTGCAAAGCCACACAGAACGGAAGTGGGTTACTTCTTCAAAGGTAGGGCACTCATCAAGCAAGCTGTGTCTCCTTCATAGCTTGATTGTTGCAATGATCAATTGAAAATCTCTCTGACCAGCCATTAGCTTGGCATGAGTAGATGATAAACTAATGATCCTGATTATCATTATAGAAGAGAAGTAGATTGTGGCTGAAATGCACAGAAATTGGAGCATGGCTTTAGACCATCCGAGAAACTGGGATGAAGGAATAAACTTGTTTGTATTGATGGCTTGGGAGGTGTTACTCATAAGCTTGGGGAAACCACATCTCTTGGAGAATTTACTTTAAAGGGGAGCACAAACTATCAAAAGATATGCTCAGTGTGTTTCTTCTCAGATACCTGAAAATATCTTATAAAACAATGTTGGAAATGCAGTGAAGTTTTGACATGGAATAAAGAAGATTCAGTGATGATGTCATGGTTTGGATGTGGTTTGGCTCTCAATGACTGACGTGTTGGAAGGTTTATCTCCAGGGTGGCACAGTGGGACATGATGGAATCTTTAAGAGGTGATTCCTAATGAAAAGTCCTCAGGAAAATTCTGAATGTGATCTCAAAAAGTATTAAGCATTTACTTTCAAGACTTTAGTGTATTAGTCACTTTCCCATTTTTAGGACAAAATACCCAGTACCTACAACTGTAACTTATAGGAGAAGAGGTTTATTTTGGCTCATAGTTTAGTCCACAGTTGGGTGGCTCCAGGGAAGAAATGGTATGGTTGAAAGGCATGGTACATAAAAGCTGCTCAACCCATGGCAGCCAAAAAGCAGAGAAAAGGGAAGACCTGGCAACAAGTATGCACCTATCAGGTCACACTTCCAGTGGCTGACTGAACCAGGCCTTACCTCTTAACAACACATTTAGCTGCTGAACTCATCAATGGGTGAATCCACTAATGAGTATAGCATCTCCCTTCATATTCCAACTACCTTTCAAACATATGAGACTTGGGGGGTCATTTTAGATCTAAACCATAACATTGTGTTCTTGGCTCCCAAAAGGCTCATGTTCATCTTGTTATATAAAACACATTTAACGCCCCCCCCAACTCTGTCACTGAAGTCTTACTAGTTCCAGCATTGCTGAAAATTCCAAGTCTGAAGTTTCCTCTGAGCCTCAAGGCAAACTCTTAGGTGTATGAGTTCCCATAAAAAACAAAAGAAAGTTAAATACTTCCAACTACTATGACAGAGTAAACACTTCCATTCCAAAAGAGAGAAATAAAAGGACAGAAAGGGATGGTATCAAAGGAAGACCCAAACCCCACAGGGCAAACATTAAAATCTGTACCTCCATGTCCAGCACCCAGTGTAGGCTGTGGTGGGATGAAACATCAAAGGGCTTGGGTGGCCCCACCCCTGTGGTATTGCTGGTTACAGCCCTTATGGTTTCTCTTTTAAGCCAGTACACTTACTGCCTATGGCTTTCCTCAGCAGATAATCCATATTCCTGGCATCTCCAACTTCCTGGGGTCTCCATACCACCTTTAATTTCTTTGTCTCAGGTTTACCCACTGTCCACTCAGGGGTACATTGTCTGGTTTCCCCAGGACTTTCTCTGAAGGATGGAAGCTTCAATGATCCCACACATCTTGGATTCTGAATGTCTGTAAAACCAGCACCATATGGGTGATGCCAAGGTCTGATGCCACCTTGAGCACTAGCTGGGGCCTCTTGAGCATGACTGCAGTGACCTCTGAGTGCCTGGAGCACAGTAAAATAAATCCCAGGGAATCAAATTTCTAAGTGGCTCTTCTGGAATACGAGGGCCAGAGGATGTCTTCTCTAATGAAAAGTTTACAGTTTTTCACCCTTGAGCTTATGAAGGAGGAAATCTGGCCAATTCCTGGGATGTTTTAAAGTCTCTTTTCTATTTTCCTGAGGTGAAGTACTTGGCTTCCTTTTTAAAATTAATTAAATTTATTGGTACATTTTAGATATACATGATGATCACATTTATCATAGGGAATTTGTACCTGTACATGATATATCTTGATTTTTCTTTTTTTCCCATTCCCCTATCTTCCCTTCAACTCCTCTTGCCCTCATTTGTAAAAGTTTTGTTTCCATTTTTCCTTCTTTTCTCATTTTTTTCTTCTCACTTCTTTCCTTTCCTGTCTCCCCTCCCTAGTTCCCCTTCCTATTTGAATATTTTCTTCCTATTTCACAATATCTATTACACATTTTGATTCTTATCTACACTTCCAGTTTCTAACACCAGAGAAACAATGTGATATTTACACATATGTATCTGATTTATTTCACTTAAGAGTATGATCTCAAGGTTCATCGATTTACCTAGAAATGTCTCAAGTTTATCCTTTTTTATGGCAGAATAGTACTCCATTGTGTTAAAAAAAATACCCACATCTTTATCCATTCATCAGATGATGGGCATTTGGGCTGTTTATAAGATTTAGCTATCATAAACTGTGCTGCTATAAACATGGGTGTGTTTATATCACTGTGGCATGATGCCTTTGATTCTTTCAGGAAGATACCAAAAAGGGAAATAGCTGGGTCAAATGGAACTCTAGTTTTAGTTTTTTCAGGAATCTCTACAATGATTTCCACAGTGGTTGCACCAGTCTACACTCCCGCCAACAGTGGAGAAGTGTTCCTTTTCCTCCACAGCCTCATCAGCATTTGTTATTGGTTGATTTCTTGATAGCAGCCATTCTTTCTGGGGTGAGGTGGAATCTCAGTGTTGTTTTCATTTGCATCTCTCAAATGACCAGTGATGTTGAATATTTTTTCATCTGATAAGTGTCTTTTCATTTCAGATCCCCATTTTTGGATTGGGTCTTTAAATTTGGGGGGTATGGTTATTTTAAGTGATATATATTATATATATTATATATATTCATTCTATATATTCATTCTCTCTACATATATTCATTATATATATATTCTAGATATTAGTCCTTTGTCTGAAGAACAGCTAGCAAAACTTTTTCCCACTTTGTGTGTTGTCTCTTCACTCTGTTGGTGGTTTCTTTTGCTGTGAAAAGGCTTTTTAATAAGATGAGATCCCAGTTGATGATTCTTTGTAATATTTCTCGAGTGATTGTGTTTTGTTCATAAAGTCTTTGCCTACGCCTATGTCTTTGAGAGTTCTACCTATTTTCTCTTTCAACAGATTTAGTGTTTCTGTTTTAATATTTAGATCTTTGATCCATTTTGATTTTAGTATAGCACATGATGAGAGACATGGGTCTAGTTTTAGTCTTCAGCATTTGGAAAGCCATTTTTCTAGCACCATTTGTTAAAGAGGCTATCTTTCTCTCGGTGAAGGTGTTTGGCCCTTTTGTCAAAGATGAGGTGGCTGAGTGTGTTTGGAGTTGGTTCTGCATCTTCTAATCTGTTCCACTGATCCTCAGGTCTGTTTCTTAATGTTAATTATTTCAGTAACCATGCTCTTCTCAGCCTTGACTATTTATGTTCTTCCTTTCTAATAAAACTTCAAATATTTCAAATCAGTTAGCTCTGCTCTTTTCTCCTGATTCTCACTGCAGATCTGCCTAAAAGGAGGAGTTAAGAAAGATATTTTGATATGTCTAAGAGGCCATGATGGATGAAGGGATTCCAGCTGATTGAATGCCTAGTCTTATCAATGTCACTCAGCTACTAAATGGCAGAGCTGAAATAGTTTATCTTACTCCTAGTTTAGTCTTCTTTCAGGGAGACTTATCAATAGGAATATTTAATAATGGAACAAGCGAATTCCTTGTTCCTGGATGTATTCAAGCAGAAGCTAAAAGGCAATCCAGAGAGGCTTGCTTTTTGTAGTGGGTGGGAGGCTGGATGTACTGTCTTGAGGATATTTCTAATTCTAAGGGTCTAAAGCTTTCCTCAGGGTTGAATTCTCTGTGGAGCTCCTGGTTCTACACATAGCATAATATGTGATGTGCTTAATTCTTTCAAAGACATTTGCACATGTATGTCCAGGAAGAGCAAACCAGTTGTGCCAGGCAATTAATCAATGCATGTGAGTGTTGAATTTAGCTTCTCTAACCTCCAAACTATATTCCTTACAGAATTGAATGGGGGGAATTTAAGTTACTGAGTTCAGAAAAGCACTAGGAAGATGTCAACAGTAACTTCATCACATCTTAAATAAAGACTATGAAATAGTTCTAGAGAGATGGGAAAATTAATTTTGGAGATTTGTGTTGTTTAGACTTATCTGGGATTAATAAAGATGTAAATTTTTCACTAAATTCATACACAAAGCATGATATATATTTGAGGTGATAGATCAGCTAATTATCCTGATCTGATTATTATGCATTATATTCATGTTTTGTAATGTCACACAGTACAACATAAATATGTGCAATTGCTTTGTAGCCATTAAAAATAAATATATCAAAATGAAAATGAAACATCAAAACTTATGAGATGTATCGAAGAGCATATGAAGAGGGAGGTTTATAATAAATGCCTACATTAAAGAATAAGGAAGGATCTCAAAATAACAACCTAAGTTTATACATTCAATAACTAGAAAAGAACAACTAAACCCAACATTAGCAGGAAGAAGAAAATTATGAAAATCAGAGCAAAAATAAATGGAACTGAGTTTTTCTTAAGAGATCAACAAAATTTTAGCTAGATTAAGAAAAATGGAAAGAAGATTTAAATAAATAGAATCAGAAATGAATGAGATGCCACAGAAATGCAAAGTATTACAAGATATTACTTTGAACAATAACATGTCAACAGACTGGATAACTGAAAAGAAATTCCTAGAAGCATACAACCTACAAAGTCTGAGTCATGTAAAAATATAAAATCTTAATAGGCTTGAGATCAAATTAATAACATAAAGCTTTCCAGCAAAGAAAAGCCCAAGACCAGATGGCTTTACTAGATAATTCTACCAAATATTTTAAAAATTAATGCCAATCCCCAAATTTTTCCCAAAAACTATGAAGAGGGAAGATTTTTAAAAACTGTTTTATAGTACTGTAGAATTACATTGATACCGAAGTCATATAAAGCTACTATAAGAAAAGAAAACTACAGACCAATATGCCCAATGGATATAGATGTAAAAATCCTCAACAAATTACTAACAAACCAAGTTCAACAAAATATTAAAAAGATTGTACACTATGACCATATGAGACTAATCCCTGAGATTTAAGGATAGTCCAATATATGAAAATCAATCTGGGCTGGGGATTTAGCTCAGTGGTTCTGGTGCCTGCCTCAAAAGCACATGGTCTTGAGTTCGATCCCCAGTACCAAAAAAAAAGAAAAAAGAAAATCAATCAGTATAATATACCACATTAACAGAATTAAAGATAAAAATTACATAATCATTCTAATTAATACAGACAAAACATTTGACAAAAGTAAGGCCCTTTGTTTTCTGTTCTTTATTTTCTTTTCATGATTAAACAAAAGTATCAACAAATCAGTAATAAAAGGAAATTACTCCAGCATAATAAATCGCACATATGAAAAGGCCATAGTAAACCTCTAACTCGATGGTGAAAAACTGAAAACATTTTCGCTAAGATCAGGATCAAAGCAAAGATATTCCATCTCACTATTTCTATTCAATATACTACTATCTCCTATCCAGAGAAATTTGTGAAGGAAAAGAAATAAAAACATTAACATTAGAAGGGAAGAAGTAAATGAATCTCTGTTCACATATGATATGATCTTATATATGAAAAATCCAAGATTCCAGAGAAAAAACTGTTAGCATAAACATATTCAGCAAACTCGTAGGATGCAGAATCAATACACAAAAATCAGTTGGATTTCTGTATACTAATAAAAAATAATTTGCAAAGAAAACTAGGAAAATAATCTCATTTACAGTGATATCAAAAAGAATAAAATGCTGAGGAATTTTTAAGTTTACTTAATGGAGGAGATGAAAGACTTATACACTAAACATTGTAATACCTTGTTGAAAAATTGAAAGAAGACACAAATAAATGGAAAGACTCCCTGGGTTCAAGGACATGAGGAGTTAATGTTGTTAAATGTTGCCTGTACTACTCAAAGGTATCTACAGATTCAATGTAATTACTATTAAGATTCCAAAGGTATTTTTTAAGAACTAGAAAGACAATCCCCAAATTCATGTGGAGTCGAAAGAGATCCTGAATATCTAAAACAATCTTGAGAAAGAACAAAGCTGGAAGTTTTACGGTTCCTAATTTTAAACATAATACAAAGCTACTATAGTTAAAACACTGTCATCCTGGCATAAAGACATATATAAATCGAAGGAATTGAATAGAATCCCAAAGTAAACTCTCAATGAAAAGAATAATTTCTTCAATAAATATTGTTGGAAAAATTAGATATTCATATGTAAAAAAAGATGGGCCACCTTATACAAAAATTAATTTCAAGATAGACTAAAGATTTATATAAGACCTGGTACTATAACACTATTAAAAGAAAATACAGAGGAAATGCTCTATGACATTAGATTTGACAAAAACTTCTTGAATATGGCTCAAAAAAAGATAGGTAAGCAAAGCAAATATAGACAAATGGGGTATCAAATTTAAAAACTTCCTTATGGCAAAGAAAACAATCAACAGTGTGAAAAGGGAGCTTATGAAATGGTAGAAAAAAATTTGTAAACCACTTATCTGACAAGAGATTAATATGCAGAATATATGAAGAATCCTACAACTCAACAGAAAAGCAACTTGATTTAAAAATGGGCAAAGGATTCAAATAGATATTTCTCCAAAGAAGATACACAAATTACAAATATAAATCACTAATCATTAGGGAAATGTGAATCAAAAACACAATGAGATATAATCTCTGGTAGAATAATCACTATCAAAAAACAAGAGAAAATAATGCATTAGTGAGGATGTGGGAAAATTGAAATCATGTACACTATTGATAGAGTTGTAAAATGGTGCAGCATCTATGAAAAACAGTATGGAGGTTCATCAAAAACTTAAAAATAGCATTACCATAGGATCCAAAAATCTCCTTCTTTGTATGTATCCAGAAGAATTGAAAACACCCAGTTCTCGAAGACCTATTTACTCACCCATGTTTATAGCAACACAATAGTCAAGAAGCGGAAGCAGCCTAAATATGCATTTACAGATGAATGAGTAAAGAAAATGTGGCATATTCTGTCCATACAATGGAATATTCAACATTAAGAAAGAAGAAAATCCTGTCACATGATGAACCTTGAGAATGTTATGGTCAGTGCAATAGGCCAGTCACAAAAGGACTAATATGGTACTGTGTGATTCCACTTATGTGGGATTTTTAAAGTAGTAAAATGCATAGAAACAAAGTGGAATGGTGGCTTCTGGGAGCTGGGTGTGGGAAGAGGTGAGGAGCTGTTGTTCTGCGGGTACAGAGGCAAGATAGTAGTGGGGGGCAGCTCTGGGGATCTGATGTACAGCAATGTTCAAGTGGTAACAATGTTGTATTGCTAGCTTAGAAATTGTTGGAAAAATGAATTTTATGTCATGTGGTTTTAAGAGGTATAATTTAAAAATGAGAAAAATTCAGGCTTCTACTTACTGGGTGTCTGGTCTATTAACTGCTTTATAAGATTCTACCAAAGGGTCCTGTCCAGACCCTGAATTGGTCTGGGCTTGCTTCTGCAGCCAAACAGCTATGCCTTTTTGATTTTCTGATTCAGTCCTGAATGTGACAGAAGTGTCTCTAGAACAAAGTCAATCAATCTTCACATTCTTTACATCATAGAATAGATAACTCCTGTGCAATGTTAGGTATTCAGCAATATCTCTGACTAACCCACTAAATGCTAAGTAGTGCACCCCTCCCTAGTTGCACAGCCAAAGATGTCTCCATACATTAACAAATGTTCCTGGGGGTACATTTGTCCCATTTGAGAACTACTGCATGAGAGTCATGAAGCCTCCATTTCTGAAAAGATTTGAAGATGGAAATACCTATCAATAAGAATTTAGGGAAAAACAAACTAGGAGGTGGGAAGATAATACTGCATGAGAAAAGATGACCTGGACCTTCTAGGAGTTCAGAGACAGTGTTTCACTTCAATGGGACTAAAGTCTTCTCTACATTCTGGCCAAGCCCTGGTCATTTTCTTAATCCCCCAGGTACATGCCAATTCATACCCTCTCTCTCTTTTGTCTTTGCTCAGACTGTCTTGTTGAAGCCCATCCTGAGTGCCCCATTTGTTATGGCTTTTCTAGATGTCCTCTCCAAAAGCCTTATGTGATCATAGGTGGGGTTTTTCAGAGATGGCTGGATCTAGGGTGTGTGATGATGGGATTAAGGATGTGATGCTGGGATTAATGGTGCAATAGTAGGATTAAGGGTGTACCACCCTGAGTGTTAGTGCTACCTGGTATAAGGGCAGATAACCTTGACAGAATATAAGGGACAGAAAGGGGCCTGCTGCCATGGCTTGCTACTTGCTACTTCACTGCTGGCTGTCTTCTGCCTTCCCTGCTTTGTCATGGACTGTTTCTCCTCTGTGATCCCTCTCTTCCATGCCATTGTACCTTGGAGCCAGCTGATTATGGATTTAAAACCTCTACAAACTGAGCTGAAATAAATCTTACCTCCTTTACTTTAGATGTTGGGTATGTTGTCTCAGCAATGAGAAAAGTAACTAAGACACCATTAAGTTGCAATCCCTCCTCTATCAGCCCCAAGCTCTTCAACCCTAAACTCTGTGTGTGTGGTGGTGGTGGTGGGGTCCACATTTCCTGTCACTTTCAACATTCTCTGTACTTTTCTTTTTTATTGTATTTACTTTCTACTTTTTCTTACCAGAATGTGAGCTTCAAGAAGGCAGCAATTTTTATCTCCTTTTTTCCCTGTTGTGTGCTAGATACCTAGAAGATGGTCTAGTGTATAGTAGGCTCAATAGCAATTTATTAAATGAGTATGTTTTCCAAATTATTTTCAATGTTTTGTATCTCTTTTGTTCACACTTTTATTGCTTGTATCAGGAAGCTCATGGCTCTGTGACAGGGACAGTCAGGTAAATTGTAAGGATATGTGATAAGACTCCTGAGCATCTCCCACCTCAATTGGGTGAAAGCTGGAGATTTTTTCCCTAAAACCAAGAGTTTCCACACAGTAGGATTCCAATGTACAATTAAAATCAAACCACAATCTTCTGCTGGCCATTTACCAAAAGGGCCTACAGTTGTAAATACAGGTCTTGTACAGCTCAAAGGCATTTCTCATGATTGGAACCACTCATGTGAATGTAATCATCAAAAGGACTGTCTCCATGTCTCCATGAGAGGATAGAATCCCAGCTTTGATAATTACCAGCCAAAAAAAAAAAAGAATAAAAAATAGGGCTGGAGATTTAGCTCAGTGGTTCCGCTGCCTGCCTCGCAAGCTGAAGGACCCGAGTTTGATCCCTGGTACCAAAAAAAAAAAAAAAAAAAAAAAAGGATAATTACCAGCCAACAGATGCAACTGGCCTAGTGCCACATGCAACCAACCTTTTATACATTTTACTTTGCTGACTCTGAGCTACTATGCTGTCCCTTAGTTACTTGGTTTAGTTGCCTTCAAAAATCACTAATACTGGAGGTCACAGCTGAGCTACATATGACTAGTTTCCCACTAGCTTTGCTATGGATAATACCTCTGATGTATGAGAATAATAACAGTTGCCTGAGTCACTTTCCAAAGATTTGAAATCTGTTTTTGTTGAAACTCTTCATGTGGGTCCCTATGCATGTCCAATCACTGATCTTTCAACATCAGGAGGCCAGAAACTCCACTTTTAGGTGACACTAATCCTGCCATTTTCTGAATATGGTCCCATTAATATGAATATGAATATGAAGACCCATGAAGTTTAATCACTGATTACTTCTCCTTCCATCATTTTGCCTTAAATCATTCTGCTTCTTTATCCAAGAAATATTTCCAAATCCTACCCTCAGGAGGTAAACTTGAGTTTTGGGTATCCTTCTCCTCTCTCAACCACCTTGCCAATAAATGCTTTCTCTTTAGCAAAATTTGTTGTTTTAGTGATTGGCATACTGTGCAGTAGGCAAACAGAGCCTGCTTTAGTAACACAATTGTCACATACATAGAGAATGGGATATTGGGCAAAGTATTACCACCTATTTTCCCTTCTCACAAACAGAAATAAAACAAAATCTCACTGGCTATGATTAAAACTGTAATTATTATAATCATTATTTTGCTCTTTACCATAGCATAGCTCAAGTATGATAGTAAATGGGCTTCTACTGAGGGAAAGAGATGAAAGGGGATTTTTTTTTACTTTCTCATTATTAAGTTTCTTTCTCAAATGGAGACAGCAGTAGAAGATGAGGGGAGAAAATACAACCATGAATAATTCACTCTGCTTAACCTCACATTATTTTATTTTCTTTAGGAGTTACTAATGAGTACATTCAGATGATTTAAGGAACAGAAAATAGTCCTTTTAAGACAGGTAAAAGGAAGCTGTACACTATCATTGGTTAAAAATAATGCTAATAAACAAAACCTAGGAAACCTGCAAGGAGCCGTTTTATGTTTCATGAGCCTGACAGCTCTGGTGAGCATCTTAGGGTTGTGACTATTCTCACTAAAACTAAGAAGATTATGCTTTGAGATATAGTTGTGGGTGCCAGCCCAGCAGCTATCCATGAGAGCCAATATGTCAATGCTTTTGTGAAGTTCAGGAATTTGGCCAGATTTTAAGTCAATATTTGCTTGAATGTCCAAGATGATGATTTTACTGGCCAAAGAGGTTGTTGGCACTAGTGATTTGAAAATACCAGCAAAAAGCATAAGTAAGGTACATAGTTGTCTATATGGAGAAGATATCAAAAAAATCCTACTTACCCCCAAGTTGGGCCTGATAATCTTTTTTTTGGAGGACCACTGTGCATAGTTGCTGGCCAAAAACATGAACTAAAGAGATTGAGTCAGTAGCTGCTACAGATTTCTTTATAAAATAGGGATACTAATAGCACTGTGCACTTAGATTGTGGTGAGGAATCTGTGGGATGATCAATTTTGAGTACCTGGTATTTGGTCTGACACATAGAGCGTGCTATTGTAATTTTTTTTTCAGTGATTTTTGGAGTCTATTTTTGTCACTATAACAAAATACAATGAAAGTAGGTTTATTAAAGGTTTATTTAGTTCAAGGTTTGGAAGCTGGAAAGTCCAAGAACGTGGTGCTAGCATCTGATCAGCATCTGGTGGGGCTTTTCTGTTTTACCGTAATATAGTGGAGGGCATCACATGGGGAGACAGAGAAAGTGCGCCAACTCAGATATCTATCCTTTGTCTTACAAAGCCACTGATGCCATCATGGAGGTCCCACCTTCATGACCTCATCTAACCTTAGTGACCTCCCAAAGGAGCCACCTCCAGAAATCATTTACATATAAATTTGAAGATTAAGTTTCCAGCACTTGAACTTTAGGGGGAAATATTCAAGCCCTAGCAATTGTAGAGGTCCTATGAGTGTTGCGTGATTAAGAAGAACAGTAAGATGAAAATATCAAGAGCCATTGTACTAGTTATTCTGTGCTTGTCCCTACCCTCTATCTTCTCTCCACCTTGCTCTATAAGCCACATCATTGACTCTCTGTTCTTGCAGCTTCCTGGAAATTGGACGATGGCAGGCTCTTCAAGGTTAATGGAAGGGCCAAGTTGATGAGGCATATTTGCTTCCTTTCTCCTTTGCTTCCTTCCATACCACTGTTCCACTGTTTGACTGTAATAGCACCTGTTGGACAACCTGTCTTTGTGTTCACAGATGTCACCATGCCTAGGAACATGATTTCTTTGCATTGCCCCTTTGGGCCTAGAGGGAAGCAAGTCAGAGGAGTGAAATCTGTCCCAAGGGTTTCGTTAACCCAGCTAACACCGCTTTAAATAGTCCCTTCCTTAACCTCTTCTCTTTGAAACCCTCTGAGTTTGCCATCTGTAGTTCATCAGGATCTTGACTAATCAGTTAAACATTTTTATAACTTTCTTTTATGAGCAAGGAGATATGCAAAGCCTGTGTAATTTCATTTCATTCTTAAACTCTGAAGAAAGGGTTTATTAATCTCATTTTGGAGGTAAGCAAACAGCAGCTCTGAGGGGTTATATAATCAGCCCAAGACCTCACATAAAGTAAGAAGAAAAGCCAGAACTGGAAGCTGGGTCTGGGTACCTCCAAGGCTGGCCTCTGGGTCCAGTCTGTGGTAGTCTTGACACAGAGGGAAAAACAGAACCTGGAGGAATGGGAGTCCCTCAAGAATGTTCCGATGCTTTTGGTAGATGGGTGGGGATAAGAGCAGTGTTCTTCATAGTAATAATGCTTTTAGGGAATTCTTGAGTTGTTACAGATAGCTACTGAAATCAGAAAAAACACAAAGAAAAACAGAAAGAGGAGCTAGACAACAACTGTGAGTGAGTGACCACGTGTATTTTTTTTAATTTTAGTTCTTTTATTGGTATAATTTAGGTATACAATTCATTTACATTTATCATTGGGTGTTTGTACCTGTGCATGATGTATCTTGGTTCTAATTTTTTTCCCCATTACTTGTGTGTCCTTCACCCCTCCACCCTTCCCTATTTACATAGATTTCATTTCCATATTTTTTTCTTTTCTCATAGTTTTTCCTTTCCCTCTTTTCCTTTCCCCTTTCCCTCCCTTCACTCCTTCGTCTTTAGACTTTTTTTCCTATTTCAAATTATCAATTATTCATTTTAATCATTTTAACCCTTGTTTACACTATCAGTTTCTCACACCAGAGAAACTATTCGGTATTTACACATGTGTGTCCTATTTATTTCACTTAAGAGTATGGCCTAGATATGCATCCATTTAGCTATAAATCACTACAGTTTTTCATTCTTTATGGCTGAGTAGTACTCCATTTTATCAAAAAAACACATTTTCTTTATCCAGTTTCCAGTTGATGGGCACTTGGGCTGCTTCCAAGCTTTAGCTGTTACAAACTGTGCCGCTAAAAACATGGGTGCACATATATCACTGTGGTATGATTCTTTTAATTCTTTGGGGAAGATCCCCAGCAGGGGAATAGCTAGGTCAAATAGGACCTCTAGTCCTAGTTCTTTGAGGTATCTCCATACTGACTTCCACAGTGGTTGCACCAGTCTGTACTCCCACCAACAACGGAGAAGGGTTCTTTTCTCCCCACAACCCCGCCAGCATTTGTTATTTGTTGATTTCTTGATAGCAGCCATTCTTTGTCTGGTGAGGTGGAATCTCAGTGTTGTTTTCATCTGCATCTCTCGAATGACGAGTGATGTTGAACATTTTTTCATATATTTGTTTGCTGCTTTTACTTCTTTGTCTGAGAACACATGTATTTTTAACTCTGTGTTCTCATGACACTTGATCTGTAGCACTATCTCCACTGGAATCCATGAAACTCCAGGTAGGCTCTTTGCAAATATCTTGCTGTCTTCAAATCTGACCTTATTGGAGGCTTTGAAACCTTCATTGGATTATTTGAATAAAATCAGAGGTTTTGATGAAATTCCTATGGCAAATGTTCTTTTGATGTTTTGCCAATTTGCTTCAAAACCTTCCATGACTCCACAGAAATATTCTTGATTCCCAGGGTAAGATTTGGCAAGTAAAATGTATGATAGATTACCTGGGGACTATCTGCAAATAACTCTGTACCTAGGGCCAAGTCTGATGGCTGCTCAAGGAGTTTTTGCTTACCAGATTAGAAGTACATATGTTCTATGTGGGAGAGTCAAATGGGTAGGAAAACTGAAAATGCTAAAGCTCATGATACAGAAAATCCACTCACTTCTGAAATTTTAGGAAGTATCTATGAACCCATAATCAGGCTTTCTATTTGAAAGAGAGAATCATCTCCAACTGCCATTTACCTCTCATTCAAAGTATTTCTTACCACAGCCGCTATCACAAACATTCTCACTGTCTATTTTTAATGTTCTGACCATGACTTTGGAGGCTGCAGCCCTCAGCTATATAAAGAACAGATGATAGTTCAAACAGATCAGCTACATTATTCATCTTTCCAACCACCACCATGCTATGTAACCACTCCTCATTCAAAAAGTTTATCCATTTATCTGTCTGTTTACTCATCTATTAGTCAACTCATTCACCTGTAATACATACACATATTCATTGACTGAAAAATCCATTCACCATCCAGTCACACATCTATCCATCCGTGCATCTGCCTATCTGCCTACCTAGCAATCAACTTGCTCACTTTAAAATATATATATATATATATACATATTCATTGAATGAAAAATGCATCCATTCTTCCATCTATCCATGCATCTATCCATCTACTCATTCACATCCATCTATTTGACTAAATATTCATTCACTCTTTTATTCAACTATTAACTAATAATGCTGAGAACACTTTAACTCTTCTTTTTTTTTTTTTTTTTTTTGGTATCGGGAATTGAACTCGGGACCTTGTGCTTGCAAGGCAGGCTCCGGAACCACTGAGCTAAATCCCCGGCAGAACACTTTAACTCTTAAAATACGCTAGTCACTGTGAAGTACTTTGACAAGGATTATCTCATTTAATTTTCCAAATAAGACTTTTAAGGTACATGGTTTATCATCTCCATTTCAGAGATGAGAAATCTGGGTTTCTAAGAGACTGAATAATTTTCTCAAGGGTATACAACTTATAAGTGAGACAGCCTATGTTTTTCCCCATTCTGGTACTGTCAGGTCTCAAGCTCAGCATCAGGAACAAAGAAAGAATACAAACAAGGGAATGGACCTTGAAGTGCTCACAGCCTATGGAACTTAAGATGTATTAAAAAGAAAATTAAAACAAAGTTCAATTGCCCATAGTTGAGCGCTGAGGATTCAACTTCAGAGACTGACTTTTCCAAACTCACACAGAAGTCATTAGGAAAAGGCAAAGCTGAAATCCAAATTCAGTATTATCTGATTATGACACTAATTTCCACTCAACTGGTATTGCCTGTTTTTATTTATTTGGATAACTCTTTGGCAACTTTTGCAATTTTTATATCTCTAAGTCACATTTTTGTATTTTTTTAAACTCATATTTTAACTTTTATTTAAACTTATATTTTTCTTAAACTCAGAAACTTAAGCTGATTAATATATCCTGGAGATCCAATTCCAATGTGCCAATTACATATTTTTCCTAATATACTTTGTGTTAGTTTGCTATGGCTGCCATAACAAAATACAATAGATAGGATAGCTAAATAACATAAATTTATTTTCTCACAGTTCTGGAGGCTGGAAGTTCAAGATCAAGGTGTGAGGGGGTTGGCTCTGGTGAGGAATTCCTGCTTGGCTTACAGATGGCCACATTTTCCCTATCACTTCACATAGCTGTTTTTTTCTGTGCATGTATTCCAGACATTTCTTTTACCTTTTACAAGGACACCAATCTTATTGGATTAGTACTAGTCTTTTCACTGTTGTTATAACAAAACATCCGAGGCTTGATAATATAGACAGAAAAGAAGTTTATTTAGCTCATAGTTCTGGGAGTCCAAGAGCACAAACCCAGCATCTCCTTGGCTCTGGTGAGGGCCCTGTGGTTGATGGCATCACAATGGAAGTGGGAAAGAGAGTACCATGCATATGGTAGAGTTCACATGAGAGAGTGCACATGGAAGAGAAATCCAGGGGTGGGAGGTGCTAGACTCCCTTATAGCAACCAATTCTCACAGAAACTAATCCAGTCTCGTGAGATCTACATTAATCCTTTCTGGATCTGGTGCTCTGAGACCAATTACCTTCCACTAGGCCCCACCTAAAACTTCTACCATCTTGACACTGACACACTAAGCACCAAGGTCCAACACACAACCTCTAGGGGACAAACCACATCATAATCATAGCAAGGCTCTACCCTATGAATTTTACTTGTTTTATCTCCTTAAATTTCCTATCTCCCAGATATAGGCACATTGCGGGATAGGGTTTTAACATGTGAATTTGGGGTGGTGGACATAATCTACCCTGTAATGCACTATAAATTCAGTTTATCTCCAATTGTTATCCATACAGTCTCTGGCCTTATTCTGCATAACAGCATAGTCAGGGGAATGCAGCAGTGCCCAATTTAGTTGTTCATAAAATAAAAGTGAAGCAGTTGGTGGAAGCACTTGGTGGGTTCAGACATAAGCCCAGACACAGGGAAGCTTTGGGTTAAGGAGGGAAAAAATGTTCTCAGTGTGGTATGGAGCCCATAATTGCTAAGTGCTCCCCAGGGAGGCTGATTAGGGGAAGAAGATGGAGGAAAACAGGTGTCTGGATAGATGGAACACAAAAAAGAAGCCGCATTTGGCTCTGTCAGAAATGCACTCATTTACTACAAAATAGCTCCCAGCCTAGCTGGTGCTGGGCTCTGCCAGTTGCAAAGTGAAGTATGGGTCTTTTTTGCTACCTTCTGTTTTACTTGAAGCTGTTATTTCCCTGCTGTGACCATCTTGCTGGGGCCTACATTGGACAAATACTTGTGCTCACAACGAAGCCTCCCCCATCTTTCTCTTATGGCTGGAATCTTCACAGATACTTTGTTTTCTCTGATGTTTAGAGGAAACCTGAATCACCAGATTTTTAAGAGCACAAGGATGCAGTGAAAGGAAAAAGGGTATAATAGTCATTGTTGTTATTATCCTCCTGAGTGCCCATTGGTGGAGAACTTACTATGTATGTATCAAGCACTTGGCTGGGGACTTGTACCTATTGAGGTTTTCAAATGCAGGTGACTGAAGACTGAAGAATTGAGAATGAAGAATGAAGAAAACCAGAGCAGGTAGACTGGAGAAAAAGTACCCCATCTGAATAGGGGCCTCTGCTAGGCACCTCCAGGAAAACATGTGGGCCATGATGGAGTATGCCATTGTGGCTAGAATATTTTTATTTTTAAAGAGATATGAGAAATTTACATTTTTCTTTGATAGCTCAATTTTTTAAAGTATTGATGATTATATTGTTAAATGGGAAAACATGATAGACCAAATAAAGTATAGCTGTGGATCAGATATACTTCTCAGGGGAAATTCTTATTCTCTGGAATACAGCTATCCCTTAGCATCTATGAGATTTGTTCCAGAGTCCACTTGGATACCATAATCTACAGATGTTCAAGTCCCTTATATAAAACAGTGGGCCATTTGCTGAGAACTTCTATGCATCACCCTGTATAAGTCATCTTTCAATTACTTATAATATCTAATGCAATATAAATGCTGTGTATGTAGTTTTTGTATTCTACTGAAAGATCAGTACAGACACATTGCTTTTTAGACTATGCTTGATCTGAGGTTGGTTGAATCCACAGATGAGAAACTCATAGATATGGAGGGCCAACTCTACTTGTTAGTGCTATTCATTCGGGCCCCATCTCAGTACCTGATGCTCCACCTTGTACTGATTCATTTATTTCTTTCTTCCTTACAGGCTGCATTGAATTATTAAGGGTTCTCTAGAGAGACAGAACTAATTGGATATATAAATAAACAGATAGACATGTAAGAGGAGACTTCTTAAGGAAACTGGCTTTCATGATTATATAGGCTAAAATGTTGCATGACAGGCCATCTACAAACTGTACACCTACGGAAGCTAGTGGTGTAGTTCAGTCCAAGACTCAAGGCCTCAGAGCAAGCAGGACAGCATAACCATCAGACTGAACCCAAAGGCCTGAATATCTGGGGTCCCATCTGGGGCCACTGATGCAAGTTCCAGAGTCCAAAGGCTACAGAATCTGGAGTTCTGACATCCATGGATAAAAGCAGATAAAGGTCCCAGCTCCAGAAGAGAGAGTGAGCTCACCTTTCCTCTACCTCTTTGTTATATTTGGGCTTTCTTCTGATTAGATGGTGCTGCCCACATTGGGTGAGGGCAGATCTTTACTCAGTCCAATGATTTGAATGTTCATCTGTTCTACGAACATCCTCACAGACTTAACCAGAAATAATGCCTTATCAGGTATCTGGGTATCTTTTAACCCAGTCTAGTTGACACCTAAAATTAACTATCACAGAGATTAACCTGAGGCCTGGACCATGTCTTTGCTCTCCTTGCTTTCTCTATGTACCCCCTGGGCTATGCACAGAGGGACACTAAATGAAACATGCATGCATTTAGCTGGATTAAAATTAAACCAATGCTCTGATGTAAAAGTAGGCTCACTCAGGTTCTTGTTGGCTCTGTGAGGTTTCTAGAAAAGATTGCCCTGACCATTCCTCCTGGTGCCTGTGACTGGTTCTGCTGGTAGGAAACTAGTTCAGGGACTTCTATGCTTTCCTAATCAGTCCTTGCCAGCCTGATTCATCTAGCTTATTACTCTGAGCCTTTGCCTATGATGTTCCTTGTACCAGAAACACCCTTCCCACTTGTCTTCTTTGGTTGGGCAACTCCTAGTCATTCTTACAGCCCAGTTTAAGCGTGACTTTTTTAAGAAACTTCATTTCTAACTAGACAAAAGTAGTTGAAAATTCTGCTATGGGAAACACCACTGTGAGCTATTATTGCCACTCTTCAATCCTCTGGTATTCTAGTAGAATATGAGTTCCTTGAGGGCAGAGACTCACCTTCATATATAAGCCAATTTGTGTTCTTACATCAGGGTGGACTCAGTGTCTGCCTTAGCATGGATCTCTTGGGAACAGCGCAAACACTTGTGATCTTGCTGCCTCTAATAAACTATGCCATACATAAAGGGCCTGGACTGGAGGCCAAGCCAACTTATTCATTGTGGCACAAGGAAGAGGTGGCTCATATAATCAAGGGTGATTCTGCATGGTTCTCAACTCTGCTAGGAATCCAGCCAATATTTCTTGATGGAAATGAATAAGAGTAAAATAATAAAATGTGTTAAGGCACAGAAAACTAATGTTCTGTATAAATTGTTTTTATGAAATTCTCCTTAGGGTTATTTGCTTGCTAACATTGTATGGCTCACCTCTCTCTGTTTCTCTCCGTCTCCTGTCTCTTCTCTCTCTTATCTTTATCATGTCTCAGGCTTGCTATTGTGCTGTGGCTGCAGCTTTATTTTACATTTGATCTTGGCACAGACTTAACGTTATTGTCTTTACAGTAAAATAAACAAATCCAACAGCTTTGTAATAGCTGTTTATTACCCAAAGTGTGCTTAACCTTTTGGCCACTTGGACATCAGTTCACTCATATGATAGATCAAGCAATTCTTTACTTCTTCCAGAACAAATTTGATATGATTCCTCAAAGAAGAAATAGAAGGCAGTTGCTGGCTACAAACCTGCTACCTTCCAACCATCTTCCTTATCATCCCACTGAATTATCTCCATGACCCTTGAGAAGCAGCCTGTTGGCAGGTACTGTGGACTCATTCAACACTTATTTCAACTCTATTTTTCTTGCGAAGCAGAGAGGTAACAGGTAACAGGACTTTGAAATAGCCCCCTGGTGTGTGTGTGGGTGACAAACAGAAAGTTATACTTTGGGTGCTAAGAAGGGGAAGCAAATGATTAATCAGAGGGGTAAGCCACTGTACCCCTTGAAAAGGAAGTAAATGATTAATCAAAAGGCCAAGATGAGCTGGGTCTGGTGGCACACACCTATAATTCCAGTTGAGTTCAACCTGGGAATTTAGTGAGATGTCTCAAAATAAATTTAAAAGAAAACAATTAAAGGCTATGGTTGTAGCCCAATGATAGAGCACTTGGCTAGCATGGGTTCAACCCTTAAAACTTCCCAAAAAAGGGGATGGAAGCCACTTTATTCCTTGAGGAGGGGAGGAAATGGTTAATCGAAGGGCCAACCACTGTACTTTCTGAGATAAGAAACAGAAGGGTATGGGCAAATTGGATGAGATCAATGCTATAACTAAACTCCACCGCATCCAAAGACACCTGCATCTTTTTTTTTCTTAAATTCTTTTATTGGTACATTTTAGGTATACAGCACATTTACATTTCTCAGTGGGAATTGTACCTTTACATGATGCATCTTGGTTCTCATTTTTTCCCCATTCCTACCCCTCCCTTCACCCCTTCCACCCTTCCCTATTTACAAAGACTTTATTTCCATTTTTTCCATTTTGCATCATTTTTTCTTTCCCTTCTTTCCTTTCCCCTGCCCCTCCCACTACCCCTACCCCTTTGGACCATTTCTTCCTATTTTGCATTATCAATTATTCATTCTAATCATTGGTACATTTTAGGTATACAATATAAT
>NW_004624733.1:15712285-15728102 GCF_000247695.1 Heterocephalus glaber | reverse complement strand
AATTTTCACTATATTAATCCTTCCTACCCAGGAGCAGGGGATATCTGTCCATTTTCTGATATCATCTTCAATCTCTCTTTTCAGAGGGCTATAGTTTTCAGAGAAGAGGTCTTTGATTTCTTTTGTTAGGTTGATTCCTAGGTATTTCAGTTTTTTGGAACCTGCATCTTTTTTTAAACCATGAATAATTAATGACATTCCTCTGAGGCCTCATAAAAGTGATGTGTATCCTTTGTTTGGGGCTGCTCTGTCTATTGGAGTAGCCAGCTCTGCTGTCCTTTTCAAGACTTCTCTGCCTATGGAACATCCTGCTTTGCTTCTTAACTAAACTACTCTACTTATGGGGCAGTCTCCTGTACTGTGCTGCAATAAACTTTCTTTAATGTAATGAAAACCAGTCTGCATTCAATTTCCATATTGCAGGAGACAAGGATCCACTCTAGCCACTGACTCCTGTAGAGGATACACAGTTAAACACTACTATTCCCAGATGTCCCCAAAGTGATTGCCTTTAGTTAAGCAATTCCAAGGTTTAAAC
Organism: Heterocephalus glaber; assembly: GCF_000247695.1. The sequence goes on along the minus strand of NW_004624733.1, from coordinate 15,727,564 downwards.
TCAGGCATGGCACTAAATCCTGCTTGGCACTCCCACTCTATAGAAGAGGAAATGAAGGCTCAGAGTGATGAAGTGACTCTTTTGAGGCCTCCTTCCTGGTAATAGAGAAGGAAAGATTCCACGTAAGCTGCCTCTTGTGTAGGGCTGTGGTTTTGCTCACCAAAGGGGAAATAGCCCAGCACCTCTGATCATCTGCCCTGGGCAATCAAGATTGTATGAACTCTTCCTGGAAGAAGGAAGGTATGAATTGTGTCATTCATCTTTTTATAGACTCTTTGGTTTATGGCTGCTGAAAGTCATCTCATCCTGCTCTTTCTACATCTTATTTCTGTTCTCAGACACAATAAAAAAATGATTCTAAAAATATGAGAAAAGGAAAAAAATGGAAACAAAGTCTTTGTAAATAGGGAAGGGTGGAAGGGATGAAGGGAGGCAGGGGAATGTGGAAAAAATAACAACCAAGATATGTCATGTACAGGAACAAGATCTCAAAGGTGAATTAACTGTATTTTATCCCTAAAATGTACCAGTAAACTTAATGGGAAAAAAAATTCTACTTTCCCAAGGACATTTGTAGTAAGTTCATGCCCTAGTTTCCTTTTGTAGCTGTTTTCCACATAATCTGCACCAGCCTCAATACCAGGGGCTCTGGTATAGAGATTCCCAGAGCTAATCCCAGGGAGGCCCACCCTTCCATGTGGAAATCCTCCTGGCCCCTGTCAGCACTATGAAATCCTACCACTATGACAGGCACATGAAGTACCACCTTTGTGCCTCCCCATATGCAGTCTTGGCAAGGAGCTGGATTTCAAAGGGATTGTGGAAGTTGGGTAACATAGTGTGGCTGATAATTTACTATGGGCCAACCACAATTATTCTAATTATCCTCCATCTTGGAGTGAGACACTCTGACACATCTTGGAGTAAGAAAAAGTGGTGTGTGTAGTCCTACTATAGCTAGGCCTTGTTAAGACTAGCCAAGTCCCACCCAGGGTTTTATTTATGTCAATGTAGTCAAAATGTCTTCCCTTTGCAAAAGTTGTAGGAACAGGGATTATTGGATCTGCTCCATCATGACTCCTGTTGGTCTACTTTATAAATAGCCACTACTCTCTCTGTTTCTAATATCATCTTCTACTCAAAACTGCCACAGAACTCCCCAATGGGCCAGATTGTATTAGACATTGGTAGGGGAGGCTTACAGCCCTTCAAGATAGAGGCCACACTTGGTTGCTTTGGTGCCCTAGCACCAACTGGAGTTCTTGGTTTCAAGTTTTTACTCGATGAGCATTTATCAAATTAAATCAAATTGCTCCATCAAAGAACAAAATTACCACAATTTAGTTTAACAACCTTAATTGGCTTTATTTTTTGATTCTACAATTGGGCAAACACTTCATTCCATAAAATAGAGAATAAATATTCTATTGGTCCAAACAAAGGAGCTTGGTTTTATAGACAAAAAAAGGCTGAAGAAAACAGAAATAAGAAGCAGAACTCAGATTTGTTGCTGGATGGAGAAAGTGGCAAGGGAGAGGAGAGAAAAGGGCTAAAAAAAATTTAACATGTGTGGTGTACGTGTACCAACTCCCCACAAGGAATGTAATTATTAATGTATTGCAAACACGTCCTAATAAAAAATAGAAACAACACATCAAAAAGAAATAAAAGCACTTGACTTTGGTTAACTCAGAAGAAAGAAAGAAAGAAAGAAAGAAAGGAAAAGAAAAGGAAAGAAAGAAAGAAAGAAAGAAAGAAAGAAAGAAAGAAAGAAAGAAAAGATGAAGGACAAGAAAGAAAGGAAGAAAGAAAGGTAACTGGTTACTTCGAATTATTTCTTTTATGTAATGATTAAAGCAGAGAGGGCTTCATTTATTATGTCAGTTGAAACTAGTCTGCTTGGGAAATTTGGCTGTTGTCTTTCTAACCTTGATATCTCAAAACTTTAGTATGAGTGACTCCATTTTTAGCCAAATCTGTTGGTGCCTTGTGAAGGAGTTTAGTCCTGAGCTATAATTTTTATTTAACACTTCTAAAATCAAATAATTTAGTTTCTCCTCCCCCACTCCTATTTTGCAGAACAAGTGAAAACAATGACACTTTTCCATGTATTTTTCTTCATACCTTCCCTGCCAGTTTTTGCTGAATTTGTGCAAAGAGGACATATGGGATGAAAACAGAGAAAATGAAAATTAATGAGAAAACTTGGGAAAAGCCAATTGGGCTTAATTTGACCGCTCCTTTTATATTTCATTATGTTTCACAGTCTGCAAATGCAACTATATTTAAGTCTGACAAGTAACATTAAATTACTGGTCCTATTTCTGCCAATAAAATCATTCCTGCTGTCCCTTTGTTACTGTCCTCTGCAAAGAGCTCATCTCCTACAGGGACTTCAAATCTCAACAAGCAGATGATCTATCCCCTGGTGCCATTCTATCCTTTCATTTTCTGCATAAACACACACACACACGGGCACGCACGAGCACACACACACACACACACACACCCCACAGCTATTTTAAAACTTTAAAATGTTTCTGTGTGGACACTTGTGGTATAAAATAGAACTAGATTTTCTAATATGATCCATGACTTCTTGCAGGGCATGAAGATTTCACTTCTGTTCTTAGAAAATGTGGGATACTAAAAGGACAAATCCATAAAATGGCAAAATCCATAAAATACACTGCTACCTTGGTTCACCAACACTTTTGTTTGCAAACAATTTGGTTTGCAAACAGATGCATTTGGAAAAATTCTGTTTTTCTTTGAAAACTCTGCATCAGGTGACAAACACAACCAGGACCATCTTTCCCACACAAACACAAATGTGACCATCTTTCCCAAAATTGTAGACCAAGTTAAATTCATGAACCAAAGCACCACTGCATACGATTGCCCTCTGTGATCACTCTGTTTCTTTCTAGGAGTCTAAGATTCATAGGAATTTCGAAGTCAATTTATATACTTTTGCTCAATGAGACATGTAAAGCTTATCAGTCCTAGGCTCAAACATACATGTGCAAGAAATAAATCTCTTCTATTTGCCCCATAATTAACTGCAAGGTCTATCTACACTCTCCAATCTGCAGTCCATTCTAAGTAATCTCAGCTGATTACAGATCATCTCGATAGATTCAGAGTCTCTTCAATCAAGTCAAGGACTTCTTTACTTCCCAGCTCCCTCTGGTATCACAGGGACTCATGCTGCCCACAGCATTATGGGCCATCAGTTTGTGGATTTTGTGTTATCTTAGGTCCTCAGGTGTTTGCTAAGTCCATGTTGTCCTAGGTCAGTGATGGCAAACCTTTTAGAGCTTTCAATGATACAAACACCCTGCTGCAGCACAGGAGTGCCTTAGGTTTGCCACTGCTGTCCTAGGTCTTCAGACAAATGCTAGTGTACACAACATAAAATTATCCTTGGCCATTGTTTTAGTCAGCTTTCTATTACTCAGTTTACTGTAACAAATACCTGAGATAGTCAACTTTTCATGAGAAAGGGGTCATTTTGGCTCAGTTGTAGAGGTTTTGGTCTTTGGCCAGTCAGCTGTGTTGCTTTGGGGACTGTGGAGAGGCTAGGTGCATGTGGTAAAACAAAGCCATTCACCTCATGGACATAGAAAATAAAAGACAGGGCAGCGTCTCACATTCCTTTTGAGGACATGATCCAAGTGATTTAAAATCTCACACTGGGCCCCATTTCTTAAAGGTTCCATCACCTCCTGATTTTCCCATGGGGTAGGATCAAGTCTTTAATACATGGGTCTTTGGAGAACATTCTAGAATCAAACTGTATCAGCTGTCCATTCTCATTTTTTTTTTTTTTTGGTACAGGGGATTGAACTCGGGTCCTTGCACTTGCAAGGCAGGCAGCAGAACCACTGAGCTAAATCCCCAGCCCTCCACTCTCCCTTTTAACTCTGCATCCTCATCAGTTTCATACCACTAGCTGATCCCATTTCTCTCTCATGGCAATATGAATTTTTCATCTCAGGTGCTGAAAGCTTATCTCTGGTCTTCTTTGTCTAGATGTGATACATCATTTCTACTCTACAGAGCCTGTGACCTAGGAAACATACACACTAGCCACCTCCCTGATCCCAACTGCAAAGCAAGGAATGAATCTAATTCACTTTCAGATATCCCCAATAACCACCAAGCCCCTTGTCTTGTGGTCTGTTTCCTCCCTCAGGGCTCAGCTTTGGGGCATGGGTAGGACATGGTGCCCCTCTCAAAGATCACCAACATCCCTCTCTCTGACCCTTCTACCTACAGAATTTCTTGTTTCACATATTTACCCAAACTCCTATTTCACAAATAGGAAGTCAGGAAAATGTGCAACTTGGCCTGATCACATGTAATTCCAAATCTTTCTTTTCATGTGCTAGCAGGACTTTGGGCTTTTGAAAATCTTAAGATTTGATTCTTTTGTTTCATAGTCCCATTGTGCCAGTCTGCTCTCGAGACACTTGTGGTCTGCTGCCTGAGTGAATGAAGCCTTTAGAAAAAAAACCCACATCTGTGAATATATCAAAATATGATCCCACTGAGGCTTTATTTGTAGGGCAGTGACTGGAGCGAAAAGAGCCTGTTTCTGACAGTTCCCATTGTCTCACTCCCGTTTTCTGGCCTCTAAGCAGCAGTGAGATCTGCAGAGGCAGCCACGTTTGCCAGAGGGTGATGCGACATTCAAACCTGGCACGGTGGAGCTGGAGCTGGAACCGTGGGAAGATGTGGGGGGAGAATGAGTTTTCTGCCTTCTATACCCGAGGCTGTATTGCCACACCATCTGGAGCCAGAAGGGGAGAATGGGGCTGAATAAATATAAGGTGTAAATGCACAGAGCGTAAACGCATGAAATTGGCAATGACTAATTCATCATCTCACAAATCTGTCTTTACAAAGTGAAATAAAAATCAAGTCAGTTTGAGCAATATGGAGGGAGTACAGCTCTTCCAAGAATAGCTAATGAAAGGGGGGAGGGGAAGGAGGAACAGTTCAGAAAATATGCAAATGTATGAAATTGGCAGATTCGGATGACACTTCAGGGTGATTAGTATGCTGATTGGTGAGCTTAAGGAGCACTAAGGAAGCATCATATTGTTTCCTTTTAAAAATATAATAAAGTAGAATAAAAGAGCCCAGTGCTTCCTAAAGAGGCTGAGTCTGCAACATCAGCTGTCCCTTTGTGAATGGTGTGAAGAGCCTTGTGTGAATGCTGTCTACATCGTGGAGCTGTCTTTGAGGCAAGCCTGGCAAAATATATTTTATTTACTTATTCATTCATTCAACAAAGCCTTGATGCACCTACTCTATATGAAGCACAGTGCTGTATGCTTAGGACACAAAGAAAATCAGGCATGTGCTCTGACCTTGAGGAACTCGGGTCTGCTAAGACAGAGAATATGTTGTGTCCAGCAGAATAAGCAGTACAACATGGAGATCTCAGCCAAGCGATGTTGTAGCACCACACAGATGGGGAGATGCATTCACGTAGCAGAATAAGTTGGGGAGGGTTTGGAGAAGGCTCGTAGAAAATGACATTTAAGCTGAATTTGAAGGATGCATAGATTTTTTCCAGATGGAGAAATAGGCAAAGGGTACTTGAGGCAGAAGTAACTGCATAAGCAAAGGCATGGAGGCATGAAAGTACTTGACACATTTTCTGGGAATGGCAAGGTGCCTGGTGAATAGTTCATCTTGATCCCACCCACCTGAGGGTAATTGCTAGACTGACTGATGTAGCAGGAAGCTCAGGGTCCTCAGGGTGCAGCCGAAATGGTGCAGTAAAGTGGGGGAACAATCGGTAAAACAAAAATTTTTCCAGCTTCTGCTATCTGAGTTCTGGGAGATAATGATAATCAATCTAGAATTGAATCTTCCCACATCTCCTAAAAATCCAAAAAACAACCAGAAGAAAATACCAAGTCCTCTGCTATAGGCACAACTGTAGCTTGATTAAGGGGAAGAAAAGACTGCAAAGTCTAGGTTACACTTGAGTCAAGTAATGGATGTTTGAGTTGACAAAAGTCAGAGACGAATGCACACCAATGCAGGGAGAACCGTGGGGCTAGGTAGAAGGTCATAGCATAAGGAAAACATTGCTATGGTTTACCCTGAGAGAGATCCTCCTTTGCTGTGGATCACTGAGAGATTTTAGGAAAGTGGTAGGTAAGGCCTGGGAAGTACCGGGCCAGAGGGACAGTCTCGGGCACACACTGCTTTGAGAGAAGACACAGATAAGAGCATTGGAAGGTGATGGGGCTTCCTTGGTGCCGGAATGCTAAGGAAGTAACTGATGGGAAAAGTCCTTCTGCATCTAAGGTGACCAGCTCACCCCCTTACTCTTAGGTCCTTCTCAGGGTTCAAGCTGAAATTCTCACACCCAGGGAAACCCCTCAGCCTCAGACAACAAGGAAAGAATGGTCACCCCACTTCTGTGTAAAAGCAAATAAAGGTTCAGAGGAAACTAGTTCTCAACACAGAAGCACCACATGAGAAGCTGCCTTTCACTGTAGGCACAGAGGAGGAACTCTTGAAACCGACCTACTGGAAAAGCTACTGAAATCTGCCTTTCCTTCCCCCTCTCGCCAAAGGCAACACTGTTAATAATAGCTCAAGAAAATCTTCCTCACATAAGTCTTTGGTGCTTAAAGTCACGTGGGCTCCAGCAAGTCCCTCTGAACCTGGGATTTTCCTTCTGTGAAAGACAGCTAATAATGTAATTTTCATTACTATTATAGCTGGGGCTCTTTTTCATCCTCATGTAGTAAATACAAACTTCCTTTCCTCACAGTGGCCTATGGCCTTGCACTTGTAACCTAATTTCCATCCAATAAATGACAATGGCTTAGCTAGCTGGTTCCAAATAAGCAAATACACACTCTGACTTCATTGTCTCTATGGTACAAACTCAGCCTCCACTGGGATCACTCCTCTGAGCCATCTGGAGGTATTTTCATTCTCTCCATGGCAAGGCAAGAGTGCACATTCAAAATAGTTCAGCAAGGTGAAAGCATATTTAGCAACTTAATGGAACACCTCTCTGTAAGCCCACACTAACAGAGAAACCCTATGTTGCCAACAATAAGAGTTAATTAAAAGTCCATCATGTTCAGTCAAGCTGGTGTCCCTTTGGAGTGAATCACCAAAAGTGTTAATTACTTATAACTTCAAACAGCCAGGTTTTCATCATTTGTGCAACAATAATAACTACAAAAGTGAAAATTGGTATTCTGGACTTCCAGGTACACTCTGGCAGCCATAGTCATGAGTAGGGTCACATACGAATAAGGCCATCACATAATACACCGTCACCTAATCCAGTTAAACCCAAAACAGGATATGCCTTAGCAGTGGAAGTCCTGTTTGCACACAGACCACTGAAGATGTCTTCAACCTTCCAACCTTTTCTGCTTCTAAATCTGGAGTACTTCATATGCAGAAGTTTTTGAACAAAAATATAAGACTTTTTATGGGTTGGATTGCATGTCTCTCTCCAGCCCCAAAATTCATGTTATAATCTAATCTCCAGTACCTCACACTCTACCCTTATTTTAACACAGTATCTTTATAAAGATAGTCAAATTAAAGTAAGGCCATGGGGACAGGCCCTCACTCAGTATGACTTGTGTCCTCATAAAAAGGAAAAATTGGGAGACAGTCACATATAGAAGGAAAAGACCATGGGAACAGACAGACAGATGGCAATCTGTAAGCCAAGTGAGGTGTGGAACGGATCCTTTCGTTACAGGTCTCAGAAAGATCTGCCCATGTCAACACCTTAGTCTTGAATTTCTAACCTTCAGAACTGTAAAACAATAAACTACTTTTTAAGAAACACAGTTTGTGGTATTTTGTTACAGTATCCACAGCAAAATCATACAAGGATATATTTCTTGATGGAAAAAATGGACATATGTTTATTCTCTGTTTCTGTAGGAGAAAGCACTTAACAGTTTGCATTTGGTTAAGTCACTTAGAGTGGAGGGTAAGTGCCCCCTCTCCCACAAAGAAGGTGATTTTTTTTTTTTTTTGGTACCGGGATCGAACTTGGGACCTTGCGCTTGTGAGGCAGGCAGCAGCACCACTGAGCTAAATCCCCGGCCCCAGAAGGTAATATTTTTAAGCTATAAAAACCTTCCTCACTTAGCTAATATGCATAAAAAGAGTACAGTTTTTCCTCAACGTCCATAGGAGATGGTTCCAGAACACCTGAAGATATAAAATGCCATAGGATTTGCATATAATCTATGTAGTTCTTCCTGTATACATGCTTTGGATAATCTCCAGATTACTCGTAATACTCAGCATAACATAAATACTAGGTAAATCATTGTTATATTGCATTGCATTCTTGTTTTCACTTGTATTATTTTTATTGGTGTATTATTATGATTAATTTTTTTTTCTGAATTTTTGAGCCATACTTGGTGGATCCTTGATGTAGAACCCAAGAGTATGAAAGGCAAAGAGAGAGATTTGTCTTGAGTGGAGGTAGAAGAAAACACTGTCTAAGACAGTAAGCGAACATCACCTCACTCCCACATGCCATGGTCACTCTGTCTATAGAAATTTGCAAGCTACTTGCTGAAGTGGATTTCCTCTAACAAAACAGATTGGGACTGAATTTTGAGTTTAGGAGTAGGTTGTTGTACCCCTACCCCTAAGTGGAGGAAGCCCTGGTACACAAGCTGTATACCCCATCACACAAAAACTGTCCAATGGAAGAATCTAATCTCTTCAAAGCTGTGGGATAGTGGCCTAAGACAAGCCTCACCCTAAGCATGAGGATGCCCAGCTAGTGTGAGTTATATAAACAGTGAAAACACACACACACACACACACACACACTCACACATGGGGCAAGTGGAATATAAAACATGCACGGTTGTAATTGTTGTCAAAGGGTTTCCACAACTGAGATGCTTGTGTTCCAGCTAGTCAGACCAAAGCACCATTCCATGATTTGGCTGCCCAAATAGACTTAAGCTTAATATTCCACCCTGATTTAAAGTAGGGTGAAGAGAAAATGATGATGTCTATAATGAATCAGTTTGATTTAAATAATAATTTTTACAAAGATGTACAACTACAGTTAGAGCCTGACACTGATGTTTACATTCAGGTCTTCCCATCACGAAATAGTGAGGCTGCAGGAGAATGACAAGAGCAGGAAAAATGACTCTGCATAATATTTTTTAAAATGTGGTTCATATTGGAAGGAGGTCACTGGTGCCACGCAAGAGTTTTGAACAGAGCTCACTACCTATAAAGCCATTGCCTTTTATAGTCTATACTTCAGTAGAATTTTTGCCTTTATTTTCCCCAGTTTTATTGAGATATAATTGGCAAATAAAGCTCTGTCTATCGTGTATTATTTTAATATATTTATGTATTGTGAAGTAGTTAAATAATTAGCATATCAGAGGCTCATATAGTTACCTTTTTGTGTATGTGATGAGAATTTTAAGAGCTAGCATATTAGCAGTTTTCAAGTATACTATACATTGTTATTTACCATGCATTAGCTCTCCAGAAGTCATGCATCTTACGTAAAACTTTGCATCTTTTGACCCATCTCTCCCCATTTCCCAACGTATCCCTCCTGCCCAGCCCCTGGCAACTACCATTCTACTCTCTGTTTCTATGAGTTATTTAATTAATTACATTTATATATTTATTTATTGGTACGGGGATGGAACCCAGAGTCTCACACATACATGGCAAGTGCTGCACCATTAAGCTATATCCCCAGCCCAAGTTTAATTTTCTCTGGATTCTACATATTAGTGCTGTCACGATATATTTCTTCCTGTTCTTGGATTTCTTCCCTTATCATGATGTCATCCATGTTCATCCACGTTGTTACAAATCATAAGATTTCCCTTATTTTTAATGCTGAGCAGAATTCCATTATATGTATGCACACATTTTCTTTATCTATTTATCCAGATAGACACTCATCTATTTATCTAGATAGACATTTATTTATCCAGATACGTTGATTCTATTTCTTGGCTATTGTAAATAATGCTAAAATGAACATGGGTGTAGATAGCTCTCCTATGTACTAATTTTATTTCCTTTGGTTTTATAACCAGAAGAGGCATTTTTGGATCATGTGGCAATTGTTTTAGTTTTCTGAAGAGTTTCCATACTCTTTTCCATAATGATTCTACTAATTTACCTTCCCACCAGTAATGTCCAAGTGATTCCTCTTCTCCACATCACCATCTGTTGTCTTTTTGATGGTAGACATTTTAACGAGTGCAAGGTGATCTCTCATTGCTTTGGCGATAAGCATTTCCTTGATGATTGGCCATGCTGAACATTTTTTCACATATCTGTTGCCCATTTGTATGTATTCTTTTGAGAATGTCCTCTGCCTATTTTAAAAAATCAGGTTATTTGTTTTCTTGCTCTTAAATTGTATGAGATTCTTATATGTTTTGAGTATTTTCAGAAACATGGAATACACATACCTTCACCCAGTTTGTAGGACATCTCTTCGTTGTGTTGGTTGTTTACTTTGCTGTGCCAAGGCCTATTGGTTTAGTGTAATCTCATTTGTTTATTTTTGCTGCTATTGCTTGTGCTTTTGTGGCCATGTCAAAAAAAAAATCGTTGTCTAAACCAATGTCAAGAAGTTTTTTCCCTTTTTTCCGGTAGTTTGACAATTTCAAGTCTTAAGTTAACTTTTATGCATTTTAAGTTTATTTTTGTATTTAGTGTGAGATCAACATCACAATTACATTCTTCTGCATGTGAATGTCCACTTTTTCTAACACCACTTACTGAAGACACTATCCTTTCCCCATTGTGTATTCCTGGCACCTTTCTCAAAAAGCGTTTGATGGTAAATGTATACATTTATTTCTGGGCTCTCTATTCTGTTCCATTGGTCTGTATGCCTGGTTTATGCCATTACCATGCTGTTTTGCTTACTATAGCTTTGTAGTATGTTTCAAAACCAGGAAGTGTGATGCCTAAAACTTTGTTTTTTTTCTCAAGATTGTTTTGGTTATTTCTCGTCTTTTGTGGTTCCATCTGAATTTTAGGAATTTTTTCTCTTTCTGTGAAAAATGCCATTTGAACTTTGATAAGAATCATATTGAGTTTACAGATTACTTTGGATAATAGACATTTTAACAGTATTAGTTTCTCCAATTCATAGTTGATCTGTGGGGCCATTCCTCCTCTTGCCTCTAATTCTCCAGGGCATGTCCATGCCCAGGGTCGCATTCCACTAGAAGGTAAAGAAACAGCTCCTCCCTAGCTCCTTTGAGATTAAAAACAAGGAAGATGAGTCCTCTGAATGCATCCACCCCATTTTGTTAAAAACAATGAGGTTGTACAAATAGGTAAGCAAAATGAATAAAATGCCAAAAGCTTTGGCTCTGCCTTCCTTTTCTTGTCCTTGAAAAGTAATTTTCCTAGATAAATTAAGGCTGGTGACTAGCAACTGACATCCCTTACCGTAGTCCATCAGTCTGACAGCTGTTATTATTTGTCAGTCACTCTCCCTATGAAGAAGATTGAATTGAGAGGGACAAAAGAAACTACCTTTGCTGGAAGACAGAGGGGGGTCATGAAACAAAGGTCTCAACAAGCCCCTCTGAAACTAAGATGAAAGAGACCCTCCAAAACAGAAACACAGTCAAGAAAAGGGAGTCTAGCAAAGTCTTACTATGTTAAAATAAAAAGGATAGGACGGAGAGAGGGAGGGAGGGAGGGAGTAAGGGAAGGAGGGAGGGAGGAGGGGAAGGGAGAAAGACATGATGATGAAAGGAAAAAGGAAAGGAAAGGAATGGGGGAGGAAGAGGAAAACTGAAGAGAGGAGAGGAGAGGGGAGAGGAGGGAAGGAAAGGAAAGGGAAGGGAGTAAAATGAAGATTGAGTCTTGATCCCAGAATGAAGCTTCACCAGCTGGCTTGGGCATGTGCCTATCTGGAATCAATCACTGATTCAACTAGGATGAGCATCAGTCTAGATGGGTGTTCTAGAAAATAATCACTATTTTATGTGAAAATGACTTTATAGATATCTTTAGATTTAGAGCATGATTGTGAATTCATCCATGATTTTCCTGGGAACCAATCTTTCTTGGAACCATTCACCTGAATAAGGCTCCAGAATACCTTGTATGTGAGCAATCTCACGGGCATCATTATTTTGTCTACTTTCCAAGATCCAGCCAAGGCATTTTATTAGTCACCTTTTCCCTTATTTCTATAGCAACTGTGGGATTGAGAGGCCTGTTTCTATGTGGGCTGTGCTATTTTTAATCTGGTACCACTTTAATGCTATTCAGCTAGGGCTGGATTTGGGCTGTAACTAAACTCAGGGGATGAGGAGAGAAAAACAGGATCAGTAAAAACACAGCAAAGAAGAAAAGGAAAAGGAAAAGAAAAATTGCTCATTTCAGTTTTTGTCTCTTGGTGCCTCTGAACTCAAGGGAAGAAAAGCAATTCTATATTCTCTGTTTCTAAATTGTCTGAGACTAGAGACATTTGAAAGCCTCAGAAAATAAGACATTTGGAAAATGTCTCTCACCTTAGCAGTAATGTGACCTCTCTTGGGAGATAGCTGGGAAAGTGTTTCTTTTTTTTTTTTTTAGTTGGAAATTTTAGAAAGGTAGTATATGTGTTTTGAGCATTTATCTGCAGAGCATTGTGTTAATGAATTATGTACTAGTTAGTTATAATTAGGTAACAAATTACTCCAAAACACAACCACTTGGCACTATACAATCTATCATCACAATGTCTGTGCGGAGAATCTACACGTGGCTTAACTGAAGGCCTGCTTCGCAGCCACTGACAGCTGCATTCAAAATGTCTCCAGGGCTATAGACACCTCAAGGCTCAAAAGGGAAAGCATCTGCTTCCAAGAGATTCATGTCACTGTTAACAGAATTTAATTCTCCTTGGATGTTGGACTGAGGGGTTCAGTTCTTCATTGGTTCTTGCCTGGAGACCACTCTCTGTTTCTTGACACAAGATCACACTACATGATACAAGCTTCATCAGGGCCAGTGCAAGAGGAGGACTATAGGAGGGAAAGGAGCAAGGGAGTGGATGAGAGAGAGAGAGAGGGAGAGAGAGAGAGAGAAAGAAACTTGGCAATGATAGCCCACCATATTTTTGTGATGCTGGAGATTGAACCCAGGAGTCTATCACTTTTGCTATGTTATAGTCACCAGAAGAAAGACAGTAGGTCCACACCACAGTCAAGGGTAGGGAGTTACAAAAGAGTGGAAACCAAGAGCTTAGGGCTATGAGAGCCATATCACAAATACTTCCCATACCTAATCATATATTACAGAATGCTAGATCTTCATAGCACCTTCAGGTACTCATGCTCTGTAACCACTCACCCCTTCCAGACAAACCTGATGCAGAAATAACCCTCTTTTGGGGGCATACAACTAGTCCTCCCCTACCATGGCATCTTGAGAATGGAAAAAGAACATTTATTCTCTGCTTGTCCTGCTTCCCTGTGGAAGGACTTCTCCAGAGCACTCATGGTCCCTCTCCCACCCTTTACTTCCTCCTGTAAATGGGAAGTCAGGCAGGTGAGGCTGGATCAGACCTATCCCCTTGCTCCTCTTTACATCTGCCCGACTATGGGAACATAGCATTTTAGTTTGCTTGCTTGGCCATCTTAGCAAAGCTCTGCCCTTTACAGGAGGCATTTACAGGTTGAGTGAGTAAATTCAATTCAGGAGAGTTTTAGCAAACTTTTCATCACATCTAAGTCAAGTGCTCTAGTAAAGACTTTATCAGTAATAAAATAGCACTTTGGTCTCCATAAGTCTGATTCTTATGTTCTGTTCTAAAAGATAGTTAATTAGTAGAAAATCTGAGGGATAGTAAAGTCAATCGATCAGAAGATGAATGCCATGGAAAAGATAGTTTACTATTCACAGTTCTCCACATGGTGCCATGTGGGAAAGCACCAGGACTGGTCACCAGAGGGGAGGTGGACCTGCAGAAATGAGCCACTATTGTGGTTCTGTGAGGAGTAGGAGACGCAAGGTATGTAATTCTAGGGCTGGTAGTTTGAATAATTTCACTAGGCTGTGGGGCATTGGGGCTATCCTTAGTTATGTGTTCCTTGGCCAGGGAGATTAGGAAAGATAGATCATGGCCCAGAATGTGAGTGCCTGATGAAGGAGTGGTTGGGGGTGTGCACATTAGATTGGTTGCCTTGTACTTGAAAAGTGGTTCTCCAGGAGGACTCCTCCCAAAAGTAGGGGTCAAGGTGGGGGCTGGGGACAATAAGGGAGCCAGAAAGCCAAGGCAGCAGGACTCAGGTATATTACTAGGTGGTTTAGAACAAATCATATGTGGTGTACATACGTAAGATAAATTGCAAAACACCAAGGTTGTAGCAGTAAGAAACATGGCTAATACAATCTGCCACTCAATAAGTAGATACGGCTATGTATCAAGAGACATATGATCTGACTTAGGTTTTATTTATTTTTTATATATCCTTTTATTGGTACATTTTAGAAGTACAGTATAATGACATTCATCATTGGAAATATGCACCTTTACATACTCTCTTGGTTCTTATTTTTTCCCCCTTTCCCCTCCCTACCTTCAACCCTGCCACACCTCGCTATTTACAAAGACTTTCTTCCTTTTTTTTCATTTTCTCATTTTAATTCCATTCCTTTCTTTGCTTTCCCCTACCCCTCTGACTTCCACTTCCCCTTTGCCTCTTTTCTTCCTATTTCACATTATCTATTATAACTATTAGTTCTTATTTACACTTTCAATTTCTCACACTAGAGAAACTATTTGGTATTTACACATGTGTGTCCTATTTATTCCACTTAAGAGTATCTCCTCAATGTGCATCCATTTAGCAATAAAAGTCTCTAGTTTCTCTTTTTATGGCTGAGTAGTACTCCATTTTATTAAAAAAACCACATTTTCTTGATCCAGTCTCCAGCTGATGGGCATTTGGGCTGCTTCCAAATTTTAGCTATTACAAACTGTGCTGTTATGAACATGGGTGCACATATATTACTATGATATGATTCTTTTAATTCTTTGGGAAAGATCCCCAGCAGGGGAATAGCAGGGTCAAATGGGACTTCCAGTCCTAGTTCTTTGAGGTATCTCCATACTAATTTCCACAATGGTTATACCAGTCTACACTCCCACAAGCAGTGGAGCAGGGTTCCTCTTTCCCCACAGCCCCACCAGCATTTCTTATTGGTTGATTTCATGATAGCAGCCATTCTTTCTGGAGTGAAGTG
>NW_004624733.1:15676093-15709835 GCF_000247695.1 Heterocephalus glaber | reverse complement strand
TGAGTTCTTCTTTAATTTCCTCTGTGACCCACTGGTTATTCAGAAGTGTGTTGTTCAATTTCCATGTGTTTATGAAGTTTTTGCAGTTTCTTTTGCTATTGATCTCCAATTTCATCACACTATGGTCTGATAATATATAGGGGATAACTTCAATTCCTTTGAACTTACCTAAATATGTTCTGTGAGTGAGTATGTGGTCTATTTTGGAGAACAACTCATGTGCACCTGAAAAGAATGTGTATTCTGATTTTGTGGGGTGAAACACTCTGTAAACATTAGTTAAGTTCATTTGTTCGAGAGTTTGATTGAATTCTAGTATTTCATTGCTTGTTTTTTTGTCTAGTTGATCTATTTGTAGCAATGGGGTATTGAGGTCCCCCACTAGTATTGTATTAGTCCATATATGATTTTTCATGTCCATTAGTATTTGTTTTATATAGTTGGGTGCACTAGTGTTTGGTTCCTAGATATTTATGATTGTCATCTCTTCCCCTTGGATTGTTCCCTTTACAAGGATCTAATGTCTTTCTTTGTCTCTCTTAATCAATGTGGTTTTGAAATCCACTTGGCCTGCAAAGAGGATATCTACTCCTGCTTTTTTTGAGTTCATGTCACATGGAGTATTGTTTTCCATCCTTTAACTTTCAGTCTATGAGTTTCTTTATGAATTAAGTGTTTCTTGTACGCAGCATATTGTTGGATCTTGGTTCTTGATCCATTCTGCCAGTCTATTTCTTTTCATTGGTGATTTGAGACCATTAACATTGATGGTTATAACTGATACATTTAGAGTTATCACTGTCATGACTTTTTCTTTTTGTTTGATTCTCCCCCTGTGCTTTTAATTTCTTGTCTTGTCCAGTGGATTCATTCTGCTGAGCTTTCTGGGGTTTTGATCATTGTCTTTTCCTAGGATTTTGTCTAAAATTTTTTGCAGTGCTGGCTTGGTATTTATGAAGTTCCTAAGGTGCTCTTTGTCACCAAAGTATCTTACTTCTCCATCAATTTTGAAAGATAGTTTTGCAGGGTACATCAATCTGGGTTGGAGGCTGTTTTACTTTAGGGCTTGAAATACATCACTCCAAGCTCTTCTTGCCTTGAGGGTTTGCATTGGGAAGTCTGCTGTGATTCTGATGGGCTTTCCTTTGTATGTGATTTGTTTCTTTTCTCTAACTGCTTGTAGAATTTTGTTCTTCTGTTGGGTTTCTGGAATCTTAACAATTATATGCCTATGTGTAGATATTTTTTTGATTAAGGCTATTTGGAGTCCTATATGCCTCATTTATCTGTATCTCAAGTTCTTTTCCCCTGTTTGGGAAGTTTTCTGCCATCACTTGTTTGAACAGTTTTTTTTATGTCATCTGCACTCTTTCCTGTTTCTTCATTGACTCCAATCAGTCTTATGTTATTCTTCTTTGCATCCTCTAGCAGCTGCTGGATTTCTCATGATTCCTTACAATTTTAAAGCAATTTTTCTTTTCCTAGTCACTAATTGCAATCTTATCTTCTATATCTGAAATTCTGTCTTCATATTGGCTCATTCTGCTACGTAGACTTTCAATGGAGTTTTTGATCTCTTGGAAATCTGTTTGCATCTGTTTTATGGATTCAATTTGTTTCCTACAGTGGGATTCCATCATGTTCCTCAGCTCCTCTATCTTTTTATCTGTGTCCTATCTAGATTTATTAATCATGTCTTGCACTATGGGCACAATCTCTGCTATTACGTGAGAAATTATTTCTGATTTCATTTTTTCCAGATCCTCTTTCATTGCTATTTCAGGGAGTCCAGGTGGTTGAGTATCAGAGTGTTCCATCTCATTTCCCTTTTGGGTAGCTGTAGGTGATCTAGAAGTCTGGCTCTTAGGCTTGTTTATGAGTCTTCTCATTTCAAAGGGGATGGGGGTGCTGCTGCTAGAACCAGGGAGGCTCACCTCCTCTGTGCTTGGAGCTGTGGCACACCTACCCAGAAACCTCCTCCATGCTGGGAGCCATGGCACACTGACCCAGTAGCTTCTTCTGTGCTGGGAGCTGTGGCATGCCTTCCTGGAAGCCTCTTCCAAGCTGGGAGCTGTGGCCCACGTACCCGGAAGCCTCCTCCATGCTGGAAGCCACAGCATGCCTACCCAGAAGAATCCTCTGTGCTGGGAGCTTGATTTAGGTTTTAAAAAGGCTTCTTTGTTTGCTCTATTAAGAATGGTCCAAAAGACAAAGGAAGAACCCAGGCAACCTCAAGAGAGGCTTTTGAAATCTTCTAGGCAAGAAGATAATATCCAGTCTAGGCTGGTGAGAAGTAAGAAAGTTCTGGGTAGATGCTGAGGTCCAGACAATAAAATTTGTCTATGGGAGGTAGAATGTAAGAAGGAAGGGGGCCAAAAATTTGTGACTTGGCCAAGTAGAAAGTTGAACTTGCTACCAGCTCAGATTAAGGAGCTTGCAGGTGGCACAGGTTTGTCAGAGAAACAGCAGGAGTTTGGGTATATGCTTGTCAAATTGGATGTGCCTAGGAGTCATTGTGGCAGGTAGAGTGATGGCCCTTAAAGATGTCCATGTCCTGATCCTTGGAACCTGTGAATATATCACCTTACACAGCCAAAGAGAATTAAGGTTGCAGATGGAATTAAGGTAACTAATCAAATACTTTAAAATAGGGATATTTTCCTAGATTATCTGGGTGAGTGAGCCCTGTATCTCCAAAAGAGTTCTTAAAAGTGTAAAGAAGAAGCAGAAGAAGAATCAGTGATTGACTGAGGTGATGTGAAGACTCAACTGGCCACTCCTGGCTTTGAAGGTAGAAGAAGGATTCACAGTGGAAAAATCAAGGAAGCAGATTCTCTACAAGAGCTTGCAAAGAAACACAAAGTTGCCCACACCTCAACTTTACCCCTTTGATGCCTACTTTTGACTTCTGACATCCAGAACTATAAGAGAAGAAATTTGGATTGACTTAGGCCACCAAGTTTGTGGTAATTTGATAAAGCACCATTTGGAAGCTAAGTGGCTGCCCAGTGCTGTTGGATAAACAAATATACAAATGAATAAAACAATAAATAAAAACTGGCAGGCAAGGAGAAACAGAAAGCAAGATGGGAGATGGAGGGAGGGAATGAAAGACACAGATCTGCCCAAGCTATTAATTCCTAGATGTAGGTATAGTCTGGGGCGTTGGTTCCCTTAGCCCCTCCTTCAAAAACTAGCCAATTATTCTTTGTCAACTATGTGTAATAAATCCTTTTTTCCTGCTTAATATAGTTTGGATCAGGCTTCATCAACTAGCCACCAAATTAGTACTGACTCACACATAGATTTACGGTAAAGTCTACATGGGCTATTATCTGCGAAGTGCTCCTCAGCAGATGCCCAGAGCTAGCACTGGAAATCATTAGAAGTCCAGTCTCATCCATGTAGAACTGCAATCCCATCTCTAGTTCACATGCCATCTCCTCCCTTCTTCTCTGCTGTCCTTACCACTACACAGAGTAGAGGCTCAGTGGACCTGGACCTTATTTCTCATTTCCCTTCCTCACCTTGTACTTCTGGGAGCTATGGGATGGTCTCTGAGGTACTTCCTGCCTGTCCCCTCTTCTGAGATCAAGAATGAAAAGGGAGCGAGATGAGGACAAGTGTCTCACCTTGCTGACTGTTCTTATCCTCTTCAATCTTTTGGCCATTGCTGCTTCTCTGGCCAACAGTGATGGGTTTTGGATGTTCTCTGTATAGAAGGTGCAAGAATGACTCTCACATCAGCTGTCTTAGTCTATTTTGTGGCTGTATCAAAATATCTGAAAGTATTATAAAGAATGGAAGTTCCTTTAGTTTGTGGTTCTTGAGGCTGGGAAGTACAAGAACATGGCACTGGCATGTGCTTGGTATCTGGTGAGGGTGTTCTTACTGCATAGTAACATTGCAGACGATTCTCATGGGGAGACAGAGTAGCATGCCAAATTGGATCTCTCTTCCTCTTCTTTTAAAGACATTGATGCTATCCTGGGGATCCCCCCTCATGACCTCTCTAATCCTAATCACTTCCTAAAGGCCCCATGTCCAAATACCACCAACATGAGTTTGGAGATTAAGTTTCCAACACATAAATTTGGGGGACACATTCAAACTGTAGTATGGGCAAATGTTTGGGTCCTAGAAGAAGGCAGCACAAAGCCTCTATGCTCAGCCAATGACTGAGAATTCCAATAGGATTTTTCTTCCTCATCTTCCTGTCATCTGCTCAGGTAGCACATGGGGTGAGGACAGGGTGGGGTGGTTTTGACCTAATTTTGCCTCTGTTAGTGAGCACTAGAGGGTAGTCAAACCTTGTCCATGTGAGGGCCATGGAGTAACCACTGTCCTAGACCCTGCACCCCAGGGTGGCAGAGGACCCGCCCACTGTACTGCTGGGCCTGGTGGCATGGAGCAGATGCTACGGTATATTTGTTCAAAGAATAAATGAGGAAACTCGGTCACTTTACAAGGAAGATAATCAAAAGAAACTGAGCTGAGTTTGATCAAAGGAAAGGGGACTCATGAGTATCCATCATCTGCCACAGATGTTGGCAGAGGTTGAGAGAAGAAGGTTCAGTCACACAGCTGAAAGCAGGGAGGGGAGTGAAAGAACATGTTTGATTCCCACTGAATTCAGAATATTCTCCAACACATTACACCACATTCATTAGTTCATTTAATTCCTTACTTCTCTCCTCTGGGGAGGAAATTAATAGCACGATGTGCTGACGAACAAACTGGGGCTCCAGAGGCCAAATACCTTGTCCAAGGTGGTGCACAAGGTGAGTCTGGTGTTCCAACTCACAGCTGCTTCAGACCTTCCAGGATTCCAAGATGCTGCTATCAGCAAGAGTCAGCAAAGTCACTTAACTTACAAAGAAGACTCATCCTGGCAGCTCTCCTCAACTGTTCAAGGAAGTCAGACAGGGCCAGCACAGCTGTGTCAGGAAATATCTCTGCCTCATGGTTTGAAGATCCTGGAGTTCTCTGACCTCAAACCATCAGCGCCTCTGAAATGACTCAAAGAGACAGCTACAAGCTTCACCAACAGAGAGAAGAGATTTCTTGGATGCTCTTTTTCCCTTTTAATCTTACATCCTTCATTGCCTGTCTCTTAGCCCACACCACTGCCCTTCAATATTTTCTCTTAAGAGAATTTTAAAAGAATAAAAGAAAGGTTATTGAAGCTAAGTGATATATACGGGGGAATCACTGTGCTGGTCTCTCTATTTTTGTATATGTGTGAACATTTGCATGGGCTGATGTTCTCCAGTGAGGTGGATTTGTGTCCAGTGACAGAGGACAGTTTGGCATTGGATTCTCAGGCAGTCAGGAAAATATATTTTCTGAAGTCTGTTTAGATCATGAGTCAGTGAACTACACCCTGCCTTTGGGTGCCTAGTTTTATAAATAAAGTTTTAGTGGAATATGGCAATCTGCGTTCATTCACATACTCTTGTGGGTACAAAGAAAAGCCACAAAACCAGTAGCGACATACTGACAGTGTCATAGTGACAGAGAACAAATGGCTAGCCAGTTTCAAAATATTTACCCTCTGGCCCTTTAGGAGAATGTTTGACTCCTGGTTTAGACCAGTGATCATGACAACGATGACAGTGCTGAGGGTGATGATGATGGTGATGGTGTTGACAATGATGACAATGATGATAGTGATGATGACTGCGTGTTGATGATGAGTGATGCACCTGACTCATCTTAGACTAGACCAAGGGATGTGTGAATATTTCACTGGACCAGATATGGCCCCAAGAGCAAAAGAGGCCCACTAGAAGTGGTGTTCAATTCTGCTGAAAAGATATTATGGAAGTGGCAGTTGGTATTGAATGAAGGGATGGCCAAGGACCCAGAGCCTAAGGAGAAAGTGGTCAGACAGATGAGAACTGTAACCACCACAGTTTTAAAAGCAGAAGGACCCAGTGTGGGAGCCCCTGCAAAGCCCACAGAAACACCATTGGTGGAAAAACTCAGTTTTTACCACCTGCCTCAATCAGGGAATGCAAGACCCCTCTCTGGCATCCCTTTTGCCCCTGTTGAGATATGAAAGAGCAGCTGGCAAGTACAGAGTGGGTTTAGGTGTGAGCAGAGGAAGAGCCCTGGTGCTTCACCTGTCTCCTCCATGATGGCCTTAGCCTAGGGAGACTGAGGACAACAACTCTGCCTTTGCTTGGAGTGGGTGAAATTGAGAAATATCATGGACCAATACTGCTAGCTCCCAAATTGAGACTAGGACCGCACCTCATGTGACTTAGGCCTACCTCTGTTACCCAGGATGGAAGGGCAGGAGAGGACTAGGAACCTCCCCTCTAATTCAGGAGGCACAAGGAAGCTGCTTTGCTGACACCTTCCACAAGTCATTCTTGCTGTGATAATCACAACGATAGCTACTAGACATTAAGAAAATGACTTCTTTATGACACTAGACTAATCCCCTCACCTTGTCCACACCTGATGCCCACCATAAAGTCTATGATCTCAAGATTACTGTCCCCCAACCCTATCCATTTTCAGCCCTCCTTGCTCAGCAGTTCACCTTGAATGCTAAGTTTTAGCCACCCTGAGACCATGCCCTCACCCGGCTCTGACTTTTCTCTTCTCTCCTTTCCTTCACAGCCATTCTTCCTTGTACTAAATGTCTTTCTCTTCCAAAATTGGGGATCCCACTTCCCCAATTTTACAGACTCCCTAAGCACCCAATTTATCAAAGTCGCCTGGGGCCGGGGATTTAGCTCAGTGGTTCAGCTGCCTGCCCTGCAAAGTGCAAGGACCTGAGTTCGATCCCCGGTACCAAAAATCAAAAGAAAACAAAACAAAAAAATAAACAAAGCCACCTGTCTGTGTCTTATTTATTACCCACATTGCCTGTATCACTGTCTGCTAAGATTTGAATGTGTGCGTAACAGTTCACGTCTTGAGAACTTAATCCCCAAAGTCAAATCTTGATGGTATTTTGAGGTGGGGTTTGGGGGGAGGTGATCAGTATTAGATGAAGTCATGAAGGGAGCCCCCAGGATAGCATTAGCAGCTTTGTAAGAAGAGGAAGAGAGAGCAAAGCTAACATGCTTGCTCTGATCAACATGCAGTGCCCTCTTCCATGTTGTGATGGAGCAATAAGCCATTAGCAGATCCCAGTGCCATGCTCTTGAACTCCCCAGTTCCCAGAACTGGGAGAAATACATTTATTTTCTTTTTAAATGCTGTCATCCCTCATTTCTTCCCATTTTGCTGTGTAAATAATAGTGTTGGAATGCCAGTCTCAGGCATTCAGTTGTAGCAACAGAAAACAAACTGAGATATAGCACTACAAAGCTATTGTGTGCATACTTGCTGTCCACCATTGCTCTCCCTGGGTCTCTGGCCTGCTGTCCCTGGACCCCCAGCACAGCTCAGGACTGACACAACCATATTCTCCACCCACAGCACCCAGTCTTCGGAATATTGGTTCACATTTTTAAAACAAACACCACAGGCCAAACAAAACATCTCTAAGTTGGATTCCTCACACAGCTGCCTGTGTTGGGTGGATGTGTTCTGAAATCCTAAAGCAGAAAAAAGACCTATAGCCTCCAAAGCCATGGAGAAGGACTGACTAAGGAGAGAAGGTGGAAGGAGAGAGGTGAAGCTGCCAGAGGACGGAGGAGAGCTCAGGGAGACCATCCCGATACCTCCTCTGGGTCAGCCCCTTCCTACTCGTCTTGGTCCAATGCCAGTTTCTGCAACCACTGAGGACAGCAGCCTCCTGGACTGGGTTCCAACTCAGGGCCAGAGAGAATTCTACCTGTGAAGGAAATAGTTCAGACTGGGCTAGTGATGCATGATTAGCCCTGCAATAGCATTTCCACCCCTCCCCATCCCACTGGAAGGCTTTGTGAGCCTTTCATTATTTTGATGTCAGTGTCTGCAGTCTGCTGTGACTTTGAGTTCTTTTCTTCATCCTGCACCCCCTGGCTAACTCTCAGCAGGAAAACTGTGAACTTGATTCTTAATTAAGTTCTTTTGCTTCCAAAAATAACTACACACACACACACACACACACACACACACACACACGTCTTCGCCTCTGTGCAACTACAAGGTTCGATTCCAAGGGGAATGCAATGGATGCACAGTGCCAGCTCCATGCCTGTTTGTGTCCTTGATCCTGACTGAACCACATTCAGGGCTGTGTAACAGAGTTCTGTAGAGTGATAGATTCAAGCTTAAACCAACCTCTGCTACTTTCCTGCCGTGTGTCCCTGGGCAAATTACTTCACTTCTCTGAGTCTCAGCTTTGCCACTTATGAATGCTGTGGTATGAATGCATCTCCAAAAGTCTGTATGTTAGGAGTTCAAGCCCCAGAATAACCTTGCTGAGAGGTAGAGGCCAATGCAAGGTGGTTATGGGTTAATGTCCTGACAGCGAGAGTGCACTTGCCATTCCTAGCAGGAGTGGACTTGTTAGAAGGGCAAGTTTGGCCCTCTCTTGCTTCTCTGCTCACTTGCCCTTTCCCACCCATCTGCCTTCTGTCGTGGCTGATGGAGCAAGATGGGCCTCACTAGGTTCCAGCGCCTTTTTGCTATTGGACTTCCAGTCTCCAGGGCTGAAGAACAAATCTCCATCAATTATCAATTACCCAGCCTCAGGTATTCTGTTAGAGCAGCAGAAAACAGGCTATAGCAATAACCTCATGGTGTTAAGTAAACACTCAGTTAAGTGGAAGTAGCCTGGCAAGGTGGTCCTGCCTCTCAACAAAGGAAGAAAATGAGTTAGAGCAACATAAAGACTCATTCCTAGCCACATGGTGCATTGGACATTTCAGCTGACTTGCAGGTTCCCAGTCTTATTAAAGCTGTGACCATGTCACTCAGCTACTTAAACTTCTTTATCTGCATCCCCATTGTCTTATTCTAGAGGCCAAAACTACTGACAACCTCCTGTGACTTGATTCCTCCAACCTAAACCTTCTTCCCTGGAATCTTATCTCTTCTTTTATCGCTTTCATTGCCTCAGCTCCACTGACTACTTTCAGTTCCTTGAATGTGCTACATACCCTTCTGCCCCAGGGCCTTCCCATGTGCTGTTTCACTTTTTGTCTTGATACTCTTCCAGAATAGCCACATGCTTCTTCCACTCTGCTCAATGCATCCTCATCTCACAGCTCTCTGCTTACACTTTCCCTTCCAAAGAAAGAGTCTTTCAGGGTCCCAGAGTTACTTCTCCTATCTTTTTTTACTTCTCTCATTTGTACTTAAACACATCATTAAATACATGCGAGATGATAATGACATGATAGTGACAGCTGTCACTCACAGTGGCCTGTGAACTCCTCAGAAGCAGAGGCCTCACCTTTCTTGAGCATTTTTCCATCCTCAGCCTTGTGACTCTCTCTGGCCCACATCAGGGGCTCCACACATAGTCGTCCACAGACAGGAGTGAATGGGTGAAGGGAGATTTGTACATATTCTTGTCCCCTCAGAAAAGGGTCAGAATCAGTCTCTGAAACGAAAGGCTTCAGTATCCACCACTACTCCATGCCATGGCTCTGGCTCACCCCAAGCTGGAGGAATGACTGGTAAATATCAGGCACTCTGGAAAATATAACCTGCTGGGCAAAGGCAAAGCCCTGATGGAGATCAAGGGATTTAGGCTCTAACCCACACCCACTCCTTCAGCACAGGATCCTGGGACCCTTGGTAGGGATCTGACATCAGCACAGAGATGAAATTGTCCTCTGTCCTTTCCTGAACAGCCAGCCCTCTGGGTTGGGTTCCCTACCAGCGGAGAACTGGGCACATCAGGAGGGTGGGGGCACCTTGGCAGCAGGATTGCAGATAAGTGGGGGAAGCTGCTTTGTCGGGAAGAAGTGGAGGGGAGGCTGGGGTTTTGTCGATTTTAGGAGCAAGTGGCAGGGGTCCCTCTGTGTCTTCCCATTAAAAACAAAACCAGGTCATCAGGGTCATGTGGGAGAATGGATGGGAGGAGTCCCCGAGTTGTGTAGCACATGCCCAGGCTGCCTGGCTGCCTACTTTGCAAGCTCTGTCCGCATGCAGCTGGTTTTGCACAACTGAGACCTTGATGCAGTCTGCTGTGCTTTCCCCTTTCTCCTTCATTCAAAGAGAGCTTTTCTCGATGACTCCAGGGTGCATCCAGTGGTCTAAGTTGAAGTCTGCAGAAGGCGGCTCCCCTTCAGTCCTCCTCATCTCCCACTATTCCAGGTCACCTGCTAGATCCTCCCTGGCACCCCTGGTCACTGCACCTTGTCCTGCTCTGGCCCCAGTCTGGTGTACTGGGTGACTCTAAGCCAGCTACCAAACCTTTCCGAGCCCCATTGTCTCATCTCTAACTTGGAGGACAGTAAGAATGGAGTAGTGGGGTGTTAATAACAACCACAAGGTGGGTGGCTTAAAAGAACAGATATGGATTCCTCCACAGACAAGAGGCCAGGAGTTCAAAACCAAAGTTGAGGAGGTTTCCCGGGCTCTGAGAGAGGAACCGTCACATGCCTTCTCTTCATTTTGTTGTCTCCCTGCTATCCTTGGTGTTCCTTGGCTTACATACAAGTTGCTCCCCTCTCTGTATCCATCTTCACATCTTCTTTTCTATCTCTGTCCTCTCCTCTTCTTACAGGGATACCAAGCTTCACTTCTAAATAGTGCCACTTTCTGAGGTTCTGGAAGTAAATGGAATTTTGGAGGATACTACTGAACTCACTATAGTAGGACTATGCAAGAAAGTTATTAGCACCGGTAAAAGTTGAATACTCCCAGTACCAGTGATCATAAATGGTGACAGGGATTGTACAAATCAACAGACCTCCCTCCAGGGCTGACTTAGCCACTAGACTGAATCAACATGGTTGAATCCTCCTTTCCCACGCTGAAATCAGAGCCCAAGACCCTGTGTGGTAAACATCAGGATGACAGAGGAGATACAGGAAAAGGAGGAGAGGGGAATTGTCCAAATGTGTGAAGTTATTTTAAGACAAGAAACGAAAAGGAAATATCATCCAGCATGGATGTGTTACTATTGTACTGGTAAGAAGACAAATACAGCCACACAAGGTCAGCAGAGCTCACTTAGCCAGCACCAGTCTCAGGAGGGCCATTCCAGAGTGGGTGTCACCGGAGGATGAGGGAAGCAGTCTGTCCCTGAGGCTTTCCTCCGCTGGGGGACACACAGATGAGGCAATGCCATCCCTGCCCTGCAGCAGTGCACAGTCACCTGGGGCAGACTGCTAAAGTTTGGAGGCCTTCCCCTAGTGGGTTATGGTCAGGATGAGACCTGAGGGTGAATGGGAGGCAGCAGGTGAGAGAATAAGTGTAAGTGTGGGGCGGGGCTCAGGGAGTCCACAAGAGGAGGCAGGAAGGGGCAGGACATTCCAGATCAGGACCAGCAGCTGCAGACTCTGGCAAGAAGACTGAGCTCAAGAGCTTGGCAAGGGTGGCCCGAGAAGGCAGGGCAGATGGACTAAGCTTTAGGAGGCCTTTATGAGGAGTGCAGATTTTATTCTGTGTATGATGAAAGCTGCTAGATTTTAAGCCAGGGAGGTAACCTGCTCTGAGAAGACATTCTATGATTCTTCCAGTAGTGGAGACCAGATTGGAGGGGGTGTATTGGGGTGGCGGGGAAGTGATTGCCTTTAGCTGGGTAACTGTAGTAGCCTCAGCCCACAGTACTGGCAAAAGACATGCCATAAAGTCAAGGGGTTTTGGAAAAAGAATGATTAACTCTTCTGGGGAGACCGACCTCAGAAGGTGAGTTGGGGAAAACACTCCAACAGAGATGGCGCCGTTAGTGTTTTGAAACTTAAATAGGAATTTGTTCAGCAAGTGACCGCTAAGAGACTTCTTCCAAAGATGAGACTAGCATATCTGACATCACAGGGGAACCCCAAGGGGCTGGACAGTCCTGGCACAGGAAGAGTAAAGTAGGGCCTGGCAAGAGGGTAGAATGCTGGGAAGCGAGTGGGGAGTGTAAGGAACTCCAATATCATACCCAGAGTCTGGACTTCATCTTACAGGCTATGGGAGCTACAGAAACCACACGCAGGTGGCCCCTGGCTTGTAACAGTTCACCTTATGATTTTGCAACTTTATCATGGGATGAAGTGGCACATGCTCAGCAAAATCCATCCGTCAAATTTTGAATTTGAGTCTTTTCTTGGGCTAGCAATAAGGGACACAAACCTCTCTCCTGATGATGGGCAGTGGCAGCTGCCTGTCAGCCATGCGACCACAAGGGGAAACAACTGACATGCTATTCTTTCGGGGATAAGTACCTCACAAAGCTCTGGGGTTAACAGCTTAGTCTATAGCCTGTGAGGCTAATGAGAGGTGGGGAAATCTAGATGGAAGAGCAGGGAGCTAGTTGGAAGTGCTCCAGTCACATGAGGCATACTCTTGATAGGGATACTAGGAGCCAAGCCTCTCCTCTTTCTCTTTTTGCTTCATGGCTGCCATGTGTTCCTGCCATCATGTTCTGCCTTGGACTGACCCAAAATCAACCAATCAACTGACCATGGAATGAAATCACCAAAACTGTGAGCCCAAAGCAACCTTTTTTCTTTTTAAAATGATTATCTCGGGCATTTTGTTATAGTAATGCAAAGGTGACTAATAGGTTGGTTGATCAGAAAGTTAGCTGTATTAAATGCATTTTCAAGTTATAATATTTTCAATTTATGATGGGTTTATCAAGACATACTCTTATTATAAGTTGAGAAGCATTTGCAGTTAGTTAACATATTTAATTCCAGTGATAGGACTAGGAACCCTTTTACAGGAAGAACATATGAGTGAGTTATTGAAATGCATTGTAAAATCAATTTTTTAAAAATCATCGGCTGACCTATAGGAGCATTCCCTGGGTCTCCCACCTCCCCAGTCCCTGCACTTGTTCCCTCTGATGTGTGAGTCCTGATGTCCAAGACTGTAACATAAAACAAAGAAGGGAGAAAATCTGGGTGGCTGAGAGACAATACTGCCCTTTAACTTAACCCAAACCCCAGAGGGGGCCCCAGCCACCTCGGGAGCAGGCAGGCTGTCTTTCCATCCTAGTGCTAACAAATTTTAAAATTTTTAAGGGACACTTTTTTCCTAATGTGCATAAGTGGGAAAAATTAGCTCATCAAATTCATTGTTTTTCATATAATGTTGTTAATGTGGAGCTAAATTACAAGAAATGAGTCACTTAAAGAAAAATAGTTTGCAAATGATGGTAAAAGATGTTGACTATTGGCTAAGGATGAAAGTTTTGCAAGTTCTGAGCACACTGGATGTCTCTGGGGAGAGTGGGAGTAGATGTGCAAAGCTATCCACCAGCCTGATCCATCGGGCACAGGTGATCTTTGAGACTGGCAAACGCTGCTTTTAAAAGGGGGCAGAATGGGATGCTGACACAGTGAGGCAGAAACTGGGATTGGGGCAGCAATGAATCGGAACTCGCTCTTGGCAGCCCTTCCTGCATGGAAGTGCTTTTTTCTAGGAATTGGCCTCTAATTTGCCATGATGGATTCCTAGACCAGCACAGGGTACAGAGAAGTTGGAAGCTGCCATCCTACTCACACAGTAAAATAGCAGCCATAATAACAATGAATATTGAATAGCTTGCTAATTCTGGGCCAGATCTGCTCTGTCTGCTATAAATGCACTATGGAATTTACTCCTCACCAACGTGGCAAGGTAGGGAATTTTACTCCTGTTTTTGCAGATGAGGAGACTGAGGTTCAGAGAAATCAGGCAAATTGCTCCAGGTCACACTTTGTGGGCGAGCAAAGGGTTTCAGCTTACATCTGGCCGACATCCAGGTTCAGAGTCTGAATGAGCAAGCCTCAGGAAACAAGGCCACAGCAGCCCCTAGGTTAGGCTGGGCTGCAGATGTGTTTGGTTTGGCTCACTTGGTGTTTAGTTTTGCTCTAATTGGTTGGCAACAGCTAAGAACTGGAGATTTCACTTGAAAAACCATTTTTCTGATTTCTCTAAGCACAGCTGTATGATAAGACCACCTTGGACACCCCACACACACACACCATGTCCTCGTCTGGCAAAATGGGTGGGGCTGGCCCTATAGCGAAAGCCTTTGCTCTGCACGTTTCTCCAGACCCTACCAGTCTGGGTCACCTCACTAACTACCACCACATTCAAAACTCATGGAGCAGGCATCTGAGTGGAGGACATCTACTCTTCGTGGTCCGTGGTGGGCACAAGGACAAGGTGGACCTCCTGATCCTGAAAGGTTTGCTCTATCCCCACTCCACCTTGGCCTCTCACTCCCTGAGGCCCTGGTCCACGTCCTCAATGAGGAAACAGAGGCCCAGAGAGGAGGTATGTATAATTTCCCTATTGCTGCTATAGTATACCATACATTTTCTGTCTCAAAACATTACACATTTCTTCTTCTACAGTTCTGGAGGTCAGAAGTACAAACTTGGTCTTATTGGCTCAAACTGACCTATCAGTAGAGCTGTGCGCCCTCTGAAAGAGAATCCATTTCTTTGCCTTTCCCAGCTTCTGAGAGGCCATCCACATTCCTTAGTTTGCAGTTCCTACTCCATCTTCAGCATCCATCATCAGCACAGCATCTTCAAATCTCCCTCCTGCTCCCCCTTATAAGGACACTTATGATGGCACCAGGCCCACCTGGGTAACTTGGAATAACTGCTCCAGCTCAAGACTTTTAGCTTTGTAAGATCTGCAAAGTCCACTTTACCTTACAAAGTGATATATTCATAGATTTTTGGGGAAGAACGTGGGCATCTTTGCAGCATTACTCAGCCTGCCACTGTGGACTTGCTCGAGGTACGGCGCAAGGTTTGGGACTAGCAGGGACCAAGAGATGAAGGGAGAGGGAAGGAAAGGAGATAAGAAAGAATTAAGATGTGTTATGTACATGTACTGGCTTCCTATCCGAAATGTGATTGCTACATACTGCAAACATGTACTAATGAAAACAAAAGAAATAGCAGGGAGCATTTTTCTCAGTTCCCTTTCTTGACATTACACAGTTTCCTTTAAAAGAAAATGCTTAAATTCTGATGTTTTCTAGGGAGCGGGCAGAAGTGGTCAGGGAAAAAGCTAAGTGAGAAAACCCCCAAATGGCAGGGAGCCAGGGCGTAGGGTTCTTGTGGTGAAGAGCAAGCGTGACACATACCAGGTATGTGAATGGGCCCAGGGGAGCTCCTGTGTTCTTGGGCCCTGGCAGAGACACCTGGCCCTGTCCCCATGAGCCCATCCTCCTGTCCCATCCCTCCCATGAGCCTCTCCTGACATCTACTCCTGAATGCTTCCGTTCAAACCCTCCACCCTCCAGGTAGTATCCAAATTCAGCACCCAACACTCACAGCCTGGATGGCTTGGCTCAGGCATCACCTCCACCCTTCTGATCTGGAGGGTTACCTGGCTCTGAGGCTAGGATTCTGGTCTTGTCGCCTGTCCACACCAGGCATTTTCTCACTTCACATACATTTTCTCATCTACTTCACACAAAGACTTGTGAGTGGTCAGCCCTGCTAGACAAATGAGGAAATGTGCCAGATGTGGAGTTGTTTTTCCAGTGCCACGAAACTACTCAGATCTGAGGTTTGAGTCCAGCTCTTTTGCCTTCACTGAGGTGACTCTTGAGACCGAGCACAGGGACTGTCATGTGCTGTGGTCTCAAAAAATGAGTCAGAGGGAGTGCAGATACGGGCTCTCTCTCCTGAGCATCCGACTCTAGCAGGCTCCCGTCCGGAAGCATTGTCAATTGAAAAATTGAAAACCAATGATATCGCCAGCCTCTGATGGCTTCCCTGGTGCCAGGAGAATAATTCATGGTTCATGACTAGGGCCTCAGATGACAAAGGCTGCCTGGATTTGGCTCCTGCCCAGCACTGGGATGCATTCTGCAGCCATGGCACCTGCAGGGACCTGACAGTGCATCTTCTGCCTGCTATCATCAGCTAGGAGGCCAAGGCAGGCAGCTTCACCTGTCTGCACTCACCCCTTCCTCTCCTTCACCTGGCTCATAAATGAGAACAAGCCAGACATGCAAGGCGACCCATGCTCACTCCTCAGAACAGTGTGTAAGTGGATGTCACCACAGGCCTAAGGGCTCTGAACCCACCGGTCAGTGCGGGCATTTCATCAGCTGTTCACTGCTAACCATCTCAATCGGCCCTGGATGCAGCCAGTGAACCCATGGCTGGCTTGTTCTCACCAGTGACTTGATTTGTCTGTAGCTGGTATTATTTTCTTGATGCATTTAGCAGGAGGGGCCCCTGGCCAGGGCAGCCTGCACAGTGCCTGGGCATTTCAGCCACACCCTGGCCCTCTGCTCCACTTGGTCAAACTCCAACTGTGTCCTTGGCTCTCTGCACACCTACACTAACAGCAACACAAACTCTGCTCTCAAAAGCCGTCTCCTTCCATTGTTTTTTGTCTCCACGTAGTTCGCACACAGAGATCCATTTTACTAAATCATCTATTTTCATCCATCCTATTTGTTATTAA
This sequence comes from Heterocephalus glaber, assembly GCF_000247695.1. Next base: position 15,693,353 of record NW_004624733.1, on the reverse strand, counting down.
CACATGCCAAGTATTTGCAATACACACACCTGTAATTTCATGTTATACATGCTTGTATTTTTCATGTTTGCAATAGACCTGAGATTTTATGAAAATACACTTTGCTAGCCTTCTTGATCAGTGCATCAGAAATGTTCATTCCTTCTAATACTGAACCCTCACTCTGAGCCTCTGAGGCCTCTCAGAAACATCCCTGTGATGATGTGGATGGCATTACATACTCCCTGAGGGTGTTTTAAACTTTCATTCATTTGACATATTTTATTGAATACCTACTATGTGTCGGGCAAAGGGCTATAAGTGGAGAAAAGGAGGATGAACAGATTAATGAGGTCCTTGCCTGTATAGAGTTTAAAGCTGAGAAAGGAGCAGGAGTCAGGTGGCATGAGAAAGTGTATACAGTCATCCTTTGATATCCTGGGGCTTTGTTCTAGGACTTCAGCAAACATCCAAATCCACAGATGCTCCAGTTCCTTCTGAAAGGGCACAGTATTTGCATAGAACCGCCACACATCCTCCTGTACACTCTTAATCGTCTCCGGATTACTTACAGTACCTAATTCTATGTAAGTGGTAGCTAAGTGCATTGTTCGGGAAAAAATGACAAGAACAAAGGGGTCTGTACAGGTTCAGTACAGATGGACTTTTTTTCAAATATCTTCCATCCGTGGCTGCAGAACCAGGGTTGTGGAGGACTCACACACTCACACACTGCCTCAGCCCTCTGAAGAAACAGGGTGGGGAGCTGGAGCAGAGAGCAGAGAAGACTTCAGCATTGCAGGGCAAGGTGAGGGGCCAGCAGGTTGCAGGAGGAGGGTGCAGCCCTGGGAGTCCGCCCGGAGGAGGCTGAGCTTGTGCGGCCCCTCTCCTGCTCTGGGCCTCAGTTTTCTCATCTGGAGAAGGGGCCAGGCTGCCTCCACCTTCCAGGGCTGTTTGAGGGGGAAAGGAGGAAATGCGCACGAGGGGTCTCTGAGTACAGAACAACTGCTCAGTGCACAGGTGGCACCGCATCCTTGGGGTCCTCCCTAAGAAGGGGTGGGGGGGGCAGGCTCAGTTTCGCAGCAGCCACTGGCAAGAGCTTGCCTAAGCTCTGAGCCCAGCCCCGTTGACGAGTATCTGATTTCAGTGTAAGTGAGTGTAAAGGGCTCTCGAAGCCAGGGCACTCCAGACTAGGTGAAATCCCAGGGGTAGGGGAGCGCGCGGACCCCAGTGCACACCACGGGTGACACAGGCGTGGTTCTTGGCCAGCGGGTGCAGAATGATGCACAGACAGACCTTCCCAGCCCCTTGTGGCTCGCACTGGTCAGACCCAGGCCCTGGCCCCTCTCCTGACCCAGGGGGCGCCCGGGAAGCTTCTGGATTTCTATCAGTTTCTAGGCAACGGCTGGACGGCGCGGAGAGGCTTGAATGTACATCTGCGCTGCACCTGGCCCTGGAAGGCGCTTTGGAGCAGAACTGGGGCTGACGCCGGGGCGGTGGGCCGGGGGCTGGGCGGAGGCTGCGTGAACCTGCGTGTGCAGATGAACGAAGCTCCACGGGAAGAGCTGCGAGATCGACCTGAAAGCTGAAAGAGATTCGACTTGACAGAGAGGAGGCGAGGGCGGTCTTTGGAGAGAGGCCCGGCGGCCTGTGGGGTCCGGGGGTGCTTGGCGAGCGGGCCCTGGGGGCGAGGGCGCTGGCGTCCGAGGGGCGGGGCGGGAAGAGGCTCCCCCGGGACAAAGGGCCCGGCGGCGGGGTGGGCGACGCTGCCCCCTGGTGGCTGAGCGCTGCGCAGCCGCTCCTTTGTTCTTGAAGAAGCGGTGCCGGGGCGGCCAAGAAGCCGGGTGAGTTGAGTCCGGGCGCGCCGCTCTCTGGCCACAGGGCGTGGGCTGGCTCAACAGTCCTCTCAGAGTCTCAGTTTCCCCAGTTGTGAAACACAGATGAGGAACCCTGGACTCGGGGTGGTGCCGGGATTGACTGTTACCTGCGCAGGTCGAGGCCTTCTCAGACTGGACCACACAGCAGCTCACACACATACACACATACACACCACCAGCTCCCGCGCCAGCTGCTGGAGTCTGTCTCTTCCTGGCGTGAGAAGCACCATTAAAGGAATTCACCACCACAGCTCTTTGTGAGTCCGGCGGAATTTACGAGTTGGAGGGAGGGAGGCAGCCCCAGGCTGTGCAGGCCGCTGGTGACCCCTCAACCTGCTCCTCCTCTCTTCCGATTCTTTCTCCTACCTTCACCCTCCTCAGCCTACGCCGAGCGCTGTATCTGTTCTCTGGAGGACGGAAAACCTCTTTGTTCCTTTGGCCTGCCCTGGCAGCCTCACCCTGCGCTCCCAAACATCGGTCCCTAGCGAATTGTGTATTCTCCCCATCCTCTCTGGATGAATGACTTTCTTCCCCCTTGAGAGGGGCACGGAGGGGAATTTATGCTCCTTATCTCCTTTCTGGTGACAGTTCTGTCCCCCATTCACCGGAAGCCATTGTTTAGGGTCCCACCAGATTGGGGGGGGGGGAGAAGGAAGAAATGGAAGGAGGGTACGACGAAAGAGAGGGAAGAAATACAAAAGAAAAGATGAAAAGAAAATTAGTTCATTAGCAGGGCTGTAAGAGAATATTACAGACCTTAGGAAGGCAGGCAGGCAGGCAGGCAAGGGCGGTGGTGGCGGTCAGTATTGTCTAGTACTGCCCCTTGCTGATATTTATGGGGTATAGTGACTGCACTATAGATAGTGCCCTGAGGGCTGCATATATAAAAAGTAACATTCAAAAGTCAGGGGATTTTCCGTGAATGCTTGTATTGCCGTAGCCTCTGGAAACTATGGCATGGGTCCACTTTCTGACTTCTGACAGCGCATTAGATCTGTGGCCCCACACTCTCCACTTTCCCACGCACTGTTCACCCTTAGCTGTGTGACAGCTTCAGGAGCTGAGCTGAGCGAGCAGCCTGCTGTCAGGGAAGAGCACGTTTGGGCCTAGAAGCCAAACCCCAAAGCCTCATGCGGGGGCATAGGTGCCTCTTTCAGAGGTGGTGAATACAGTGTGTGACCCTGGGATTAAGGGAGTGTAGTTACTAAATCAGTCCACTGATGAGTTTGGCACTGCCCTCATCCCAGTAGTCTTCTGGATAAGATAAGAGGAGCAGAAAGAAGCAGTTAAGGTCCCTTGTTGCTCTTGCTACCCTCTTGCTGCCATGAACTTCTTCGAAGCCCTTGTGCTGAGCCACCCTGCCTGGGAGCCAGCCGATTATGGGCAGACTGAGCTAAATAAACCTTTCCTCCTTTAACTTTGGGTGTTGAGTATTTTGTCTCAACAATGAGAAAAGTAAGTAACACGCATGGTAGAGGCACACATAGTAGAGGCACATGAAATAATTTGGGGCTAGAAGTCCTGGCACATGGGGCAGACCCTCTCTCTAGGCCTGGCTCTGTGCCTGTGAAGATTTCATCAAACATGACATCCACTTGGGCTCCAGCGCCTTCCTTCAACACTCAGGCCTCACCAGGGGAACCCACCTCCAGACAGCCTTTTGATGTCAGCACCCAGTGGGTGGCAGTGGGTGGCAGTGGGTGAGTTCTGGGCTCGGAGTCAGGAATTTGAGATAAACCTAGCTTCAGCTTTGCAGGGTTAGCTCTAACCTTGCGCAAGTGGTTTCCTTCTCCTACCCTCGAATCCCCAAAAGGGAATGGGGAGCAGGCAGGAGCAGCAGGGTCCGGGCGCCACAGTAGGGAGGGAGACTGAAATCTATGGAGTGTCTCCAAGTGCTGAGTCTCCGTGTATACCCAGTGGGTTTGAGTAAGATGCTACAAGGGCCCTCCTCTTGTTGAGCTTCATGGCAGCCCCTTCCTGTGTGCTGGGATTGGACCCATTGTACTCAGGGAAACTGAGGTAAGACAGGCAAGCAGATTGGAGAAAGATCTGGAATCTGAGCCAGAGCTGTGTCTAAAGAAGCTGTCATTTTCTCTCTGCAAGGCTGCTTTTGGAGAGGAAGACAGTCCCTCTGAGTACCATTTATGAGCAGCTAATCACAGCTTCGAGGTCAAAATTCCCCAACTCAACTTCACTGGCAGAATTCTGTGGACAAGAACAAGGAAAGGATGCAGGTTGTAAAGAGAGGCAAGTCTATTTCAGGGCAATTTGGCACTGGAGAGGAAGCCTGTGCTTATGGCTATCTGACCAAAATCCTTTGATTCTAAACCAGTTTCTCAGAGCACATGCAATGAATTAATGGGAAACTTTTCCTTTATTCATTTACCAACTCATTCACCCAATCCTCTGGTCATTCATTCATTCATTCATTCATTTGATCAGGATGTAGTTATCGAGTGACTACTAGTAGTAGCATACAGAGGGTTAGTGACTAGGGGCTCAAAGGAAGATGAAGCAAAGGGCCTGCCTTCCTGGAGTTTCCACACGCACATGTGGGGAGACAAGGTAAACACACAAACAAAAAGTGCAAGCCTGGCATGGGATTGTGAGCACTAAATAACAAGCCAGTCCAAGGATGCAGTCTGCCGGAAGTGAGGAGGACAGGGTGCTATGCATAAGCGGGGGGGCGGGGGGGAGCTCTGTTGCAGTGGCTCTTAGCAGAGGCCCAGAGGAGTTTAGGAGCTGGCTGGTTGCAATATGGGGAAGGGTGTGCTAGAGATAGGGAAAAGAAAGTACACAGTCTTAGAGCGAGTTGTTAATGAGTGAGGCGTGAACACTGAAAAGGAGAAGCAGCACCCAGCTTCCAGTGGGGATTGTGTGCAGGGGCAGAAGACCCTCAGTGACATTTTTGCCCTGGACTCTCCCAGCACTCCCTGGGCTCCAGGCACCCGGTTGAGTGCAGAAACTCGGTTCTCAGTACCATGATGCAGAGGCTGCCTCACCCCATCATCCCCGCTTACAGATGGGAAAGCCAAGCTCAAAAACTGGACAGGCTAGCAACTGTGAGCTCCTGAGCTGGCTGCCTCTGCCTGGTGGACAGAAGACACCCAGAGCTCTGCTCAAGTGTGACAACCTCTGAAGACTTGGTAAGGCTAAAGTTACCCTCTTCCCTATGTCCCTGCTGCTGCTGGACACGGCACAGGTTCTCCTGAGATGGGACTCACCAATATCCATCACCTGGGCTGCTGCAGGCTGACAGGCAGCTACTTCTGTTGCTCAGGACCAAGGTGGACACATCGCACAAATGGAGACCCCTCACCTCTTTTGTCAGGGTAAATATGCACTTATGTTTGGGGGGGACATTAGAAAATTGCCTTGTATCCTCTCTGTTTGCCAGACCCTGTGAGGTACTTATGCTTGTGCCCAGAGGTGGAAACTAAGGCTCCATTCACCCTTGTTTTCCAGTCTGAGCCTCTTAGGGGAAAGTGTGGGATGCACTTAAACACTGCCACCCAGGGTCTAACATTCATTTGCCACGTGATACACAAGAGCTGATTTGGAGATCAGTGTGTTCTTCCTGTGAAGTAGCCTGCATTCTCTGTGTCACCAGACTCTCCCAAGAACTGGAGGTGGCAACACCAAATCTACTGAAGTGGCTCAGAGAAGGAGAGACTGCTCCTAGAGACCACCCGGCCCACCCAGGTAGAGGCGGGGGTGGGTGGGGGGTGGGGTGAGTAAGACAGACCAGTCCCCTGTGAGGCTCCACACCCTCTCTCTCCAGTGCCACTGCTATTCGGAATGAGGGAACAGAGGCTGAGAGCATCACCTAGATCAGGACTGAAGTCCCAGCTTGTCCCCTACTCACTGGGTAGCTTGAGACAGTCACTCCGTTCTATGTCCTTCAGGGTTTATTCTGTTTATTTGCTCTACTTATGTAGACAAGGCTGGCTTTAAACTCTCGATCCTCCTGCTGCAGCCTCCTAAGTACTGGGATTACAGGCGTATGACACCATGCTCGGCCCTCAAGGTTAACGCTGTAAAATGGAAATGACAGTACAGCCTTAGAGAGTGAGCACAAGAATGGGACAAGATCATAAACATCCTGTGCAATCTATAATAATCCTAGCAGATGTTACCGAGGGCTCACCATGTGCCAGGCATGTTCTGAGCTGTCTGTGTTTCTTGTCACTGAGTCATGGCAAAGCCTCATGAAGTTAGTGCTGTTATACAGGTGGGGAAAACAGCTCCCAGTAGTGTGGTAGTTTGTCACAGCTCTTGTAAGCAGTGGAATCCCTTGGCCTAAAATGGTAGGTAGCATTCTGAGGGCTGTTATTGTTATTCTCAGTCTTGAAATCAAAGTTCTTTGGGTTTAAAGTTTCCATTTTCCTTGTTCTTCGCCTCCACTCCCAGGGGAGGGTTCCGGGTCCCGGAGGGGCTGGGATGGGCCCGTTACTGCTGAGCTGGGAATTCTGGCCCAGCCATTCCTGGCCCAGCGGGTGCCTTGGCTGTGCTAATACTGCCCTCCAGTGGTAAGGATTCAGCATAGCCCCTCGTGCACTGTCTCAGGCTGCACAGGCTGCATATGCCTCTGCAAATGATGGTGTTTCCTGGGAGAAGACAGAGACTCCTAGATAATTACAGCTGAAAGGTTTCCCTTGTGCTCTCAAATTAATCCATGTGCATGAATTTTCCAGTGTGAGGAGAAAGCAGATATTTGTGGGCTTCTGGGAACAGCACCTTTCCCTGAGAGTGGTGTTTTCAGCTCTTGTGGCAGTGACATACTGGTAAACATTGTTAAACTGACTTTCAGGGAGAGAACCCTGATTTGCAGCATTTACCTGCTCCCCTGGTGGAAACACTACCACCATGGCCGATTCCAAAGAACCAGTGTGAGACCACTGAATGCAGAGTTGCAAAGAGACACCCACAGTCAGCTCCAGGATGCCAGCCCCAGCTTGGTCCAGAGTGGGGCGCTGTCTGGGGAATTCATCATGCTTGGGCCTGTGGAGTCTTTCCCATGCTCCTAAGTATCTCTTTGTGCTCATATTTACATTTTTATCCATTGGGAAATTTTCTGATTGTTTTGTTTGGAAAGTAAGGAGATGATACCTTACACATTTCTCTGCAGCATGCTATGCTCCTTTTGGGTTCACATCTGTCTAGACTAGAATAGACAGAACATAGTTTACTCTGTCACTGTTCCTTAGAGGGACCACCTTGATGTAGTCAACCAGCCCTGGAGTGATCAACTGACTTCCTCCTTTATTTTTCCACATTTAGCGATGAAATAACAGCCTTCGTACATTTATTTTTAAATCTATATGGTAGATATTACAGAGTGATATTCCTGGACTGAAAGATAAGTGTTTATGAAGCTATAATATAAATTTCCAGAAATCCTTTCCAAAATAGTTGTGGCAATTAACACTCCCACACCAGTACATGAGGAAATCTATTTTCTCACATCAGGAAGGGATTTTTTGAGACTTAAAAATCTAGTGGATGAAAATAATATTGCATTTTATTTTATTTTGCATTTCTCTAATGTCAAATGAGTTGTGTTTACCTTTTTACACCCTTTGGTCATTTTTAGATTACACTGTTTGCCTTTTATTTAATAATTTATAGGAGCTCCTCTTATAGAGTCATGTGCCATATAATACCATTCTGGCCAGTGAGGGACCATATATACAATGATGATGTTAAAATGTTATAATGAAGCTGAAAATTTTCTATTGCCTAGTGACACCATAGCCATTGTGATGTCATAGTGTAACACATTAGGTGTCTGTGCTGATGGTGGCGTGAACAAACCTACTGTACAATTATGTACAGTGCATAACATTTGATAATAGTAAATGACTGTGTAACCATTTGATGTATTTACTATGCTATACATTTGTCATTATCTCATCATAATTTCACCTACTTATTACAAATGTTGATTGTAAGAGAGTATACCATGTGATGCTGGCAGCACCGTGTCCATCTCAAGTTTACTACATCTCTTCCATGCACAATACAATAGGCCGCCTTGAATGATTGATCTGGACTATATAGGTGTCAGCACCCTCTGTGATGTTTGCACATGGATAAAAACATCAACAGTCCATTTCTCCTGATGTATCTCTGTTGTTAAGTGGCACTGTGACTCTGTTGTGAACTATTGACTGTCTATTGTATACACAATACATTTCCTGACCTCTTTAAGAAGGTGCTGCTTCTCCAAAGTTATTTTCCTAAAATGCTTCTTGTTATTGTCATTTTTTTTGAATTTAGGTTCTTTGTGCATTTTGAATCTTTTCAAATTTTGATGTAATGAATATGGTCTAGTTTTCATTTTCTTCCAGAAATACAGTGCCATTTACTTCTTGTAGAAATGAAATACCACCATTTTAAACATTAAATTTCTATGTGAAGTGTATGTTTCTAAATACTTTATAGTGTGTCATTGTTTTCCTGTTGATAATTGTCCTATTCTACCTTTTTGTCTGGTGTGTTATCCTTTGTTCCTGTGGTGAGGCCACACTGTCTTTATTATGATAGCTTTATAGTAAGTGTAAGTATTTTCCCTTTTCAAGAATATATTCATATTAGTCAACTTTTTGTCACTGAAACACAACACCAAACACCTACAACTTAAAGGAACAGAGGTTGAATTTGGCTCAGGGTTTCAGGGGGTCCAGTTCATCGTCAACTGGCTTCAAGGCAGAAACATCATGGTGGAAAGACATGGTAGGGAAAAGATGCTTAGCTTATGGCAGCCAGGAAGAAGTGCAGGGTTACAATGCCAGAGAGGAAGGGGCAAGAGAAAGATACAGTACCCAAGGTCACGCCTCCATGACTGAGCCAGACACACCCAGAATTGTGCTTTACTAATCCCCCTGGCAGCTCCCAAGATGACATTACAGCTTAACTGTCATGATATTAAATTTTTTTGCATTTTTTATTCTATAAGAAATATGAATACTTTTTCCTTTGTCAAAACTATCGAGATCCCAATTGCAATTGGATAATTGGCATGCTAATGAATTGATATTAGTGTAGGCTTTTTCAGTTCCCTATCCAGGACTCTAACACTTTTCTGTGCTTATTATCAAAAGATCTGTGTAGCTTTATTCATTCATTGTAGGTGCTGGATTTGTTGTTTTAATTAATTTCTAGATATTTTTTCATTTGTCTTTGGAGTAAATAATTTCACTTTCATTCTTTTCTTGTTCATTTTACTTTAGAAAAAAGCCATGGATTGATTTCATCAGTACCTTTCAAGAAAGGTGTCGCTGGGAAGATTTGCTTCCCAAACCTTATCTTGCTATGAAGAGCCCTTGCCTTCCCCGGGCTCCACTTTGGGGATAGCAGAGACCATGCTTGGCTCTAGCAGCTTCTTGGGCAGCTGGCAGCTTTTCCCCACCTGCCAGTCTGCAGGGGCCCAGCAGGGCTGGCTCAGGAGGCAGCATCCTCAAGGGAACGGCTTGAAGAGTAAGCAATGTGTGGCCTCACTGCTGGATTGAGTGGCAGTCAGATGTGACTGCTGTCTGGGAACTAGTTCCTTGGCCAAGCTCCTCTCCTTGCTGAGCTTCTGTTTTCTCTTTTGTGAACTAGGGACAATAAACTCTGACTCACAGAACTTCATACATTGTAGGAGCCCCATGAAATTCTCTTTCTCTTTTACCTTCTTTATGAGGATAAATCTGATTGCTCATAACACCTACATCTGCTCTTCTGCCTTTTGCTATCCTCTACAACAAAGTCTTTAGAGTTCATCTCAAGGCTCCTGCCCTAGAAAGGACCATGGCTCACCTCTTCACGAGCTACTGACATTGAGTGAAATTGGAGTCATCCATGTCGCTCTGTCTTGTTCTCCTCAGCCATAAGTCTGCCTTTGGAAGCTGAATCAGTACCAATCTGGCTCTCACAATAAGAAAAAAATGTCCTTTGGGGGCTTCCAGAGACTTCTCAGAGCAGCAATTGCCTGCTCATTGTGCCCTCTTGTTTGCAGGCTACTGCAGGCCAGATAGGAAGTGAGATCAGGTGCTGGGCTGTGGTCCCTGACAACTCACATTCTCTATAATGACTGTTCACACTGTCATAGTGCAACTCAGAGAAGTCTTTTGGCATTTAGGAGAGTGATTGGCTCCCTTCCTGTTAGAAAAGTTTAGAAGGATTGAGGAGTCTCAACTATTTGGGATACTATTATTTTTTTCTCCATTCCTCCATTCATTCATTCACTCATGAGCTTACTGGTTTATTCTTTCATATGCTAGTCATTCAGAGCATACCACCAAGTTCTCTCATCCCAGAAAGAAACTATGTTAACCACAGTCCTCCAGAAAAAAAAAACAGAACTAATAATATAGATAGATAGATAGATAGATAGATAGATAGATAGATAGATTTATTGTAGGATTGGCTCTCAAGGTTATGAAGACAGAGAAGCTCTACCATCTACTGTCAGCAAGCTGGAGAACCAGGAAAACCATAAGATAATTCAATCAGAGCCTGAAAATGTGATAATCTGGGAGGCAACAGAGTGAGTTCCAGTCTGAATCCAACATCCTGAGAAGCAGAGGCACCAATGTTCAATGAAGGAGAAAGCAGATGTCTCATCTCAAATAGGAAGAGCAAATCTCCCTCCCTTTGCCATTTTCCTCTTACCTACTTGCCCTTCACCTGTTGGATGGTGCCCTCCCCACTTCCCAGGCTTCTGATTCAAATACTAAACTCTTTACTACACACTCTACAGGAAACATCCAGAAATAGAGTTTCCTGGCTATCTGGGCATCCCTTGCTCAGTCAAATTGACAAATAAAGTTAGTCATCACAGAGAAGAACCACACATGTTTCATCACAATAAATGTCTGTCAACCAAATGAGGAATAAATCAGTAAATATGAAAGTTCACATCCTTAAAGGAAGTACAATCTCATTGAGATGAGTGCTGTTGCACAGCTGGCGATGTGACTCCAACCTCTCCTCTCATGGGTGGAGGAGAAGCTGAGGATGAGGACGGGAGTCCAGGTGTTGATGGAGGCACAGTGGCACAGGTTGGGAGTTTAGAGGAAACTCTTCAGTCCATGCCACCTCCTGACTGGTTGTGTGGCCTTAGATAAGTGTGTTTCATTCTCTGTGCAGTGAGATTAATAAAGTCTACCTCTTAAATTTGTGTGCAAAGGGCCTGGCTAAGGAATGCTTTGGGGTACAGGGGGCTGCCTTATATGTCCTTATTATAGTTTAGATCCAGAATACCCCCCCAAAGCCTCATGTATTCAGAAGTGGGGCTTATGGAAGGTGATTGGATCATGGGGGTTCTGTAATCATCAGTGGGTTAATTCACTGATGGATCCACAGCTGAATGTGCTATTAGGAGGTGGGGTTTGTTTGGAAGAGACAGATCCCTGGGAGTGTGACCCAGAAGGGTATAACTCCCTCCCAGGCTCCTCCTTTCACTCTGCTTCTGGGCTGTCATGACAAGCAGCTTTCCTCCACCATGCCCCTCTGCTGTGCCATTTCTGCCTTGGAGCCAGTCAAATCTGCACTAAAACCTCCAAAGACCATGAGCCTGAATAAACCCATCCATCTTTCAGTTGTGAGTGTTGGATATTTTGTTCTGGCAATGAGAAAGTAACTAAGACATTCCCCAAGACACATATATGGATAAACAAGGCTTTCTTCTTGCTGCTCATGGCTGAGGGCAATCTTCTGGGGATACTTTGAGTTCTTCCCCAGGCAGGCACATTTCTTTTTCTGTGACAAAATGTAGCTGGTGGAATCTCTACATTTTATGTTCAGAAAAATCTTCTTGCTTTGGGCACTGTGGGCACTCTTTCCTGCTTTCCCTTGCTGATACAGGATTTTCTAATTTGTATGGAAAGTTTAAATAGCTTTCCCCACTAAGAGTGGCTAAGCTCCTTGGAGTAATGTCTGATTTTAGGTCTCAGGCACTCAATGTTCAGGATGCATCTATATCTTGTTATGGGTCGAAGGGAGAAGCAATCAAAGACTTCTAGAGAGAAAAAGAGAGAGGCCAAATTGAAGGGTCCTTCCGCAGTTAAAGGATGGGAAAATTTTAGCAGCAGAAAGAATAAAGGCTGCAACAAACTGAAATACAGGAAATACAGAAAAGCTTTGATTGCAAAATGATTCTACAGGTTCTCTTTGGAAGTTGCTAGGGTATTGGTTGATTATTCTGAAAAGTAGAGAGAGTATACCTTGCCTTTCCTCTACAGACAGTATTTCAGGGTAAGCAAATAGTCAATGAGGGGAAATTCTTTTTAGAAAAATCAAAGCTGAAAAGGGCAAGAGGAATATTAAAGCTGGAAAATCAACCTTTCATAATATCCAAAACTCAGCAATGGTCATTAATGTCTGCTAAGACTCTAAAGGAACAGATTGTTGTGGCAATTTAGACCTGATGGATCAGACTGCAATACTGTAGCTCATTGGACAATTTTAGCATCACTAAAGGGAAGGCATCCAGACATGGCATATCTCAGCAGGAAGGATGCAATGGGACCTGGCAGGGATTCTTGCCCAAAATAACTTAGCTGGGATTTAAGCAAGTTTCTAGCAATAAATTTTAAGGATGCATATAGAAGAGAGGAATTTGTAAGCAACATCAGTCAGCCACAGCTATAATGTGAGAAATTCTACAGGAAAAAAAAAATGACCCAGTTTCTTTCAGAAAGAAAGAATAGCAAGTGGTAGGAGAAGATTAGAGATTTAATCATTAAGAAATTAAAAGAGAATTAAGAAACCTATGAGAAAAAAGAAAACAATGTTGGATCCTGTATTTAGATCCCAATTCCAATAAACCAACTGTAAGATGACATTTGAGACAACAGAGAAAAATGAACATAGACTGGGGGTTTTTTTGGTACCAGGGATTGAACTCAGGACCTTGTGCATGCAAGCTAGGCGGTGGAACCACTGAGCTAAATCCCCATCCCAATACTGAGTATTTGATGCTACTCAGCAATATGGTTTATTTTGTTGGATATGATTATAGCTGTGCTTCTTAAAATAGTTATTAAGTCTGCTCCGTCTGGCTTGCACTGCCCACTTGCATCCAGGAGACCATGAGGACACCCCTCCTGCCCTGGGCAGGCACTCTGGCTGCCAGTTTGGCAGTGTAGTCAGATGTGGGTGGCTGTGCCCTGCTCCGTCTGGCTTGCCCCACCCACTTGACCAGAGCACCTTACTTGGTAAGTTCAAGGGATCATCGCCTCCCATTTGAACCTGGATTATTTTCAGGGGAAAGACAGCTGAAACCTGTAGTAGAACTTTGCAGAGTTCAACTCTGCAGGAGGACAGGGAGCTTAATTTGGGACTTGCAGCCAGAAATCTGTCCGAATCTCATGGGTCTGTGACTGGCTTATTGAGACTCATTGACTTATAATTGACGGTACCAAAAACAAAAATGAGAAGACATTTAACCAAGTCACAAACTCAGACTTCCACCCCACAAAAGACAATTTCTGAGGAAAACGAGGTGGAAAAGTCTGATAATCAACCACCACGTGGACACCCTGAACTGATAGCACAGGAAGTAACAAAACAGATCAATGAAGCTCTAGAAAAATTCAAAGCAGAAATAATCTCCCAGATAACTACAGAGATGGTGAGCAGAGTGAAAGACATAATTAGAGGCTCTAGAACAGAAACAGATAAAAAATAGATGAGCTCAGAAGCATGCTGGAAGCCAGGAATGCCCAGCATAAGAAAGAAATAGAAATCATGATTTCCCAACATAAGAAAGAAATGGAATCCATGAAACAGATTCAAGCAGACATTCAGGAGATTAAAAACTCCATTGAAAGCATGCATAGCAGATTAGGGGAATCTGAAGATAGACTATCAGATATAGAAGACAGGATTGTGGTTAAGGACCACAAAAACAGAAATTTCTTAAAAATAGTAAGTGACCACAAGAAATCAATCCAGCAGCTGCTAGATAATGCAAGGAAGAATAACATAAGACTAATAGGAGTCCACGAAAAAACAGGACAAAATACAACTGACATAAAAAAAACCTGTTCACAGAAGTAATAGTAGAAAACTTCCCAGACAGAGGTGGAGAATTGGACATACAGATAAGTGAGGCATATAGAACTCCAACTAGCCATGATCAAAAAAAGTAATCTATGCCTAGACACATAATAATCACGATTCCAGAAACCCAACAGAAGAACAAAATCCTACAGGGAGTTAGAGAAAAGAAACAAATCACCTATAAAGGAAAGCTCATCAGAATCATGGCAGATTTTTCAACACAAACCCTCAAGTCAAGGATAGACTGGAGTCAGGTATTTCAAGCCCTAAAAGAAAATAACTTCCAACCTAGAATGTTGTATCCTGCAAAATTATCTTTCAAAATCAATGGGGGAATTAGATACTTTCATGACAAAGAACACCTGAGATATTTCATGAACACCAAACCAGCACTCCAAACAATACTAAGCAATATCCTAGAAAAAGACAAGGAAGATCACAACTCCATGAGGTCCAAAAGAGGGAAGACACCAGGCAAGGTAAGAAACTAAAAGTAAATGGGAGTGGGGGTGGTGGCGGGGAACAAGAAATAAAAGAGCCACCAATAGTAAAACATCATGACAAGGTTGAGTCAATATCTATCAATTATAACAATCAATGTTAGTGGTCTCAATTCACCAATCAAAAGAAATAGACTGACACAATGGATTAAAAAGCAAAATCCAACAGTATGCTGTATATAAGAAACACACCTAACTCAAAAAGAAATACATAGCCTGAAAGTAAAAGGATGGAAAACAGCTCTCCATGCCACAGGAACCCAGAAAAAAGCAGGGTTAGCAATTTTATTTGCAGACAAAATAGATTTCAAACCAAAACTAATTAAGAGAGACAAAGATGGTCACTACATCCTTGTGAAGGGAACAATCCAAGAGGAAGAGATGACAATTATAAATATATATGCACCAAATATAAAAGCCCTCAACTATACAAAACAAATATTAATGGACATGAAAAGCCAAATAAGCTCTAATACAGTAGTAGTGGGGGATCTCAATACCCCAGTATCACAACTAGACAGATCATCTAGACAAAAAATTAACAACAAAATTCTAGAACTGAACCAAGCTATTGAACAAAGGGACTTAATAGATGTTTACAGAGTGTTCCACCCCACAAAATGAGAATACACATTCTTTTCAGCTGCACATGGGTCATTCTCCAAAATAGACTGCATACTAGCTCATAGGACATGTCTAAGTAAATGTAAAAGAATTGATGTTACCCCTTGTATATTATCAGACCATAGTGCAATAAAATTGGAGATCAATGACATAAGAAACTGCAGAACTCCCACAAACACATGGAAATTAAATAACACCCTCCTGAACAACCAATGGGTCACAGAGGAAATTAAAGAAGAAATTAGATAGTTTCTACAAGTAAATGATAATGCCAGTGCAACATACAAGAGTCTATGGCACACAATGAAAGCAGTTCTACATGGGAAATTCATAGCAGTCAATGCTCATATTAGGAAAACAGAGAGAACTCAAATAAATAACCTAATGCAGAACCTCAAACTCCTAGAAAAAGAAGAGAATAACAAACCTAAAGCCCAGACAAGAGAGGAAATTATAAAGATCAGAGCAGAAATCAATGCAATGGAGACTAAGAACGATACAAAAAATTAATGAATCAAAGAGTTGGTTTTCTGAAAGAATAAATAAAATCGATAAACCTTCAGCCAACCTTATCAAAAAAAGGAAAGAAAAGGCTCAAATCCATGCAATCAAGAATGAAAAAGGTGAAATCCCAACAGATCCAGCAGTAATTCAAAGCATCATCAATACCTACTTCAAGAAGCTGAACTCTAATAAAATGGAAAACACAGAAGAAATGGACAGATTCCTAGATACATATGAATTACCAAAGTTAAATAAAGAAGACATAGAAATTCTAAACACCCCAATTACAATGAGTGAAATTGAAAATGTAACAAAAATTACCAACAAAGAAAAGCCCAGGTCCTGATGGTTTCACTGCTGAATTCTACAAGACATTTAAAGAAGAACTATCACCATTACTCTTTAAACTCATCAAGGAAATTGAAAGGGAAACAAAGGTTCCAAACTCATTCCTGGAAGTAAGTATTACTTTGGTTCCAAAATGGGAAAGACACAACCCAAAAAGAGAACTACAGGCCAATCTCCCTAATGAATACTGATCCAAAAATCTTCAACAAGATACTGGCCAACAGAATACAGAGTGTCATCAAGAAGATCAGACACCCTGACCAAGTTAGATTTATCCCAGGGATGCAAGGATGGCTCAACATCTGTAAATCAATAAATGTAATACACTATATTAACAGAGTCGAGGACAAAAACCATATGATCATCTCAAGAGATGCAGAAAAGGCATTCAACAAAATCCAACACCCATTTATGATAAAAAACGCTACAGAAAATTGGAATAGAAGGTCTTTATCTCAACTTGATTAAGGCTATCTGTGAAAAACCTACAGCCAACATCATACTAAATGGTCAAAAACTGAAAACTTTCATGCTAAAATCAGGAACAGGACAAAGATGCCCACTATCACCACTCCTGTTCAATATAGTTCTGAAAACATTAGCCACAGAAATTAGAAAAGAGAAAGAAATAAAAAGAATAAAAATAGCAAAGGAAGAAGTTAAACTGTCATTATTTGCTGATGATATGATACTTTACATAGAAGACCCAAAATACTCTGCCAAAAGACTTCTAGACTTAATTGACAGATTCAGTGGAGTAGCTGGATATAAGGTCAACACTCAAAAAACAATAGCCTTCTTATATACAAATAATAGACTCACTGAAAGAGAAATCAGGGAAACAATTCCTTGTACAACAACATCCAAAAAAATGAAATGTCTAGGAATTAATCTAACAAAGGAAGCAAAAGACCTCTACACTGAACACTATAGCACTTTGAAAAAGGAGATTGAGGAGGATATAAGAAAATGGAAAGACATCCCTTTTTCCTGGATAGGAAGAAACAATATAGTGAAAATCACCATACTTTCAAATCTATTATATAGGTTTAATGTAATTCTGATTGAAATTCCAACAATATATTTCACAGAACTAGAAAAAACAATCCAAAAAATTCATTTGGAACCAGAGACCTAGAATAGCAAAAGAAATTTTGGGTAACAGAGATATGGCTGGGAGTATCACAATCCCCAACTTGAAACTATATTGCATAGCTATTCTGATAAAAACAGCATGGAACTAGCAAAGAAACAGACCTGAGGATCAATGGAATAGATTAGAAGATGTAGAAACAACTACAGATATGCTCAGCCACCTCATCTTTGACAAAGGAGTCAACCATCCTCATTGGAGGAAAGATAGCCTATTTAATAAATGGT
>NW_004624733.1:15644119-15675255 GCF_000247695.1 Heterocephalus glaber | reverse complement strand
AAAGAAGTTTTTTTTTTATATAAAATGGAGTACTATTCAGCCATAAAGAATGAGAAACTAGAGACATTTATAGCTAAATGGATGCTTATTGAGGCCATCCTCTTAAGTGAAATAAATAGGACACATATGTGTAAATACCGAATAGTTTCTCTAGTGTGAGATACTGAAAGTGTAATTAAGGATACACATGGATGAAATTGCCTAATAACATATTTCTTGGATTGTGTTTCCATTGCGTGTCATATGACTGTATCAAAATTTAAATTAGGGAGAAGATTGTGTGGAGTCTGCTAGCCAACTGGAGTTTTTTCCAGACCACTATTTGTTCAGTGTTGCTTTTGGGGATCTTTCTGAAACAAATCACATTCTCTGGTGTCTTATTGGTGCTTCAGATGCTTTTTTAAGTTATATGGAAAAATGTTTAAGTGCTTTTGTTTTGTTTTGGTTGAATTCTGTATTTTAATATTATTGTAGTTTTTTTTCCTTGCATTGTTCTTCTTTGAATGGTTTTAATTTTTGTATGTGTGTGTGTTTGATAATAAAGATTTTTAAAAAAGTTATTAAGTAACTGAAATTCATAGCAAAAAACCCCCAAATCTAGGCTTTCTGACTAAACATGAACTGATACTCTCATTTGGTTTGCTACTCTTCCTGTTGATGAAAGCAACACTGCCCACGTGGTGGGAAGGGAAGGAACCTGAGCACTTTCTCTTCTCCTCTCCATCCTGAACCCTCCCTCTTTGCTCCTCTCAGGTCTCGTCAGACCCCTTTGATGTCTGGCCTCTACCCACCTCTCTCAGACTCTGGGGCATGCTCACCCCTCATTTGGTAGCCATATCCCTGTGTGCCCCTGCTAGATCCTTCTGTGTGTAGCAGCCAATATGATCCCACCTTGACTACACAAGTTAGGATAACACTAGTCCCTGTAAGACACTCTAAAACTCTATGGAGGAGTCCATGGGATCCTATTTGTGTCTCCTGTCACAGTCTGATGTGAGTGATGCTGTTTGGCAGGAGCCTTCCTTCCATGAGGCCATTCAGGAGACTAGATGCCTTTCATCTTATGGTTCTCTCTTCTTCCAGGATCTTAAAATCCTCTGCATCCAGTGGAAGGAGAGGATAGTGCTAAGAAGAAACACCTGATTCAGAAGAGCTCAGCACACAGGCATCTGCCCAGCTTTCACCATGGGAGTTAGTCACGTGGTCTACAGTGCAAGCAAGGCAGCCTGGGAGATGTAGTCCTGTCTGAGCTGGACAGCTGTCCTCCCAGAAGAATGCCACCTATGCAACTCCACTTGTGGAAGAAGTAGCATATGATAATATGCAGAGTGAGATTAGAACATTCCTGGTACATCAGTAGTAAGTGCAGTGCAGGTGCAGAAACAATAGAAAGTAAGACTGCTGGAATCTTAGCAAGAACCCAGGGAAGATGAAATGAATTGTTGCAACCACCATTGTATTTGTCACAAATTTGCCATGCACGCTGGGTTAGCATGTGTGTGTGTGTGTGTGTGTGTGTGTGTGTGTGTGTGTGTGTGTGTGGTCATATGGATGGTCCTCAATTTACTTGTGATTTTTTAAACTTATAATGGTATGAAAGTGACACATATTTGGTAGAAGCAATGAGTTTCAAATTTTGATCTTTTCTCAGACTATCAGTATGCAGTACAGTGGTCTATAGGATCATGAGGATGTTGGAAATAAGCCCTCAGACTCAAATTGTCAGTGCTGGAAAGAATGCACTCAGACTCAGGGCAAGAGGTCTCAACAAGGCAAGTTTTTATTCCTGCAGGAGGCCTGAGGTCGCAGGTGCACAGAACAAAAAAGGTTGCCCCTTTTATCCCTAACACAGGAGAAGTATCTGTCCTTTAAATTAACTGGCTGAATTCAAAAGCCTACAACCTACCCAGGTTGACTAGTTTAAGCTGTGTGAAGGGTTGCTGGGCAGGGTTGCAATGGGAGGAGAGAGTGAAGGTATGGGACACTGAAAGTCCTTGGCTGTTGATAAGTTATCTTTGGCTGTTAGCTATGTTCTTGGAATCTAAACCGAACAAGCATTTTTGTAATTCAGTGTGCTCAAAACAAAGAGGAGGGGGGATGCATCCCAGAATGAACTAGAGTTTAAGATGGAGACACTCTCTCGTTCATATTTTTTATTGAGAAATCCTTGTTTCTCACAGGGAGAAATCACTGATACTCCATAGTGTGTGTGTTGCTAGGCTAGCATGTGGAGCAGGTTAGATGTATTCAATGCATTTTTGACTTACAGTATATTCAATTTACAATGGCTTTATCAGCACACAACCCCACTGGAAATCACACACACACACATACACACACACACACACACCAGTTTCACTTTAAGAATATCCTTGATGAAGCTGCACAAATTATTAATTTTATTCAATGTCAACTGTTGAAAATATAATGTTTTAGTATCCCATGTGAAAAATTGCAAGTAAGGATAGAGCATTTTTGTTTCATGATCAAGGAAAATAGTTTGTTGAGGAAAAACACTTCATTTTTCACTTGAACTAGCCACTTATTTTGTGGTTGATCATTTCATATGAAATCATGACTGATAAATAAATCAAACGAGAATTTGGCATTTTTTTGATAACTCATAAAGTTAGCTTGATACTTGAAGGAAAAAAAAATGACAGTATTTGTTGCCACTGACAAAAATTTGGTCTTTCAAGTAAACATTACAATTTGCAGAAATCTATCTCCACCATCATAAGATTGACAATTTCTCAATAATTGCACACTTTTCTGATAAGACATGTGGTAAAGTTAGTGTTATCTTTAAATATCTGAAGATGAACTGTGGTCACATTTGGAAACTTTGCATGATTCTGTGAGCTTTGGATGACTCTGCAAAACAATATTTTCCAAATGGCCAGAGCATAATGACAAAGTCTTGCATAAGGAAAGATTCATGCAGGAAAGAACAATGGATTTCATATGACAGAGTAGAAAACAATTCAGTGATACGGTTTCAAGTTCCAGGGCTACTGTAACTTAAAACCTGAAACCATTTGTCAATGTTGAGTGTACATAATTTCAAAGAATATGCAGTTACCTGAAATGGGCTATTTAAATTACTCCTTTTTCCAACTTTTTCGGTTTGTGAGGCAGTTTTTCTTCATGTACTTCAATCAATATATGAGGTGTGATTGAAATATGTGGCAAATGTTTAAATGAAAAATTTTATTACAGTAATAGACACGTTACCATGAATCTCCCTCAGAATACTCTGCCTTACTTCAAACACACTTATCCCATTATTCTTCTCACTTTCTGAAGCAATTCTAAGGTCTTTTATGAGTGTTTTTACAAGGTGATTAAAAAAAAATACAGTGAATACTGCTAGTGCCATCCAAAGGCAATCAGACTTGTAAAAATACTGTGGTGTGTCTTCATCCACTTTTTTCACAGGTTCTGGCACCATGAGGTTTCTGGCTCTTGCCCAACCTTCAAATGCCCAAGAAAGGTAAACATTTTGAATCAATTCAGGACATCAATGCAGCCAGGACAGCACAACTACAGTCATGAAAAAGGACTTCCAGAACTGCTTTAAAAAGTGGCAAGAATGATGAGTAAGTGTATTCAAAGCAAGGAAAGTATTTTGAAGGGGATTAACGGCAATTTGTCTTTTACTGTAATAAAATGTAAACACTGTTTTTTGCTCATACCTCATATCTCGACAGATTAAATGAAGAACAGAAATGAGAATCCAGTTGTCTTCTACTAATCCAGATATTAAAGCTATTTATATACACACAAGAGAACAGTGCAACTTTTCCACTAAATTGTCTTGTAAAATACAAATAGGTGATGAGTTATAGAGTGAGTTAAAATAGGTATATGGATTTATCAATTTTAACTGGTAATGCAGTAAATATGGATAAATGTAATTCAATAAACAATGCTAGCAATTAAAACTAATTTAATAAGAATTAATAAATAAATAATAAATATAAAAATAATGGATAAAACAGTAAAAGCAATTTGAAGGAATGCAACCAGAAAGTTTAATAACTCTCAAAGGAATGACATCTGATGTGTTCCAGGCTGCCTTCTGCTTAGCTGTGACAATTGCTACACTGCCTCATCAGTGGCTCATGTTCCAGTAACTGATGAGAATTCACCATGCAGGGACAAGATCCAGGTCACAAGGCAGGAGTTCTTTGCACAACAACAACCAGTTCCCTGTTCCCTGCCCCACGGAGTAGAGTGTCTGCCCAAGTAAATAGCCAAATCTCCATGCACATGTGGTCAGAGTGGGAGTGTAAGTCCTAAGATTGCTGACACTGATCAGGTGCCCACAGTGAGGGAGACCCCTTGTACCAGTAGGTGTTTATTAGACTCTCTGGTAAGGACTTCCTCTGTGCCTGGCACTGTGCTGGCACTGGGGTGATAGAGGTGAATGACAGGGTGGGGCGGTCAGCAGGCCACCTCCTGAGAGGCAGAGGGCTTGGTAGCTGGGTTCACAGAGGTTGCTGCTGGTGGCCGGAGTTCAGATCCCTCTTCTGCCATGGGATTTTCTGAGAATCTACACAAGGTGTTTAATGCCTCTGGCTTCACTACTTGTCTCATCTATAAAACTGGTATGGTGATGTTTACTTTGTGAGGTTGTTGTGAGCATTTAAACACATTAACAGAGATAACCAGTGTCCTTAGGACAATACCTGGCATGGAGTAAACATGATGTGCTTGCTTTTAATCAATAATTTTTCCTGCTTTTTTTTTTTTTTTTTAATGTGTGTCGATTCTCTGCCACTCCCAGGGCTACAAATACCCTTTATTCTTTTCTGCAGGTTCCCTCACCACTGACTAGACAATGAGAACATACTGTAAGATGGAAACCCTCTTCCTTTCTTGCCTTTGGACAGTTTTGTGAATCATGTGACCATAATAAGAAGCCAAGAGAATCTAGAAGGACATTGTCAATCTGCTGAATTAACAGATCCTGAGTCCACCTGGCTCTTGGGTATTATACAGCAGCTAAAGCTCAGAAGCTGAATTATTGCCCAATGACAGACAACTTGAAGGAGGTGGGATGAGATTCTAACTCAGGTCTCCAAATCAGGTAAATATAGAATACACATTTCAATTTGACTTTAAATTTTGCACTTATTTTTATTGGCTAATCTGTTAATCCTATAGAGTGGATACCTTGTCACCCTGCAGAGCTGCACTGAATTGGCCCAGTGTGCCAGCTGCCTGCATGACAGAGACAAAAGCAGATCATTTAGTCAAAGATCTAGCATGGGGATAAACTGAGTGAGCCAGGAGTGCCTGTCTCCCGGCTGGAGAGGAGAGAGGGATGGCAGCTGCACTGGGACAAATTTCTTAACCTTTCTGACTCTTATTTGCTCTTCTGCAAACTAACAATAAAATGAGCATTCGCTTAGCCCACTATTCCACTGCTGGGGATCTTCCCCAAAGAATTAAAAGAATCATACCACAGTGATATATGTGCGCCCATGTTCATAGCAGTACAGTTTGTAATAGCTAAAACTTGGAAACAGCCCAAATGCCCATCAACTGGAGACTGGATAAAGAAAATGTGGGTTTTTTTATAAAATGGAGTACTACTCAGCCATAAAATATGAAAAATTAGAGACATTTATAGTTAAGTGGATGCACATTGAGGTGATACTCTTAAGTGAAATAAATAGGACACACATGAATAAATACCGAATAGTTTCTTTGTTGTGAGAAACTGAAAGTGTAAATAAGGACTAAATGTATAATAGGTAATGTGAAATAGGAAGAAAAGGGGCAAAGGGGAAGGAAGTGGGAGGGCTAGGGGAAAGGATAGAAGGGAATGGGATTAATATGAGAAAATGGAAAAATAGGAACAAAATCTTTGTAAATAGGGAGGAATGGAGGGGTTGAAAGGAGGGCTGGGAAAGGGTGAAAAATAAGAACCAAGAGAGATTATGTAAAGGTGCAAATTTCCAATGATGAATGTCATTATATTGTATACCTAAAATGTACCAATGATTAGAATGAATAATCGATAATGTAAAATAGGAAGAGAAGGTCCAAAGGGGTGGGGGTAGTGGGAGGGGCAGGGGAAAGGAAAGAAGGGAAAGGAAAAATGATGAGAAATGGAAAAAATGGAAATAAAGCCTTCGTAAATAGGGAAGGGTGGAGGGGGTGAATGAAGGGCTAGGAATGGGGAAAAAATAAGAACCAAGATGCATTATGTAAAGGTACAATTCCCAATGAGAAATGTAATTGTGTTGTATACCTACAATGTACCAATAAAAGAATTTAATAAAAGAAAAAAAAACAAAAAATTTTTTTAAAAAACCAAAAAGAAAAAGAAAGAAAACTATGAGATCATATCTGTGCAGTGATTGGCAGTAAGTGCTCCATAAAAGCCTTGGGGCTCAGCTAAGTCTTCCTCCTCCTCTTCATAATGCTCTTAGGTATTACTACTTGTGTCATCATTGGCATTATACATTAAGCAGCCCTAATCTGAAAACCCAAAACCCAAAATGCTTCAAAATCTTACACCTTTTGAGCACCAATGTGACACCACATCGGAAAATTCCATGCTATGAAACTTTCCTTCATACACAAAATTATTAGAAATATTGTATAAAATTATGTTTAGGCTATGTGTAAGGTGTTTATGAAACACAAAAGAAGTTTGTGTTTGGAATAGGGTCCTACCTTTAGGACATATCATTATATATATGCAGCTATTCCAAAATTTTAAAAACGCCTCTGAAATCCAAAAAAACCTGGTCCCACGCACTTCAGGATCAGGGGTAAGGGATATTCAATCTGTATTTTTTTTTTATTATCCAGCTCCCAAGGTCTCTCCCTTGAAGTGGCTTGTCTTCATTCTGCCAGGAGAGGGCACCCTTATCTAATGAAGAGGCCCAGCAGTCTCCCCAGCCAGATACATCCGGGCATTTAATAATACATCTGGGATCAGGTTTCTCTGCCAGGCCTGAGGGCACTTGGGAGGGAGCCCTTGTAGCGTGTGCCTCTGGGCCCCAGGTCATAAATCAGTTTATCAGGCCTCCAACTGTTGTTCTTCCATTCATATCAGAGCTGTCCCAGTCAAAGAGCCTGGCCCTGGCCTGTTGTTTGGGGGCTTGTTCTGAAACTCATTTGAAAAGAATAGGTATGAAATTTTCTAAATCGAATTAAAAGGCCAGGATTCTAGCTTGAGTCCACCTTGGAATCCTGACAGGCCTGGACCTGTTTGGAATGAGCTTGAGCAGATCCCTTTAAGACTCAATTTAGGGTGATTTTTAGATTTTTGTTTTGGACTAAAGGAGAAGGCAAAAGTGGGAGGATAGTGGCCAGGACCCCTGGTCTGTTTTGAATGCTGTCCGTGGGGCTCAGCTAAGACTCCTGCCTGAGCCCTGTGGGCCTGTGAAGCAGGGGCTGTGAGGAGCTGCTTTGACTAGGGGATCCCTGAGCCAGGCAGCACCTTCTCCTCGGGAATTAACGACAGTGGGTTGGGGTGAAAGACAAGGGGACTGCTGTGGCAGATCTGGTAAGGCCCATCCAGGGCTCCTAGAAATATGGGAAAACAAACTTTATTGGCTTATTGTTATGGAGGCTGGAAGTCCAAGATAGAGGGCTCACATCTGGCAGGGCCTTGTCGCTGTGGCATTCTATGGCAGAGGGCAAAGGAAAGAGCAATGAGAATGAGCAAGTGGAGGTAGGATTCATCCTTTTATAAGAAACTCTCTCCCATGATAACTAATCCGCTTCCAGGGTAGTGGCATCAACACGTTCATGAAGGCAGAGGCCGCATGGCCTGCAGATTCTTAGAGGTCCCACCTTTAACACTGTCACAATGGCCATTAAATTTAACATGCATTAGGGAAGGGTAGACGTTCACACCATGGTGGTTGGCATACTTTTCACTTCAATGAGTAAAGGCAGAAGTGGGCAGTCATTTTCTTGCTGGGTCTGTAGATGATGTAACATGGTCTTAACTAGGGAAATGTCTTGAACCTTGTTATGGCAGTAGAGTGTAGAATGCTAGATTTGGAGTTAGACATTTATGAATCAAAACTTGGATCCACCTTTACAAATACAGTGTCCTCAGCTCTTTGAGACACTGTTTCTCTCATGTGCAAAATGAAAGTAAAGAAACTTCACTCTCAGATCTTTGAGCTTAATAAAATATTCTGTGAATGTGCTTGACACAGTAAGGGGTGCCTGTTCATCTTCTTCTTTTTTTTAATCTCTTTTTCCTTTTCTTCCCTTCCATTCCCTTCCCTTTCCTTAATTTCTCTTCTCTCCCCTCTCTTATTAATTCAAAATAAACTCTAATTCCTGATGTGGTCATTTTGACTATGCTAATAACCAAAGTGCACTTGTTCTTTGCTAAGTCAATTCACAGCCATCGTGATGATTAGAATCAAATGTGCATTCAAAAAGTAATAATTTCTGTGCATCTGGTAGACACAGCATCACTGCAGCTGGACTGTTCCATTACGAAATCAAGATAGGCTAGGGATCTCCACAGACACATCTGGTTTTCATCAGTTCTCCATGAAGCCAGACTTTTGCTCCATTTTGTTATCATTGCTGACCATACCAATTTGCTCCTTCAAGTCTACAGCTTTCACATCCCTATTTCGTGAAAAGGACAGTCAAAGAGCTGAGCCTAAGAGAAGTTAAAATCTGTTCTGAATAAAACAACACATGGTGTGTGTTTGCCGGAGATGGGGAAAGAATGTGCACACAAGATGACCAACAAGAGACCCACCTGGGGAAGCTGGGACGAGGTAAAAAGACCTGGTCTTCATGTCTGCAGAAAGGTGTGTTTATGTCCTTCACAGCTAAAGGGCAAGAGGAAGACGATGTCCTCTGCAAAGTCATTTTCCTTTCCAACAATGCAAGAGTAGAGTTCCACTTACAAAAGTCAGATGCCACTGCTATAAATGCCATCCATATCTGCGTAAAGATAAGAGTTAATGAGCACCAGATGGGGCAACCTGTCCTCATTTTTCGTACTGGGGGTCGAACTTGGGACCTTGAGCTTGTGAGGCAGGCAGCGGCACCACTGAGCTAAATTCCCGGCCCCAAGAATAGTGCATGAAATACAGAAAAACAATCACAGTGTAGAAAGCAATGTAGCATTTTGGTAAGGTCATGTTTTTACTCTTCTTTAGCCTATGAACAAGTGTCTTAGGCCATTTTCTCTTGCTACAAAATACGTGAGACTGAGTGATTCATAAAGTATAAAAGTTTATATGACTCACAATTTTGGAGGTTGGGAGCCCCCAGAGGATGACACTGCCATTTCTGCTGCATCATACATGGCAGAGGGTATCACATGGTAAGGCAGAGCAAACGTCCCCTTCCTGTTCCTTTTTCCCCTTCCTCTTCTTCCCCCATCCTTCTCCTTCTCCCTCTCTCCTCTTCTTCCCCTTCCTGTTCTTCTTTCTTCTTTTGTCACTAATGCTAACATGGGACCCCACCCTCATGGCTTCATCTAATCCTAATGACCTCCCAAAGCCCCAAACTCCAAATGCCATCATCATTTGAATATGGGGATTGTTGTGAATGTGTGGACTTCTGGAGGGCACTTTCAAACCAGAGAAGGAGGAGCCTGGAGGGGACAAGAAAAGATGCTGATTCAGGGCTGATCCCATGAAGAGAAGGGGAAAGAGAGGAGGGTTGAGTAGAGCATCTCAGACTGCAATGCAGTTTCTAAAACCATTTTGGCCAGGCCAGTGGGGAAGCCTAGAGCAGCCACCAGATGGAGGGGACTCACATGAATGAGACAGCACTGTACGCCCCGCTGCCCAGTCATTGGCTGAGAGCAAATGTGGTGAAGAATGCAGCAGGGCTGTCAATCAAGTATGCTCCCACAATAGTCGATCTGAGTGGCACATTTTTACAGCCATCACAGGAAAAGACTTGTGGACTCACAACCAAAAAGTCCAGAATTAGAGTTCCTTCAAGCATAAATGTATGCACGTTTTCAGATGATATTTCTCCGTGTCATGGCTCTGCTTTCCTTGGAATGGGCTCCGTTTTCCAAAAGGCATTCTCCCTGTGCTGACAAGACAGCTATGAAGGGCTCTGGGCTCACCTCCTTGCAGGTTCCAATCCAGTGGGAAAGAGCCTACTTCTTTCTTTTCTGACCATGGAAGCAAATGCCCCAGAAATCACTTTGAGTGGCTCAGATTGAGTCATGTGTCCATCTCTGAGCCAGTCCATGTCCAGGGTGATGTCATTCTCTGATTGGTTAGTCCTGATTGGTTAACTGCCCCTCCTAGAAGGAGAGGAGGATCAGTTTCATTCACTACCATGCCTGGAGTGAAAGAAAGCAGTGCCCTGGAGGAACACTGGGCAAAAACTGGGGTGCTGGTAGCAGAAGGAAAAGAAATAGATGTTAAGTGGAAATAAATAGATGTCATCTCTCTATTTCATTTTAATTTTTAATTGGTAAGAATACTAAATATAAAATGGATCTCCTCATGGATCTGTAAGTCCTTGATAGAGTATTGTTAACTACAGGCACAGTGTTAATAAAGCAGATGTCTAGAAAGTATTTATCATGTATAACTGAACTTTACACCATTGGACAGGAACTCTCCACTTCCCCCAGGCCCTGGCCAAAACCATTCTGCTTTCTTTTCCTGTAAGTTTGACTATTTTAAAGACCTTATATAAGTGGAATCATGTAGTACTTGTCCCTGGTTTATTTCACTTAGTATAATACCATCCAGGATGATTCATGTTGTCACAAATGATAGGATTTCTTTATTTTTAAAGACTGAATTATAATTCATCTTTTTATTCACCCACCAATAGTCTTTTAGGTTGTTTTCATATCTCAGCTATTGTCAGTAGTGACACAGTGAACTTAGGAGTGCAGATAACTTAGATCCTCATTTCAATTCCTTTGGTATATATCGAGAAGTGGCTATGGGACTGTATGGTAGTTCTACTTTTAATTTTTTGAGGGAAATTCATACTCTTTTGCACGGTGGCTATACCATTTATGTACCCACCGATTTCTTCACATCCTTGGCAACACTTTTCTTTGTTCTTTCAGTTTGTCGTTGTTTTATAATAGTCACGCTATCATGTGTGAGGTGGTACAGTATCTCACAGTGGTTTGGATTTGCATTTGCCTAATTATTAGTGATGTCGAGCACCATTTCTTGTGCACATTGATCATTACAGGTCTTCTTCGCAGAAATGTCTATGCAGGTCCACAGATCACTCTTTATATTTCCTCTTAAAGCACACCCAGTGGTGCTTCTGTTATCTATTGACAGGCAACAAAGTGTCTCCAAACTGAGTGGCTTAAATGCAATGGTCCTTTCTTTCTTGTGAGTCTGTGGATTCCCTGGGGAGCACCATGCTGTATTCACCTTGGGTTGCTCATAGAATGACATTTAGCCAGCAGACAGTAGATGATTGGGGCTGAAAGACTCATGGTGGCTTCATGAACACATCTTGACTCCTCCCAGGACCTCCCTGCCCTCTCTTCACATACATACTTGCATTAACTTGAGCTTCTGCTCTTCAGGGTGCTATTTCCCAGAGTACAGAGGCTATCACTTCTCCTCCTCCATCACTTGTGCCACATTGTTTTGGTTAAAGTAAGTCACAAGGACAGCCTGGATCAAAGGGGAAAAGAAGACAGTCTCTGCCTCTTGAAGAAAGCAGCAACAAAGAATTTGTGACCATTTTTAATCCACAAAATTAGAAATGAGGTTAGAAAGAGTCTTATTTGGCAAAATAGCCACAAGGCCAAAGAGCTTTCTTTTTCCATTATTTTTTTGGCCAGGGGGACCACACCACACCTTATTTCCTGTCTCCTTCTCTGGAGACCTGGGGGCCAACTGTGACACGTGGGGGTGGAAGTAGAGACCCTGGGTTTGAGTCCAGTGAACAAACCACAAAAGCAGCTCCCACCAGACACTGAGCACTTGAGGAGGACTCTGGGCATCTTTTATCCCAGGAATGGGTCATGGAATCTATAAGGACAGTGAACAGCAGAGACTTTGGAAAAGTGGACCCAGGTCCCATCCTACCTGGCAGTTCTATGAGTAAAAGCTCCACACTGATGGGTCCAGCCTGGGCCACTCTGAGCTGTATCCTCAACATCCATCACAATGCCTTGAATACTGTGTATAGGTGCTTAACAAATGTTTGCTAGTTGAATCAATAAACCTCTTTGAGTCTTCTTTTCTTTATTTGAAAAACAATTCTAACAACAGTAACAGTAACAATTACTGAAGTCAGGACGACAATGTCAAGATTCAACTCCTTGACATGGCCTAAGAAACACTGCATGATCTGACCTCGATGTGCCCATTTGACTGCAAGTTCCATGGCCCTCCGGACTCCAGCCACCCAAACCTTGTTCCAATTCTCAAACTCACCCATTCCTTCACCTCAGGGCCTTTGCATGTTCTATCTTCTGTGCCATATGCTCTTTCCTCTCCTCTTTTCAAAGAGCTAATCCAACATTTCAGTTCTATTGGCACTTGCTGTAAGAAGCCTTCTCTTATCCCTAGGCTGGTACACTGTGTGCCTTTTCTTCTTGCCTTTTCTCAAAGGTGATAGCTATAGATTGGCTGTTTTTTTAAGGCTGATGTCCCCCAGTCTATTTATTATCAGCTCTGCAAAAAGTAGAATGTGGCTGGTTTGCACCATGGGATAAATCTAGATCTTAGCCTGGTACAGAGTAGGTGCGTGGTACTTGATGTGACTGCATGGACCAGTGGATGATCACTGGCATGATGCGCTGCACCCAGAGCATGCTGAACTGATCTCACTCCCCTCATCAGGCGTCAGTAACCATTCATTTATGCGAATCAACAAATGAATGAGCGAGTGAGTGGCTGGAACTGAACTACAGCACTAATTTGTGGGAGAAGACAGGATCAGAAATGTAATTACAAAGCAATGAGCAAATGTCAGAAGAATTTAAGCAACTAACTGCAACAGTTTCCCAGCTGTCTCTCTCATTGTTCTTACAATAAAAGAATTTCTGCTGATGAGCCGGGAAGTAAATAAAAAAGCCACATGAATAAAGAGCAGCGCCCCTGAGAGCTGGTATCCCAGGGGAACCGGCTGGAGCCATCAGTGACTTTAGGATGGTCTGTCATCGCTGAAGCCATTAAAAGCTGGAAAAGCTCCTCTGGAACAGCCCCGCCCCACAGAGCCAAAAATGCACCAACATTAGTCTGCAGTTGCGCCTCTCCATGTGTTCTTCTGGAGGCACTGTGACACCCAAAGCCAAGGCTGCCAAAGGATAGGAAGCTAAGGCAGGCTGAGGGACTGAGTGTTCATCCACACACCTACCCACAGCATGGTCATGACAGGGCAGGCGCCCGTGTAAGGCCCACACTGCACCCAAAGACAGGGCAGGCTGGGACTTGAACCTGTGCACCAGTATGCAGAACTGGGAGGGGCCTTTAGCCTCAGCTCAATTTATAGAGGCCCAGAGAGGGAAAATGGATTCTGAAGGTCATACAGCAACTTAAAGACAGAAGCAGCGTGCTCACAATCAGTGGGAGAGACCCACTGTCTCAAAGCATTACACTCTGGGACCCAGCAAAACCATAGAGGATACTGGGGCCATAGCAAGGTCCCTATGAAGCTTCCTAGAGTGATCTCTGAAAGGAGAGAGCCACTTAAGAGGAGTCAGATGGGAAACTAGCAAAGAGAGGGCTCCAGTCAGAAAGAAGAGCATGTACAAAGGCCCTGAGGCAAGGGACCCAGGCTGGTTTGTAGACATTCCAAGCGGTTTAGAACAAGTGTAAAGAAATGAGCCTGAGGGAAAGATAGAGGGTCCAAATATAGCCCAAAGCATGCTGGGAGTTTGGATGATAAAATCTGCTGTAGATTTTAGCTGAATATAATGAGATGGCCTACATAAATAGCCTAGGATGGAGCTGGAGCATAGGACCCCAAATTAATGTTAGTGTATCCCTATTTCCCTTTTATGACAATAGGTATTCCACACTCCATATCCAATATACTGAACACTCTCAGATTTTGCATCAAGGGGCTCTGGTCCAGTTAGACTACCTCCCTTCTGTTTCCAGAAATCTGACCTTCTACCTCAGCCACATTCCCTGACACTGTGCCATGAGATAAGGCTGCTGTCTCCTGTCCCCCTCTCTGTCTAGCCTGGCCCAGCTGGTATAGGTGGTCTTAGTGTTCTATATCTATTGCAATGGGGGTGGGGGGGGACACAGGCAGGGGCTGGAAGGGGCTGCTGACCCAGAGCTTCTGGGGCTATGAAAGCTGCCCAGCCACAGGGGGTATTTAACTTTCTGCCCCAATGGTTGTAATTCTGGGAGCAGCCAAGCTGGTTGAGATCAGGTCCCTCTGGCTGCGATGACAGGCCTTCAGCAGGCACTATAATTGCAGAGTTAAACCCACTCATTTTCTTCCTGGCAAGCTGCAGTTAAAGAGGTGCTAGCGGGCAGCCTGGTTGTCTGCAGAGAGGCTGATCAAAGGGCTGCAGGCATCTGTTTTGTCTCTGTTTTCTTTCACCACACCCCCACTTTGAAAAAAATGGTTAAAAAGTAATTTATGGAAATGAATACCTGTCCTCCTCCGGAGGCTAAAAGGCAGCCGCATATTAGAGATATTAAATGTGCATTGGTGTTTTTTACACTTTGGTCAGTATAAGAATAAGAAAATCGGGGTTTGAGAATGCTCCTGAAGCATCGGTTTCCATTAGACCCTCGAGGCAGGGATTTTATATCGGGCCAGACTTTTCACACCCCAAGGATTTCCTGATGAAGATTTAAATTCCCACCTCCATCCCAGGATGGGCCATTGACTCCAGGCTGGTGCCCTCAGCCTTCACCTCCCAACTGCCCACCTCTCCGACTCCTCGGGCTCTGCATGGCTTGGCCTGTGCGAGGCTGTCCACAGCTGTTGCCGCACCAAAGCTCTGGAACTTTCTCTTCGACTGACCACAAGAAAAGGATTTGAATTTTAAATATGTGCGCTCCTCACCTGACTTGGAAAATAAAAGAGAATAAAAACACCAAAACATGAAAACAAAATATCCAGCACAAAGGAGAGCTGCTGAGGACTCAGGAAATGGGATTCATTGAAAGAAAACCTCAAAAAGAAAGCAGCTTTTTTTTTTTTTTTAAACAAACAAACTCCCATTGCTGTGTCTACATGGCATGGAGGAGGGTAGGAGCCTTGCCTGGTGCTCTCTGCTCAGCTCAGTGGCCTGGGTTTGAAATCTGAGCTCATTTTCATTCCCACAGCTATTGACACAGTTAAGAATCACTTTTCTGATCCAGGAGCTGGGAGCACTGTGTTTGAAGGGGTCCCAATCCAGGCTGAGAAACTCTACATCTTGCATTCCTTCCAGGTCATCAGTGCCAAGCGTTTGCCAAGTCCTCCAGTGGTAACAGGAAGGGCTGATTGGGCCCTGGGGGCTTTCCAGCCTGGTCACCTGGAGGGATTTGCTTTCTACTGTGCTGCCCCAACCTCGGTTTCCCAGTCCCTCTAGGAGCTTAGAATAAAATCGGCTCTGCACTTGTGTGCATGGAATTTTATATTTTCAGAATATCTTCATAGCCTTCCTTGTACTAGAATCTCCATTGTGAACCTTGGAGTTAAGCTTCATTGTTCCCATTTTACAGTTGTGGATGGATAATGAGGCTCTGAAGGAGGACAGTGCCTCTCCAGACCTCATGGCTGGTAAGTGCAGTACCCATGCTCAGGTGGCTCCAAGCCAGGCTTCCCCACTGCAGGGAGCTTCAGCCTAGGCTTCAGCACTCAGGTTGCAAACTGACTCTGATCTTGGACAAGTCATTGCCAGGTTCTCAGGGTTTGGAGAAAGAACCTAAACTTGGGCTAGCTGAAGAGTCTTAGGGTTGTCAGGCCCTGATTAGGCCACATAAAAGCAGAATATATTGAAAGATGAAATGCCTATAAATGGTGTGGAGGTGCCTGAGCTCTGGTCCCCTCTTGACTTCATCCCTGCCCACTCCCAGCTGGTTTGAGTGCTCATTAGAATAATCAACTGCCTATTTGCATGAGGCATGTGAAATATTCTTTTTGGTTCTCAAATGCCCCCAGGAAAAGGAGTCTATGCCATCCCCACAGTTCAGTAATTCCATTACATATGCCAGGACTCCACTCCATTAAAGTATTTCTTCCCATCGGGCTAATTCTCTTCCAGAATGAGCTCCCTGGCACATCAGCTTTCCATTCATTACACTCTGGGCCTCTGCCTAAGAAAGCTGAACTGGATAGAGTGGGGCAACCCCCTGCCTGTCATGCAACCCTGATTGCGGTGGGTGAGGAGATGCTGACCCCATCCTTGCTCAACTCCTCGGCAAACACTTGACGAGCTGGTCAGATGTGCAAGGGTGATTCCCAGCTGTGGGTCCATCCTAGCTGCAATGGTTGGAAGAAACAGAACACCTACTAGATGCCACACTGTGCCTTGAGGACTTTCCAAAGTAGTTTTTACACAATAATCTGCAATCTGCAGATTATTTCGTGGCCACTGTGTATCAGACCTTGAGCTAAATACTTCTTATGCATTATTTCTCATTTAGGCTCCATAGTTACCCTTTTCAATTGGAAGTGTGCATCCAATCATCTACGAAAATTTTTTAAAATGCTCCTACCTGTAGATTTCCAAGTCATATACTGCCATGGCTGATATTACCACATCCATCCAAGACCCAATCACCCGTCTCCTTGGATAAGTAGTCCCCTCTGCCAACACCATAGAGATAATAGCATCTTTAAACTCAATCCATCAGAATCATTCTTTGAAATTGGTTGATGAAAGTCTTCAGGAGAGTTTTCCTTGTACATCCCATCATGGAGGTGAGAAATTGGATCCTATGTCTGATAGCAGCTCTCTTCCCTGGTACATGAAGGAGCTTGCCTTCCTTGGAGGGATAGAGGATAAGAGAGAAAAGGCCTTGCCTAAGGTCTGCTTGACTTTTGTCTTTTTGAATTTTAATAATGTGAAAAAAAAATTTCCCCTCTTTTTCTTAAGGTACTCTGTGAAGACTTTCTGCCACTTACAAATGCTAGTATGTGATGTGCATATCCATCCACAGTGTTTGTATGCACACATTTTTATGAATGATAGTGTTAAACAGTACTGTTCCTATTAAACGTTATAACTATGGAAGGATTGCTCATTTCATGACCCTCTGGCATACTGTGATCTAGAATAGCACATGCCAACAGCTGCTTATTTTTCCTTTTATGAATAAGTGCCACTCTACTAGATGTCCTTTAACCTCCCTTGCTCAGTGTATGTGCCCACATGGACAAAAAGTAGGTGGGGATGATTTAAATGTTTTCTTAGCTATCACAATGAAGTGAAGTCTAGTTTTTTGAGGACAATGGTCTTCAGAAGAATCTTACTTCTTCAAAGAGAAACCTGAAGGAAAACTTGAGGGCCAATGTTAAATGAATGGAGAAAATCATCTATGAGCTTAGATGCACAAAGCCATTGTCGTGCTATTGATGGACAATGTAAGGTATTTTGGAGGGAATCTTGATTGTTCCTCTTCTTTCTTTACTTGCTAGCTTCACACTCAGTGAGTTTGGCCTTCACAGTGTGTAATAGGCTATCCTTACTATTGTTCGACCAGTAAAACAAGCTGCTGGGAGCTTTTCAGTAAGTGTTATGAGTCACCCCTCCTATATCTACTCTCGTGAAAAATCTCCTGCTCCACAACCTTGCCTTCTTCACTTGTCTATTAGAATAAATATACATTCTTCACACTTTAATCCTCTAGCTAAACACCTGCTCGTGACAGGCCCTGTGGTGGGTTCTGTGGTATCTGTGTGGATCAGAAGGAGTTCCTGACTCCAGCTTCTAGTAAGAAATAGCCAAGAAAATGGAGTTTCATGTGCTACAACAGAGGAATCTACAAAGGGGAGTCCAGTCTCAAAGGAGGGCCCCACTGGTTTAGGAAGCTTTTCAAGAGGGATTCATAGAGCAGAGCAACTTTGATTCAGGCTTTATCAAGTAGAGAGAAAAGGAGAAGGGTATCCTAAGGTTGCATTCAAACATTTTCCAATTCAGCAACAGTTATGTGTTTAATGTATACCTTACAATAAAGAATCTTTTGTCTTTCTTTTTCTTACAAAACCTTTTGAAGAAGGGAAGAATTTATAACCTCTTGGAGATTTGTGTGGGGCCTTCTCCCAACTAGCACAACTGATATCCAAAGGAAAGAAAATCTGGTAAAATATCCTGAATCTAAAAGCCACAAAAATATACAGAGCACGAGCTAAGTTTGACATGTAAATACATTCTATAAATGCACTCACAGCTCAATTTCCTCCCTCTCTGTGTTCCAGTAATTTATTCAGACAACTTCAGCTGAAACCATTTCTCACTTGATATGATATTCTGGAAAGGTGTGTTAGAATTTTCTTCATTCAGCAGGACTTTGTTCTTTTCTTGCCAAGAAACCATTATATCCCTTGGCCCCTGACTTCTGGAACTGGGGTAGGCAGGGAGTGGACCCAATCTGCTCTGGCAGGAAAATCAAATAATTTCTGTGCCTGCAAAGATTTCTTTGTAATTCTGTTCTGATTGATGTATCCAGTGTCTCAGCATTTATGTAAGACTTTCATCTGTCATTTATAATGACACAAGGAAGGAGAACTTATGATTCATCTTCTTATATAGGTGAAAAAACTGAAGGTCAGAAGGAGAGGAAGAAAGCATGGAAGGCTGAAGGAGAGAGGGAAGAGAAAGACTTGGTGTTCTTTGGTAGGTTCTTTTCACATATGCACTCTAATGAAACCCTGAGTCACCCCAGAAAGGAAGCAATATGGGCCCTCTTTATAGCTGAGAAATCTGAGCCTTAAAGCGGTAAAATAAGCTATCAAAAATGAGCATGAGCATATAACATAGGTCCCACTCTAAGCCCTTCTGACTTGAAATCAAACCTCAAGGATTCTTTAAGATTTTAATTTTTATTACTACATGTTTGTTGTACATAATGATCACATTCTTCTTGGAAAGTAGATACATGTACATAAAATATCTCAACCTTTCTCCCTTTCCTCCCTCCATCTCTCGATCCCCCTCTCACTTGAAAAAGATCTATTTCCTTACTTCTTACTATTTTTTTATTTTGATTTCTATTTACATTTTGGGTTTCTCATATAAAAGAAACCATTGATGTTTAAGCTTATGTGTCTGATTTAACATTATGGTCTCAAGGCATATCCATTGCCTTACATATGACTCAAATTTATTTTTCTTTCTAGTGGAATTTCTATATTTGGATTTTTTTGAAGACTCTCCATACCGATTTCATTGTACTAGTTTGCATTGCACTGTACAGTAGAAGGGTTCCTTTTTATTCTGCACTCTCACCATCATTTGTTCTATTTGGTTTCTTGTTGATAGCCATTCTTTCTGGAGTAAGATCGAATCTCAGTGTTGTTTTCATTTACATTTTTCTAATGGCCAGAGATGTTGGACACTTTTTCATGTATTTATTGACCATTTGTACTTCTTTAGAGACATATCTACTCATTTAAAATGCCCGCTTTTTGATTGTCTTTTATTTGGAGGGGTTCTAAGTTTATAATGTTCTTTATATATCCTAGATATTAGTCCTCTGTCTGAGGAGTAGCTGTAATTTTTCCCCATTATGTAGATTGTCTTTTCATTCTGTTTTGAATCTTTTTAATTAGATATATTCTAGTTGTTGATTCTTGATGTTATCTCTTGTGCAATTGGAGTTCTGTTCAGAAAGTTTTTTCTGTGCTTGTGTCTTCCGGAGTTTTACCTATTTTATCTTCCATTAGATTAAGTATTTCTGTTTTAACATTTAGATCTTTGACCCATTTTTATTTTACTTTAGTACATGGTAAGAGATATGGGTATAGGTTCCATTTTCTGTCTATGTATAGCAGTTTTCACACTTTTCCTTGTTGAAGAGGCTATTTTCCTTCAGTGTACATTTTTGGCCCCTTCATCAAAGATCAGATTGCTCACTGTGCCTAGATTTGTTTCTGCATCTTCTCTTCTGTTCCACTGACACACATGTCTGTTTTTCTGCAAGTATCATGTTGCTTTTATCACTGTAGCTTTGTAATATAACTAGAAATCCAGGATTATAATGCCTCCTGTTTCTTGTTGCCCAGGATTTCTCTTGTTGCTCTTGCTATTCTGGGTCTCTTCTAACTCTGTATACATTTTGGGTTTGTTTGCTCTAGGTCTGAGATGAATGCTGCTGGTATTTTGATGGAGATTGCATCAAATCTATATATCGGTTTGGGAAGTACGGCCATTTTGAAATGTTGGTTCTGCTTATCCAGGAACAGGTGCTATCTTTCCATTTTCTGTTGTCTCTTCAAGCTCCTCTTTCAGAGTACTACAATTTTAGCTATAAAGAACTTTCACTTTCTTTGTTAAGTTAATTTGCAAGAATTTAATTTTTCTTAAAGCTGTTATAAATGCTACTATCTTCCTAATTTCTATCTCAGTGTGTTCATTATGGCTGTATAGGAACACTATTGAGCTTTGTGTGTTGGTTTTGCATTCTACTGTCTTTCCAAATTTGTTTATTAGTTCTAGGAGGTTTTTGGTGGAACTTTTTGAACAAACTTGGTGATAGCAAACATCCTTGACTTGTTTCTGATTTTAGAGGAAACTTTGTTTTTCCTCACTTACTATGATGTTGACAGTAGGTTTGTGATAAATGGCTTTTAACAGCTTGAGATAATGTCCTTCCAAACCTATTTATTCAGGGTTTTATTTTCAGGGTTTTTTTAAAATAATGAATGGATGTTTGATTTTGTCAAAGATATTTTCTAGGTGTATTATGATAATCATGCGAATTTGTCCTTATTTCTAATAAGTGTGATTCGTTGATTTGTGTATATTAAACCATCTTTATATCTTTGGTTGAAGCCTACTTGGTCTTTTTAATGATTTGTTGCATTCTGTTTGTCAGTATCTTATTGAGGATCTTTGTATCTACAGTCATTAAACAGATTGACCTACAGTTTTTCTTTGGTTTTGGAATTTCTAAGGTAATGCTATCTCACAGGTATGAGTTTGGAAGTACTCCTTCCCTTTCTATTTCATTAAAGAATTTGAGGAGTATCAGCATTAGACCTTTCCTAAAGTTTTTGTAAAATTCAGTGGCAATCCATCAGGTCTTGAGCTTTTCTTTATTGTTAGTTGTTTTATTACTGCCTCAATTTCATTGCCTATTATTGGGTTATTTAGAGGTTTTATATCTTCTTGGTTTAATTTTTGTAATTCACGTGTATGTAGGAATCTATCCATTTCTTCGAGAGTCTTCATTTTAGGGGGTTACAAGTTTTTGAAGCAGTTACAAATAATCTTCTGGATTTTGGTTGTGTCCACTGTGATTTCATCTTTTTCATTTCTAACTGCATTGATACTGCTTTTTCTTTTCTTTTTTGATAAGATTGTGTAAGGGTTTGTCTCTTTTCTTTATTCTGAAGAACCAGCTCTTCAATTCATTGATTCTTTGTACTTTTTATTTTTAATCTCACTAATTTCTGCTCTGATCTTTATAATAGCTTTGGATTCTGATTGTTTCTGTTTTTCTAGGACCTAACCTCAGGTTTGTGACTCCATCTTACCGCTCTTCATGACTGTCTTGGAGACTGATGTGTGTCTGTCTGTGTGGGGAGGATGAAGAAAGCTGAGATATAGGTTTTACTCCTCTCACCCTTTGATCTTGGTGAGAAGCAAAAGCAGACATATCCAGCATGAGAACAGAGAATGAATGATAACTATTACCTTTGTAAATTCTTGACATGGCAACAATGGCAGAGGTGTTCATTCAATCCTCCTACCAATCTGGTAGATGCTAATGTTATCCCAAAGTTCTCTGCCTTTTAACTGGTGGACAATTTGAGCAAAGCCTGTCTGCCTCCAAAACAAAAGGTTTTAACTACTGGAGAAGTCATATAGCTTAGCCTCAAGACACACCACACTGCTTAGTTCCATCCCTGCTTCTGCTACTTATAATTGTGTGTGCTAAGGTAAGTTTCTTTTTCTTTGTAAAACTCCATTTCCAGGGCTATAAAAAGGACTAGTAAATAACTCAATGAGTTGTTGTGAAAATTAATTGAGAAAGGACATGCAAAAGCCCTTCACATAGGAGTTGGCTCAGTCCTTGTAAGCTGCATGTTTGACCCTGATGTAGTCCTGGTAGGGGCTGCAGTAGCTGGCTTAAACACCTGGCCTAGGTAGGAGCCACATGGATCTTCTCATCATTCTGGCTGTCATATCTGCATATCCACTACATGCTCTCTATGGATGGGAAGAAAGTGACATGCTTGGCCAAGGTTGTCACAGATTCTGAACCTGTCCCTTGGGAGCAAGTGCTCATTCCCCCAGAGACTAGCAGGGCTTGGTGAGGTGTTTTCTTTATCACCAGCCCCCACCCAGCCTTCACACAAACCAGCCTTTGCAGAGGAAGCTGAGGAAAAACAATTTTTTCTCTGTCAGGATTTAGTAGGCCTGACCTTTAAGATAAGATAGTTGGGAGATGAGAAAGGCAAAAAATATCTTAAGTGAATGTTCCTAAGAACCTTGTAGAAGGATCTGCTCCCTGACAAGACACATGAATTTGTAAAGCAAGCCCTGCTCTGGCTTATTTATCCCTTTTGTGGTTAGTTACCTAATGTGGGCATTCAGCTTCTTCATATACACTATTTGAGAAAAGCAAATACATTCCCAGGGCTGAAGAATGGAGTGTAACAAGGAAGTATAATATTGCCTGCAGTGCTGGTGGGGAAGGCTAGAAAGATCCCTGCCCAGCAAGGTCAACCTCCTGCTCCTCACCCTGCCCAGGGGTCTTCTGTGTGTAACCATGCACCTGCTTCTCTTCTTAAGTCTGAGTTCCTTTTTATGCAAAATGGAAGCAACAATTTTATTTATTTCCTAAGTCTATCATAACAAATTACCACAGCCAGGTATCTTGCAACAACAGAAATTGTCTCCCAGTTCTGGAGGCCAAAAGTCTGAAATCAAAGCATTGACCAACTGGGCTTCCTCTGCAAGTCCTCAGAGAAGCTGTTTTGGGGTCTCTCTCTTACTTTCTAGTGTCACTGGAAATTCCTGGCATCCTCTGATTGACAAAAACATCACTCTGATTGCTGCTTCCATGGCTTTGTGTCATATTCTCCTTGTGAATGTCTCTGCTCCCTATAGGGACACAGTCCTATTGGTTTGAGGGCCACCCCAATGACTTCATCTTAACTTGATTATAGCTTTAAAGACCCTATTTACAACAAGGTTACTTCCATCTTTTTGTTGAGAGTTAACAGACACCCACACCCACTGCCTGGCTCAGCACCTGGCCCTGGGGCCATCATCCCTGAGGTGTGTGGCTGCATTTCTATTTGGTTCACCTACCGTCCCCAGGAGCATCAGTGCCTCATGTTGCTTTTGTCTTCTTTAAAAAACAAAGCATGTTTATTTATTTTATCACATAACAATACATACTTAGGAAAAACACAATAAAATATATTCTAATGTACTCTTTTGGCATAGTAGGGCAACAATATTTCACAACAACTAATTGAATATTTCAAAGTCACTAGTAGAGAATATTTTGAGTGTTCTCAGCAGAAAGAAATCATAAATATCTGAAGTGATAGATAGGCCAATACCCTGACCTGAGTGTTGTATTGAAATATAAGACTGTCACATATGTATGTATAATTACTGTATATCAATTAAAATTAAAATATATTTTAAAAAATGATTGCCTAGCATAAGGAAGAGGGAAGATTGGACAGTAACTGGAAATGGGTAGGTGTGAGTTCTCTTGTTGGGTGATGAAATGTTCTAAAATTAGATTATGGTAATGTTTCCACAATCCTATTAATACACTATACACACTAAATGGCATATTTTAAATGGGAGAGTTTTATAGCATGTAAATGGTATTTCAATAAAACTATTTTTAAAATATAGAAAGAGCGAGATTGATTTTCTCCTTTTTCTCCCATCCCCTCAACTCAATTCCCCTCCTCATTGACAGCCACTGTTAGCATTAGTTCATTTTTATATATTTAAATTTTATATTTAGAGGTATATGCAAATGTATAGCTGCCATTTTGCATAGATTTTATTTTTTGCACTAACAGATCACACTGCATGCATTATCTCAAAATTTTTGTTCTGTTACAACTCCGATGATTTCCTTATATGATGTTTACTCTTGATTGCCAACTTTACTGGATTGAGGGCCACCTCTAGTTTCTCAGCATTGCAGAAACTCATGTTGGGATCTCCTGATGCAAGTGGGTTTTGCCCCTTCAATAGGCATTTTCCTTTTGCTTCCTACCCACCTCGTACACATACACACCAGGTCTGCACAAGCTTCCGGGAACCTGATATTGAAGAAAGGTGGTTGAAAGAGCTAAATATAGACAACCCTCAGTAACTATGGGGATTGGCTCTAGGAGCCCCCTCAGGTATCAGAATTCAAAGATGTACAAGTCCTTTATATAAAAGGACACAGTTATACTTTAAATCATCTTTAGAGGACTTATATACTCAATACAATGTAAATGCTACATAAATATTTGCTATACTATGTTGTTCATGGAATAAAAACAAGAAAAAAACCTCTTTGTGTATTTAGCACAATTTTTTTCCAGAATATTTTCAACCCATGGTTGGTAGAATCTGTGAATGCAAAACTCGTGGATACAGAGGGCACTGTTATAATCATAGTCACAGTTAATGAGATCCAGTTCTCTTTCTATTTCCCTCTACCTCTTCCTCTTCCTCTCCCTCTCCATTTCTCTCTCTCTCTCTCCTGTTTTGATGGTGAACAGGACTCTCATCTGATGTGCTACACAGCTGGACAGATTCAATGTGGTGCTGTCACAGCACAGTGGTCTGATATCTGAATCAGAGTCACCACCTGGCCACCACATTCCTGACTGGACTCACAATAGGAGGGCAGATATGTACAATGCAAAGAGCACTGGTTTGAGTCTGATGAACTTGGAGTTGATTCCTATCTATGCCACTGACTCTGGGAAAATTATTTAGCCTTGCTGGGTATTAGTCTCTATAAATGGGGATTTGTGATGGTACCTAGAAAATGTCGTGGGGCTGAGAAGGCAGGAGTTACACTGGTAATGGGCAAGATGCCTGGCATGGAGGAGGAAAATACCAAGCACTTGATAGATATTAGTCCACCCAATCCTGTACCTCTCTCGGGTGTTTGAGACTGACTTCAAGAAATGTAGAAACATCTCTTTGCACAAATGCAATCTGAGTTTCCTATTTTCTTATACACTGGAGTGGAAATTCCATGAGTTTAGTCTTGGTTTAAATTTCACTCCCTAGATCCTGCTTGCCTAAAGCTGAGGTCTCTTGGTGGAGACAAATAGAAAGGCCTTAAGCTTCAGAATGTTTAGAATATGATTCTGAATTTGCTCCCATTTCCCACAATGATACACAAGTTGGTATCCTTCTTCCCACTCTCCTGACTCGGCAAAGATGTGATCCTGTAAAATAACAGCCCCAGCCAAGGAAATGGGCATATTCCATGCTCTCCAACTGCAATGTGTCATGAAAAGGAAAGGAAAAATAAAGAAACCTG
This sequence comes from Heterocephalus glaber, assembly GCF_000247695.1. The sequence goes on along the minus strand of NW_004624733.1, from coordinate 15,649,651 downwards.
TAACAGTTTGCCATATTGTATGCTTTGGAAGAGCCTGGTAAACTTTCTAGCAAATTGCTTCTAATTATAGGAAACCTGCCTTTGGCTTTAGGAAACACTTGCCAGCATCATCGCAGTTCTTTGTTCTTGGCAGAAGCAAGCATTTCTTCCACTATTATTTCAATTGGCGTGAGCTATTGACAACGCAATTATCAAATGGGGCATGAAGCTGCCTCTGTGGAATTGCATTCTAGAGAAGGCAATGCGTGGGAGCAAGGAGAACTGAGCCAACAGTAGAAGAGGCCTGGTACACTTTACAGAGCCAGTGTCAGCCTGTCAGTAGTGAGGAGCTGTCTGTTCTATAATCACATTTATTAAGAAGTTACAGAATACTTGTATACTTGTCATAAAAATTTATACAGAAATATACATGTAGTAAAATATCAAATTCCCACATTTCTCTTCCCCAGACCCACAGTGCTCTCTAAGATGGTTCACTAATCCACTGACTTTTCCTGACCTTGATCAGACTTTCAAGAGTTTCTTTACTAAGTTAATTAGCTCAGTTGTGCCATTTGAGTTCCCCACCTGGTCCTTCCTGAAACCTTTTTAGATGCTGTCTTCATCTTCATCTTCCTCTTTGCCATGTGTTTATAGGTTTTTAATTGGGTTATGCATTTTGCTACACAACTTGTTTTCTTCTCTCAATAGAAAATTTATATGGGAGAGCATCCTTGAAGCTGTGTACAGATGGGCCTCATTCGTGTCATGCTTGGATAATAGTCTATAGCAGTGCCATCTAACAGAAATGCAATGCCCCTTCACATGTGAATTTTAAATGTTCTAGTAGCTACATTAAAAAAGTAAAAAGAAACAGGTGAAATTAATGGTAATGTCCCACAACTTACCAACTTAACGATTCTAATGACTTTATGGTGTCATGGGAACTCACCTTTTCCGAGAGTCCCGTTGTCAACTCCAGAGCTATAGTCACTAAGTAGAATGCACCCTCATCTTCTTTACTTGGCTTGGTTCCCACCTGTTCCTATACATTATCACAAAACAGCCTGGCAGAGTCTCCTCATGGCTCTTGAGCACCAGAAGCACAAAAATGTCCCTGCTGAGGACGATGTTGCTGAAAGTGCCCAGATGTTGAAGTCCTGGGGTGTTGGAGTGCTGGAGGTTTCTGTGGAGAGGTGTGGGTGGCCCAATGTTCTAGCACATTCTGTCAAGTGGGCTTGAAAACAATTCTTCTGGAACTCACAATTGCATTCTTCTGGAGCAGTGCTGAAAATATGGTCCTTTCATTCTCTTCTTCCCAAGGGTCTCTTGACCAGTACAAAGAACCCTGGGTATGGTGAATACTGCTTTGTCTCTAGTCATCCTGCTTTTCTAACCCAGCCCCTAATGAAAATGTCCATTTCAATGTCCCTAAACCTCCCACACATGTGAATACAATCATCTCCTGATGATTTAAAGTATATGGTAGGATATATGTAGATATAAACAAATGCAGGTACTACACCATTTTGTATGATAGGGTTGAGCATCCTTCAGGGCCCTAAAACCAATTTCCTGTGAATATCAAGGGGAGTCTATAACTGTACATAGTTACTTGGAAAAGAGTCAGAGGCAGAGTACTTGTTGAAAGAGAAAGTAATTAGTATGGTCCCCAGCTGTGATGGTTAATCTTGATTGTCAACTTGATTGGTTTAAGAGACACCTAGGGGATTAGTAAAGCACACTTCTGAGTGTGTCTAGTGAGTCACGAGGGGATGACCTAGGGGACTGTATCTAGTCCCTGGCTCCTTTCTGTTGGGCTCTTCCCCTGCTCTCTTCTTCCTGACTGGCATGAGGGTGAGCATGTTTCTTCTACTGTGCTTCCATAATGTTTCCACCTTGGAACCAACTGACTATGGATTAAAACCTCTGAAACCGTGAAACAAAATCAGTGTTTTCTCCTTTAAGTTGACATTTTCAAGTGTTTTGGTAATAATGATGAAAATCTGACTAATATACCACCTAATGCAATTAATACTGTAATTCCATTCATCCATCCATTCATCTGTTTGTTCTGCAAGGGTTCTGCACCTATCTTGCCCTGGGGCCTTTTGTGGATTCAGGGAATGCCTGAGTCCTGCTTTCCAGGAGTATACAGTCTTATGGATGAGCCAAACAAGCCCATGGACTGGCACAACAGCCATGGTAAGCACCAAACTACCAAGAACTACAGAAAAGAAAGCAACCAAGATGTGCTCAAGAAAGGAATGGTGCCAGCCTCAACCAGAAGGGTGAGTAGTGGGGAGTCAGGGAAGGCAGTGGATTAGCCAAGAGTAGTAGGAGATTGCCTGGTGGGAAAAGCAGAGCAGAACCCTCTAGGAAAGAGGGAAAAATAAGTTAAAGAGCATAGGAGGTTCATGCAAAAAGTGAATGTACAGGTCCACAGAGAGTGTGACAGTGTAGGGTGAACTGGTGGAAAATCAGAAGAACTAGCCCCACTAAATCCTTTTGCCATCACCCCAGATGAAGAAACATACCAAAAATCAAATCCACTAACTTCTCTACTAAGTTTGTGCCCCTTCCAGTGTTCTCTGACTGGTCCAACACCCTGGGCACTATCCAAGTGAGAAACCTGGAGCATCTTGATTTTTCTCTGCCTCAGTCCCATATATAAAACCATCCTTGATGGCTTTCTAATATAAACTTTATCTACATCACAATTGCTGTCGTAACTCATGCTTCATCACCTTTCATGGAGATTTGGCCATCACCTTTCTTTCTTTCTTGTTTTATTCATCAAGTTTATTGGTACATTTTAGGTGTACAATATGATGACATTCACCATTGGGAATTTGTACCTTTACATAATATATCTTGGTTCTTATTTTTTCCCCATTCCCCTGCCCTCCCTTCAACCCCTCCACCCTTCCCTATTTACAAAGACTTTGAGCCTTTGTTTCCATTTTTTCCTTTTCTCATATTTATTCCATTCCCTTCTTTCCTTTCCTTTCCTTTCCCCTACCCCTCCCACTTCCCCTTCTGCTTCCCCTTTGGACCTTTTCTTCCTATTTCACATTATCTATTTTACATTCTGATCCTTATTTACACTTTCAGTTTCTCACAGCAGAGAAACTATTCAGTATTTACATGTGTCCTATTTGGAGATCATCTTTCAAGGGCTTTGTACCAACCTCCAGATTTGTCTCACCTTCAGCTTCTCTTCCTCCAATCCATTCTCATTGCAGTCAGAGTCATCATTCCAAAATGAAAAATATGGCCATGCCACTTGTATGCACTGATTTCTATTTTTCCTATAATAAAGTCTTAAAATTTTTTGAACATCTGTTAAAAACAAACTTTGCACTCTCCTTCATTTACTTGATATCCAACCTTATCAAGCGACCCCATTATCTGAATACATCATAGCTCTCATGCTGCCATGCCTGCACCAACCTCTTATTTCTGCCTGGAATTTTTATTCACTTATGCCACCATTCTTTCTTAATCCATTCTTTACTTTTTAAGACCTTTTTCTTTTTAAGCAAAAAACTTCTGCTTTCCCTAGCCCAACCCATCCTTCCCAGACTTAATAAAATAATTGGTCCTTCATCTGCATTCTCACTCTTCCCTCTAATACTTACTACACTATACTGTGGCTTTGTGATGGCTTGTGTAACTCAAGTAAATGTCAGGGACACAGTGATTCACTGTTAGCATAGGTTCTAGTCTGAAAAAAACACAATTGTTCCACCCACAAGGAATTAAACCAGTGTGATGTCTTTACTGAGCTCCCTCATGAACATAGCAGAAAGGAAAATGAATTCTTAACAAGTGGTACGTACTTTAAAACTTCCCTGCCAGTGGTTGGCGCTCTAGCATTCTTCTCTGCCAACAGATACTCCCTAGTTCTATCTTTCTATCTTTTTCTATCTATCTTTTTCAAATGCTCATGCCCTAAAGCTACCTCTTACATCTATGATAACGTGCATGTTTGCTGATTGCTGCCTCCACATCCAGGCCTCTGAGTTGTGTACATCATTGTTGGAGCCGCTATTCCCACTGTAGTCCTTAGAGCGGGGCTTCTCCATGAGTTGTTGCCATAGACAACCATTTAAAAAGTTCCTCCTAGATTTTTGCAACACAGTGGATTTGCTTTTGTCCCTTTCTCAGCTCTCTGCTGTATAGATCAATGTATGCCCCTAGGTTTTTCTATTTTCCCTCCAACCCTTTGGGCAGTCTCTGGGTGCTAACCCAACAAGCAAGGATCTTTTATCAAAAGCCATGGAAGAAAGTAGAAGATCCAGAATCTTTGAGCAATAATTGTTGTTTTCCCACTAACGTCTGTTTCCAAGTCCATATTCCTCAGCAGTGAACTTCTCCAGGTCATAGGCTCTATTTTATTCAACTTGGTGGGCCCAGAGTTTACCATGGCTTTCTAGAGCAAGTAGACTCTTAGTTATTGAGTCAATGACCTCTAAAGAATAAAAATTAAATGTTTAAACAGCCAGTAATTTTCCAAAATAATAAGCACTGGACTTGTCCTGATATCGCTAATACAAGGTTACTCCTTCAGAAAATTATCTTCTTTTAGTTATGGGCTTTCAAATTACAGTTATGCAAAGTGGAGTACTACTCTGCCATAAAGAACAATTAGCTTGAGGCATTCATAGGCAAATGGATGCAACTTGAGAACATAATGTTAAGTGAAATAAGTCAGACACACAAGCTTAAAATATTGCATGGTTTCTCTTATACAAAAGACTCAATATCTGTCTGTCTATCTATTATATATATTTAGTAAAATAGAAGATAAATAAATAAGAAGTAGGGATGAGCTCAAATAATTTCCCAAATTATTCCATTGTTTCAAAAATATTTTAGATGGAAGGAAGGACCCCACCACCATTCCATGCTCCTAGGGCAGAGAAGCTGAGCCAGTCCCAGCATGTGGAAGGAAACTCCCCCACCCCCATTCCATGCTTCTAGGGCAGAGAAGGTGAGCCAGGCCCAGCACCTGGAAGGAAGCTCCCCCACTGTCATTCCACACTTCTAGGGCAGAGAAGGTGAGCTGGTCCCAGCACCTGGAAGGAAGCTCTCCCACCACCATTCCATGCTCCTAGGGCAGAGAAGGTGAGCCGTGTGTGCACCAGAACCCGCCCCCCCCCCAGAAATGAGAAGACACTTAAACAAGCCTCAAAAACAGACTTCCAGATCACCTACAGAAACCCCAAAGGGAAACGAGATGGAGCAATCTGATGCTCAACCACCTGGACTCTCTGAACTGGCAACAAAAAAGGATATAGGAAAAATGAAATCAGAAATAATTACTCAGATAACAGAAAAGATTGTGCTCATAGTGTAAGGCATGATTAATAAATCTAGAGAGGACACAGATTAAAAAAAATAGAGGATCTGAGGAACATGAGAGAATCCCAACATAGGAAACAAATGGAATTCCTAAAACAGATCCAAACAGATTTCCAGTAGATGAAAAACTCCACTGAAAGTCTGCACAGCAGAATGAACCAATGTGAGGATAGAATTTCAGATATA
>NW_004624733.1:15602926-15635675 GCF_000247695.1 Heterocephalus glaber | reverse complement strand
TTTTCTTCTATTATCTTTATCCAGTTTTAGGATTAGCACAATGTTGATTTCCTAAAATGAGGGGAGAAGTGTTCCTTTTTTTTCTGCTTTAAATGGTTGATATAATTTATCAGTTTAAATGTATATGAGCCTGTTGTTGTCATATAGGTAGGTTTTCAATGTAGGATTATACTTTCTTTAATAGGAGCTCTTCAAATTTTACATTTCCTCCAGAGTTAGTTTCATTAATTTGTCTTCCAAGGTACTTCTTAGAAGTTGTCAAATTTATTTTGAAACTGATTTTTGTAATATGCTTTCTATATCCTTTTAAATTCTGTAAAATCTGTGGTAATGTCTCCTAGGTCTTGATATTTTAATTTTAAAAATGTATAATTGATATTGTGTAATAGGAAGTAAAGGTCTAAAAGAGCAGGGAAAGTGGGAGAGGTAGGGGAAAGGAAAGAAGGGAAAAAATATGAGAAAAGGAAAAAAATGGAAACAAAACCTTTGCAAACAGGGAAAGGTGAAGGGGGTAAAGGGAGGGCAGGGGAAGGGGAAAAAAATAAGAACCAAGATACTCATGTAATGGTACAAGATCCCAGTGTTGTATGTAAATGCATTTTATACCTGAAATGTACCAATAAACTTAATGGGCGAAAAAAATATTTTAAGATGTAAGCTGATTTGTTTCATTTATACTGCTAGTTTCTCTTTGTTCATAGAAGAGAGAGTTTATCTTTTGGTTTGTTTCTTCTTTGTAAGAAAGAATAATTTTTGTCTATGACTTGTACTCTGAGTAACAATTTGGCCATTCTTTAAGATTATAATTCACAGTGTATTAATTATTATTATTCTGTAATTATTTTATGAAATTTTGTTTAATTTTTTCATAGACCTATAAGAACAGTACTTTTTGTATTTTCCTTATTAGTATCTACTAGTATTACATTAAAATAAAAAGGCCAAAAAGTTGCAATTTACATCAAATAAAAGTCTGTTGAACAGAATTTATCCATGCTTCTTACAGTACATTCTTGTTTCTTTCTTTTGTTGTTTTTTAAATATTGAAGTTAGTGATGAACAACTAAATAAATGTATTTCCTTATTTCTGTCAGGTTTTTTGGTTTTGTATGTTCTGTTTTGTAGTACTGAGGATTGAACATAGCCTTCCCGCTGAGCTATATCTCCATTGATTGACTGATTGATTGAACCCTTGACATTGTATTACATCCCTGACACCCCATTCTCAGTTTTGAAAATTTTGAGACATAGACTCAATAAGTTGTTAAGTTGCCCAGACTGGCATTGAACTTGGAATCCTCTTGCCTGTGCATCACAACATCTGGTTCATATCAATTTTTTTCTACAGTTTGAAAAGCACTTCCTTAGTTTCTCATAGGAAGGGCTCTTTTTCTATGTACTCTTCACCATGTCTTCCATGCATTTTCACGAATCAGAAATGGGACACATCTTTTACTGCTAGTCATCAGGTGGCACTCCTGGGCATTTCCTCATTAGGAAAATCTCCTCTCTCCCTGATCACCAGGAGAAGTGAATATTGGAATCTGGTTGGGGGAAGGGGAGTAGTAATCTGGTCCTCTAGATTTCAAACACAAGTCAAGGGGGAATGAGTTCACCATTCAAAGTTCTGTGGTCTTCCTCCTTGTGAAAGGCTGGCCTCTTTTTCACTTGCTCAATTGTTGAGAGGATCTGTTATTTTAATATATATTAATTAATATTAAAATAAATTAATATTTTAATATGATATGCTCCCATGTGTGTACATGCATGCGTGAAAACACATACACACTTAAGTACACATCCCATGATCAAACATGATTCTCAGAAAAAAATGAAGTCTCAAATCACAAGGAGGAAGAGAAACTTTCTAACCACCAGATTATTTATACAATGTCTCTCTTGAAGGAATTGGTAAAGTTGTCCCTTAATATCTATGAGGAATTGTTGAGGACCCTCCCATGGATATCAAGGTCTGTGAGTGCTCAAGTCCTTTATATAAAATGGCATAGTAATGCATAACCTGCATACATCTTCCTGTATATTTTATCATTTCTACATCACTTATAGTACTTAATGTGATGTAAATGCTATTAAATAGTTATTTACTATATTTTTAGAGAATAACAATAAGAAAAAAATCTGTGTACATTCAAAATAGACACACCTTTTAAATGAATGCTTTCGATCCATGCTTGGTTGAATACTTAAATGTAGAACCTGTGGATATAGAGGGAAGTTTACAGAGGAGGGAAGAGAGCTCTGTTGAGAATTGAGACTTGGTCCAAAGTGGGAAAGGAAGCCATCATGAATTTCTGACATAATGGGGTTGTGGGCTGAGCTTCTTACAGAGGCCCAGAAAAGGCCCAAATATGACATGTGTGAACTCAGTAGCCAGTGCCTGGTATTAACTCAAGAGGAAACACCCTGCCACACAGCTCTATGGAGTCCATCACAAATAAAATGGGAAATAATGGCGACAACAAACCTGGCCCAAGCCTTGGATTCAGGCAAATCAAGCACCCTGTGAAATTCTCAGTTCCTTGGTCCACAAAATAAAGGTCACATTCTGCCTTGCCAGCTTCTCAGGGATTCATGTGGGTAGGTTATGCATTAGTTTCACATGGGATGAACATGTATTCTGAATAGTATGTAGTAGCATGGGAGTGTAAAGATTATGATGTTAAAAATATCTTTAGATGTAATTAAACCTAAGGGCCAAAAGATATACTTGCATTTCACAAATGAGAAAAGGAAATCAACATTGATGTGGCAGACATTCAACTTGGTCATTTCATAGATATTATCACACTTCATTCTCCACAATGATCAGCCAATATTACATTCTCCGTGTCACAGAGGAAGAAAGATCCAGGGAGCTTGGGTGACTTACCCAATCTCATAGCACAGATAGGGCACTAAGAGTCTAAGCTGGGAGGCCCTGTTCCAGGGCCCTTGATTCCCATCTCTACTCAACATTCATTAATCCCAAACTAATAGGACTACAGGGCAAATATCATTTTGTGCAGGGCAAACATCTCAGCAATTAGACAGGAAGCTTGCAGAGTGGCTGTCCCAGAGGATTAAGGGAGGATAGGCCCCGAAATCATGAATACATCCTTAGCTGAATCTGATGTTTTCTGACCTCATCTCCATATCAGATATTCACGGATTCTCAGAATGACGGAAAGTAAGTCATTTCCCAGTTGATCATAGAATGCTGCTTCATTGAAGCAACCAGGCTCCCTGTGTTAATAAGATTTCTGTTGGTGACATGAACAACTTAAAGTATGAAAGGTTTATTTTGGCTCATAGTTTCAGAGGCCTTAGTGGATGGTTAGTCCAATCCATTGCATTAGGCCTGTGCATAGGCAGAAACATTACAGTGGAAGGGCATGGCAGAGGAAAGCTGCTCACCTCATGGTGGCTAAGAAACAGAGAGAGAGAAAGAGAGAGAGAGAGAGAGAGAGAGAGAGAGAGAGAGAGAGAGAGAATCAGAGATAAAATATACACTTCAGAGTCATATCCCCAGTGACTTGCTTCATCCAATTAGGCACCATCTCTCAATAAGCCCATTAAGCTATGAAAGCAAGTGTCAGTGGATCAATCCATTAATGGATTAATGGGCAGTGAACACTGTGTTGCATTGGGGACCAAGCTCCCAACATATGAGCCTTGGAAGACATGTCCCATCCAAACCATAACACTCCACTAGCCCTGTCCTTGGGTGGCCCCCTGACAGTGACCACATGATTTTTCTCCCTGTGCAGACTTAGAGATCAATCTGCAGACACTTCACCTTGCCCTTCAGCTTCTAAGCTGCTGTAGGAGCTACTCAAGTTGCCTTGGATCTTAGGAACTGGCTCTTGGCTTTGGAAAATATCTCCCTGTTTTTTGAGAAGCTATTTTTTTAAACTGTTTGTTCATGGCACTTATTCTTGCACAACCTCAGCCTTCTTGGCCCCATTCTGACAAAAAGAGATGAGCTCTCTTAGAAAGCTGATGGAAGCTTGATGGGAAAGCTGCCCTCTGAAGTTGTCACATCCCCTTGGTCTGTTTTTAGAAGGCTATTGAAGAGAGTAGATAAATTTCTCAGGTTCCCTGCTCATGATAACAGCATAGGAAGGAGCTGGAGGCTTGGCTCATACACCCAGGTGAACTGGGATCTTGTAGACACTCCACCCCCTGCATTAGAACCATCTCCAAACCTCCAGGTCCAGGCTGGCCCAGCCCTGCACATCCTGGACCACTTGAGGTGCAATCTCTCTGTGATGTTAATCTGACCCACCACCTCTTGCTTCTAGGATTAAGTCACAGCCTCTTAGCCTCTTAATGTATCCATCCAAGCCTTTTGATCTAGCTCCTTCTTGTTTTTCCATCATCTGTGTCCTCCCCTCTTACCTTCTTCTGACTTCTCTACTCTCAAGACAGGCAAGTCTATAAGCATTTAGTGTCTCCACAACTTTACTTGAGCTATACTCTCCAGCTGGAATGATCTTTCCCACTCCTTCATTTTGCCAGTTTCCTTTTGTTATCAAGATTTTGTTTAAGTACCTCCTTTCCCTGTGTTCCTTATCTGTAACCCTACAATGCTCTTTGTTCACCCCATCAGAGTACTTGTCACGCTACCTGGTAATCATCACTTTTCATGTTCCTGTCTCCACTTGCCAGTGACTAATACAAGGCAGAGACCATATCTGATTTATTCTAACAGACATTGTATGACTCAGTTCCTCTTACAGAGTAGATATGTAGTAAATGTGAAGGAACTCAGTAGGGAAAAAGGCAGTGAGTGGGCCCAAGAGGAGAGAAGAGGAATGAATACTCCAAAAGAAACAAAGTATCTATGGCTTCTTATAGTCAAGATCTCCAGATGCTTCCAAGAAGACATACTCGGGAGCCAGACTGTCTAGGACTAACTTTCTGCTTTGTCATAAGCTGTGAAAATTTGAAGAAGTCACTTCACCACACTGTGCTCTGGGTGCCTCATCTGCAAAGTGAGGATGCAAATACATGTGAAGGTGAGTCAGTCAGTCCATGAGTCACTCAAGACACCGCCATGATTTCGAAAGTGAATAATGTTAGCAACCCCCTCTTGGCAGCTCACTGCCACATTCCAATGCACCTCCTCCACAGAATCTTTCAGGGACCCAACCTCCCTCTACATTGGCCCTCACCTTCGCCTAGGTTCTAAGATTTCCTTCTCTTGAGCTGGAAGATGGGGAAAGAGAGCAAGGATCATGAGAAGAGGGGCAAGTCCTAGAAATGAGGGGAAAAAACATCACAGTCTAATGGCAGTACTAATAAGCTCAGCAGTGGGGCTTAGCTGGGGACTTTGAGACACACTGAGGACAAGGGTATAGGTGGGTACAAATACTACATGGCACACTGTAAGCTGTCAATACACTCAGGAGCTGAAAATTATCTGCCGTGGTTCTGGATGGATAATGAAGACATTTTGCAGGTGGCCAAGGGGAGCCCTCCTTCCCAAGCCATAGGCTCTAGACTCATCATATTCTTCAATCTGTGCTCTGGAGAGACACTTGGCTAGTTCATTTCTTTCATCTTCACTGGGTATATGGATTTGTGCTGATTTTGCTGATGAGGAAATAGCTTTGAGAAGGAGGGACAATGTGCCAAGGTCATAGGGCAAAGCTGAGGGAGAGCAGGGGGTAGAACATCATTCTGGTGAGGAGCTTTGTGTCTCTGTGGCCTCGGTCACTGTGGCTGACTGCTCTGGATCCATGCCTAAACTTTAAAAATCTGTAGGTAGAAAGGGGGTATTTTGGAAAGGATGATTTCAGAGTTTCCTTCTAACTTTAAAAAGTCACTCTGAAATGAGGTTATGTAAAGGAGAATGATTTTGAACAATGAAGGGTCTTTACAACAAGAAGGGATGAATGGTAATTATATTGCAGTCATGAGGGAAAAGTGTAAGTAGATTTTGCACGTAATTGCAACAGCGCCACTTCTACAGAGGAATATTGTGCTGATTTTGGCAGGAACAAGACTGTTGGTGTCAGTGACTTTACCCAAACTTAACAGTCTGTGCAAATTTGACCACAGCAAATAAATTTTGTTGAGTACTTTCAACTAGAACATTTATCTAAAAAGAAATTAGTACTTGCAATTAGGAAATGGCTGACATTTAGTTAATTGGCTTACACAGATTCAATAGGCAACTGAACTGGCTCAGATGCATGAAAGAAGTATCAGGCCAAAGGAAAAGTTAAATAAAGCTTCAGTTTTACAAGGACATGGATAGTTTTCTTTGAAGTAATTTGTGTCGAGAAGTGCGTGTCTGTCCAGTACCCCAGTTTATGGGCCTGATCTGCGGTGCATCTTGGTGTCATAGAAGTTGAATTTGTTTAAACAATGCTCTGATTCAATTTTTCACTCATGTGTGAGATTATTACATACAGGGTAATACACACAGAGGCAGTTCTGTCAAATCATAAGCAATGGCAGTACAAACAGTAGCTGGTCTGTTTTCAGCTCTCTGCTTAATCAAATTTAGAGAACAAATAATTTGGAGGAGTTCATACAGCAAAGGAGGACAGAATATTCATAAAACGGGGTCACAAACAATGGGTGGCCAAGGACTGTCCCTAATCAAAATGCCCCATCTGATCTAATTACTTTTCCTGTGGCTCTGGTTTTAAACTGCCTGCAAATGATTAGTTTGCAGTATCTTAGTGCTGGGCCAGAGGGACTGCAGAGGCTGGAATTACGCAGTTACTCACTTTATTTGTTCTTCATTAACAGTTTATAGATTGAATATGTTTATGGGAATGGGGAAAGGAAGAGAGTACAATAAAGAGAACAAATAACCATCACATGCTTGTCTTTTAATAAACTTGGCCAAGAATCAGGAAAAATACAACACTTTTGCTCTCTCTAAGGGATAAAGGGGGTAGCTTTCTTCGCAATTTTAAAAAGAACAATGGTACTTGACTTACTCTCCAGACACAGTTTTTGTATGTGTTGAGCTGAACTTTAAGACTGGGAGTGGGAGGGAAATTTCTCCTGGTTACCCTCTCTATACCTGGGCATTCAGCCAACTCTGCAGTGTAGAGGGTCTAGTAGCATAGTCTATGTAGTCAATTTCTGTGTCTTGGATAACAGTGCTGACTCTGTGCTGGGCACAGACTTGAGTTAGACTACATACTTAAGGTAGAGGACATACACAACATGGCATCTACCCTCCTAGAGCTTATAGATGACCGAGAAAATATGTTAATAAAGTCATCAAACATACATTGCAAGGAAGGTGATAAAAATTTGCAGTTAAATAGCTAATCTAGGTAAGGAATCAGAGAGGGGAGGCAATCTGATTAAGATGTGAAGGCTAGAGGCAGACCAGGTTAAAAAAAAACCTCAGAAAGTGCAACCCCAGCAGAGGGGAGAGTCTAGGCCAAAGCCCTGTAGCAGAAGGCAGTAGGCCACATCCAGTAAACCAATGTTCATTGTTTTGAGGGCAGAGAGTAAAGGCTGCTGTAGTACAAGATGAGACAGCAATGAGATCACATGGGACTATGTGAACCAGTTAAGGACTTCTCCTTCCATGGGAAACCATTGAAAGCTCCTAACTTGAACACAAATCCCATCAGGGAAACAGACAGATCTCAGGTCAAAATCTGGTTCTAGCATCTAGCCATTTTGGATTTCAGGCAAATTTCTTTGTGCTTGGAGCCTCAGGCTCCTCTTCTGTAGAATGGGTACAATTCCTACCATACAAGATCGTTTGAAGAGAATCAGTGAGAAATACATACAGTACTACTTAACAGTGCGTCTGATATAAAACAGGTGCTCAAAACATCAGGTAAATAAACTTAATAGTATTCTAATGGGGAAGGTTACTGGGGATTGAACCCATCTCCATTCCCTTTTAAATTTTTTAAATTTTGAAACAGGATCTCCTTAAGTCTTTCAGTTACATGGGCCAGGCTTAAACTTGCAGTCTTCTCACCACAGCCATCCAAAATGGTGGGATTACCAATTTTTGTAATCACACCTAGCTGAACTCAATGGTATTCTTAGCCTTCAATAACAGGAGCATGGTCTATGATCCTCTCTCTTCCTAGAGAATGAAAACACTGAAATCACTAAAGTCTACAAAGTTTGAGATTGTCCTTTCTGTTGTTGGCTTTTCTTGGTTAAGAAAGAGTTTGCTCTCCGCATCTAGAATTATAGAATCACTCATTATTCAGTGTGGAGGAGACTTTTGAATTGCTCTTGCCAAACCCTGACCATTACTTATGACTGTAGTGGCTTTCTATTGTTTTCTGGAGTACGGACATCTGCTTCTCCTTCACCTTTGTGCCTGTCTGAGGAAATACATTTTCCTCATTAGATACAAGTTGAGTGTCCCCAATCCAAAATGCTTGGGACCAAGAGTGCTGCAGATTTCAGATTTTTTGGATTTTGGAATATTTGCATATCCATAATGAGAATTCTTGGGGATAGGACACAGGTATATTGTGAAATTCTTTTATGTTCCCTATATACCTTTATGGACATGATCTGAAGGTAATTTTTGACAATATTTTTAATATACTTGCATTTTGACTGTGACCTTTCACTGCAGGTCACATGTGAAATTTTCCACTCGTGATGTCATGTTGACACTCAAGAAATCTCAGGTTTTAGAGCATTTAGATGTTCAAAATAAGGATGTTCAAGGTGCACAGCTTGATGAGGCTCTTTGATATCCCCATCATGCTCCAGCTAAGAGCCTAGGACAGTTCCACACACAGTGATATGGGTCCTGCATTCCCAGAAGTGAAAACCAAACAGAAGAATGAGAAGACTAACCCAGGATGCATCACACCAACAGCAGCCCCTGGGCAGATTGCTCTCTTCTTTGGCCTTGCTAGAATAGCTACTTCCAGTCTTTGGAAATACAAGGCCTCTATCTCTTCCCTGCTCCAAGTTTGTTCTTTAGTTATCTCTTTTTTTTATTGTTTTGTTTTTAAAATTTTTAGTTTATTAGCTACCTCTTGAGTCTCTTGTTAGTGTTCCAAAATAACCCTATTTAGATTGCTTAGAATCAAACACACTAATAGCACAGTGAAGAAATTTAGAGCAGAAAAATTAAGTGATCGGCCCATCACACAGTGAACTCATTGCTCTGAGTGTGGAGCCACTTAACTGCAATTCAGAGTTCTCTGACTTCTTGTCTCTTGACAGAAGCAAATAAAATTCCAGCTCAAACCATGAGTGGCTTCATCTTGGCTGTACCAATGAAGCCTGACATTTGAGGGGTTCCCAATATAGTCCCACCCATGTCTCTAGCTTTGTCTTCTGTATGCAAACTGCCAGCCTTTTCCTTTCCATAAAACATGCCCTCCAACCAGAGCATATGTTTCTAGTCCCCAGCCACTCATTGCTCTGTCCTCTCTGCACATTCTGCTCACACTTCTCCTGTCTTCTTTCCTTCCTTATTTCTTTTGGCATTAGTGTCTCAGGACTGAGGCATGAGCTTAGGGGAAGAAAACATTGTCTTTACCTGGAGGAGCTCATAGTCAGCCAAGAGAACTGGGCAAGTGTAGAGACAGGACCAAGGAGATTGTGGTTGAGCCAGGAGGTCCCAGTGTCTCAGAAGTCAGAGAAGGCAATCTAGAGGCAGGATTTTGAGCTGAGTTCCAAAAGGATGAGTAGGAGATGAAAGCAGGAAGGACAAAAATGTGCATAAAACCCAGAGAGAGTGAGGGAGAGTGAGAGAGAGCTATGGCACCAGAAATACAAGCAACCAAAGCAAAAATAGATAAACTACCCAGGTTTAAAAACATTTAGCTTCAAAGAACAACATCAAGAAAGTGAAAATATGTTTATAATCCTAACGCTCTGGAAGTCTGAGACAGGAGAATCACAAATTCAAGCGTAGCTGGGGTAATAGACACTTAGTGAAACTATGTCAAAAAAAATATAACTGGAATGTAGCTTAGTGCAAAGGTCTTGGGTTCAATCTTCAGTATCACCAAAGGAAGGAAGGAAGGAAGGACGGAAGGGAGGGAGAAAGAAAGGAAAAAAGAAAGAAAAAGAAAGGGTGAAAACACACCCTAAGGAATGGGAGAAAATTTTTGCAAATTATATATCTGACAAAGGAATTTTATCTAGAGTATAAAGAACTTTGTGTCAATAATTAAAAATAGGCAAAAGTTTTGAATTGACATTTCTATGAATGTGATTTTCCTATGGATGATTTAGAAATACATGAAAAGATGCTTAACATCATTACTCATTAAGGACATTTAAATCAAATTTATAACAAAATACCACTTTCTACCCATTAGTATTGCTATTATCAAAAGACAGGTAATACATTGGGCATGAAGATGTACACCTGCAATCCCAGCTACTTGAGAAACAGAGGCAGAAGGATTGTAAGTCTGAGGTGAGCTTGGGCAATTTAGAAAGACTTTTAAAATAAAAAAGGAAGAAAAGAAGGAAGGAAGGAAAGAAAGGAGGGAGGGAGGAAGAAAGAAAGAAAGAGACAAAGTATTGGTGATGATATACAAAACTGAATGTTTCATCACTGTTGGTGAGCATGGAAAATGATATAGCTATAGCCACCTTGCAAAACAGTCTGACAGTTTCCATAAAAGTGAACCACAAGGTTTCCATATAACTTGGAAATTCTACTCCTAATATATACCTATCTTGATCTATTTTCTGTTGCTATAACAAAACATCTGTGACTGAGTAATTTATAAAGGAAAGAAATGTATTTAGCACACAAATGCTAAAGCTAATGCTAATCTGGTGCCTAAAGCACAAGATTAAGCAGCTTCTCTGGCAAGGACTCCATGCTGCATCTTCATATGGAAGAAATCTGGAAGGGCAAGAGAGTATGTGTGTGGAAAAGGCAAAACATAAGGTATGGTCTCACACCCTGCTAACTAATCTAGTCCCATGAGAATGAAAACTAAACCACTACTCCAAGAGTCAACTAAACCCCATAAGAAAAGCATTAATGCTTCTGATGGTATAATCACTTCTTAAAGATTCGCTTCCCAATATCTCCACAGTAGCAATCAAATTTTGACATGTGTTTCAGAAGTGATGAACTATATTCAAACCATAGCAATAGCTAAGAGGATTGAAAATACATAGTCACACGAAATCTTGTATGAGAATATCCATAGCAGCATTATCCATAATGGCCAAAATGTGAGAACAACTTAAATTTTCATCAATAGACAAATGGATAAATGAACATAGTATATCTATACAGTGGACTGTTATTCAGCGATTAAAAAATGAATAATGTACAGATACACACTATACTATGGATGAAACTTGAAAACATGCTAAGTAAAAGAAGCCAGGCACCAACAATTCCATTTATATGAGATGTCCAGAATAGAAAATAAACAGAAACTAAATTGCATTTGTGGATTAGTGACTGCCAAGGGCAGGGGATAAGAAAATCAGGAGAAAGTAAAAGTTATGGAGTTTTTAAAATAGAAATAATGAAATGTTCTAAACTTGATGGTCAGATGAGTTCACAACTTAGCAGAATTCTAAAATCATTTAATTGTGTACTACACTTTTAATGTGTGAATTATGTCACATACACATAAATTTTAAAATAATAAAAATAATTTTTAAGGAATAAATGTAAGCAATAAGCTGTTAAAATAAAATAAAATAAAATAATTACATGTTTTACATGCAGAAGACAGCAGAGGATCATGTTTAAAAGAACCCACACAGAGCTGGGGATTTAGCTCAGTGGTTTTGCCACCTGCTGTGCAAGCGCAAGGACCCAAATTCAATCCCCAGTACCCCCCAAAAAAACAAAAAAAACAATAAAAGAACGCACACAGAAGAAACCTTCTGGGGTTCGAATTCCTGGAACTCAAGACAAATAACTTAACCTTCGTGGGCTTCAGTTTCCTCACCTGTACTATGGGAGGAGGTGAGAGGATGCACAAATTCTGCTGAGCAATTTCCTGTCATGGAGTACATTCTCCATCAATGTGAATGAAGATTATCACAGCCAGTTGACAGGCTTGAAGAGTGACAACCCTAAGTGTCAGATGGATTGTAGAGAAAGAAAAGACTCAGCAGGAAAAATCAATTCTAGTTTTGTCTTCAAGAGAGTTTAAAAATATGTAGGGAATATGAAATATCAAATTTAGACAATAAATTTTGGTCTTTAATGACAGTATAATCTTCAAAGTTCATTTAAAGTTGAACATTCATAAAAATATGATGGAGGGGGTACAGATGATAAAACCAAAATCTTATGGATGATCAGCCCAGGATTATGTCAGATAGAGGAGGAACCAGATATAAGCCCTGTCTTAGTTACTTCTTCATTTCTAGAACAAAATATCTGACACCCACAAGTTAAAGTAGGATAGGTTTGTTTGAGCTCACAATTTGTAGAAGTTTCAGTCCGTAGTTGGCAGATCCAGAGCAGGGCAGCATGACGGAGGAGTATGGCACAGGAGAAACAGTCCACGGCAGGGTAGACAAGAGGCAAGCAGTGAGTCTTCCTTTTCCTTTTATTCCATCCAGGCTACAAACCTATTGGATGGTGCTACTCACAGCCAAGGTGGACCTTCCCATTATCCACACCCAGAATCATGCTAACCCAACCAGTGAGCTACCAGTTATGCAACCCCTTTAATCCAATATCTCACACTCATGATCTAACCATTCCCAAAAGCCCCACTTGGGAGCCCATGAGGTTTGGAGGAGGCATTTTAGATATAAACAATAACAAGCCCAAACCTACCTCACATGCCTGGATAGCATCATCATCATCATCATCATCATCATCATCATCATCATCATCATCATAGAAAGGATGAAGGCCAATAGAAATGGACAAACTATAGGAAGAAGAAAAGAATATAGGGAAAAACTTGAAGTCTCACCTACCTGCATTACTTTTTTGGCTCTGAAACTCACTCCATGAGCCTGTCATATTCCTATGTATGAAGAAGACAACCTTAATGCTTTAGTTTCCCTCATTTGGTCCTACCCAGACATTAGCACGTCCATTCAACACATCCTCAATGTGCCCAATTTTCTCTATTTCCACTGCTACCTTTCTAGACCAAGTCTCCTGCATCTCTCTCCTGGAAAACAGGAATAGTCCTAACTGGTATCTCTTCCTCTGCTGTGGTTGCATCATCTATTCTCCACACAGTGGCTAAGTATCTTTCATGAGTCAGGTATCAGATGATGGTGATGATGGTGGTGATACTGGTGATGGTGGCTATGGTTAGACTTTTTTTCTCCTTAACTAATGTTGAAACTTAATCTCTATTGTAACAGTATTAAGAGGTGGGTCTTTGAGGGGTGATTAGGCCATGAAGATTGTTCTCATGACTAGATTAGTGTTATTATCAAATAAATAGGTTCTGTGACAATCTTGATTGTCAACTTGATTTAGTTGCTTTGATTTAGAGAAGTCTAAGAAATTAATAAAGCACACTTCTGAATGTGTCTGGGTTGGTCACAGAGGTGAGTCCTTGGGGGCTACATCTGGTTCTTGGTCCCTTTCTCTGTGGCACTCTTCCCCTGTTCTCTGTTTCTCAGCTGTAATGAAGTGAGCAACTTTGCTTCATCGCACCCTTCTGCCATGATGTTTCTGGTTTGGAGTCAGCTGACCATAGATTGAAGCCATTGGCAAATTAGAACTCTTCTCCTCTAAATTGTGGCTATCAGATATTTTGTTCCAGCAGTGGGAAAGTTGATCAATGAAGGTTCTTCTTCTTCTTTTTTTTTTTTTGATTAAGTTTATTGGTACATTTTAGGTATACAATACTGTTACATTCATCATTGGGATCTTGTACCTTTACATGATGTATCTTGGTTCTTATATTTTTCCCCATTCCCCTGACCTCCCTTTACACCCTTCACCCTTCCCTATTTATGAAGAATTTGTTTTCATATTTTCCTTTCCTCATGTTTCTTTTTCTTTTCCCTTCTTTCCTCTCCTCTACCCCTCCCACTTCCCCAACTCCTTTAGACCTTTTATTCCTACTTCAATTATCAATTATACATTTTGAATGTAATTGTGTTGTATACCTACAATGTACCAATAAAAGAATTTAATAAAAAAAATTATACATTTCGATCCTTATTTACACTTTCAGTTTTTCACACCAGACAAACTATTCAGTATTTACACGTTTGTCCTATTTATTTCACTTAAGAGTATCACTTCAATATGTATCCATTTAGATATAAATGTCTCTAGTTTCTCATTCTTTATGGCTGAGTAGTACTCCATTTTATTAAAAAACCACATTTTCTTTATCCAATCTCCAGTCAATGGGCATTTGGGCTGCTTCTAAGTTTTAACTATTACAAACTGTGCCACTATAAACATGGGGACACATATATCACTGCGGTATAGTTCTTTTAATTCTTTTGGGAAGAAACCCAGCAGGGGAATAGGGGTCAAATGGGACCTATAGTCCTAGTTCTTTGAGGTATCTCCATACTGATTTCCACAGTGGTTGCACCAGTCTACACTCCCACCATAATATAGGTTCTTTATTAAAGAATGAATCTGATCTTAATATGTCTCTCTGTCACTGTTTCTCTGTTTCTGTCTGTCTGTCTCTCTCTCTGTGTGTTTCTTTCTCTGCCTCTCTTTGTCCTTCTGCTGTGATGATTCTTCAGATTCAAACCCTGACCTGTCCACCACTGGCTTCCTTGATCTGTGCCCTGCCCACTGCTGACAGTTTCCCACTCCTCGCCTGGTTAGAGCAACAAAACTTTCCCTCTGTTATTTCAACTTCCCAACCTTGTTTCTACCTTAGATCCATGCCCCAGCTGTCCCCTTTACTGTAAACTCTCTTCCTTGAGCCCAGTAGTTTCTGAATGTGGCCCCTGGTCCAGTTGCATCGATATCACTTGGGACCTTGTTAGAACTGCAGTTCTTATGTCCCACCTCAGACCAATGAATGTGATACTGATGGTGGGATCCAAACCTGTGTTTCAACAAGCCCAGGTGAATGTGATGCTTGCCAAAATCTGAGAATTGCTGCTGTAGGATTTTCCAATCTGGTTCATGTCCCAGTTACTGGTCACATCCTCAGAGTCTTCCCCATCCTCCCAGTCTAAAGGCACATATAGTCCTCATGTCTCTCCTCATGTCCTGCTTTATTTTCACCATACCACTTATCATAACCCAGTATTTTCACATCTGTCAAGGCATATATCTCTCTCTGTTTTGTCTATCTTTCCCGATGGAGTATAAGCTCCATTAAGTGACTGAGTCTCACAGCTCCATCCTTATCACCAAGCCTAGATGCCAGCACGCAGGAATGCTCAATAAGCTTTTGACTGATTGATCAATTAATATGGGCAAGCCAAGAGGAATTGGTTGGGCCAAAAGCAGGGGAAGTCAACTCAAATGACTTTGAATTTGATAGGTAATATAATGGAAAAGCTGAATATACAACCTGGGGGCATTGTAGTGAAAGGTGCTTGGCTAATGGATCCAGATTTAATATTAAGGAGTTGTATTGACCCAACAAAACTAATCTGTGAGACAGACTCAGTCCAGGGGCCACTGATTTGCAATCTTTGTTATAAAGTCATGACCTTAACAATCCATTGAGGACATGCTTTTCCTTCTTAAATAAGGCTTTTCTGTTACAAGAGCTTGAAAAATACCTGCTTTTCAGTTTATTTATTGGAGAAACATGAGGGACCATGAAGAAAATCCACTTATGAATGAGGACATCAACCCCTGGGGAGGCAAAACGTGATGCCAGTCAGAGGAAACTGGGGAACCATTGCAACTCTCTCGTGCCTACAGGAAGGCTTGGAGACACCAAAACATCCATCACAGTCTTTTTACTAACCACAAAAAAGAAGGAGAAAAGCCCTAAATATTCAACAATGTGGCATTGCTTAAATAAATTATGGTATGAGAATTAGATGCAATACTCAGAAGGAAATTTAAAAGACTTTTTTCAATGAATTTTTGACACAGGCTCAAATGTTCATGATGCCAGAGTGCATTAAAATGTGATTGCAATATTATAAAAGTAGCCTCTGTCCCACCTGAGCATGAGACTCTGGATTTGGGCATGTGTCTGTGTGTTAGACAAACTCATTAAGCAAGTGTTTAATTTCCTGACTTCTTCTCAATAGGGGAATAAGTAAGGGAATATCAAAGAGGACATGTGGAAAAGAAATGTGGAGGGTACATGGGGATGACAGCAAGGTGCCTGTGCCCCCTGGCCGCCCGCAGGCGCAAACCTGCACTGTTACAAGAGGGCCTCATGCAGCAGCGAGGTGCCTGTGCTCCCCTGAGCACTGTGTGACTCACACCCCAGGCAGCACAGCAGCAGGCCTGGAGGGCAATCCCTGGGTGTGGGCAAAGGAGAAGTCTTTCCTTCTACTTTGCATAGTGTGCCGGTCTAGAGGAAGTTCTGGGGACACAAGATGGATTTGGTTCCTTCAGGGGCATCAGAGACAAACTTTGGCCCAGATGTCAATAGCATGTCAGCATCATCAAGAGGGACAGCAGTGGCCAAATAAATGCCGTCCTGGGTCTGTTTCCTAAATAGCACACAGAATAATGGGCACAGACTGGCAGAATACACCGACCATTTTGTGAGTTCACACGAGATCTTCCTGCTCACTGAGATACCTCGGGGGAGTTTTAAGGGTAAGATTAGAAGATAAAATCAAAAGACATCTATATGTGCATTCATATGACAGAAAAAGTCAAAGACAACTCTGTTTGAGTTCATGTAACATCATTTGTTTGCATAAGGAGGCATGAAGATTAATTACATTCATACATATAGCAAAATATGAACCATTTCATTCTCTTCTAAATAGATTTCACGTTAACTTTGTCTAAAATGAAGATGTTATTTTCGTAAGATTAAAATCCTATTCTATTATTTTAAAATTCTACTATTTTAAAAATACATGATTGATGAAATCAGACATTTCCAGTTGTGACCCAGAGAAATGGTTTCCAAAGTGCATCCACAAATTCTGGAAGCAACTCAGATCCATTACAGGTGACAGGAGACGCTGTCAAGACTGAAAATATGAGGTGAGGTGAGGTGATTTGCAAGTTCACAATTTTGACTGATCACCACAGGTCCCTTTGCAGTTCTTATTGCTTTTAATCCTTGCAATCACCATGTGGATTATGATTAGGCACCCTCGAGAAGAGAGAAACTGAGTTTCTGGGACCCTGGATGACCAGGCGAATGTACTAGTTTTTATGATTGGGATAACACACCTCTTCAGCAGTAGGGTGCTCAAGCCCAGGTTTTTCTATTATCTCCCCCATGGTTTTCTAAGAAAAAGCAATGTTCCCAAAACTCTGGGAATTCTCACCCTGTTTCAGGAAGGCCTGTGAGTGTCCTGGATTTAGACCCAAGATCTGCATGTACATCAGTTTTTCTAAAAGAATGGCCCTCCCTGAGCTTTACTACTCCTTCCAAAATTTAGGAATTGCTACTCCACGTAGTTTCAGAAAGCACATACTTTGGGTAAAGCCTTGGAGATAGGAAATGCATCTTGAACATCCTGAACATTTAAGGATCTAATGGTAAACAAATCATGAACATGTGGATTGAATTTTCCTTAAATTGGGCATAAACCAAATAGTACCATGAACAGTTTGGTAACATTTTCTGGGGTTTTTCTCAAACTCCAAACCATTTGAAAAAAAAGAGAATGTTGGTATTTTTGACGAACCCAAAGAGGGTCTGTTTGTAGGATCATGAGTAGAGTGGGCTTTTTCTGGCATGGGTTCAGCATATAATGCTTTTGACTTGGGGGCACTAGTCCATTTGAGGTTGGATGTTTTTGGATTTGTGGTATGGTGGCAATATAGCAATCATGGTAACGTGAAAGGAAACTCCACATCTCCATTTGCCATGGTTTACTCCAAGTTGTCAGAGATTTCCCACTGAAATGATCAGAGACCAAAAGACATGAGGAGGTGGTGGATCACAGCCTCCTTGACATGCTAGGCAGGCTGTGAAACCACATTTCCAAGAGGGAGCAGCTGTGTAGAGGATTTGGTTGTGGGAGCCGAACTGCTAATAGTCCTTCTGCTGTAACTCAACAGGTAAAAAGACAAGAGTTTCATGCCTCAAAGATCACTGAGAGAATGATATGGTGGTAGCAGTTACTTATATTACAGCAACACAATCAGATGCAGATTAAGATTCATGGACCTGAATGAATGACAGGGAGTGGCACCACCTAGAACCTCCTTCAAGGGAGGATGTACTGCCTGCTGGGGACTGTGATCAGCAGGTGGTCTCCCTCTGTCAGCTTCATCAGGGTCTGAAAGCCTTGTTCCTGAAAGCTATGGCCCCCTTGGGGCAGTGCATGCTTACATATAGTGACTGAGTGAGGCAGAGGTGTAAAGAACTAGACATGGCACTCTCTGATAAGCAGTTCCCACCCAAAGCCCCCTGGTCTGATGACCAAGACTTCATCAGGCTTGGAGAACAATATTTCTTCTGCTTCCTCTGCCCAGCCTACTGGCCCCTCTTTCCTTCCTCAGGGATCCTCTGCATCTTGCACTCAGTGCTAGTCAAAGTTTTGTAGAGAGACAGAAGCAATAGGCTGTAGGAGGGAGGATTTATTAGAGTAAATGGCTCACATGATCGTGGAAGCTGAAAGGCCCCACAATAGACCACCTGCAAACTGAAGAACCAGAGAGGTCAGTAGCATAGTTCAGTTCAAGTCTAGACGCCTCAGAAAAAGGGAAGACAATGGTGCAGTCCTCAGTCTGAGGCCCAAGTCCTGAGAACTTCCTGAGGGCTGCTGGTGCATGTCCCAGAGTCCAAAGGCTGAAGAACCTGGAGTTTGGTGTCCAAGGACAGGAGGATAAGGGATCCTGCTTGAGAGGGAGGGAGGTAGGGGACAGAGTGTTAGTCTTTACTTCTGCTTTTTCATTTTACACCTAGACCCACCCACACTAAGGACAGGTCTTTCCCACCCAGTCTGAAGCCCACGGCCAGTTTTCTCTGAAAAGTCCCACACAGATGCACCCAGAAACAGTGCTTCCCAAGCCATCTAGGCACCCCTCAGTGCAGTCAAGCCAACACCAAAATCAACCATCCCACACTCCAAGTCTCCACCTCAGCCTCTGTTTCTGGACATCTGAATCATCCTTTTATTCATAACTTTCATGGCTGTTTTATGAAATGAGGATTATTTTCCCTACTTAACAGATAAGGAAACTGAAGCTTGGGGGGGGTGGGCGGCAAAAATCTAAATAAGAGGGTAAGCATCTTTGAGGTAAGATGTTGTGGAACTGGAATTTGAACTCTGTTTACTGCATACTCAATTGCCTGGACTGACCCTCCTCAAACCTCAGTGATTTTACCTTGATATTTTCCAACACTTCATCATGCACTGACAAATTCTTGAATGATTAGTCATCCTGGGAAACAAGGTGTGAGCAGTATATTGTGTAAGAAAAGAAAATTCAACACATATAAACAATAAGGGAAAAATTCTATTGTTTATCGGGCATTTACTAAGTACATCAGATTTGCATATATAATTTAACTAAACAATGATAATAGCTAATATGTAGTGATGTTGTCTACAAGGCAGGCACTGGGCTACACATTTATATATTTTAGCTCATCAAAACCTTGCAGTAACCCAGGAGGCTTGGAGGATCTGACCTCTCCACTGAGGAAGGTGGCATGGAACTGGGTCCCCAGCATCTGAGAGTCATACTAGCCCATCTCCAGACCTCGCATGCCTCTCTGCCCAGCCTGTAGGTGGTCACACAGATCCCTATCACATAGGGACAGTATCCAACACTCAGAAGATTGAGTATGCTCGGATTCCCCCAGTCACATTATCCTTTTCCACAGTTTCAGTTGCCTGCAGGCACCTGCAGTCTGAAAAGATGGAATGGAAAAATTATAGAAATATAAAAAACTCATAAGTTTTAAATTGTATGCTGTTCCAAGCAGTATGATGAAATCTTGTATCGTTTTGTTCCTTTCCACCTAGGCTGTGAATCATCTATTTGCCCAGCATTCCACGCTGTATACATTACTTACCTGTCTGTCACTTAGTAGCCATCTCAGTTATCAGATACACCATGGAGGTCTCTCAGTGAAGCAAAGGAGGTACTAGGACATAGAATGTGGAAGGACAGATTACCTCTGGTCCTCTGTAGCAATGCTGCAGGGGATATGGCAACAAACACAATGTACATAGGGGTTTGCTACTCTTTCAGACACCTGCTAGTGTCCTTGGAAAGTATCACCTATGGATAAGGGAGGCCTATTGTACATTTACCCAACAACTTAGCTGGTCAGGGTGGAGCCAGATTCCAGGCCAAATCTGCTCAATTCTAGAATAAGTGTCCTTTTTACTACCTGATGTTGTCACTCTGCAGACAAGTAAGTGATACAAAAATGCATTTGCTGTGCCAAAAGTATCTGGACTGGATTTTGCCTTTAGGTTATGTCCAATGCTGGCACACTGGGAGGAAGGGGCATGCACTGACAGAGCAGAAAGAATGTTAGGGGAAGGCTAATACCTTGAGAAACACCAGTCCTCAAGACCCTGGATTCTGCAGGAATAATCCTGAGCAGATGTGATTTAACATGCATCTATCGATGCCAACCACTGCATGCTGACCATTCCCATAGGCCTAAATCTCTCTATAATTTTTTCTTGAGGTCTGGAGTGGGGCCACACATCCACCACACCTTCCTAATAGACAGCCCCACCTCATCCACTCATTCATTCAGCAGGTGTTTGTGGTGTGGCCGTCAGGGGTGGATGTTGTGGCTTGTGATCAGGATATGGCGGTGAATAGGAACACATCTTGCTTGGCAAAAACATGCAGTGGCGGAGCAAGACATGTAAATATGTAATTCCAGTCCCCTATGCCCTCTCTATGCAGATGAAAATCAGAAGTGTTTAGCTAGGGTCATTCTCTTCTGTCTAGACCATGAATGTGTTCTAGGTCAGCAAACAAGAAACACATACACAAACCAGATCTCATCTTAATTGTTCTTGTTTTGTGATTACTCATTCACTGCAATGTAATAACAATTTGGTCATCTCAAGCATATGTATGTATGAGGCTTTCCACTTGTGTCATAGCTTATGGCCACAAAGTCTCACTGCCCCTTGAATGACAGCTCTGTGGCACAGAATATCATCCTACTGTTGGTAACAAGCCCATTTGCCATACTATAATGAAATACTCGAGGCGGAGTGACTTTACAGGGAACAGTGGTTTACTTAACTCACAATTTTGGAGGTTCAAGGGCATGGAATTGGCATCAGTTCAACTTTGGTGAGGGCCTTACATGGATGGCAGCAAGCAAGATCACATATGCCAGGAAGAGATTACATGGTGAGACAGGGAGTACCTGTGAGTCCATTCTGGTCTCTCTTTTCTTATAAAGCCATCAGGATTCACTCTTATAAAGTCATCAGAAGTCTCCACCCTACTGACTTCATCTAATCTTAATCTGCTCCAAAAGCCCCACTGCTAAACACTATAGTGGAATGAAGTTTCCATCCTTTTAATACCTCCCCATGAGGAGTAAGTGCCAGTGTGAATTTCACAGGAGGTGTACCCTATTTAAGCCATAGCGGGGCCTAGCTTTTATTCAGATGTCCACATGTGGGTCCAACCTCCAAGCTGTTTCTCCTTCTGGTTCCAGTGGTGGCCTGACCACTCCCTAGGTGTCTTTACTCCTCTCCCTTCTCCCTTGCATGCCTGTAGCTATTAAGGGACTAATAATGCCATTTTAATCTGTCATTTCTCTGTTCCATCTCTGGTCCCATCATTCAAAGCCCTACCCTTCTTCTGGACCAGCTTCTTTGGTAGTCTTTCTACCTCAGGTCTACCTCTCTGTCTATCAACCTTTCACACTGGTCATTTTAAAACACAAACTTCCACATGCCACTTTCAAACTCAGAATGCTTCCATGTCTCATGGCATTATAGTTTAGCATTACTGTTTTCCATTTCTGGACCCATGTACTCATCCTTTTATTCTACCATTCCTACTAAATGTGCCAGATTTCGTGTCACAGTGCCTTTGTACATGATATTTTCTCCAAACTTACGCCATATCTCACCTCACTTGGGACATCTTCATTATAGCCCCTTTATAGACCCAAGCCCCTCTTCAGTCTCCAGGGCTCAATGCTTCCCTTCATCATAACACCTGTCCCAGTGTTACAAAGATCATTGAGCAGGTCAATCTTCTCATCTGAGGATGGGGGTCACATCCTCACATTGTATATTCAGTATCTTCCACTTTACTACCAATGAGCCTTTTTAAATAAATGAGTGAATGAATGAATGAGTATGGAATCTGATACTTTACTTGATTCTATGATAAAGAAACTCTCCAGCATATTTTGTCCCCACCCCTGGGCTAGCCTTAACCGCAAGATCTTATCTGAATGTCTGCCTCTGTCACTGCTTAAATCTTTCAGGGTGATGTGAACCTTGGGGACCCTCAGATAAATTATTTGCAGCAGCCAACAGCGCTCTTCAGAGAGTGCATCATTTGGGCACTGCATATACAGGCTGGTGACCCGCAGAGAGTTTGTCTATAGACACCTTTGTGGGCAGCCATTCGATTTCCTGAGCATGAGGAGGCCTTTATTTCAGATTCCAAACTTTATTGCAACTTCTGAGTGACTGCCCTGACCCCACTGTAACCTCACAGCACTCGCAGTGATTCATCTCTTCAGGAAAACCTGTCTCCCCTGGGTCTGTGTGACGAGATTGGAGCAGGATTGCTGGCTGCCAGTGGGCTCGGCGAGAAGAAAAGCCTCCTTGCCATTTGCAGTCTCCTGAGTGGCCTGAAAGAAAAATCCTCCCTTTACTACTGGGCTTCGCAGCTACACAGTAGAGTACAATGGTAAGGAGCTGGGCCCTGGACCCTGCCCAGCAGAAAATGCGGTGGCATATGCAAGCTCCTTGCTGCTGGAGCATGACACCCTCCCAGGAAGCTGTCCACCAAGACATATGGAGTTCCAAGTCACTTTGATTTGACTCTTTCTTTCTACCTGAACTAGCATTGCCAAATTTACAAAACATGGACACTGGTATCTTTGAAAGATGATACATCTGAAGTTGAGCCCACTACGACTTTTAAAACTTGTAGTGAAGAATAATACGCATCTAGATAAGTGCATAGATCGTAAGTGTGCAGTGCATTGAATTTTCCTACAGGCACATCTGAAGCTGAATTCTTATCTGAGCTGCCACACCTTGCCAAATCACAGAACCTCTATGAGCTGCTGTTCCTCAATTCTCAAATAAGTTAAAAAATTAATTTTTCTTAGAAGCAGGCCTTGATTATAAATTAATCTGAAAGCTACCTTCTTCCCTCCCTCCCCAGGATTGCTCTAGCTCCTCCCTGTGGGCTTTATTATTTCACACAGCAACCATCTGCATGATGTTTGTTGTTTGTTTAGATTTGCTTATTCTCTTTCCCTCATCTGGAATGTCAGCAGAGGGAATTTGGTTTTCTTCCAAACTAGAGCAGCGCTGCACACTAAGTGAAATCTTGCTGGCTGAATGCAGACAGTGGTTTTGAGTACTACTCAAATGCTTTATAATTTGAGAAATGCCATTAGGATGGCTATTTTTTTTAAAAAACCCCAAACAGAAAATAACAAGTGTTGGCATAAATGTGGAGAAACTGAAACCCTTATGCACTGCTGGTGGGAATGTAAAATGGTGCAATCGTTGCGGAAAATAAATTAAATAGGGGCTCACCAATGAGTCAGTAATTCCACTTCTGGGTATATACCCCAAAGAAATGAAAGCTGAGATTCAAAGAAATATTTAAACACCCATGCTCATAACAGCATTACTCACAGGCACTAACTGCCATGAGTAACCCAATTGTCCATCAGTGGATGAATGGATAAAGTAAATGTGGTATCTACATGCAATGGTATATTATTTATCTTTAAAAAGGAAGGAAATTTTCATGCATGCTACAAGATGAGTGAACCTTGAAGACATCATGTGAAATGAAATAAGCCAGACACAAAAGAAATGTTGCATGACTTTAGTTATATTAGTTACTAGAATAGTAAAATTTTAGAGACAGAAAGTGGAATGGTGGTTACCAGGAACAGAAAATAGGGAGCTGTTGTTCAATGGGCACAGAGTTTCAATTGAGAAGATGAAAATTCTAGAGACGACTAATGGTGATGGTTGCACAACAATTCAATATATCTAACTTGGTACCATTGAAATTTATTCCTAAAATTGGTGAAAATGAGCTAATTATTTAATTGGTTAAATTGTGTTATATATATTTTTTGGTAGTAAAAAAGTGTGGGGTAGTAACCCAAGTGGTACCAGTAATGGTTATCACCCACATAGGACCACAAACTCCAGAAAAAAATCTTTCCTAACCCTCTTGTGTCACAACTACACAACTTCCAGGTTGGTTTTATGCCATTAGTTTTATCATGTCATATATGTGAGTCTGGGCCTTCCAGTGGGAGTAAAGGAAGGGGACAAAGAAAAAGGGAGGAGACATTGAGACGTGCTAAGTGCCCACCACATATCGGGTATGGGTAGTGGTCTCACACTGTCTTCTTGTGCTATCCTCAGGAAAGTCCTGGTTTTACAGATGGAGAGGGTGGGACAGAAAGCAAGGTTAAGCAGCCTGCTCAAAATCATATTTCATACATGGAGCAAGTATTTACTGAATACCTACCATGAACTTGGCACTTTTCTGGGTGCTGAATGAAAAGTTGCTGCTTGTCTGATGGATAAGGCAGGTGATGAATACATAACCATAGCAGCGTGTGATGAGAGGTGGGATGGGAAAACAGTTGACATGACAGGAGAGGCTGGGAAGCTGAAAGAGGCTGAGAGTGGTCAAGAGAGGAGGAAGAGGAGCCCAGGTAGGGGTAGGGGTGAGGCAAAAATGCCTTACAGGCCAGGCTAAGGAATCTGTACTCAATTCTGAAGTCATGCAGGGCGCCTGGAGGGTTTGTAACTGGGGAGTGAATTAGAGACCTTGCTCTGGGTGCTGAAAGGAGAACGGATTGAAGGAAGAAAGAGCATGGGAAGGACTTTAATTAGGAGCTGAGATAGAATTTACATTCATCCCCAATGCTCCTCATCTACATTTTCACCATACTTCTCTTTCTAGAATGTCAGGAGTGAGGCTGACTTCCTCAGCTCTTCTTATCCCTAGTACTCAGTGCTTAGTCCTCAGCAGATACTTCTTGAGCCCAGTGGACCATTCATTAGGCTGGAATGTTGGGCTTCCTGGAAGACTTAAAGAGTGTCAGAGCCATGGGACCCATGAGCACTCAGGATGCCTGGCAGCGTGTGTGTGTGTGTGTGTGTGTGTGTGTGTGTGTGCCAAAAGCAGGAGTGAAAGGTCATTCATTACCAGTCGCCTTTGGAAAGGCCCTCTGATGCTGAGTTTTCTAGTTCTGATGGCAGTTGCCACAAGATTTGCATGTCCCAGCTGTAGTTAGGGAGTGTCAACACTGTTGTAACTTGATTTGGGAGTTTAGACTCTGATGGTCTGATTTGCATTTTGCAAAATTCTAACAGATCCTCACATGCCTGCTCAGATTTATCACTTCCATGTCCCCTAGAGCACTCTGTAAAGAATTTGGGTCTAGAAGGCTTCATTTAGGATCCAGTTATCAGGAGTAGGATCTAAGTTTCAAAAGAACACAAATTGCTCACTGTTCAGTAGTTCAGGGCTGGGAATGGAGACTCCAGTGTTGAATTTATAACAGATTATGTGCCCCCCCATCTACCTATAGACTATTCAAATTTCTGGATCAAAGTCACTCAGAACAAAACAGTTCTTTTAGAGATCACCACCTTGCTACAAAACAGGGAGACTAAGGCCCGGGGAAGAGATGGATAGGTCCAAGTTACTTGGAAAGCCAACTGTGACCGGGAAAGTATTTCCTAAGCTTTCTGCTATATACTAGGTCATAAGGAAAGAAAATTAAGTAAAACATAATCTTCTTATTAACTAGGCAGTCTAGATGCTTTCACTTTTTATTAAATCAAGCTTGATTTGGATTTAGGTTTATATTTCTTTATGATTTTTTGGTAAGAATTTGTGCTTATTCATTACTTATTCTGTTTCAGACTGTGTTGGCCTTTTTGGAACCATTACTTTATTCAATTCTTATCAAATCAAGAGAAAACTACCATCATTCCTTTTCTACAAATAAGAAAGTTGAAGCTCAGTGGTGCATATTACCTTTCCCAAGGTGACACAGCTGGGGTTAGCAGTGTATCTGCCTGTCTTTGCTCTTCATCCAAATCCTGTCTCTGCCCAGCAGGGTTTTGTATCTTCGGGTAAAATTGTCCCAATTTTGGATATTACTTGGCCTTCAGTTAGTGAAACTCTTCAGTGAATGGGTCCAAAGAGTTCCCAAATGCTATAAACATTCTTCTACAGAGGAGCTGGTGGCTCCATGCCTCCATTTCCTTTCCACAAGGACAGCCTAAAGAGTCGGGGGAGTAATGAGCAGGGATTTGGATCGGACTGGCTACAGGATAACTCAGCCGGGTACTCACCAGCCACTTCTTATTACAGCCTTACGAGCAGCAACCCTCACATCTTCAGGACACCATCTTGAGGTTGGTTCCCTTATTCTCCTTGTCTTAAAATTGAAGGAACTGAGTTATAGAGATCATGTACTTTTCTAAGATCACAGACCAGCAAAAGCAGAATTACAAGAGTAGTTGGAAGCCTACACTCTAGACTCCTTATATTCAAGAAATGCCTACATGAATGGTTAAAATTGCTTTTTCCCAGTCAGTCTGTTGTTCTGCTCCCAGCAGTGTCAGCTGGCTTAGATCCATTCAGTGCTAGGTCAGGTGTGTCACAGGCACACTGAATGAGCAAGCAAGGCATCCACTCAGTGTCCCAGGGAACGGGAGGCCGGCCCCAGCTGGCTGACAGCTGGCTCTTCGGACTTCAGGGTTCAGGGAGAATGATGCCTGTGGTTAATTCCAGAATCTCCGTCCAGTTTTCCTCCTCTGCTTTAGTTCTTTTGATTCATAATGGCTTTAGCTCATTCCTTTGTGCCCGTCCCTTGGGGTTATGTCACCTTCAGGTGAACAAAGCATCTTTTCAAGTACCCTAAGAAACCAGATTATGTTATGGGCCTCACAAATTAGAGGCCTGGAGAGGAGGCCTCTTCTTTGAGGATAATCACTATCCGTTCTCTGTTTGATGACTTATTTCGAGATAATTAGAGCTTCACTTTCTTTACTCGAAACAAGCGTCTCTGTTTTCTCTTGTCCTCGCCTGTCAGCCCTGGAGCTGACTCTCAAGGCAGCTTATAGTGAGGCAGGGACATCTGGAAACGTATCTTGGGTCACTATCTTTTACCAAGAGCTGTCAGAGCAATTGCCACGTATCTAGCTTTTAGAAATTGGTCACAAGTGTTCTAGGGAAGGTACATGTGTAAACATTCATTCAACAACTTTATAGGCGTGGGTTCAACATCTTTAACACACACAACTCTCCACGCTGGGGACACAATAATATAAAATGAAGGCCAAAGACTTGTTCTGTGGAGTTTTGCTGTGGTTGTGAAGGGAGATAAAAAGCCCAAGCTTGGGCTGGGGATTTAGCTCAGTGTTTCTGCTGCCTGCCTCACAAGTGCAAGGTCAAAAAAAAAAAAAAAAAAAGCCCAAGCTTGACTCATCCGGAAATAAAAAGAATTTTTAAAATAAGAAAATGTATTCAGAAAATACCCTAGGAGTTGGTTATTATTATCATTTCTGAGTAAAATAAAAAGAGTAATAACAAAATCACTATGACAATATCAATATTACTGGTCAGATTTGACTTAAACAAACATTAAATGACTATGCAAGATCTATTATTAGGGTATAATTTGCTGTATAGAACCTTCCCATATAGCAAATAAATCTATAGATCTATAGGATCTTATAGATCAATATTCAAGATCTGGATAATGTGTGTGTGTGTGTGTGTGTGGTATGCTTACTGTTAACTTAAAAACTGACTTACTGGTAGGCATTCTTACATTCAATTAAACTTGGACAAAGTAAAAGACTAAATCTGAAAGAAAATTGCTCTGTGTTGATAATGGAAATAAAAATCTCTGTAACAGCAGGTATATTAGCTACATATTGCTGCATAACAAATGACCTCAAAATTCTGCATGCGGCAAAAAAGATTCACAAGCTCATTTTCTGAGTGCCTTAGCTGTGTACTTTTGGCTAAGGCTGCCTCTGAGGTTACAGTGAAGCTGTTGGCTGAGACTACAGTCATCCAAACACTGAGCAGGAGCTATAAGACCTACTTCCTGTGATTCACACACAGTTTCATTCACTCACATGGTTTCTTTCAGTCCATTGGGCTGTCTGTGCTGGCTGTTGGATTCTTTGCTATACAGGGTTCTCCACAGGCATGCTTATAGCATGGAGTCTTGCTTCTCCAAGGGTAAGTAGTCAGAAATAGAAAGCAAGTTCCCAAGATGGAAGCCATAGACTTTTATTGCCTCTTTTCTGGAGTGACATGTCCTCCTCACCTCTGCCATTTGCTATTGGTCATATGGACTAACCATGGTGCAGTGGAGTTGGGAGCTACAGAAAGGTGGGAATACCAGGAGAGTAGGACCACTGGGGGGCATTTGGAAGGCCGCCTACCACAGAGGGAATCACACAAAATGGATATTTGCTTTGTCTCCAGTCCTTACCAACATGGAAAATAGGTGAGAAAAGTCAGTTCCAACTGAACAAAATCATTAGACTTACATCTGGGATTCAAATGGTGTTGAAATTCAAGACAAGGTGGTGGTTTGGGGGTTGAATTTCTTGGCATTTGGGTTGAGATTTAGGTGAGCTCTACATTTTGCTTTTATTATGAACCTTTAAAAATACCTATTTTCTCCTCCAAATATTTCAGTCCACCAAGCCCCTTAACATATTTTGCCAATCCAATTTTTTTTCCATCATTTTGAAGTTGATATCTCCTTGAAAGGAAATTTGATTTAAATGTTTTTGATTCCTTTACATAAAAATACTGAAACTCAAGTTACCAAGAACTATTTGATAGCTAAAAAGATTCTCCAATTTCATGTGAAAGTTGTGAGGACTATTTTTCTCAAAGATATGAAATCACGCTTTGCCAAGAAGTCAATAAGATACTAAATCAATGAAGGTTAAATTTAACCACCGCAAATCAAAAAGTCTTGCTAAGCTTATGCTGAACAATATTTTTGGTCAGCTTAAAATATTGAGTTTACCATTCCCACCCATCCCTCAATACAACTGAGTTGTAAAATCATTTTGTATCTTGTAGATATAAGGACATGGAAAAGTAAAGTGCTGAAGAAAATAATTCAATTTCATTAAATATCTCTCAGTGATTTGAGCTCCTTACCTCTAGTTTCCTCTCTCTTCATTTCATGCTACCTTTGACACTAGCACTATCTTGCACAGACCTAGCCGATCTCATTTATCCCTCCATCTTGTTTTCTAAACTGTACTTTCTCAGTCCCCTCAGGTAGATCCTACCAAGCTATTAATGACCCTCACCACACAGTCTTCACTTCTTTTCCCTCCTGTCTCCCCTGGGCAGGTTTAATGCCCGTCTTCGCTATTTCCTGAACGTGCCTCACACTTTCACACCCAAAGCCTGTGTACAGGCTGTTCCCTCTGTCTATAATCCCCTTCCTTCATCTGCTCTCATGAACAAGCCCATTACTTTTTCAAGGCATATTTCAAATATCATCTTTCTTTTAGGAGACTCTTCCATGATGTGCCTCCTCCCTTAACACCCAGTTCCTCCAATTTGATTCCTCTCAACAGGGGGCATTCCACCTCAACAAATTCTACAAAACTTTGCATATCCTTACATTGCAACACTATTGTAAGTAGATTACAACTCTCTGAAGTACTAACTAGATATGCTACTCGCTTCAACAGAGGTACCTCTCCTTGAAAAGTAAGGGTGATAATAACTACTTAAAAGCATGTTATAAGCAATATAGGAGACAGTGTATTGACTGGTTCTCTCTGGTACTGAAAGATATTTCATTCTTGCTCCCTTCTTGAATTTGCCTTGCCTCTAAAGAACAAAGCTGCTACATTTTATTCCTTTAGAGTTACTTCCTATTTCTAATCTCCTATCTATTCATTCAATCATTCACTGATTCAGTCATCCTTCCATCAACCTATCCATCCCTCTGTGCCTCAGACCCTCCATCCATTGTCTGTGTCTGGCATTTAGTAATTGTTTAGTGTTGTCAGTGAAAATTAAACACAGTGAAAAGGAAAAATTGGTCTGGCATTAGACAAATAAACATTAACAATAAAGTACTAAAATTCACTAGTCATTTTTTTCTTTTCTGGGATGTGGTCAATTTGAAGTCAGGGATTTATCTCTTTATTTTTCATCTCCCCAAATTAAGACTAGCACAATATTGTCCACACAGCAGTTCCTTAATAATATTTACTGATTTAGTTTGTGTGGATTTGAAAAATGATCCAGAAAAGTTACCGACTCCCTTAAAATAGCCTATTGGCATCAGATGGAGCACTTTAAGACAATAGAAAGATTGCAAACTTCTGAAACATAAAACTAGAACTCATTAGGAAGGGATTGATGTTTCTGATTATTGTCTTTGCTTCCTACAAGGAACTATGGTGATAAGCTAACAACAAAGTAGCCTGATGATACTTTTAACTTTTATCATATCTGAATTTATCTAACAGGTAGACCCTCACTAAGAATCTTTACAGAACTCACTCCTGTAGTACTTTGTGATATTTTTCTTTCCTGCACTTTTGTTTATGCTACTTTTCCACCTAGAATGACTCTTCCTTTCCCTTCTCCTCTGTGTGTGTATGTGCGTGTATATGGATAGAGATAGGCAGGTAGGTAGATAGACAAAGAGAAAGAAATTCATTTTAAGAAGTTGGTTCATGAGATTGTGCGAGCTGGCAAGTACAAAACGTGCAGGGCATTTGAATAGGCTGGAGACTCAGGGAAAATCTGATGCTACAACTCAAGTCCAAAGGCCGTGTCTGGAGAACTCCTTCCTTCTCCAAGGTCCTTAGTATTTTTTTCTCTAAATGCCTTTATCTGATTAGACATAGTCCACTCACATTATATTAAAGTAGACTTCATTCAAAGTCTACTGATTAGGGGATTTAGCTCAGTGGTTCTTCCGCCTGCCTCACAAGTGCAAGGTCCCGAGTTCAATCCCCAGTACCAAAGTCAACTGATTTTTAAATGTTACTCTGACTAATATAATACCTCACAGAAACATATGGATTAGTATTTGACCAAATATCTGGGTAAGTGTCCTAGCCAAGATGACACATTGACAAGTTTCTAATCACAGATTTTCTCTTTTTACTGCTAAACTCTCAACTTAGAGACTTCTCTGCTCATGGGCTCTCTGACTCCTAACTAGATTTGGGACCGCCTCTGATTCTCTCTATCAAAGTGCTTACTACCCTTTGCCTCTTCTACCAGACTATGAATATTTTAAGGACATAAGTTTCCAACAGATGCTTGTTAAAAAAGAAAGAGAATTGGGATGCCTTAAAATCATGCAATTTCAGATCTAAAGATTTGGGATTTTAAAAAGGATACACTAAAATAAGAAAGATGTATTTTTAAAGATCCACCCACCTACTCATCCATTGTATTTTCAAAAGAACCCATCCTCCTCAGGTTCTTTGTATGATGCATCACTGAGTAGTAGAGTATGTGTTCCCTTCCTTTTGAGCTTAGGTGGGCCTTTGTGACTCTTTGAAATAACAGAACACGGTAAATATGACATTATGTGACTTTTGTGGCTATTATAAAAATGTGATATAATTCTGTTGTGTTCTGTTGTGCTTGCTGTTGGAACTCAGAGGCTATGACATAAGGAAGTCAAGCAGTCACAAAGGCAGGCCAGGGCCAACCACTGTGTAAGACAGGAGTGAACACTTATAACCTCAACCCCGGTCTCAAACCAACCTAGGCTCCTTCATGCCGTCTGAGCAGCACCACATGGAGCAGGACCGAACCAGCCCCACTGAGGCCCACTCCAGCTGCAGACTGTGGCTAAACAAATGATGTTGGCATTGCATACCATTAAGTATGGGGTAGTTTGTTACTCAATAGAAGAGTGGAACAAAAGAGTCAGGAATGCAAAGAGATGACGGCATGAAAGGAAAGTCAAAGGGTAGATTGCTGTTGGACTGGACATGGTGGTGTATACCTTTAATCCCCGTTAGTAGAGAGGGTGAGACAGGATGGATCACTTGAGCCCACAAGTTTGAGTCCAGCCTGGACAACATAGCGAGACACCCAACACACACACGAGTGCACACACACACACACACACACACACACACACACACACACAATAGATTATTGCTGGTCACAGAAATAAAGCAACAAACCCAGAATGGCCTGACCACACCTCTCCTTGTGACCTACTTCGTATGATTACTGCTTTCAGTTTACCTTAGGATCTCCTTTTTTTGCTATTAAAGTCTTGGTTTATTTGTTTCATTAAAATATTTTTGGAGATGGGATATTAACCCTCTACCAAAAGAGTTAACTGTACAGATGTTCTCCCATTCTGTAGCCTGTGTCTTCTTTCTCATCACTGTTTATTTGCTGCACAAGTTATATGTGAGGGTATCAAGAAGGCATTGAAAAGTCTATAGAAACAAGTGAAGTGAAATAGGCTCTGTTTCTAGCCATGTGAATTTAGGTGACAAGAGAGAAGGAGGT
>NW_004624733.1:15592647-15602826 GCF_000247695.1 Heterocephalus glaber | reverse complement strand
CTTGCAAGGCAGGCACAGTGCCACTGAGCTAAATCCCTGGCCCAATCCATTACTTTTAAATCAGTAAGTGATGATATTTCATTTTACCGAAGAAAAGATAAGCTTTACCAAGAACTTACCATGTGCCAAACATTTGTTTTTTTTTTTTTATTTTATTGGTACCAGGGGTTGAACTCAGGACTCTACACTTGCAAGGCAGGCACAGTGCCACTGAGCTAAATCCCTGGCCCAATCCATTACTTTTAAATCAGTAAGTGATGATATTTCATTTTACCGAAGAAACCAGGAATAAGAGATAAACAGATACATAGAAACATGGACACATCAAACACAGAGGCAGATGCATAAAAGCAGATGGCCAGAACCACACCTTTTTTAGAATGAAGTTTTAATGATGAAAGCATTTTCAGGCACACATTTTCTATATGGAAAGCACTTCAGGGAAGGCTTTATATGCATCAGTTCATTTATATTCATCTCCCCATCCTCGTGAGGTAAATCCTATTAGGGTTCTTATTACCGATGAGGAAATTGAGGGTTATATTGCCCAGGTTATGTGTCCCATGGTTAAACTGGGTGACTCCAGTCAGCCTGATTCCAGAGCCCAGCCTTTTAGCCCCTACCCTCACTACCTCCATCTGAAAAACTCTTTGAACACTCCCTGGGGAAGAGGAGATTTTCAACCAATACTGTTGCTCTTTCTTCCTAAACAACAGGTAACCAGCTCCTACACACTAGTCAACTGAAGGTTGGCGTGTGTTTGCCTCAGTTTCTTATTCATAGCTAATTTAGGCACAGTAGATGTTCAAGAACTGTGTGTGTGGACTATAGACTCTTCTATCGCCGTGGGCCTTTGCTTGTGAAGGGTCCCCGTATATGCATTGGAGTGGAGGCCAATGGGTAGAGAACCAGAGCTTCAGGAAAGCAAAGAAGGTCTTCCTTTGTGGATGTTCTTAAGAAGACAGCACATCTTGGACACATTAAGAAGTAGCCTGAAACCAAATGGCACCTTTACTTGTGTTGGGGGGGGCACCCTAGGGGGAGAGCCTTCCTTTTTAAATGAAATGAGAAAGAGCTGGAAGTGAATGATCAGCCCCCAAGAAGGTGCTACTCCAAGCAGACTGAGAGGCAATTTTCACCAAGCTAAGGAGGGACAGATGAGGCAGGGCCTGATGGTAATGTATACTCATGGCCTGCCCCCCTCACCTTCTCTAATAAAGGCGATAGGAAACAGAGACCTTGGGAGAAGGTATGCTGGAGTGGGCTGTGTGTTCCGGCAACCATTACCAGGCAGGCCAAAGCCACGTCAGGTCCAATTAGTGTCAACAAGGAACATCTGTATTTAGGCA
This sequence comes from Heterocephalus glaber, assembly GCF_000247695.1. The sequence goes on along the minus strand of NW_004624733.1, from coordinate 15,601,477 downwards.
CCCACATTACTTAATGCAAACATTTCATAATTACAGCTTCTTGCACACACGTTGTGTTATGAGATGTGGTGTCCCAGTGTGAATCACAGTCACATTTTTCAGAATCGTCAGCAGACTTGGTCTGGCTGGGATGGCGCTTGCTGACTGCCTGAAAGAGCATTTCTCTAAAATATTGAATTAAGCACAGTCCGGCTTTTTCCTCTTATCTGTGAAATCTTGTGGTTGGAACTTGACTGTTTTTATAAAATGAAGTATATAAAACGTATAAAATGCCAATAAAGTTGAGGTTAGACTGGTGTGTTTTTTCTTTCTCTCTTTCTTTTTTCTTTTCTGAAAGACATCTGTTTTTTTCCCTCCGTTTTTCCCCTTGGTGTTTAAAGCTGAAATGTTAAGGTTCAGTTGTCAAATACAGTCTGAAGGACTCCAATTCTGACTGGTTTTTCACCTCATCGAAAAGCAAGTCTGGTTATAAAGATTCAACTGGTCTGGGAATATGTTCTCACGTACCATTTCTCCTGGGAAGAGGAATTGATATTGACTTTGGAGTCATGGGAAATCCAATAGCCCTGGGTTCAAAGTTGAAGATATTTTAAAATTCTTATGGTGCATTCAATGAGACCTCATAGAAATAAAAGCTGTGGATTGGGGCAATGAGGATATTATGGATCTGTCAATAAACTTGCAACAGTAATCGTCTGGACAGGCTTTTTATCCATAAGTCAGCATCCAGGAATTTGTCATTATATTCATTATATCATTGCTCTTATATAGTGACACCTTGGCGCATGATCTTTGTCTGTTGACCCTGTCCCCACTATAATCATCAGACAGGACCCCAATCATCTACTCACTCAGGCTGATCTCCCACCACCAGACATCATTCCTGCTGTCTTTCAGGAAGCCCTTGGTCCTGTCTGCTTGCTGGAATCCTTCCTCAGGATGACTAAAGGCTCATTCTCAGATCCATCCTCATTCCAGGACAGGGAAGAGAACACTTGTCAGAAGAGAACTAGCTGCTGGGATAGCTGAACCTAATAAACTCATTAGAAATGGAATACATCATCAGTTGAAAATATATTGAACACATTTACCCTACTCAACACCATAGCTTAGCTTAGCCTACCTTAAATGTGCTCAGAACACATTTACATTAGTGTACAAAACAAAGCCTATCTCTTAATGAAGTGTGGAGTATCTCATAGACTTTACTGAATACTGTATTAGTCAGCCTTCTGCCATGGTGACAAAATGTCTCAGGTAAACAACTTAAAAGGAAAGTTTCAGCCCATGGTCGCTTGACACATTGCTATGGTGAGGCAGCACATCATGGCAGGGAACACATGTTGGAGCAAAAAGCTCACCTCACAGCAGCCAGGAAGCAAGGAGAAAGGGCTTGCTTTGGTAACAAAGCTCCTTCCCCAAAACCCATTACACCACGCATACAGCAGTGGATTAGTCCTTTCATGAGGTCAGCACCTTCATGCTCCCATGACCTCCCAAGTTTAAACTGCTGCCTTTCAGAGGAAGCTTTCAACACATGAGTGTTGGGGTACATTTAAGACATAAATCATAATAAATATTGTGTTGAAAGTAAAAAAAAATAATGTTTGCATAATTACGGTTTCACACTATTGTCAAGTTAAAAAAAAAACCTTAAGTCAAACCATCATAAGTCAGAATGATGGTTTATATCTAGATATTCCCCTAAAGCCTCGTGTGATCAAAGGCAGGACCTTTGGAAGGTGATTGGACTATAGGGGCATTGTGGCTGATTTGCTGTTTGAAGGTAGGGCCTGGTCAGATGAGGTGGGTCATGGGTGTGACCCAGAAGGTTAGATCTTCCTTCACAGCTCTTGCTATGACCTTCTGCTTCCTGTATGTGGTACTGTGGGCAGCTCTCCACCATATCCATCTGATATGCTGTGCTACCTTGGAGTCAGTCAACCATGGACTGAAACCTCTACAAATTGAGCCCAAACAAACTTCTGCTCCTTTAATTTAAAAGTGTCAGGTATCATGTCTTAGCACCAAGAAGATGACTTAAACAATCAGGAACCATCTCACACACACACACAGAGTTACACACATCTATTGCATACCTCTGGGAGCTCTCTGAAAGGTGATAAAAGAAGACAAGTTAGTTTGGAACCCTAAAACTGGAGGAAAACCACAGTAATAAGTTATTTTGTGACTCACACAGGCGCTCAACAGAGGAAAGCCATCAAGACTTGGCATTCCTCAACCTCCAAGCCATCAACAGAGACACCCATCTGGGCCCATTTCTTCTGTGATTGGATGGGAGTGCTGCTAGATACAAGTGGTTAAGAGAGACACCCTCTATCCCTGTCAGGCCTGGAATATTTCTTTTCCACTGAGAAATACTGAGGCAGGTGGGAAGAGGTAGGAGAGATCCCGCTAGAATTATTCCGTGAGGACATTTAAGTAACTGTCATGACAATGTTTTAACAATCAAACTCTTGAAACATGAAATAATGCAAAATCTATAAAAAGAAATACAAGTTATGAAAAAGAAACAAATAGATATTATAGAATGGAAAAACACAATATCAGGAATAACAAACATGCTATATGGGCTCAGGACTGACTGGAAATGACAAAGGATAGAATCATTAAACCTGAGAACAGAACAATAGAGTTCACCAAATCTAAACAACAAAAAACTGTAGACATCTCCCAAATGGCATAGTCCCAGGGACTCAGAGAATAATGAAAGATCCAAAATTTATATCACCTGAATTCCAAGAGAGAGAGAAAATGAGGTTTAAAAAGTTCACAAAAGTCATGGCTGAAAATTTCCTAAATCTGTGAAAAACACAAACCTCTAGATCAAAGAAACTGAATGAAATTCAAACAGGAGAAACCCAAGCATATCCACACTAAGACACATCATAATTAGACTTTCAAAAATGTAAAGGAGGGGGAGGAAGGGGAGGAGGCTTGGAAAGTAGCCAGAAACAGCACCTTATTTCTAGGGACCCATTAATTTGAATGGCAACAGAGTTTTCATCTGAGACCACAGAGGATAAAGGAAGTGGCACAATACAATTGGTCCTTCATATCTGCAGGTTCTGCATCCTTACATTAAGTTAATCAAGATTTGGAACTATTCAGAAATAAAAATTATATATATATAGATATATATATACTGAACATGTACAGTCTTTTTCCTTGTTATCATTTACTAAATAATACAGTCTAACAACTACTTACATAGAATTTCCACTGTATTAGATATTATAGGCCATCCAAAGATGACTTAAAGCATACGCAAGAATTACATAGTTTTATGCAAATGCTACATCATTTTATATAAGGAATTTGAGCATCTATGCATTTTGGTATCCAGGGTGTGAGGAGTCCTGGAAGCAATCCCTTGTAGATGCTGAGGGATGACTGTATTTTTCAGGTTTTGAAAGAAAAGAAAAATTGTTAACTAAAAATTCTATATCCAGAAAAACTATCTTTTAGGAATAAAGGAAAAATAATAACATTCTGAGATGAGGGAAAACTCAAAGAATTTTTGCTAGTTAGAGATTGGCTGAAGGAAATTCTTCAAACAAAATGGAAAATAAAAAACACCTCTCAGAACACTGGGGAGGAGGAAAAAACAGTGGAAAATGGGGGCATATGATAGATTATCCTTTTCCACATGAGTTTCATAGATCATATCTGATTATTAAAACAAAATTATAGTAACTTTTTACACCTAAAACAAATATTAAAATACCTTCTTATATCCAAGACAATGACACTTTAGAGTGGGGGAGATAAAGATCTTTATATGGCCACTATCAAACATTTCCATTCCCCAAAACCAAAGGGGAGTACACTTTCACTTGGAGTGTTAGAATGCCAATTTCAGTAGATGGTTGTAAGTTGTGTATGTATATTACAGTCTCTAGGGGAACAACCGCAAAAAGTATACAAAGATATTTTCAAAAACACTGAAAACAAATCAAGACAGAATTCTAAAATATATGCAAGGAATCTATAGGAAGGTGAGAAAAAAGAAGTAGAGGAATGAGAACAAAAGCAAATACGTAAAAAAACAAATAATAAAATATCAAATAAGAGTCAAAGGCTGGCGTGTCAATAATTATCTCACATGTAAATGGTCAAATATAACAACCAGAGACAAACAGAGATTGGCAGGTGGGCAAAACATTATAACATCACTATACGCTGCTTTGCAGAAGTCTCACCTTCAGTGCTGTGACATAGATTGAAAGCAAAAGGATGAAAACAAGATATTTGGGCAAATGTTAATCAATTTGGCTTACTTGGCTTTGTTCCCCATGGTACCTGGTCCCTCTCAAGCCTCATACAATTTCCTCCACTCTCTTTCTAAATCTGAGGAAAGGTTCTAATTGGTACAGATTATGTCTGAGATTAACCCCTAGTAGTCAAAGAGCAGGGTCCTGAGAGAATATGACTTACACAGCCCCAGGGTTAATGGAGGGCAGTGAGTCTTAGGAAAAAAAACACTGTTCACAAGAGGTGGGCATGCTGGAAAGCAAAAGTAATAGCTATTCACCAGAACACATCTCTCTTCCAATGAAAACTTGGCTCCCTGCCTCAAAAAATCAAAATAAAGCAAAATTAAACAAATAGTCATTTTCTCACAGAAAATGGAAAATGTGGAAGATGGAAAATGGCTGTGTTTTTCCTACTTGGCAGCCAGTGGTCATCTAGACATCTTTATTTAACCTTTATCTTTCTCTCTAGGCATCTCCAGGCCAACCAGAGGAAAAGGAATATATGACATGCCAGCCACAGACTGTGCCCAAATTTTGGTGTTCAGTGATGAATAGGATTAAACTCCATATCTCATTAGTTCAAGGCTGAGTAGGTTTGGAGCTCACATCTTCAAATCAGGCATGCCACACATTGGTTTCCTTTTCTAATTTAACCAACATTTGCAAAAGAAGTTTGTGGACTTTGGTGAACTAAAATAAATTATGAAACACAACCTTTCTCTCTTTCAATGATTGAGCTGAACTTCCAGCAAAGTTGAAGTTATCTTTATTACTGATTATAAAATACATAGCTGTGCCTATTTGGTGGATGAGGTTGAGAGAGGTAAATTTCAATTAATGGAGTCATTCAGCCAACTTCCTTTAGCTACTTCATATCCCAGATATTCTGGACTGTAGAAATAGGGAGAATATAATCCTTGACCCAAAGAGGCTCATGGTAGAGGGGAGTGGATATTTAAAAATATAGTATTGAGAAAAATACAAAGTTCCAAGGTTCATGGGCTAAGAACAGGCAGAGTTAAAAGGCAAGAATATCTGCTGAAAAGTTCAGCAATAGCCTTGCTCATTGAGCGTTTGTTGTATCTTTCTCCTGATTCTTTCTCCTTCTTCCTCTTCCTCCTCTTTTTCTAGGGATAATACCCGACTCATGTACACAGGGGTGCAGATGGATAGGAACTCTCATGAAAACATCCTAGAAGAGTGAGAAAATAGGGGAATCCTTTTTACCATGGATTGACTATCCTGTAACAGTGAGGTAATAAGGAGAGCCTTTTTTTAAAAAAAACAATGGATGATTCAGTGTTTAAAAAAAGAAAGCCGACCTAAGGAGTGAAGAGTAAACGTCCCTCTAAAGAAGAGTCAGGGACAAAATATCAGGAGATTGATGTAAGTCTTCTTATAGTTGAAAGGGGAACATTTTGAGGTCAGAAATGGTTGGATTTCAATAATGGCCACATACTGACGTTTATACAAATCAGTAGTTAATACCATACCAAGTCGTAGTATACGCAGACTAAATTTTTTAATTTTTGTAACAACTTGATGAATGGCATTTTATATTTAAGGCAGTGAACTTTGCAGCTTTCTCAATGTGAACTGTAAGGGGAATGGTGTATACTAATAAACACTGAAATTATGTATATGTGTGTGTGTTTTAAGAGAACTTCTATCACTCAGCAATTAAGAACGAGGACTCTCAAGAATGAGAAACTAGAGACATTTATAGCTAAATGAAATGAATGCATAATGAGGCCATCCTCTTAAGTGAAATAAATAGGACACACATGTGTAAATATCAAATAGTTTCTCTAGTGTGAGAAATTGAAAGTGTAAATAAGGATGAAAATGATTAAAATGAATAATTGATAATTTGAAATAGGAAAATGTCCAAGGGTTTGGGGATAGCGGGAGGGGAAGGGGAAAGGGAAGAAGGGAAAGGAAAAATTATGAGAAAGGCAAAAAAATGGAATCAAAGTCTGTGTAAATAGGGAAGGGTGGAGGGGGTGAAGGGTGCACAAGTAATGGGAGGAAAAATAAGAACTAAGATACATCATGTTCTGGTACAAACACCCAATGATAAATGCAAATGTATTTTATACCTAAAATGTACCAATAAATAAACATATATATATATATATATAAAATATTTTTTTAAAAAAAGAACAAGAACTCTCAAAAGTTTTGTTCATCATCTCTGGCAATGCAAAAGAAAAAATAAGTTGTGTTCATCACCTTTAGTTCTTGTACATTTCAAAGTGCATGTTTCTCATGAAAATTTAGAAAGGGTGTCTGAACTGGATGGCACACGTCAGTGGTCTTTCTCAAGATTTAACTCACTCAGATTCTCCCTCCTGCATGGAAAGCAGCCCGGCTTCATTTATCCCTCAGGTGTGTATCACTTGTGAGTCCTGGGAGGTTCAGATGCATTCAGTATTCACATTGTCTTCCGTGTGAACATTTCTTCAGATCTCTGAGGACAGTAGAAGAATCTCCAGCGGGCAAAAAAAGAAGGGGAACGGGGACCAGCTTTCCAGTACTGTTGGTGTACAAAGAAAGTAGAGTTTTACAGATGGAGTGTTAAGATGGATCCTTTCTATCCGCTCAGATAAACCAACAATGCAGCTAGGGGACATGGCCACAACTCTGTCATGGAGGCAAGGCGAGAGACTTGACTCCCAGTCTAGAGCATCTTCCACTGTGTCAGTGTGCAGATGATTTGGTTGTCATTCATAATGACTGACAGCACCTTGCGGGGAAATAACTTCCATCCTACGTCTTCATGAAAATTCTTAGTGTCCTTTCCCACAAGATAAAGGAGACTGTAATGTCCCAAAGGTCTTCATGTGTGTTCTAAAATGTTTGATAGTTGCTAGCAAGAGTATAGGAGAATAAGAGAAATCAAGCTGTGCTATATGCAATTGCCAAATTTCCTGTGGCTCAGCCTATAAATTGGCAAAGCCTTTCTGCAGGGATCTGCAGTGATAGAATAGGAAATTGTGTTAAACTGCATTTCACAATCCTACCTCTAGGAAATATTCAAATACGATATTTAAAGAATTGTCCATAATAATTAAACATTGGAAACAACATAAATTTTCATGAGTAGGGGGCTAATTAATTTACTTTGTAGGTATATAGGAAACATGTAACCTTTACGTATATATTGGTCAACAGAAATGGTCACATTGGTCTTACTTGGTAGTAGGCTTTTGAGTGCTTTCTATATGTGACAGTCGGGATTCTTTTTTTACAATTAAACTTGTTAATCAGGGTATAATATACTATACACATTTGAAATATTGTGTCTTATATTAGGATCTCCTTGGATTTCACTGAGCATTTTATTCTTCATAATACATTTATGGACAAAAAATGGTTGGGTTTTTATTTTGTTTTGTTTATTTGTTTCCTTGGTTTTGAGACAAGATTTTGCTATTGCCCAGGCTGGCCTTGAACTCATGGGCTCAAGTGATCCTTCTCTCTCACCTCTTGAGTAGGTGGGGGCCATTGGTACATCTGGTGAGAAATGGTTGTTTTGAGAATTTTAATATTGACACCAAGTTTCTAAAAATTCCATAAGATGATAAATAATTTAGGGCCTATTTTGTTAGAATACAAAAGAGGTTGTAGAAAGAGGTGAATGGCAGAACACTGTATGATATGCTATCATATAATGCCACGTATTTATGATGAGTAGAGCTCCTTGTATGCAGATGAATGGGAAAAGTTCTGGTGGTCAGTCTCTCAAGTTGGAGAAATACATCTCTGCAGGTGAGAAGGTGCCAGGATTGCAAGAGGAGGGAAGTAAAGAAAGTTTTAGATTTAGCTGTAATATTTTACATTTAAAAGACAGATATTTTGATTTCTTATGGAATTATATTTTTTTAGATTACTATATTTTTAATTAATTTTACTGATACACTTATTTTTCTCTTAAATTTTTTTATTGGTACATTTTAGGTATACAATATGTTTACATTTATCATTGGGTGATTGTACCTGTACATGATGTACCTTGGTTCTTATTTTTTCCCCCTTACTTGTGTGCCCTTCAACCCTTCCACCCTTCCCTATTTACACAGACTTTGTTTCCATTTTTTTTCTTTTCTCATAATTTTTCCTTTCCCTTCTTTCCTTTCCCCTTCCCCTCCTACCACCACTACCACTTTGGACCTTTTCTTCCTATTTCAAATTATCAATGATTTGTTTTAATCATTTTAACCCTTATTTATACGTTCAGATTCTCACACTACAGAAACTATTTGGTATTTACACATGCATGTCCTTGATATATATAATGATCACCTTCATCATATGGAATTTGTACCTGTACATAATATATCTTGATTCTTCTTTTATCCCCAGTCCCCTCCCCTTCCTTCAACACTTTGTCCCTGATTTATTTTCAAAAGCTTGGTTTCCACGTTTTCTTTTTCTTTTTTTTTCTTAAATTCTTTTATTGGTACATTTTAGCTATACAACACAATTACCTTTCTCATTGGGAACTTGTACCTTTACATGATGTATCTCAATTCTTATTTTTTCCCCATTCC
>NW_004624733.1:15576990-15587609 GCF_000247695.1 Heterocephalus glaber | reverse complement strand
TTATCTGAGAAATTATTTCTGATTTCATTTTTTCCAGATCCCCTTTTGTTGCCAGTTCAGTGGGTCCAGGTGGTTGAGTATCAGAGTATTCCATCTCATTTTCCTTTGGGGTTGCTGTAGGTGATCTGGAAGTCTGGTTTTGAGGCTTATTTATGTGTTTTCTCATTTTGACTCGGGGGCAGGGGTGTGCTGTTGGCACCCATGTGGCTCACCTCCTGAACTGGGAGAGGTGGACCAGGTGCTGGGAGTGGCGGTAGGGATGGTTGCCCAGAAGCCCCTTCCTCTGGGCCAGGAGCAGTGGGACAGTGGCTCAGAAGCCTCTACCTCTGGACAGGAATTCTTTAAATGCTGAGAACTTGATTAGCTCCAGTACAGTGGTCTGGTTGTCCAGTGTCTTCTGTGTCTTTGTAATGTGGAACCAGTTGGCTATCTGCATCGGGGTGATTCGGTGTTTTCAGCATGACTGGTGACCTTGGGACCATGTCTGCAGACCTGCCTGTCTGCAGTGGGCTGATTTGGTGTTTTCAGCATTACTCTCCACTTTTTCCTTCTATTCTTATTTTTTCCTTTTCCCTTCCTTCTTTCCTTGGCTGCCCTTCCCATTTGAATATTTTTTCCCTACTTCTCCATATCTGTCATCCATTTTCGTCCTTGTTTACCCTTTCAACTTCTCACACAAGAGAAACAATGTGATTTACTTCACTTAAAAGTATGGTCTCAAGGTGCATCCATTTACCTAGAAATGTTGAGATGTTTCTTACGCAATATTTTTAAATGAGTGGGCTTTATAACCAGATAATTCAGAACTTGGTTCCCATCCCTGTCTCTTCACTTACTGGGTGTGTAGATTTGGTGACCTTGTTAGGCTGAAAAATAGCTCACCAAAATGCCTGCATTCTAATCCCTGGAATCTGTGACTGTCACTTTATATGGTTAAGCGGGCTTTGCAGATATGGTATAGTTCAGTTGGGGAGAATGTCCTGGATTATCAGTGTGGGCTTTACATGTAATTGAAGGCATCTTCATAAGAGGGAGGAAGAGGTGATTTGATGGCAGAAGAGGAAGATGGTGATAAAAAATAAATGATGGAACAAAGTTGTAGGAATAAGCAAAGAATGAGGATAGCCTACAGACGCTTAAAAAGACAAAGAAACCAACGCTCCCTCAGAGCCTCTTGAGTGAGCACAGCCCAGGTCGACCTTGATTTTAGCTGAGTGAAACCTCTTTCAGAACTGTAGAATTGTAAGCAAATAATATGTTGCTTTTATGCTGCAAAGTCCATGATAGTATGTCATGGCAGCAGTAGGAGACTAAGACATAAGTTACTTAACTTCCTGGAACCCCTTTGCTCATCTGTAAAACAGACATGATTCTACTGACTTTGCAGGCTATTGTGGAGGTCAGGGTTTGTGTTGATTTGGTCACTAGTACAGCTATAGCAAAGGTATGAATGTCCCCTCCAAAACTCATGTGGAAATTTATTTGCCGTTCTGACAGTATTAAGAAAGTAGAACTTTAAAAAAGAAAGAAAGAAAGAAAGAAAGAAAGAAAGAAAGAAAGAAGAACCTTTAAGATGTGGAATATGTTAGTGCTGTTATCCAGGGAGTTAGTGAGTTATTACAAGAGTGGTTTTCTGATAAAAGAAAGTTGCTCTCCTTTTGTACACTCTTATATCCCTGCCTGCTTTTCTGCCATGAAATAATGCAGAACAAAAGCCTTGGACAGATGACTCCCTGCCCATGGACTTTCCAGTCCCCAGAATCATGAGCCAAATAAACTGTTTTAAAGAAATCACCCAGAGCATGGTACAATAGCACATGTCTGTAACTCTAGTGTTCTGGGAGGCTGAGGCAGGAAGATGGCAAGTTTGAGCCCAGCCTGGGCAACTTAGCAAGACCCTGCTTGAAAAATATAAATAAATAAATAAATAAATAAATAAATAAATAAATAAATAAACAAACAAACTCTATGCAAAAGCCTTGGGGTCAGTCTCCAGTACTACTAACTAACTAACTAAATAAGACCCAGCCTGTAATATTCTGCTACAGCCACAGGATTTTAGCCAAAGGTACTATTACTGCAACAAATATGGAGTGGACTCACTCTCACTCTACCATCATCCCCACCAAAGCTTTGAGCAAGGAGGTGCCTGCTAAGAGCTTACTGGCCTGCCAGTTCATGCTCTGAACAATGGAGCTATCCAGCTTCCCATGCCAGAGTGTCTGATGTTGGTGCTCAGAAAAACTCTTTAAGAAACTTGGGTAGGAGCCCCTGAAACATTCTCATTTAGGAGCAAGTCTCCCCTAGACCTAGGTCACTTCTTTGTACTCACCGCTTACATTCAGGGCTGACCAGTTCTGTGATGGAAAGTTTGGAATCAGTTGAAGCATGGCTTCCATTGTCAGAATGGACTAATTTTTATCCTATTTGATGATCACCATTGCCTAGTGCAGTAATGAATGCACTATCTGTGCCCAGGGAATTATTTTCCTCTTGGGAACAAATATCATCATTAAATACCAAGAATGTGGTATGCATTTCACTCCTCCTGCCCCTTCCCCTGTGACAGGATGCTCCTCAAAACAGAAGGAAGCCCCTCCTGAGTTTTGGAGAGCCAAGCATTGTCAAGAGGTAGAGAAGGTCCCAGGAGCTCCTTGCAAAGTTCACGGTATATTGTTTATGTCATGAAGAAGACAATGTCAAAGTCACTTCCTCCCAGATCTATCACAACCTCCTAGCATTAGGAGGGCTGGGCTCCAGGGGGAACAGTGGTCCGGAGATGTTCCAGCCATGAGCTAAGACAGGAAACCATCGCCTCCTATCAAGATCAGTCTAAAATGATCCCCGGCTGTTTGGCATGAATACACCTGTGCTTTGTCAGCGAAACCTCTCGCTACAGGCACAGAGCACTCCAGGTTCTGGAACATTGCAAATCTGTGATCAATTCCGCTCTGCCAAGAGGTCATTCACTTAAATATTATTCCTTTCCTTTGTGCACATTCTCTTTGCCTAATCTTTACATAGATTCAGGGTGATTCCAATGAGGAGTTAATGACCTGTCTTAAATAAAAATATGTTGAGTGGTGGGGAAGATGGTGATTAAAAAGAGAAGAATGATGAGGCAATGAGCCCACTTTAAGGTGTTTTTCCAAAATAACTAAGGTATTTGTTCACCGAACTTCATAGCAGCATTATTCTCAGCAGTCAAAAGGAGGAAAAAACCCAAGTATCCACTGATGGATAAATAAATAAATAAAATGCTGCATATCTATGCAATGGAATATTATTCAGCCTTAAAAATGAAGAAAACTCCAATCCACACTATAACACAGATGAACGTCAAGGATGTTATGCTGAGTAAATAAGCCAGACAAAAATATAGATATGGTGTTATTCTTATTTAAGTTACCTAGAGTAGGAAAATCCATAGGAGAAAAAGGTAGAATGGTGATTTCCTGGGGCATGGTGGAGGAGAATGGGGAATTCAAGTTTATTGGGTGCAGAGTTTCCAATGGGGAAGACGAGAAAGTTCAGAAGGTGGATGATGATGATAGTTGTACAACAATGTGAAAGTATTCAATACTACTAAAATGGACACTTAGAAATGGTTGAAATGATAACTTTTATGTTACGCATATTTTGCAACAAAAAGAGAGAAAGAACACATGGTTAAGGAGCACAAAGAATCAGAATCACCTGCCTTGGAGCAGGGGTCCTGGTTGGCCACTCATTGCAGTCACCTAATGAGTTTGAAAATGCTATGCTAGGCTGTCTCTTAGACTGGTTCCACTGGCATCCATGGTACTGAAGCTCTTGGATGATTCCAGAGGGCAGCCAAGTTTGAGAACCACAGCTCAGGAACCCTGCTTCTCAAAGTGCAGCCCTCAGAGAAGCACTGAGAAAAAAACTACCAGTTTCTGAGCACCTCCTGTGAGTTCAGCTCCTTACCTCACCTCAAGCCCACAGCAAACTTCAGAGGAGGCTAAAGGCATATACATCCAGTTCCTGGGCCTGGGAAAGCCCCACTTACACCTGTTCCCAGAGCAGTATTGATTAATAATAACATATTCACTCTCTAAAATAGATAGATAGATAGATAGATAGATAGATAGATGATAGATATTTCACTCTCAAAAGCAACCCAATTTAGAAGATAAATTTCATGAAGTCTTGCCTGTTAGATAGATATTACCATTCTCCTTCTTAAGTATGAGGAAGCTCAGCCTGAGAGAGATTTGGGGACTTATCCAAGGTCACATAGCTATTAAGAGGCAAAACTGACACTGGACCTGGGTTTCTCAATTAGCAAAGCTGCTCTGTCTGCCCAGTGACCATCTATCTGCCTGCCTAAGGGCCAGATTCAAAATTCATTTTTGAGGGCTATTAAAATGCTTGCATTTTTTCTTAGAGGATTTAAAAAGTAGAAATCTGTCTCATTTCTTTTAAGGATAAGGAATTGAGCTGGAAAAAAAATAAAATGCCCATTTGTTTATGCCATAAGGATTCATTGAGCGCTTATGTCCCAGGTGCTACTATGAGTGTTAAAAACACAACAGTGATAAAATTATCCTTACCACTGTGTGTAGCATCAAACTAGAACAGAATAGTCACACATCCTTCATGGTCAGGGGTGTGAAGGAAAAAGCAAGGTTCCTTGAGAGAGAAGAATGGCAGGGGTCAGTGAAAATTCTCTGGGCTGTGACATGTCACATAGCGCCTGAAGAGCAGAAAGAGCCAGTCAGGTGATCTTTCTTCACTTTCTCAGTGGCCACTTTTTTCTTTTTAATTTTTTTCCCTAAACAATAGAACTGATTTTCTAGTTGCTCAGCTCATTTCTCTTAAAAATGCAGTGCATGTTTCATAAGCTCCCGGGGTGAAAGCCTGACTCTGCATTTGTATAAAGATTCAGTTAGTGATGCCCAGGGTTGACAGAGATGACCAGCCCTAGCATTCACTGTCTCCTTTGGGTGGTTCTATTTGTGGTGTAGAACATTCTGGAACCACCAATGCTACACCACACAAGGCTTTTCATCTATTAGGGAATCTGGTTCACCATCCATCTTGTACTCTTTGAACAAAACTGTGCTGACATTGAGTTGAACTCCAACAACCCAGAGAGAATCCCTGATGGCTGGTCTCACTGTTATTAGTAATGTGGCATTCGGGGCCCGACTGTGATGACAAAAAGACAGCTGAGGTTATTCTTGTATTCCTGGCACATCAGAATGCAGATACGTCCTGCTTGGGTCTGCATGACAGCTCGCAATTGTGGGTTTTGATATCTGCTGAATTGCGCTTCCCCTGCCTATAGAAGAATGGCTGTGTCCAATAGAAGATGTTACTAATTTTAAGTTTCGCTAATATATAAATTGGATGGAGAAATAATGGATCTTAATGAACCTTTACAAAGTGAACACCCTACCTACCACCACCAAGAAATAGAATTTGTTATCTCCCTAGGTACTCACGTCCCATGCCTGTTCATGCCATCGTCCTCTTCCCCAAGATAAACACTGACTTGTGACCCTGTAATTTGCCTTGCAATTGGCTTGTTTTTAAGTGTTTGTGTCATTGGTCCAGCCATCATCTAGTAGAGCTGTGCTTACTTATCTTCTCACTGTCTATGCATAGAATATCCATTCTTCTCAAATGCTACAACACTAGTCACTATCACCTTATTTTAATTCTAACCCATCTGGTGGATGGAAATAATCTCACATTATTCTTTTGGTTGGTGTTTGTGTGGTGATTAATGTGATAACATAGTGCATGGTGTGTTTAATGGTCACTTGAATTTCCTGTGAGAATTGCTTGTTCATATCCTTTGCCCAACTTTACTTGGGTATATCTCATTCATTTAAAAGCATCCTGTGTGCACTGAGCATGTCAATCCTTGGTTACCTACTCATGGTTACTGTTTCCCTAGTGAGTTGTCTGCTTTGCAATTAGGTATTTTTCTGCTCTTTTTCTCATCTCATCCACTCTTGCTCTCTGCCTTGGTTGCCTCATGGATCTCTCGGGTTGTACATAGCATCTTCACATTGCTTTGGACTGAATTGTGCCCCCTTCCCTAAATTTATAGGTTCATATTCCCCAGTGTAGCTGTGTTTAGGGGGGGAGTAAATAATGTTAAATGGAGCCAGAAAGGTGTTACAGGAATGGTATCCTCCTAAGAAGAGGATGACAGAGATATATTTCTATGCCTCTCCACCTTGGGAGACACATTGCGGAGGTGACTGTCTAAAAGCCAGGGAGCCCTCATCTTGACCATGCTGGCACCTGATCTTGGTCTTTCAGCCTCTACAACTATGAAAAGCAAATTTCTGTTGTTTAAGTCATCCAGATTGGTATTTCTTAGGCAGCCAGAATAATGAGGACATAGACTAAATCTGCCTTAGTATCTGTTTGTGGCCAACAACTTTCTCCTGAAATTCACAATCCTCTATTCCGCTTTCTTCTTGACTTCTTGACTTAATGTCTAAGAGAAACTTCAAGCTTTATCTGTCCAAAACTGAATCCTGGTATTCCTCCTCTGTGTCTGTTCTGCTTGCAGCCTTGCCTGCCTGGCCAGGAGCTCCAGTTTGTCAGGAAAATGCAGCCTCCAGGCTGCATGGCTCACATGGCTGGCTCCTTTTCTCTCACCTGACCTCTCAGGATACTCTGTTGGCTCTGCCTTCAGACAATATCTAGATTATGGCCACCCACACTGATGCCATCACCTGACACAATCTTCCTTCACATCTTGCCTGGATGGCTGCTGTAGTCTCTAACTAATCTCTGACTCTGCTCTGGACCTCCTACAGCCTGTTCTCAAATAGTAGCAGATTGATCCAGTTCAGACAAAATTGATCCTGACTTTGCTTTGTTCTAAATGTTCTGGTAGCTCCTGATTTTCTCAGAGTAAAGCCATTACCTTGCCATGGTCTCTCCTATCCTCATCATAGCTCTGGTTTTACCTCACAGTAACCTCTCTTTCATGAATTTGTCTCTAGCCACAAAGTCCCCATTTCCTGCTCCTTCAATGTTCCAAGCTTGTTCCCATCTTAGGGGATTACATGGGCTGCTCCTCCTGCCAAGAACATTCTGAGACAGCCATATGGCTCCTTCCTTCACCTCTTTAAGGTTGTCACCAGTCTCCTTCTCAAAGAAATGGACACTGACCAAAGTACAGTGGACCCCCGAAATTCATGGGGGTTACATTCCTAGAGCATTCTCTAATTGTGAAAAATCCCAAATTTCAGATATGGTCAAAGAATGGTTATAAATGCCTTTTTTACAGTTAAATCCTAAATATGTTATGTCTTCCACAGTTACGTAATTTAATTTAATAAAATACTGTATTAATAAAGCCTTAGAAGATGCAGGGGATTTTGACAGCATCTTAAGGCTCTTAAGGCTTTAAGAAGAACAAAACCGAGAGCTACAGGCAACACAGTGGCCTGTTATGATGTGGATATTATAGTGCATCTGCCAGAGATGGGTTACAGGCCAGGAGCCAATCAGCAGCAAGGAGAACTGAATAATGCTCTCCGATTAGCTACTTGCAAACCTCCCTCCAAAAAGCAATTGTGTTTCCTCAAAATTAGTTAGTTCTAAGGAAAAACCCTTGAACCACTGAGGCCCTGACCTCTGAACCATGACTTCACGGAGGTATACTATATTTAAAATTGCAGCCCACCTTTTGTATTTTTAATGCACTTACTCAATGCTTATCTATTCTCATCACCTATGAACTGTAAAGTTTATCACTTTCTATCTGTAGAGTTCATTTATATATGAATTTATTTTTTCTTATTTTCTGTCTCCCTTACTGCACAGCAATCATCTTTGTTGGTTTTGTTCATTGCTATTGCCTGAACGCCCCTAACAATACATGGACATAGGAACAGTCTCTTGAATAAATAAATAAATATATTTGAATATATAGCAAAATTATTCAGTCCAGTTTTGTAAGTTTCTGGCTTGTGGCCATGCCCAGAAAGTCCTACTAAACTCATGAGTATTGAAATTTTTTCCCAAATATTCTTCCAGATTATGGCTGTATTGGGTATATTTAGAATTTTGACCTATTTAGAATTTATTTATTGTGTGAAGTAGGAAAATGATTTTTGGATTTCCATGGTTGTCTGTTTTCCAATATATTTTATTTCTCTGCTGTCTTAAGTCTAATTAATTTAATTTAATTTAATTTTTTATTTTTTTGGTACTGGGGATCGAACTTGAGACCTTGTGCTTGCAAGGCAGGGGGCAGAACCACTGAGCTAAATCCCCAGCCCATGTCTAATCTTTTTATTTAGTAAGTTTATTTAAACTTATCTAGTAAGTTCCATTTGTAGACCTTCTACTACATTCCCATCAATATGGTTATTATCTACTACTCCAATTAACAAACTATTTTAATTATGTTAAAGCCTTATACTCATTTTAAAATTAGAATTTCCAGAACTTTATCTCTTTATTTCATCTTTTGAGAAGTCAGTTCTCAGATTTGTCAATTCTGAGTATTTATTTCTTTTATACGTAATTATCTTGTACCCATGGGCTTAGTAATGACTTTCTGCATTTATGTGCTGCCAAAGTGAGCACAGTAATGACTCCTTTTAAGACTAACCTCATTGCTTTCTTTTCAAGTCTATTTGGAGAGACTAGGAGTGGGATTTTCTGCTCATTTATTTTCATGCATTTGTTCAAGAATCCAAGGAAGGGCTGGAGAGGTAGCTCAGGGGTAAAGAGTTCACCTAACGTGTGTAATGCCCTGGGTTCAATCTTGAGCACAGCAAAAAGAAAAAAAGGAATAAAGAAACTTTTTCTTATGTTCAGTTTTGACCACATCTCTTAAGGTTTGATATATCTTCATTGTTATTGTCTAAATGGTCCATAATTACACTTTTCACTTCCTCTATTTTTCAAGAGTTGTTTAGGTTAATGTTTTCAACTTCCCATAAATGTATTCATGTTTTTATTTGAGTATTGGCGTTTTCTTTCAAATCTCTATTATTGTGGGCAAAGGGTGTATTCTATTAAATTTTCTAATTTTGAAAGAGGTTTTTTTTTGTTTTTCTTTATAGTTTAGATGGTGGTTATTTTCTGAAAGTATCCCAAAGAAACTTGAGAAAGAAAGCATATTTTGTGTTTATAGGGACTCAATTTGATATATATCCATGAAACTGAGCTAAACAAACATTTTACTCAGTTTGTTCCATTTCATATTTGACATTTGATTGGTTTTCAAAGAGAGGAGAGTTTGATTAATGGTTCTTATGATATTTTTGTTGATTTTTCTTTGCCTTTTTAATTTTTTTTCTTTTTGTATTTTGAGTGTGCTTTTTGGAAT
This sequence comes from Heterocephalus glaber, assembly GCF_000247695.1. Next base: position 15,578,275 of record NW_004624733.1, on the reverse strand, counting down.
AAAATATGATGACATGTTTAACCTGTTTAAATATATCTTTATTGGTTAGCTCCCAATTAGAGTATTCACCAGCTTCTCTAAGGAAGCATACATTTTTATACTGACCTAAAAGAACTTTTTACATATCAAACATATTAATTCCCTGCCACATATAAATATTTTCCCAACTTCTTAGTTTATAAAAAAAAAAATGCTGTCATTGGTATCTTTAAGAACAGACATTTTTTCGATCTCCGGTACCAAAAAAAAAAAAAAAGAACAGACATTTTTAATCTTTCTGAAGTCTAACGCTATATTTTCAGTTACATTTTGGAAATAGTGTGATGAAGGAGTTTAGATAAAGGCCAAATGTCTTGGCTTCCTCTTCCTTGCTCAACCTTAAATTTCCTTGGCTCATTAAATACCTTTTACTCCAGACCTTGTTTGCTAATTATCATATTTACCTCCTTCATTTTCCAATCCTCAGGATGTTTCAGGGGGAGCACCATCCTCAGAGAAAAAGGGATTTTTTTAAATCTTGCAGAGCCAAAGTCCTAAAACTACCATTACATAATTAAGAACATTTAACACTACTGTTTAGTGTATGGCTAAAATGATATGCTTTTTCTGCTATTCCTACCGTGAAACCTGTCACCATAGATTTAAAAACTGATAAAACCCCCTTTTAGATTAAAATATAATGATACCTCTGGTTTTATTGGGTTCCAAGGTCACCAGTCACACTGAAAACACCAAATTAGCCCACTTCAGACAGGCAGGTCTGCTGACCCGGTCCCCAGGTTGCCAGTCATGCTGAACACATGGAATCAGCCCACTGCAGACAGGCAGGTCTGTGGATACATTACTGAGGTTGCCAGTCTGGCTGAAAACACCAAATCAGCCCAATGCAGATAGCCACCTGGTTCCACACTAAAAAGACACAGAAGACACTGGACAACCAGACCACTGCACTGGAGCTAATCAAGTTCTCAGCATTTAAAGAATTCTTGCCCAGAGGTAGGGGCTTCTGAGCCACTGTCTCACTGTTCCTGGCCCAGAGGAAGGGGCTTTCGGGCTGCCAATCATCCAGCCACTCCCGGCTCAGAGGAAGGGGATTCCAGGTCACTATCCCTACTGCCACTCCCAGCACCTGGCATAACTCTCCCAGCTCAGGAGGTGAGCCACGTGAGTGCCAACAGCACCCCCCCGCACCCCTCCCACAGTCAAAATGAGAAAACACATAAATAAGTCTCAAAACCAGACTTCCAGATCACCTACAGCAACCCCAAAGGAAAATGAGACAGAA
>NW_004624733.1:15549053-15571902 GCF_000247695.1 Heterocephalus glaber | reverse complement strand
GGGGAAAAAATAAGAACCAAGATGCATTATGTAAAGGTACAATTCCCAATGAGAAATGTAATTGTGTTGTATACCTACAATGTACCAGTAAAAGAATTTAAGAAAGAAAAAAAAAGGTTTTATTGGAGGTTTTAAGGTACAGAATAATGGCTGTAGCTAAGCATCACCCTACCTGTAAAATAAATACTCTAGATATCTACTTTTAAAAATTCTACCTCAATTTTTAACTATCCCCTGTCCTCTTTTCTCTCCTGTTCCCTCATTCCCAAATTTTTACCTAGTTTAATGCAAAACAATCAGGAATGCTTTATGTGTCTGAGCCTTGTCTTTTGCTTATAATTAAATATATTTTTCTTAGGAAAAGTAAGTTACTCCTTAAAAGGAATTCGGATTTCAATTTTTAATTTTATTCTTTTCATCCCACAACAATTATAAAAGTAGTAGTTTAAGTATGCCTATGATTATGTTAAAAAAATGAAAAGGACTATTCCTTATAATAAAAGATTGCGGAAAAGACAGTGCTGAGAGTTGACACATTAGAGTTGTGTGGTCTCAGGAACATTATTTGATTTTTCTGAAATTCTGTCTTTAAACTTGATAAGGCTCAAGCCAGTGTCACTGGATCTGGGCTGAATCTAAGGATGCAGAAGCCAGGTAGCCTTGTGAAGTTACTGAACTTTTACCAGGTAGTTAATCAGAGATTATCTTGAAAACCATGCTCTTAACAAGTACCATGCATTGTTTGAAATGTTGAAACAAAATTACCTTCCACTGATGTGTATGAATTTTTTTCTATGTTGAGTGCAAAACTTTCACTAACACTGCATCCCCTTAAATAATCACCAAGTACTCATCCTATGTCAGACTCCAACAATGTTTTCCTACCTAAAGCTGTCTGTTCTTACCTCAACATATGCCTCTCCCTTTGTTTCTTCCTGATAGAACCTCTCATGTATCCAACTATCTATGCCAACCTACAAGGCTGTGTAAGTCAGGGAGCAGTACCACTTCCATTTAAGGATGGGGCTGATGGATGGAAGAATGATTCCATTCCCTTGCACTGAGTGGATAAGGAGAGGGTCATGTGATCCAGTCCAGGCTCATAAACTGTGAGGGCCATTGTCCAGATACTTGCGGAAAAAATTATCTATTCCTAAGAGAGAGTCATAAGATGCTTCAATCTGATCATCAGGGATAACTCTGCTGGCTTTTTATTTTTTATTTTTTGCTTAAATTCTTTTATTGGTACATTTTAGGTATACAATACCTTTACATTTATCATTGGGTGCTTGTATCTATACATACTGTATCTTGGTTCTTATTTTTTCCCCATTACCTGTGCGTCCTCCCCACCCTCCACCCTTTCCTATTTACATAAACTTTGTTTCCATGTTTTGCTTTTCTCATAATTTTTCCGTTCCCTTCTTTCCTTTCCCCTTCCCCTTCCACTTCCCCTATCCCTGATGTGTTTTTTTTATAAAATGGAGTACTACTCAGCCATAAAGAACGAGAAACTAGAGACATTTATAACTAAATGGATGCACATTGAGGCCATACTCTTAAGTGAAATAAATAGGACACACATGTGTAAATACTGAATAGTTCCTCTAGTGTGAGAAACTAAAAGTGTAAATAAGGATTAAAATGAATAATTGATAATTTGAAATGACTCTGCTGTTTTGAGGAGTAGCATGATCTCATTGAGCACACATTGATTCACTACTTCATTTTTTTAATTCAACACACTTTTTATCTTTTTAGAATTCGCCAAGCACTGTTTTAGGTGCTAGAGTTAGAGCCCTGAGCAAAAGAGATAGAGGCCTGCCTGCTGAACTTTGCCAGCATCCCTCCCACACCTCAAAGTAGCCCATGTGTTCACCTCTAACTTGGTATCAGAGGGCCCTCCCTTGCTGCAACAGCCTTACCTTTGGTCGACCATCACGTGTCCAGTGTTGTTCTAAAGGATATCCATCTTCCTATTTCAAGCCCTTTTCTTTGTTGACTGTTATTTTGTCCCAAGCTCCACATTTTCTCTATCCATTGATCATCCATTCTTAGCAGAGACATATAATATACTGGATCCATTCATTGAGATTTTAATTTTACTAAAGTTCAAAGCTGCATACTAAATTATTAGGCCCTCCTAGTGGATTGTCAGGAGGCAGCTAGTAAATAGAGGTCTTAAAAAAAAAAACTGGAGACTTTGTAGGAAGGGGAGATAAAGGTGTACTCTCAAGGCTGATGTTTAGTCTGTGTACAAGACTGATCCTCATTGGGTAAAATTACAGCAAAATAAGCTCAGTGAACTTGATTGTGAATTCTTAGCCTTTGTATGGGCCTGAACTTAATCCTAAAAGAAACTCCTGTGGTTCAGGAGTATGGTGCCAAGGATTCCAGAGGCAGGATGTCTACATTTACATCCTCTCTTGCTTGTGTCCTGAGCAAAATTCTTAACCCAGCTGAGCATCAAATTCCTCATCTGTAATATAACATATAATACTGCCTTTGTAAAGTTGATATGGACACTAAAATAAATTGTATGGCTCAAGCATAGTGATAGTGAATGAATGGTTGTTACAATTTATTTATTGTAATAGCAGTCCTAATATGTACCATATATGGGAAGCTCTTAAGTTGGAATTGAGAGAATTTTCAGTGAACCTATTAGTCATTTAATTTGCTGTAATACAAATCCTCTTGTGACTGGAATCCTCTTTCATTTCTAAACTTCCTTTGCCAGTGGGAAAAACAGAAAAAAAGAAGAAAGTTTTTCATTATTAGGAGAGAAAACATCCTCCACCAAACAAATCTGACTACCTATTCATTATGTTGCTCTTGTTATTAAAGGCCAATAGGATTAAAGAGCTAATTACAGTGTTGGAGGTGAGGCAGCTCCATTGTTACCGTGACTGAGTCATGCCCGCTCTGACATTTGAAGAAGTAACATGATTTTGTCTTTGGTTCACCTGAGTTAGATTTTAATGTCTCTGGCACACTTAAGTACAGGAATTAGCATTTGCAAACTCAAACTAGACAAATGATTTGTGTTCAAGATAGAAACAGGTACAATTTGGAAACGATACACTGCTCTGTGTCTCTCCTGTTGCCTGCCCTACTGGATATGTGCTATACCCAGCTACCCCAATCAGGCAAAATGTCTATGGCATGTGTTAAACGAATTTGGGGCAGTTAATGAGGTAATTGCAGACTAAATATATTCCTCCAGAAACAGAGATAAAAAGTTTCCCACCATTATTTTTCCCTTGTAGTCTTTTTTCTTTTCTTTCTTTGCTTTTTAAAGATCTTATTAATTTGCAAACTGGCTAATTACAACTCCTCTGGGCTAAATAACTTTGCAGTTGGCGCAGTAATAGATGAGCAGTTAGGGCTGAGAGAGCAGGTCCTGTTTTTTTCCTTTGCCTATTACACACATTGTTTTAGGTAATTAACATCCACTTTGCAGTGGCAGCTCTGACGCCTCACTGTCTGCACAGTGTCTTGGCTGACAGCCTCCGAAACAGCCCTGGTGAACTTCTTGCAAAATCATATGATATTATTATATAATTCTCCCTGATGAAAGCTCACAGAGAACTGACACATAGCTATATGTGAGCTTTCCGATCTAGACACACACACAAACACACACACACACACACACACAGAGTGCCCTTTTGAAGGAGTGTTTCCTTCCAGCCAGACAGGCATTGGAGTGAAAGCAAAGGAAAAAACTGGGTTTGAATTCTGGCATTGCTGCCACCAGATAAGATAAAGAAAAATGACCTCCTGGGGCTTTTGTGAGCATTCAGTAGTTTTCAACCTTATCTGACTGGTGGACAGGACTTCACCTTCTACTAAATTAACATTCTCTTCTCTTGAGTTAATAAAAATTAACAGAGTCACTTCAGAAGAACCCTCAATTAGGAGGAGGTCTTTTATTCTTGCCTCTAGGCACCATTTTGAATCAAAATCTAGAACTTTGGGCTGTAGTGACATGGGTCAAACGAAGACCTCATCAATTGTCTGAGGCCTTTGCCTTATTCAAATTTCAAGTGTTAACTCCACTTTCTCCTTTCTATCCCTGCTCCTTGTGCCTCCATGAGTCTGTTCTTCTGGCTGGATCCTCCAGCTTTTCCTAGTCTTATGGCAAGCTTGTAGGGCTTTCCCCCACATCAATCAACAGTCAGGTTTTGATTGAAGGTGTTCCTAAAACATTTTGCAGTTTTTTGCTTTTAGAAATGGCTGAACCCCAAAAGAAATTATGGGGCATTTCTCAGTGCACTATCATCACCTACCTCACAGTATTTTGTTTGTTTAAAACAGGTACCTCAGCAACAACAACCACTAGATTTATGGCCAGCATTGTGTAACTGGAAGCAGCCAGCATGCAATATTTTTTGCAAGTGTGACATCTAAAAGCCTTTATCAATTGACAATTAAGTATGTCTCTTTCCTCCAAAGTTAGGGAAAGTTACCAAGCTGATGAATCTAAAGTGGCACTAGATGGCTTTATCGTTTTTCTTCATTTGTTTATATTTTATGTAGCGTTAATTGTTAAATCTTCCCTCTCCCAAGCCCAAGTCTTAGAAATAAATCACACCAGCCCAGGATGGAGTTATGCCACTCTGGTAGCCCATGGGCTGGAGCCTGCTGACTCCTATGGCAGGTATATTACAGTGACTAAGTGTAGGGAGTTGACAAGAGCAGCCTTTCTGGAAAGACCAAAGGACCTCGGGCTGGAAACACAAAAGATCAAAGGACTTACAGGTCTGAACAGGGGCAAGTGGAAGAGAGGCCAAAGAGAGGAGGATTCGGCGGGGGGGTGCCTCTGAAAATGATACATATTGAATATCTACCACTTACCTGGCACAGTCTCCTCACTGTCTCACTTAATCCCAACAATATGAGTCCTAGGAGGGGAATTTGAATAACATTCCAAGAGACTTGGACCTAGAGCATATTTAGTGAGGTACACAAAGTCATAAAGCTCATAAGTGGCAGAACCAGGGTTTGAACCCTGGTCCCAGTGCTTTCACCATACTCCTCATGTGATTTTTCCTTTCCTTTCCAACCTTTTCTTTTAGGGTAAGCCGGGAATGGGAAACAATTTTTGAGAAAGAGAAAAGTGGGTTCCGATGCCTGAACTCTGTTAACTTGCCAAGGCAGTCCAGTGTGATTTACTCTTTTGGATTCTTCAAGGCTGAACTCTGTTTATTCTCTACAAGGCTAAGTCAGACCAGAGACCAGGTCTTCCTCTTGAGGCAGAACTCTCATTTGCCTTCCAATATACAGAGGTATCACATTGGCAGCCTGTGAGCCAAAACTGGCCTAAGGATGAGCTTTTGTTTGGCTGTCATGTGTTAGATGGCACAATATATTTTAAAATTTAGATTCATTGTCAACTTTGAAAACTTGGGGTTTGTGTCTGTATTGTCTTTTATCTATGATAGATCAGCTTGTCTCATATTAAACCACCTGCTAGAGAAAAGCTGGACTTAAAAATATGTCTGTTGGATGACATTGAAGGACTGTGTCTTAGTCCTTTCCTCCTCTATAAAAAAGTACCACAGACTGGGTGTTTTATAACTAATAAAAACTTATTTTCTTGTGGTTCTGGAGCCAAGATCAAGGCTTCACCAAGTTGGAGATGTAATAAGGGTCCATTTGTCTTTTTCTTTTCTTTTTGATCCTCTCCCCTCCCTTTCCCTCCTCTCCTCTCTTTCCTTCTTCTTTTCTTGCTATACTAGGAATTTATTGCTCTACCAGGGCCTTCACACTGAGCTATCTCCCCTTTCTTTTTAAAATTTAGTTATTTTTTAAATTTTTTAGACGGGGTCTCGCTCATTGACTAAGCTGCCTATGTTGGGCTCAGCCTCAGCCACAGCCTGCCAAGGTGCTGGGATTGCAGGCATGCACCACCATGCCTGACCATTTCTTATAAAGTATGTCCTCATGAGGTGCAAGGGGTAGAAGGTCAAAAGGGGCACCAACCCTGCATCCTCACATGGCAGAAGAGCAGATGAGAGAGAACCTCTTTCCTGATCCCACCTCTTAATATCAGCTTAATGGGAGTTAATTTAACTTGTAAATGGGGAGGGGGCATTCAAACTATACCAAGCTACTAAAATGACCAGGGCTTGATAGGCCAAATTCTAAAAAGCAAAATGCTTCAAAATGAATGTGGTGTGCTCAAGTCACTAGCTAGGTCCTGAGCTGACTGGTCCTGGAGTAAGCAGTGGAGGAGAAGGCAGCAACTACGGCGCAGAGACAGAGCAGAACTTTGGGGAGCTTCATGAGCTGGAATCAAAGGATAACATTCATGGTGACCAAGCAGCCAGGACTTCAGGAGCCAAAGGAAATACAGATGTGAGCCTGACACTTAGCATGGTGACTTTTCCTTCTAGGGGTGCAAAGTTGGAAGCAGAGAAAGCTAAAAGACTTGGATACTGAGCAGAGCTTCTGTGAGTCTTGTGGACATGAGAGATTATAAAAATGGAAGTAAGGGCCAACTAAAGAAAAGGATCCTGGTGGATACCCAAGAGTTGTAGTTGGGAATCCCTGAAAAGTGAGGCCCAGTAGGAGGAAGAAAAAGCAGAAAGAAAAAAAACCCCTACTTACAATGCCTGAAACTCAGCCTCATAAAGCCTCAGTTCTCAAATGGAAAGATGTGATTTTCTCTGACTCTGAGAACCTTCCAGAAGCAACAGCAGTCCTCTCTGGAGGGAGATAACATCATCCAGAGATGGTACAGTACTTTATCTGTGGCCCATTGGTATCTGTGCTTTCAACACACAGATTGGGTTATTAGGGGCAAAAGATGACAAAGGAGTAGATTGAGGATAAGAGAGCCAGGAACCATAGATGTTACCATTGCTGGAATGCAGATTCCAGAAGAAAAGAAGATAAGCTCTAATGGTTTTGTTCAACTTTCTCTTGGGACAGAAGTTTACTTTGCAAACTCTGTATTATCTGTGGAACATGTATCAGAGCCTTGTCTCTTCTTTGAATACCAAATGGGAACCAGCATGTTGTCTTGAACAGGGCAGGTGCTCTTGAAATCTTATTGGATTGAAATGCATTGCACAGCCAAGTACTTGAGTTGCTGCTACCTAGTAAGATATTCACAGCCAGTATGTACTGGAGCTGGCTCACACCCTCACCCAACAAGCATTTGGTGACCTCACAGAGGTAGCTTGATATCAGCCATGGTGAGTGTATTCAGACCATGAAAATTGGCAACACTATAAATCATAAGAGGTGTATGATTTTTCCCTGCCAGTTTTTAAACTTTTGCCAGCATATCACTGCTCACAGCCATTTTAGCTTAAGATTGTTTTGAAAGCAGAGACAGAAGTGATTCTAACTTACTCACACACACACACACACACACACACATACAAACACACACGTAGCTTCAATATCCGAGATGGGTTGAGTCTCCTGCATGAGCTCCCACTTTGTTGAACATCTAAGAAGATAAGAGGAGGAAGATGAGCAGTAAGCTTAGTTTAATCCAGTAAACTCAGTCAGACCCAATAATTTAGATATTGTGGTCCCTTTAGGGTAAAATGCTCAGTCAGATTTCTTCCCTCTTCCTTTGTGTACCAGTTTAAAGTACTCATGGAAGTAGACACAGAGATAGAGAATGGAGAGCAGGTAGCTTCCTGGGAAGTGCTCTCAGATTTACTGTGTTGGGGACAGAAGGAAGTAGGACTGAGCAGAAACAGACAGAGACTGACCTGGGAAAATTGTGACAAACCCCACAGCTGATCCCATAGGGGCTCTCAGACCTGATGTGTCATGTATCCCTGCATGAAGTTTCAGCTGTTCAAATTAATGACCAACATTTAGCATCTTTCCATAAAAAACAAGATTCACAGTTTCTGTGAAAGAACTGGAAGATGTGACAATGACTGGCTGAAACTGGAATAACTTTAAATGATGTATGGAACTTTAGTTACTGCAAGCCACATGAGGACTACTTCCTAATGATTAATAAACAAGGCTTTAGGGCCAGGCATGGTGGCACATACCTGTAATTCCAGCACTTAGGAGGCTGAGGCAGGAAGATCACTGTGAGTTTGAGGCCAGCCTGGCCTAAGTAGTGAGTTCAAGGCCAGCTTGGATACACAGGGAGAGAAAGAGGAGGAGGAGGAGGGGGAGGGGGAGGGGAAGGAGGAGGAGGAGGAGGAGAAGAAGGAGAAAGAAGAAAGAAGAAAGAAGAAGGAGGGGGAGGAGAGGGGGAGGGGACAAAGAGGAAGGAGGGAGAGGGCGATGATGGAGAAGGAGAGGGAAAAGAGGTAGAAGAGGGAAAAGAAACAAGACTTTAGAATCAAATAGCTCCAAATAAAAATCCAGGTCTGAAATTTAGTAGCTATAACCTTAGGGAAGTTACTTAACTTCTCTGAGCTTTGATTTCCATGCCTATAAAATGAGGATTAAAAAATACCTAGTGCACAGGGTTACTGTGAGGGTTAAATAAGATCATGTTTTAAAAGCGCTTGGCACAAAATGAGTGCATAATCAAGGGTAACTACTTATGCTTCACTGATTTGAATTGACTCTGAATCCTCTCTGGATTTTCATTTACTCCTGGAAAATATATATATAATTTTTAAAATACCACATGGCCAGCATTTGAACTTTCACAGCCCAGTGAAGGCTTCTGCTCTGTGTTTTTCAGATGCAAACTTTCATTTTATTAAAATTCTATCTCTAGATGTGAATCATTTAGATAAATTAAGTTAATCTTCATGGTTCATCATCAACTACCTCTATGAACAAAAGATAAAGGCTACAAGGAGAAAGAACATGTCTTGTTGGGGGGAGGGGGTGGTAACCAATCCCCAAAGAGCTACAACTCCCTGAAGACATGAGGTTTATTTTCATAGGGTTGGTGTTTCCTTTCCACTGTGGCCAATCCCAAAGACTGCTACCAAGTGAGAATGCAATCAAAGAAGCTCAGCCAGAGACAGGTGCCACCTGGACCAGCAGCTCATCACAAGTGAGTTTCTGGTGTGCAGGTAGGACTTGGTCCACCCTTTTCCAGTCTGGTGCCTTTTGCCTCTAAAGAAAACCTGAAAACAACAACCTTCAATTGTTCCTCTGTTCACAGCATTCATAGGCCAACACAACCCATTAAGAATAGCTCCATAATTCATGGTGATTCTCAAAGACAAGAGATGGCCGCACCAGAATGGGGATGGTGATCTGAAGCAGTTTGGAACGTTTCCTCCTGCTAGGACTTCTGAGATATAGTTAGTTTGAGGGCTGGCGGGGGTGGTCTTTTGGCAGGTAACTTGCCCCATTTGGAAACGTTGTCATAAAATGTCATCTGAGTCATCTCTTTACTTCTGTTCATTTGTTCAGGAAAAATTTTTGAGCACTTATTATGAACCAGCCACTGGTCATGATGCATTTCCAGAAGGACTGACAGTAAAGAGTCAGTCACAGCATGGTGGGGGAGACAGGGACACAGATAAACAATGATTCCCTAATTACTGAAATGTCAGTGCATGAGAGTCTGAAGTCTTGAATTGGGGGCACGGTGGGACTAGCATTACCTGAGGAAGTTAGTAGGATCCCAACGAGGAACTGAACCCTCAGCTCGGCCCTAATCCTAACCCTTCATGGACACAGAATTCACTGAGTCAGGGAGGAAACCATGAACTGAGGCAGCATGGAGAGAAGGCTCAGAACAGACACGGAGCTTCTGCGAGATGATGAGATTTGTTAGACTTGAACAGAGAAACCAGTGATGGAGAGAATATGAATCAATTTGGGAAGGGAGGTAAGGGCCAGTCTGAGCAGACTTTGAAGTTCAGACTAAGGAATGTGGATCTACCCTGAAGGCCGAGAGGAGCCAGTGAGGTTCCTAGCAGGGGAGAGCTCCAGTTGGCTTTCCCCGTAGAAATATCATGGTCAACATTCTGTCATTTCCAATTATTTCAAAACTACACAAAGGCAATCTTCTGGAAGCAGCAAACCTGTGGGAAGAGAAGAAATTTGGGAAATAAATGCAGTATTTCTCAAATGAGTATGGCCAAATTTTTGTGGTCCAAAGATGGACAGAGACAAGCATACATTATTCAAAATAGCAGCAACTCCAACAGATAGATAGATAGATAGATAGATAGATAGATAGATAGATAGATAATAGACAGAGAGACAAATAGAGGGATTTTATTTTTTAGAGAAGTTTTGGGTTCACAGCAAAACAGAGCAAGTATGAGATTTCCCCTATATCCCGCCCTACACCTGCATAGCTTCCTCATCCCTCCCTCATTATCCACATCCTCTTCCTGAACAGTATATTCTTTACAACTGATGAAGCTACAGTAATGCAACAGTATCACCCAGAGTCTGTAGTTCACATTAGAGCTCACTCTTTATGTTGTATAAGGTTAGACAAATGTATCACGTGTCCCTCATTACAGTATCATACAGAGTAGTCTCTTTTCTAAAAATCCTCTGTGCTCTGCCAGTTCATCCCTCTCTTCTCCTGAGTCTCTGGCAATAAACAATCATTTTTATTGTCTGCATGGTTTTGATTTTTCCAGAACATCATCTAGTTAGAATCGTACAGTATGTAGCCTTCCTACATTGGTTTCTTTCACTTACCAATATGCATTTGAAGTTCTTCTATCTTTTTCTATGGCTTGATAACTCACTTCTTTTTAGAGCTATATAGTATTCCATTGTCTGGATGTACCATAGTCCATTTATCCACTCACTTACCAAACAACATCTTGGTTGCTTCAAAGTTTAATAATCACGAATAAAGCTGCTACTGACATCCTTGTACAAGTTTTTGTCTGTGTATAATTTTTCAGCTCCTTTGAGTAGACACCAAGGAGTATAACTGCAGGATTATATGACAAATACACTTCTGGTTTTATATTTTACTTGGTAACATGAATTTGTGTTTAAATAGTATGTATGTATTATACAAATATTATGCATATATGTTATTTTTAAACTCATTTCAAAAATGGTGGCATTTAATTAGAGAACACTTAGAAACCTATTTAATAAATCTTCCTCTTCCAAGTTCAGCACCATCTCAGACATTAAAAACCAACCACACCAACTGACCAAACCACTTTATGTACACGTGAGAAAATGCCAAAAAAAGTACATGGCATGCATTGGGTCTTCTCTCCATTTTTTCTTAACATCATGGTTTTCAGACTCCAATAGGCATTCAGCTTCCCTGGAAGGCTTGGCGACACACAGATCACTGGGACCCATATCTGATTCAGTAGGTCTATCAATTTGCCTTTCTAGAAAGAGCTGAGTTGATGCTAATGGGATTAATTGAGGCGAACACACATTGAGAACTACTGCCTTAAAGATGAATAATAGCTGGAGATAGTTTTGAGCTCATGGGGTTTTTCTTAAATAATAAATTCAAAGAGGCAGCATGCAAATTGTTAAAGTATTCAAAGAAATATTCTAAATGTTAGCGCTGGTCTCCACGGCAAGATTTGCTAAGGTGTGGTCTAGGGTGATCTCTGCTGCAGCGGCTGGTGCTGGTGGTTCCCTCTCTGTTTTCTTTTGACTCCTTGGTTCCCAGCCTATCCTGGTTTGGGCTGACTAGTCAACCAACACTACTTCCTTCCAGGGTTGTAAGATCGAAATAGTGTTGAGGGCTGGATGCTGGATCCCGATCTTGTAGTGAAAGCACAGCCCACTTGACTGAGGTCATTCGCAGAGTCAAACAACTGGAGCTACCCGGTCTGAGGCGTGCCGTGAGATCGAAGTGTGGGAACGGACACAGAGGGAATAGGACTGAGTCCCAGACCCATACATCAGCTCCCCTTTCTCTTGTCACTTGGTGGATCCAGCATCCCTCTTTTCCTGTCCTTGGCAAACAGAGCAGAGGCCCTGCACCTCAGGGTGTTGCAGAAGGTGGAGCTGGGTTGGCCTTAGCAAAGAAATAGCTAAAAAAAAAACAAAAGCAAAAAGAAAAGAACCCTAGGATTCTCCTTGGCAGGCCCCGAGTACAGCCTCAGGGGCCAGAATTCATCATTTGTATTGTGCTCCTGGAGACCTTCGCTTGTGGAGGGTCAATCACATCTCCCACACCGTTGCATGTGAAACAAGTATGAGACCTCTCACACTACCTGCAGCTTCCTCTTGTTATGAAGAAAGTTAGTTTCTAAACCTTCCTTGCTGCCTTCAAGCAGCCTCCTCTTGCAGGGCACACCCTGGCAGAAGAAATTTGGACACCAGAGGGCGCTGCGGCACCAGCTCATTCCACTGCTGCTCGCCGCCAGGGTGCTGGCCCGGTTGAGGAGTGGATTTCTGAGTCCCTGCCTGACAAACACATCCAACAGATTCAGGGAGCAACATAAGAAATGAAAGCTCCTAAGAGTTGCCACTGACAGTTCAACAGCTTTTCTAGAGGAAAAGAAATAAACAGATTCACTACACTGTTAAATACACACACAGATTTCAAAATCTGATTTAATTTCACACAAATTCAAACATTAAAAAAAGTTTTCTATCTTGAAAACAAGAAAATGAGGTCATAATCACTGGGTACAGTCCTGCAAGGATCTATGCCGAGGTCTGATTGCCAGCCATATCCAAGCTGGGGACTCAGGTACCAATCAGGACAATTCTGGATGCCTAGGAAATAACCACAGACACAATTTGCCCTGATTTCAGGTTAGGTATCATCAAAGGAGCCTGACCTTCCTGCTTGAAGTGAAGCTTAAGTGATAATTGTTACTATTTACAGTTTTCCCTTCCATATCCACAGGTTTCACAAACACAGATTCAACCAACTGAAGGTTGAAAGGTATATATTTTAAATTGCATCTATAATGAACACGTATAGGCCTTTCTTTTACTCTTGTTATAATTCTCTGAACAATGCAGTTTAACAAGTACTTACTTAGCACTTAGGTTTTATTAGGGATTATAAATCATCTAAAGATGATTTAAAGTATGTGGGTAGATATGTAAGTGTCATATACACACACTATACCATCTTACATCAGGGACTTGAGTGTCCATGGATGTTGGCAACTTGTGCAGGTCCTGTGGGGAGCCACTGAGCCAATCTACCTCAGATACCAAAGCAAAACTGTTTTGAGCACTTTGGGCCAGGAATTGTGCTAAATGAGCAACATAATGGTTTGGATTATCTCATCTCACCCTCAAAGATAAAGACAGTTTTACAAAGAAACTCAGGCTCAGAAGGGCCCATGGAGCAGATCTGCTGGTAGGAGGGGATGCAGATGGGAACTCGGGTCTCTGGGAAGGTGGCCAAGACACAGGCTTTAACCATTCTGACAGTGGTGCTCGCACGGCCTCAGCCCTCAGCAACAGTCTTTCACATCCCTTCTCACCATGTGCCAACAGCAGATGAGTAGGTGGAGGCATAATTTACAAAGACAAAATATTTCTGTGTAGAAACTAAATATAACAAGTTTTGGGGGAAACAATCTACTTTCAGATACTCTGCAATATCTCTAGTCCAGTGATGCATGAATGATAGGCCAAATGATGCATCTTAATTTTTAGTCTGGTAATTGCAAAAATCCAAGGACATTTTAGACAGAATTGAGATGCTAAAGGTAGAAGCCCAAAGAATAATCTGGGCTTTGGTGGTGACCACGTCAGCCTCATTTTATGAGATAATGAATGAAAAGGCTATTGAAAGCATTTCTACACCATAGAAAAGAGATGCTTTTATGTAATCCAGATCTCCAGATCAAAACTCTCTCTCTCTCTCTCGCTCTCCTTTTCTAGGGAAAAGTGACATGGTTAAACTGAAAACAAGCATGAACTGAGTTAAAAATGGATTCAGACTTACTGGTTGGCAAGCCTTGAAGGAGCAGTTTTACCTGTCTGAGCCTCTGTTTCTTCATCTCTGAAGTGGGTATAGTAATAGTCATTGCTTAGAGAGTAGACGGTAATGATAGCTGTATGTAGTTATCACATGCTGTGAATCAAGCATATTCTTACTGCGCTGTACCTTTCACTTCTTCTTCCCAACAGACCACCCAGGGCGGCAACTCCTTTCTCTTCAGATGTCTGGTTAAGGAAGGGGAGGCTCAGAGGCTCAAACTACTTCCCCAAGGACACACTGCTCTTGCTTTGAAGAGGTAAAGGGAAAATCTAGACTTATCAAGCCTGGGAGCTTAGGAATGTAACCTGCTATGGATCAGCCAGAAAAGCCAGTGATTACCAGTGAAATCTGAGAGGGACAGTGACAAGTTAGAGTTTGCACAGAGCAAAAGGAGACCTCTGACAATCTAAATGACATGTTAGATCTTCACAATAATCTAATAACAGTGGATTTTGTCCAAAAGCAAAAAGAAGAGAGGGAAAAGAGGTTTTCTGATGTTCTTTTCTTTCTCTTTGGGCACAATTTTATATTTTTCAAAACCCTTTATATACATGGTCTTCTTTAATTTTGATGCTAATTCTATGAGAAGCACAGAGTAGATTTCATTGCCTTTAGCTCAGTGGCTGCCCTAGGGCCGCATCAATGACAAAGGTGTAGGCACATTTTCATAGGGTTTGCATAAGGATTTAAAGAGACAGGTCATGGGCAAGTACTGGGCAATGCAACTGGCCCACACCAGGTGCTCAGTACAAGCTAACTGGATCTGAATCAGTGATAAAGGATTTTCCAGAGCCCGTTCCTCCAAGTATGGGCTCTGCCCTGTGGGACGTGAGGACTGGTCTCAGTGATGGTTCAGAGAATGATTGTTGCACAATTAGGATTGCATTGTGAGCATAGTCAGAGGCAGGAGCAACAGGCCTGTGAGCCACCCCAGGAATGACTCTCCCAGTCCCTTCAGAGAGTATTAGAACTGGAAATAATCTACAGATGCTTTAGTCCAACATTTCCCAATTCTAAGGGCTTCCCCTTTGTGCCAACATGGCTTGCTGTATTAGAATGCCATCTGCCCTCTTAATACAGTTATCTGTAAATCAGCTCACTTTAATTTAGATGAATATATATATATTCATTTCATACATCCTCATGAAAACATGGGTTTAATTTGCCAAGTATAGGTTTTTCTAATACATGTGTGCTTTTCAATTCAAGTATTTCAAATAAATGCATAGTGCGTGAAAAAACAAAATCCTGGAAAATCAGTTAATCCAGTCAAACACCTTTGTAATCTAAAGACAAAAACAGGACCAAAGCAGAAAACATGTCCAGATGTTTAGTAACACAGGAAGACTCCAATGCAAGCCAATTCCCTTAGAATGTAGACCCCTTTGTCTTTACATGTTTCCTTTTTGACCTTAAGATCTGCAACATTAGCTACCTAGAGTTGTATAGGACAAAAGTGTCACAAAGTAGGAGATACACCCTCCAAAGACTTCCCAATAGACACCCTTTGTGGTAGATCCATGAGAGATTTGGCTTTCTCCCTTGAGCTTTTCAATATTTTCATACCAAATGTGCATTACTTAGGTAATTTTGGTTGCTAAATAAAAAGGGAGGGCAAGCTATTTTGTATGCTTGTAATATGATGCTTTGTAAATCCAGAAAGATGTACATGGCTGCTTAAATTAAACAAAAAGTTCATTTTGTTATTTGGCATGGGCTTGCTTTCTCATCATAATGCTGGACACATTTTGTCAAGCGTGTACTTTGTGCCACATACAGGGTTCAGGATCTACTGCATCACTTAGCACTCAGAACCTTATACCCAAGTCTTCTAGCAGCACCAGTAAGAGGTATCCAATGGAGCTGGGCTCCAGAATGGCTTTCTCCCACTGATTTCTTGTCACAGAGCTGCAAGCTGCTGTTCTGGAGATCTGATACCTGTCAAGCTTGGCCTGACGTAAGGTAGATACCTACACAGAGTGGTCTTCTCTGGAAGGCAGGTGGGATAGTCTCTGTTCCCATTACTCAACTGCTCAAGCTATTGTGCAAAGATTTTCCAGTTTGTCTATAAAATCACACAATTGAGCCCAAGAACTCAGGCCCTTCCATCCGTTCTTTCTAATTGCTATGAGCATTGCCTACTGTGTGTCGGATGCATTTCTATCTAACTCCAGAAGCAGAATTAACTGAGCACACCCAGCACAGCCTGCATTTGCCCAGTTGATCTTGATCTCCCAAAGGAAGTGTCTGTCTGCCTGACTTCCCTACATGGGGCGCCACCACTGCGGCCCATCATAGGATGTTTAACTGCTCATCCTGCCCTTCAGGTGGAAGTCAAAACACAGTTAAAGTTTAGTAGACTTAATCTGCTTAATAATAAAAATAATAATGGCCCAATTAATAGCAATCCTGTGCACTTTTATGGGTGCTTTCATCTGAGAATCAAAGTGGTTTGGAAGAGGAGCCATCATTAGGCTGATTTTACAGATGAGGAAAATCAACATAAAGAGGTTAAATGACTTGCCCAAGGTCAGAGCCTGAGTCAGCGCTGGCACGGGGCAAAGACCTAGCTCAGCCAGGGCTCTAGCTTTCTCCCTCCCTCCCTTTCTCTCAGTGCCTGGCACTTTTATAGTATCTTTCATCTGAGAATCTTAAATTAATCTCCCAACAATTATCACCATTCATTGGTGGCCAACAAAATAACATTCTGACCTGGCTTGACAAGTGGCAGAGGCTTCTGTCCTGGATACTTCTCCCTGGGTGTCAGGAGATGTGGGTGGAGAGGCCCCTGGGACAGGCACAGGGTCCTGAGTCCCACACTCAGAGGGGCTGGTACCCCCAAAATCAAGAGCCTGAGAGTGAAAAAGCCAGCAGTATTTGAAGTCATTTCCCATTTAATAATCTGTTTCTCTGCTTGTTTATTCCAGCTGAAACAAATCCAGACATCATGATTTGGGGAAAATAATATGGGTTTTTAGAGTCAGACACACCTGGATGTGAATCTTGACTCTGTCATCTATTTGCTGTGAGCCCTTAGACTTACTGCTGAACCTCTCTTGAACCTCAATGTCTTCATCTGTAGATGCCTTTGTCCTCAGTAAAATCAGCTAGATGTGCTTTCCCTGTCTGTCTTTCTCTAACTGAAAATGCTCTAAGGTTGCATTTGGTATTTATAGCTCTTAATGCATTGCTTAGTGCATGGCTGTATACATCATATACGTATATATCTGAGGCACAGAGTGTTCCTCTAAAACCAGATATATCAATATCTGTTTGTAAATTTTTAAAATATATTTTCAAGGATAATTTTAACTATCCTCAATTTTTGCCTTCCATTCTGACTGGGACACTAACATGTGTCCACTACAGTAACCCTCCCTGATTATTGCTGCAAGGTGAGAAAAATATCTCATTGAGCTACTGAGCATAAAAGTAAAAAGTTAGAAGACAGAAATAAAGATCTTTCCTCTAAGAAGGAAAAAATAAGCAGCTGAAAGGAAAAAGTGGAAGTAGAAGAATCAGCAAAGAGGCTGCCGTGCGCAGCGTGATCGGCCTGCACCATGCTGAGGCTGCTGGGGTGGGGAAGCCCGGGCGGAGGACCTGGCATGCAGCTGTCCATCTGCAGACTCCAAAGCAGCCCTGGAGTTGGAGTCAGGACAGGACTTTTCCAAATCCACACAGCTGGTGTGTGGCCAATAGGCATTTGACCTCCGACCTATCTGAGCCCCTTGTGTTGCGTCATAGGCACTAGAGAGGCTTCTCCATTAGAGAAGGCATTTTTTACAGGGCAGGTGGTGAAGAGTATGTCCTCTTGTGTTTGTCAGAGTCCTTGCAGAAACAGCTGGCACGTAGATCTGCACCCTTGGGCATCTGTAAGAATCCAAGGTATGGGTAAAGTGAGGAAACGCAGAGTCCAGGACCTGGGGGAGCTGTCACCCCCAATCCAAGGAGAGGGTGCTGTTCCTAGAACCTGATGGGGAAGAGTCCCATGAGAGGAACTGTGGCCTTCAGCGAGTGGAGCAGGGAGCTGGAGCATAAATACCCTGACCTCACACTGTCCTCTCCCTCCGATCTCCAGCTGGGCTGGATTTTCCACGTCAGCCTGCTGGAGCCCAATGCAGAATGGAAAAGAGCAGCGAGATGACATGGGGTGGGGGCAATAGAAAGACCCACTATCTGCAGTGATGAACAGTCCCAGTGCTAGAGCTGCTTCCCTCTCAGAAATAGAAGGATCTCACCCGATGGCCAGACCTGCTCTTTGCTGAGAGTCCTTGAAACATTGTGTCAGGGACAATAGAGCATCCTTTTCAGCTGGCAGGGAGAAACATTAAGTCCATCTTACAGAAGAAGAAGCTGAGGTCCAAGGAGTCTAAGCAATTGGCACAAACTCACAAGTAACATCACCAGAGAGGGGAGATGCGTCATTCACTACTCATTTTAGGCCCCAGTTAGCATCTTCATTCATTCATTCATTCATTCATTCATTCATTTAGTATTTAACTCACAACCAACACAGCAGCTTCTACATCACGTATTTGACAAACACCTGAGGACGTTGTGTTTTGTTTTGTTTTTTACCCTTCCATGATGCTTCATTCAGAGTTTCAGTTCTAAATAGTTACAATATCTGACATTCAACTCTTACTGTTTGGCAAGGATTGTGCCAAAGGCTCACCTTTGTCTCACTTAATCCTCAGAAGAACTCTCAGAGGGAGGGATAATTGTTATTATCTTCATTTACAATCAGGAAACCCAGGCTTAGAGAAATTAACTAGTCCCACATCACCAAGCTGTGAAGAGGTACTGAGCTCAGCCTCAAGCCTTTCTAACCTGGGTGCTTAATCTCTGTGCTGGGTTGGAGAGGTTCAAATAGGTGGCCTCAATAGGTCAGGTGCCCAAGGTTCTATTTTATTTTATTTTTAGTTAGCCAACATTGAAAATGTGACAGATTTTACTGTTCAAAATAAAGAAGGAAAATTTTGAGTCATTTGTAGGAAAATGGATGTACTTTGAGACCATAATGTTAGGTGAAATAAATCAGACACACAAACTTAACTAATTGTAATATCAAAATTAAAGACAGATAATCGGAAATAGGGATATATCTTTTGCAAATGGAAAGGGAGCCAAGGGATGGGAGGAGGAGGAGAGAGGGGAGGAGAAGAGGGAGTAAGAAGAATTAAGATGAGTTATGTACATATACCAGCTCCCCATGACACAGGCAAACATGTAGTAATAAAAACTTCTTTGAAAGTTTTTTTAAGATCCAGCTTTCTTTACTTTTATTTTTAAGGTATCAGATGATTTGGGCCCAGGAGGCCTGTCTGCTCACAACACTGCCTACCTGTACTATTTGCTCAGGGACATCTTCCTCCTGTCTCCATAGTGGTTGGGGTTGTGGCCTTGGTTGGGCCTCTACTTCATGGGCAAATGCAGCATCAGAACACAGCCCGAGTGCCCCTAGATGCACGCCGGAGTTGCTACCCAGACACATTTGCTTTTCCTCTCTTGTTGGCCAAATCCATGGGAAGCTCACAAACACAAAGGGATCAGAAAGGAAAATAGCTTATTGCATAGTTTTACTCTGCTCCTCCAGGTGGGCCACAGTGGCAGAGTATAAAAGACAGCCCCGCAGTGCCAGGCAAATGCCCCAGCAAAAGATCTGGTCCCTTCGTGCAATTCATGGCAATCCCACTGAAGGCAAATAAAACGCTTTAAATAATATCACCTTTTATCTTTGCTTTGTGGGCCCAGGGAATAAAACACGGTTGCCAAACACAAATTAATGTGTAATTATTTTCCTTGCCTAAATCATTTTCTTTCATGTGTCAGAGCATGCTAAGCAAATAGCACCACACCTTGGACTTTAATTGTGATAATCAGAGCCCTGAGCCACAAGAAAGTCTTCTCTAATGCCTCCCTTAGCACTGACTTTCAAGTTGAAGTAACTGATTCCCCCTACCCCACCATCTTCTCTTCTTTTTAAGGGAAAGAAATATATGCTTGGGGAGGTCTCAAGGTGGCTGGGACCAATATCAGACCTCCCTACTTCCCCGAATATAAACACAACTACCATAGGTGACTTCACATACTAATAACTGTTCTTTTTCCTAATTCACTTGGTGACTAATTATTTGCTTAATAAATGTAAGTCAACCTATCTTTGGATGAATACTTTAGTGAGATGTGTGTTATATTATTTATCTGCTATGATGCTTTTGAAGTTTGGATGCTATGTGATAGGAAGGGGGGAGAGAGAAGAGAAGGTTTGTTGAGGATCTTTCCCCGAAAGAATGTCCACAACCCCTTCACATTCTCTAAGCCTGTGTTGTAAGTTACTTTGAGCTGTGCTTTCTGCCTTGGCAGAGATCAGGTGACACTCTCAGGTAAGCAGTGATAGTTAATGCACCAGAAGCCACCTCTTGGCTTACAGGAAAATTGCCTCCCACTTGTTGTCAGGGATGATAATGTTTAGAGACATTTATGGGGAAGCCAAGCACTGACAACCTTCTCCATTTGCTCTCATTCCTCACCTGGACATGACATCATCACCAAAGAGGAACCACTCCAGTCCTTCCTGAGAGTCTCTCGGGTCCTTGGGGACCAGAGAGGGTTGTGGGGTTAATTACTTTGGATTTAATTCAATAATATATGAATTTAATGCAGTTTTGAACATGAGGCAGAAAGAATCCTTGAATCTAGAATCTTTTTATCCTGTCTCTTCTTTGTTATGATTGTTCAGGCCCTGAAAGTTACTATTAACACAACTGGTACCTATGCCTCCTGGTCTCTTGAGAATAGGGGTTCAGCCGCTTTCTTCTTGTAACCCCAGTTCTTGGGGTAGGCACTCAAAAGTTGTTGAATCAATGAATGCATGCACACATGTGACTGGATGGAGGGAACAATGAGCTGAACCTGGACATCCTCTATTTGGCTATATATGTAAATAGAGGAATAAAATATGCACAAATGAACATATTAGAAAACTTTCCCCCCAAGATGGATGGCTGTAGATAGAGTTAATTCTTTCTCCATTCAGTTATGCAGGCATGCACTCATTGACTCAACAATTACTGAGTGGCCACTCCAAGAACTGGGGGAGGAAAGAGGGAAGGAAGGAAGGAAGGAAGGAAGGAAGGAAGGAAGGAAATGGAAAGGGAAGGGAAGGAAACAGAAAAGGAAAGGATGGAAAGGAAAGGAAAGAAGGAAGGCAGGAAGGAAAGGAATGAAATAAGGGAGGAAGGGAGGGAGGGAGGGAGGGAGGGAGGAAAGGAGGTCTCAAAAGGAGACCAGAAAGGGCAGACAGGGGTGGAAAGTTTCAGATACCTGGAGTTAAAGGGCAGCATAGCTGGCGCTGGTAGCACCGAGAAGGAGCACCTACCTCATGGCCTGTTGCTAAGTGCTTAATGACTGGTTCTTAGGTATTGTTTTGAAATATTTTCATGTACACAGTAAAACAACAGAGATGGTGTTGGAACTCCACTCGTTCACCAATAATATGAAGCATCTCTCCACTAAACTGCCTGACAGTGTTCAAATACTGGAAGACTATTTCTCCCATTCACAATAGAATAGCCATAGATAGCAAATAGTTGAAGCTTAATATGTATTGTTAATATTTTCTCCATTGCCTACTTAAGTCTACACAATCTGCCCAACAATAAACTAAGCTTTGATGTGTAGTACTTGCCAATTGCCATAGTGTAAATATCCAAACTACAGCTGATTTTAATGCCACTAATACTACATCACTGAGAGGCACAATAGCACATCATTACATAGAATTTCCACCCTACAGATGCAATGGGTGTAAATAATCTTAAGAGCATTAGATAATAGTAAAATGTAATAAAATAATTAGGAAGTGATGAGTTTTGACTGTTTATGATCTTTGTTTTTAATATAATTTATTTAATTATAAGTTTTTGTAATTTAATCTTTAATAATTGCTGTATTTAACAACAAGCTTGCAAAATTCCTGACAATTTGATAATTAACTCTCGCAGGCTGGTAAGGGCAGGTTCCAGCACATTCCTGTGCCAAACCCAACAGGAGAGGTCAGGGAGGGCTTCTTAGAGAAGGTGATTCCTGATCTGAGAGCATGACCATCACATTGTAGAGAAGATAATGGGCTTTAAAAACCAAATCTTGTGGATTCAAATTCCAACTCTGTGGCTTTCCACTTCTGTGACCTTATTAGCAATTGCTTTACCATTCTATACCTCAGTTTCCTAGTCCTTAAAATGAGTATAAGAATGCCTATATCAAATGGCTGGGAGGGAATGTCAGGCCAGCACAAATTTACTTGTTGTTTTGTGAATGTCCCATCTGACCTCTCCAAGGTGCCTAACCATTAATACAAGACCATTAGGAATCCAGGGAAGCATGAGAAAGCAAAGCAATTAGTCAGACAGACCTAGGGTTGGAAAGGAGATGGCAGGAACTGCCAGTTGTCCCCTAGACACAACCTCCATGCATGTGTAAGTGAGAATGGAAAAATAGGGAAGAGCCGGCCAAGAAGGTGAGACTGTCCCAGCACCCGGAAGGAAGCTTCCCCACCTCCATCCCAGGCTCCTAGAGCAGTGAAGCTGAGCTGGTCCCAGCACCTGGAAGGAAGCTCTCCCTCTGCCATCCCAAGCTCCTAGGGCAGAGAAAGTGAGCCTCGTGGGTGCAAGAAACAGCCCCCCCCCCGCCGTGGAAATGAGAAGACACATAAAAAGGCCTCAAAAGCAGACTTCCAGATCACCTACAGCAACCCCAAAGGGAAACGAGATGGAACACTCTGATACTCAACCACCTGGACTCTGAACTGGCAAAAGAGAGGATCTGGGAAAAATGAAATCAGAAATAATTACTCAGATAACAGCAAAGATTGTGCTCATGGTGCAAGACCTGATTAATAAATCTAGAGAGGACACAGATAAAAAAATAGAGGATCTGAGGAACATGATGAAATCCCAACATAGGAAACAAATGGAATCCATAAAACAG
>NW_004624733.1:15520765-15545700 GCF_000247695.1 Heterocephalus glaber | reverse complement strand
ATTTTGTTCCTATTTTTCCATTTTCTCATATTAATCCCATTCCCTTCTATCCTTTCCCCTAGCCCTCCCACTTCCTTCCCCCTTGCCCCTTTTCTTCCTATTTCACATTACCTATTATACATTTAGTCCTTATTTACATGAAAGTTATAAATTTTATTATTCACCCAGCTCT
Organism: Heterocephalus glaber; assembly: GCF_000247695.1. The sequence goes on along the minus strand of NW_004624733.1, from coordinate 15,545,528 downwards.
ACTCCATGCCCGGAATGACAGGAGATGAACTAATACTTGTTACACTGGGCTGCCTCAGGCTGGAGCAAAGACACTCTCCCACCCTATCCTATGCAATTCATGGCCACACATACCTTGTGTGCATCTCAGGTGGCTGCCAGGCAGAGCTGGAAAGATAGCTGGGAATGAAAGTCAGGCCAGCACAAATATACCTATTGTAGCAAAAGTTTAGCTGTAGCACTTTCCCCAGGTCCAGATCTGTGGGGCATGCTCATTGCATCCTGCAATCAAGTTGTTGCAGTGTCCCCAGGTTGTCCTCCCACTAGTTAGGCATCTCCTGATGCTGTGCAGCTCCACCCCAGCTGCCCAGGCTTGCCCTTGGGATGGCCATGTTCCTTCCTAGGTCGGACAGACATGGGTTTAGCCTAAGTTGACACAAACCAGGGCCAACAGAGAGTGGGCATGATTCGATGGATAACTCAGAGCCCTGAGAACTGTTGCTAAGGAAACCATCAGGGACATTTGCTTGTTTGTTCTACATGAAACGACTAGTTTGCCTGTGCACAGAAAGCTATTTAGAACTCTGCCGTTTATCTGGCCTGAACAGACTCAGCCAAGAACTTGCTATTGGTTTTTCAATTAAACACCTACTGTGTGCCCGGGTCTTAGACAAGGCTAGCCACAAACTGCTACCTACAGCTCTGAGAGATATCTTGAGATAACCCTGGCTCACAGAGGAGAAATTTAGTGTTTAGAAAACATCTGTTTGGTTACTGTCTCACTAAACTCTTAGGACCAATCCATGAGGCCAGCATTATTAGAGCTGCATTAGAGATAATGAAAACGAGGCACTGACAAGTTAAGTGAATGATGACAAGGATAATATTTTGAAGTGGTTTTATCTCTTTCTATTTTGCTGAAAATGGGTGAAGTCCTTATAGGTAAGGACTCTGAGGCTTAGTTACACCTTATGGAGAACACCGGTTCCAGCCTTAGATGCCTCCAAAATTCATGCTTTTAAGTGGTCTGGTCCAGGGCTTGAGCTTAGGAATGGAGAGAGGGTTTGAAGCCAGCTGAGTTTTTCTATCAGGAGCTGAGTTCACCCCAATGGCTACTACCACCACTGTTTTTTTACACTTACCATCTAGATTTTTACTGCCATAGGTGTAATGACCTCACCTGGGGTTGAGGTTCAAGCACCAGCATTAAGCACTGTGTGGATTCCAGTTCATCCACTGTTTCTGAGTTCCTATGAGCCAGTTTTCATTCATTTCTAGTTTTCAACCTGCAAGACAGAAATGAAAACCAAGCCTGTCCTTCTTTTCCCCTCAAGGTTTTTCTGTCTCTCCAGGGATCAGATGCAGCTCTAGGGATGAGAGAGGAATGACCCAGTGTCTAGGGAAGGCTAGGGGGAAAGGTGCATTGTGCATGACTCCACAGAGTCCCTTTCCCCACCAGCTGGGCTGACAGCAGCCAGCTCCTCACAGGACCCCTGCTCTGCTGTTTCTCACCACAGCTGCTGCTTAGCGTCTGGGCCGCATACTTCAGAACAGGCACCTTTTCCCCAGGAGCACCTCATTCTTTTTACTTCGCTCTGCTTTACGTCTTTCCTTTTCTTGGTGTAGACAGACTCATATCAATAGAAGACAGCCCACCCAGCCTGCCCACAGAAGCAGGCAAGGGTGAGAGAGAGGCATCACAGGGATTGCTCAGAGAGGTGTGGAACCGCAAGACCGTGTGTAGTGTGTGCTAAATGCTCCAGACTGAGAGGCTCAGCATTATTTTCAACTTGCCTCCGTAGTAGTCTAGTGAAAATGTGGTCAGGAATGCATGAATGACTCCAGTTCAAAGGACTCAACTCCAAGGAAGGAGCTCACTGACCTTAGAGTCTTTTAGAATCATAGCTCAGCTATCTGACCCTAGGTGGGTGGCTTAGCCACTGTGAACTATTATAGCCTCCCCCTTGAAATGGGAAGACACGGAGACTGGTTAAATTTTCCAGATGAGAAAACTGAGGCACAGAGAGATTAAATCACACACTAAGTTCTACAACCAGAAAGTGGAATCCTACCCTACAACACAGAATAATCCTCTTTATTGTGTCAGAAATTGTCTTGTTTACAGGATTTTTCTGAATCCTCTTCCATTCATGTCTAACCTCAACACAGTGGTAGGAGGCTACTACCCGCCCACCAGGTACTCACCCTCTATCCCTGTTAGAGGTATCACTGCTAATACATCGGTCCTGGCAGGTTCAGACATTCTGCTTACCTCAGCCTGCCTTCACTTCCTAGAAATGAACTGCAAACTGCTCAGCTCTTTCTCTTATAATGCACTGACCAATTGGTTCATGTGGCTGTTGGCCTGAAAACATCACAAAATATCCTGTACTATTTCTGATGGTGTTTATAACTCAACATCCTTTATAGCAATGGCATTCCATGATATTCATGTAATCAGTGGCTCTACCTTCCCTATAGTTGGCGTCCTACATCAGTTACCTGACATCTAATCACCACTTTGGCTTTGAGGCTACTGTCTATACTGACATTTTGTCAATGTAGCCTGATTGTTCCTATATATCTCTATGTATTGATAAAGGTCTTATTCTTTTAGTATTAATTAGTAAAAACCTAGACCCTCTGGCTCAAAATACTCATTTCCTTCTCCTCTTTTCCCATGGCTTAATCTGGATTTGGTAACTGGAGAGGTCCCAGGGCTTTTCAGTATTGTCCCTCTGCCTCCCATAGTCTTGGAGGTAGGAGGTTTAAAAAAGGGCAGCCCATCTACATGAGAACCATAGAGAAAATTTACTCCATTGTCAGGGCATCCTTCATCTGAAATATTTGGTACTAGAACTTTGGATTTTTTCATATTCTGAAATCCTTGTGTATTGATGTATCTTGGGGATAGAACCCAAGTCTAAAAACAAAATTCACCTGTATTTCATACAAACGTTGTACTCATACCTGGAAGGCAATTTTATACAATAGTTTTAATAACTATGAATATGAAACAAAGTTTCATAGTATAAAATTTTCTACCTGTGGTGCCATGTCATTGCTCAAAAATTTTTTTATTTTGAAGCCTATTGGATTTTAGATTTTCATTAGGGATGCTCAAACTTCATAAGCCTTTGTTTTGATTTTTGGGCCTAAATTGGAAATAGCTTTATGGATTTTTGTGAGTATACATCTACATTATAAAAATCATATATATATAATGTAGGAAAATCATAAAAGAGCAAAGTTGAAGACCATCCCAATCCCACCAGCCTGAAGTAATCATTGTTTACCTTGTGGTGTGTATCCTTTTCAGCCTTTCTCCATGAGTTAGCATCTATATAAGCTATATTTTTGTACAAATAGAAAAAAACTTGAAGTTTTTGAATGGTTATTTTTTCTGTAATACTATCTTGCGGCCATTTTCCCATGTCAACAAATATAACCTTACATTATGGTTTTCAGTAACCACACAATATTTCATTTTATGCATGTGTCATAGTCTATTTAACCATTTTCCCATTGTTGAACATTTAAAACATTTCTAACTCTTTATTTTTACAAACAGCATGGTGGTTAACAGACGTGTGACTGAGTTCTTGAGCATTCTTAATTGTTGTTTTAAAAAATAAACCCCAAGGGGCAGCACAGCTGCATTCAAAGGCACGCATGTCTTGAAAAGCCATGGACTTCATCAGAACTCTGCCCCCAGGACACTCAAAGGCAAAGGTTTTCAGGAAGAACTCATGGAATACAGGATTCATGAGCCAACTGCATCCTGCCCAAAGAGAAGGCTCTGCAGAATGCATTTCAATAATTAACATTAATTTCCCCTGTGAAGAGAGAGCGCTGTTTCTCAATTGGACTCAATCCTTTCCTCTTTCTAAGGCTCATATCATAGCTCTGAGGCCACCCAGGCTTGTCCCAGCTCTTGAGATCTTATTTCATCTTGCCCCCATCATCACACCATTCTGGGCCCTCTAGTTCCCAAGGACTTATCTTACATCCCGGCTCCAGGTCCTGCTACTCAGCACTACTTCCCCAGTTCACATTGAACATGTATGAGCCAGTTTCAACAGGAAAGTACCACATATCCTGTATTTCCTCTCTCCCTGCAGAATTTCCCCAAGGCTCCTGGGGAACAGCCATGTTCACCCATTAGTCATCTTCACGCCTCCAGATTCCCTCTGCTTCCAAGTTCTGCTTCCCCTGAAGAGTCTTTTTCTCTGGTATACCATGCACAGCACCCAGCTTACTCCCTTATCTCACCTCTTTATGTTTCCCTCAAGAGGCATCAAATTTGTTACTTGAACATTCCCTTACAATCTCACATCTTCCCTGAGGTGGAGCAAAACCTTTTATTATGCCAGAAGGCTCAGAGGAGTTGGTACTCTGAAGCTTGAGGACTTTACCAGAAATGAGAGCCTACTTATATAGGGATCTACAGAGTAGGTGAGCATGTTCACTGAAGCAGGGGGTGGGAGTAACAGAACATTCCCATAAGGGGGTGGAGCTAATGGAACATTCTTGAAAGGTCACCCAGTTCAAACAATTACAAAACATTTTTATACACTGGGCCTGAGCACTGCAGCACAAACTGTTACATTTCTGGAATAAAACATTTTATGGAAAAAAACATGGAGTCAAGGCAAGGGCAAGGCAAGGGCCTGTCTTACTGAGTATTGTTGTTCTATCAATACCTGAGATAATCAATTTATAAGAACAAACAGATTTGCTTTGTCTCACAGTTTTGGAGGTTCCAGCCTGTGATCAATAGGCCTCATTACTTTGGGACCAGTAGCAAGAGTTTATGGTGGTGATAACACAGCATTGTTTACCTCATGGCTGGAAAGTAAAGAAGGACCTGAGGTCCCACTACCCTCTTCAGAGGAATGTTCCCAGTGACTGGGAGACCTCTCATCAGATCCCACCTCTCAGAGGTTTCGCCACCTCCTAAAAGCATCCTGCTGGGGACTAAGCCTTTAGCATAAGGTCTTTCGGGGAAGCTGAAGACTCTCCAGTTTCTCTCAAGCCACTTGATTTCCTGTGCTTAAATAAAATTTAATTTGTACTCATAGCTGGAGGGATGTTTCCCAGGTACATAGTCCAAAGCTGCCTAGAAGGTAAAAATGGTGAGCATAACTAGAGCTCTTTTCTTTGGGTTAATGAAGGCCAAACTATTTCAACCCTTTCCCCAAAATTCTTCCATTCTTATTTTCCCCTAAAAAGCTACATTTTAAGGGGGGGCCCTATATAAAATCCTACATACAATTAATTGTAAGATGAGATAAAGCCTTTGTTCAAAAAATAATTTTTGACCTATCAAAGATTAAAAGCTTTTCTTCTGATTTCCTCCAAATCTCCAACTTGGCAGGTCCTATCTGGTGCTTGTACACAGGTTGTCTCTTTCTTGTCCACAATGAAGAGGGAGGATTATTGTCCATTTCTAAGATCAGCATACTGTAGCTCAGGAAAGGAAAGTGGCCTAGGGTCTTGGGACCAACTGTTGGTACAAGACAGGATTGTCTATGTTTGTTAATATGAACTTGTAGTCATTCTGTGGTTGGTGCTGCTTGTGTTCCCTGTAGCACTCCCTTTTCCACATACCTCCCCCCAGCTGTTTCTGCCTGGATATCTACCTTGTCACTTTCTCCAAGCAGTTTTATCTTTCCAACAGTGAATCAGGGTCCTTACTGTATTCTTGTAGCCCTTGGCCTCCCTTTTTTAAAGTAATGACTGCATCACATTATAATTCTATTCTGATAGTCCATCTTTTTAGTGAGATTGTGAACACACAAAGGACAGGGGTTATAAATACAGATTGAACCTAATCCAAACATCCAAAACCCAAAACGCTCCCGAATCCAAACCTTTTTGAAAATTAAAGTGAGGCTACAAGTGGAAAATTCCTCACTTAACTTCACAAGATAGGTCACAGTTAAAATATTGGCTTGTTGAAAATATTTCATAAAATTACCTTCAAGCTATGTGTATGAGGTGTCTATGAAACATAAATGAATTTCATGTTTAGACTTGGACCTCATCCCTAAGATATCTCATAACATATATGCAAATGTTTCAAAATTTTTAAAAGTCCCAAATCTGAAACACCTCTGTTCCCTAGCATTTCCAGTAAGGGGCACTCAACCTATATTCATCTCTGTGGTTCCAGGCATTGGTATAATGCTTCACACAGGTGAATGTCAGGGAATGTGTAAGGTTGACCCTTAGCATCCAACTCTCTCAATTGCTAAGCTCTCACTACTCTTCCCGAAGGGCAATGGCTGCTGTTGGAGCTGCTCTGCAGTTTCATGCAGGCCAAAGGTCACTGCTCAGGTCTCTGTGAAACATGCATCAGCCCTGCCAGAACAAATAACGTGCAAGAAAATAGCATGTGTAACGTATACACCACTCCCCAGAGAAACCTGATCACTCCATCCCTACTGCTGCCACTGACTCACATTTCACATCACATCTTGAGAAGAGGTGTCTTGATATGCCAGCAGCCTTGTTTGCTTGAGTCTTGCCTGTCTCCAGGGTGGGCCTGATGTAGGACAGCCAGAAAGGAGCTCTTTTCACCCAAATAGGCTGTCGCATTACTGATGACTTCAGATGCCAAGAGGCTTTGATCAAGATTTCTGCACTGGGCCTCATGTAACCACCAACACTTCAACCAGACTGCTTTCCATTAGTATATGAGTTCAGCATGGGCTGCTCTGGAATTTATTTTTTTAAAGTTATTTAGCTGGTAATGGCTTGCACAAAAAGAGATGGTTCATTTAGCTCTGCTTCTTGTACAGTTTTCTAAATGGGGAAGCAAGTCTGCACTATGGGGTGGATGTTGGTGTATTTCATGTTGTCTGGATACTACTGAAGTGTACCATGCTGTCCCCACCTGTTTTGCATCTATTAGGAAACCCATACAGGGTTTTGGTGGTCAAAGTTTGATTGGGTGCTAGGGTTGAAGTTGACGATGTAAGAGCTAAACAAAACCAACCCGTACTCCTAACATGCCAGTCCCTAACAAGAAATTTTAATATGACAAATGCTGGAAATTGTAATGGCCTTTAATAAAGTGTAGTGGGCAATCTATCTAGTGTAGAACTAACCCTTTCATAATAGGAACCACTATGATTCTTTGCAAAGAGGTGCTTCTCCTTCCACCAAAGTAAACCAAATAATGATAACAAAATCCTAAGGTCTTGTAGGATGAGTTATTAAGCTCATTTCATGTCACCTCCTGGAAGAAAGAAAGTTCAGGAACTTCTGGAAGTGAGGATGCATTTTTTTGATGGCATGCCAAGATTGTAGATGTTTCTAGCAAAGGATGGACCATGAGATTTACTGCATGATTTAGACACTTACAATGTCTGGGCTTCATTTTCACCAGTGGTAAATTAACAGAGAAGAGATTATTAAGGGGATCTGAGTAATTCCCAACTCAGTGATTCTAAGCCCTCTTTGAATTTGTGATGATTAGTGGAAAGGAACATGCTCATGGAATTTAGCAGCTTTGGTTTGGTGTCTGGTTGCTAAATCTTAGTGATACAAGTATAGGAAGTTGAGTAGTGTCTTTTGCTGTTCTCTGTTGCTATAACAGAATACCTGAGACTAGATTTTTAAAAAGTAAGTTTATTTTAGCTGTATGGATGTGGGTAGGTCCAAGGGCATGGCACCTGTATGTGTTTAGCTTCTTGTACACTTTCAACTCATGGCACAAAGTGGAAAGTTAAATGACTACATGTGAAAGGGATAAAACACATTGAGTACCTTATTTTATAACAATATCCTTTCTCAATTCTGAGAACTCACAGGAGAACATTAATCCATGTATGAGAGCTCTGCTCCCACAACCCAAACATCCCTCAATAGGCCCCATTTCCCAATACTGCAATGTTGAGGACAAACCTCAACATGAGTGTTTGTGGCAACAGACCATATTAGAATGGTACCAAATGGTGACCACCCCCCCAAAAAAGATGTGTGTACATCCTAATCTGTGAGTTTGACTTTATTTGAAGCAAAGATATTTGCAAATATAATTGAGCTGAGAAGTTTGAAATAAAGAGATCTTCCTGGCTTAGCCAAGTGAACCCTAAATCCAATAATAAATGTTCTTTTAATATACAGAGGGAAAACTGTCCCAGGAAGAAGAGGAAGAGGCAGTGTGACAAGACAGCAGAGATCAAACTGATGTAGCCTTAAGCCAAGAAATGTTGGCAGTCACAAGAAGCTGCAAGAGGCAAGGAACAGACTCTCCATTAAAACCTCTGGAGAGCACTGCCCTGCTGACACTTTGATTTTGGACTTCTGGCCTTTAGAACAAATTTGTGTTATTTTATAGCCACCAAGCCATGGTAATTTATTATCTTGGCCAATGGAAGCTATTCTATCATTCTGAATTCCATCACATTCTTCACAAGAGAAGTAAAGCATCTCCTGGATACTATGAGCCTCATTGAAGTCTAGAGTTTAGACTTCATGGATCTTGTAGAAGTGGGAAAGGATCTTGACCACTAGGCTGACTGCTCCCTGATGGCTGCAGCCATGTCTACTTTTATCTCTTGCAATTCCAAGGCCTACTGTAGAGCCTAGTGTAAGGTGTCCCAGGAACATTTCTTTTGCATAAGCTTAGGCTCTGGAGTGATGGTTTGGCATCATGACAGGGGTAGCAAAAAAAAGATAAGAGTCAAATAGGAAGTCACAGAGCCCTATAAAAGCATGAAGTCTTAGGTGTCTAACCCCAGGGACCAGCTTCAGCTGAAGAATTTTTATCTGTGTGATATATCAGGTATCTGAATATAAGTCTTTTGGGGGAAAAAGAGTTGCATTGCCAAATAAGTTTGACAATCAATCATTGCAGAAGATAATGCCTTAGATCCCTTCCAGCTCTGACAGTTGTCAAATTAACACCTGGTCCCATGAGTATAAGTGAAAGAATCCCCTGAGGGAAAGTTATGGTAATTTGTTATCTGTATTCTCTTGAGATGTTCATTGCCAACTCTCAAGTAATCCCAAATAAATGATAAAAACTAAACATTTTATTCTCAGGCTTCTCTTGAGCTTCTGAACCTGCAGTCTATGTGCTTAGAGAAATAAAGAGACTTCTTTGGAGGTTGACCCATGCTGATCTGCTGCATTCTAGTACAAAGGTAGTGGCAGCAGTGAGAAATCAGCAGTGATTGCAATTCACAGCTATTGCCACATTATAGTTGCCTTCTCTTATTACAGTGTGCAGGTAGGAAAAATCTTCCACCCATCTTTCTGTGATGGAATAGGCAGAAAAAAGTGTGAATTTCCAACACTGATACTAGAATTTTTTAAGGGAAGGCATTGTCTTTGTTTGTAACAAGTATCTTTAGTTGTATTTTTAGGAAGAAGTTGGGATGTCAAAAGCCAGATTATTTGCTGACTCAAAGTTCCAGATCCATGTATGTATTGGTGTGGGAAGGGGAGGGAGTTGTTCTGCAGGAGAAAAGAATCTGTTGAGCCAAAGGGAGAGGTAAGAGTAATGAAAGAAGGAAGAAGAAAGAGGTGAGGAAGAAAACGCAAGCCCAAAGTATTGAGACATCAGAGACTCCTGAGTTGACAGGTCACAGGAAAACCCCCAGGAAATAAAGTGGCAAATGACAAGAAGAGCATGCAGGTTACTGTTGCAGCTGAAGTGGCTTGCACTTCTGTGATACAAGTTGAGCATCCTTGACAGAAAAATCCTCAATCTAAAAGTGCTTTGAAATCCAAAATGGAAACACTTATAAGGTCTTGGATTTTAGAATATTTTGGATTCCTAATTTTCAGGGTAGATATATTTAATTAGGAGAATCTATGCAAATATTTCAAAATCTGAAAAACTCCAAAATTACCCCAAAACACTTCTGGACCCATGAATTTTGATTAAAGGACACAAACACAAACTTTTACATATATTCTACTGTTTTACCACTTTTGCAAGGACATAGTGCAGGACAGAGACAGAGTCCAAGGAGGTGCAATCCAAGGAAAAAAGTATCTAGACAGTAATGGAGGAAATGGAGAATGAAGCCCCAAGAGATAAAGCTTTGGAATCCTAATGGCCTTCAAAGAGGAAAATGGGGGCAAAACATATCTAGTTTTCAGGGAGAAAGAAGGCCTGGCTGACTTCTGGGATTACCTCTTCTCCAAACATTTCATTATCCACACACAGCATAGGAATGAGCTTCAGTTTCTGGTAAGGCATACACTAGAGGACTGGTCTTGAACCCATATCATGTTCTTGAATGGGTTTCTTGCCCATTACTTTCCTTAGATTGTAAGCTCATCTGCTGCAGCCAAGAAGGCCGACAGACATGAGGAAGCCAATTGCTTCTCAACCCTTCAAATCAATACTTTTACTTCTGGTTAGTGATGCCCTCAGACCAGGGCAGGGGCAATCTCTGTTCCAGACCCTGAACTTCTCTTTACAGGATCTCATGTGTCAAAGCAACATGCATGTGAACACACACACACACACACACACACACACACACACACATTCATGAACTATGATATGGGTATTTCCATAACTGTGGGCAGGCACGCACAGTGCAGTCCATACTCTTAGTCATCACTAACACTGCACAGGCCCCTGGGTCAAGCTTCTGAGCACCTTCTGCCTTCTGTTCTTGAAACAAAAGTTGAGCCCATTCAAATGCTGAAGGATTTGTGCATTGCACTATTATCAACACTGGAGCTGTGCTGCTCCAGTGAAGCAAAGAGGATGTGAACCATAGGAGGACTTGGGTAAGAGACAAGGCAAATTAACTTGCTCAGTGTTTCTTTCCAGAGAGTATGAATGTATTCTTTCACAAAAATCCATCTTTCCATTTTATTACCTCTCTTTACTTTCATACACAGTTTGCAACAGTTGTATGTGGAGGTTGAGGAACACAATGCAATGTTAAGTAACTGATTTTCCACCCTAATTTGTGCATATGTAGATCTGCATGTAGCATGCATGAAGCATGATGCTAACTGTATTTCATCAACTAAATGGACACTGAAGTATTTTTGTTTAAATGGGAAACCAATCAATGTGAAAGTATTTTAAACGCTTAAAAGATACTTTTTTCTGTTGCTGCTGTTGATTTGTGTGTATGTGCACACGCATGCACTTGTGTGTGTGTTCTGGTATTGAGGATTAAACCCAGGCCCTCACTCATGCTAAGCATGTGCTTTGCCACTGAGCTATACACTCAGCCTTCAAATTCTACTTTTCCCGGAAAGAAATTCTGGTACATGTTACAACACATGTGAACTTGAGGGCATTGTGTTAAGTGAAGTACGCTAGTCATGAGAAGACAAATATTGTGTGAATCCACTTCGACAAGGTAGCTAGAAGAGTCAAATTTCATACAAACAAGGTAGAATGGTAATTTCAGGAGCTAGGGAAGCATGGTTGGGGAATTGTTGTTTAATGGGTACAATTTCAGTTTTGTAAGATGAAGAGTTTGTGAATGCCCTTAATGCCAATGGGTTGTACATTTAGAAATGGTTAGAAAAGTAATATTTATTTAAGTATATATTGCTATAATTTAAAATATATATAGCTTATGATTAAATAAATTACATTTTAAATTTTGTTTTAGAAAATAATTTCCATTTCAGTATTTGATATTCATTAACTATAATTTACATTCCTTTTAATAACATAATTTTTAATATTTTAGAAGAAAATTCTTTCCAAGAAATATATGTGGGAAAATAATTTTTGGTCTAACTTTTCCTATGTATTTTACATTTCTGATATGTTCATATTTTGAATAGAAACATTTTTTTTTTGGTACCAGGGATCGAACTCAGGACCTTGAGCATGTGAGGCAGGTGGTGGTACCACTGAGCTAACTCCTTGGCTGTAGAAACATTTTATTGACCAGTCTGTTAATCTGATTCATCACTTGCAGACCTTTAGACACATGATAAACTGTCCTCAGTTTGACTTATGTTCTAGGTTTTGCAAATGGAAGAGCCTTCCTCCGACCTGACCATGGGTCTTCCTGTGTATCCTGCTGCTTCCCGGGGATGTTGGCTATGTAACTGTTACATCTACTCCCCTCTTACTATGCACATTTCATTGCATTATTGTCGTTTTCTCAGACATTTCCTGTTCCAGGCTATAAACTCCTGGATGACAGGTTCTGTGCTTTATTCATCTTTCATTCCCAATCTCAAGCTCAATACAGATGATCAATGCTTCCCTTGGATGTTGAAATAACTTTACATTTTCTTAATAATACAGAGTCATCATTTTAAATAGAAGGACCTATAGAGCTGAATGGAGCTCTTTTCCTAAGCACTACAAGTTGCCTTTAGATTCTACTTTGGGGGACGTGTATCTGTAGGCTGTCATTTGTCTCCGCTGGCTGTCAGCGTTTCTCATTGCCTTTCTGAGTTGCTGTTCGAGAAAATGAACAAGAGGTGAGTAGCGAGGAATGACAGCTCACCCTGAGGAGGAGATAGGGATTTTCCTGCAGGAGCTTTGCAACAGCGGCCCAGCTCCCTGCGAGAGCCTATTTTTACTGCAGTTGAGCAATGTCTCCTTGTTTGTCTGGCGCACCCCAGATTTATACTGACTGTCACAAAGTAATTCTCAGTATTACTCACTTTCGCTGTCTCATGTGTCCCAGTTTCACAAGGTATGTGGTCAACAGGAGTGAGTAATATCTGAGTAAAGCACGGTGTTACTTTGCCTTCCCTCCGTGTCACCGTCATCATTAAAATGGGGAAAAGGGTAGAACTGAGAACTGTGCTTCTGCTTCTGAATGGGGACTGAGTCTTTCCCACCCTGTCAGATCAACCCATGCTCAGCCCTGAAAAAGCCCAGTGGACCGTGGTTCCCAAATCACTCCTCCCACCCCTGCGCCCCTCACCTCTCCTCCAAGTAGGGGAGGGAATACCCCGGCTCTCCACCTCTTTCCACTTCTCACCCTCCCCACCACACACATTAATTTCTCTGAAACCCATGAAATTATGCTTTTAGAAAATCTTGAAAGGTAAGTGGTATCTCAGGTGAACCACATTAGGCAGGATAACTATGAGAGTGGAAAACAGTCTCCGTTTGTAAACTGGGCAATACATAGCCACTAGATTATGAATTCTTGAGAGAGAAATTCCTCCACTGCCCCCACCCCCGCCATGTCCGCCAAAGGGTCCTCTATGGTCTGAATGAATGAATACTTTTTGCTTCTTTCGTCTGTTTAAGGGATGAAAAGCAGGAACTCAGGAAAATACCAATGCATACTATACCTTTACAAGAAAAAAAAAAAAGAAAAGAAAGAAAAAAGAAGGAAAGAGGAGAGAGCGATAATTACTCTCTGCCCCTGGGGTCCTGTCGGAGTGGTGAGTCTGTCAGACACTTTCAGTTGGTGCCACAAATTGTGTAAGCGCGGCCCGCTGGCACCCTGCCTGGCTCACGTGACTGCGCTATCTGATGATTTTTGGCGATGCAAGTTAGTGTGGAAAGGGGCCTGGGATCCCCGGGGCCTGGAAGGGGACGGGATAGGCTCTAAAATGAGGCATGCTAGAGGCACAGGGATATTGGTTGCAATGGCATCCTTTTATTTCCCGGAAGGGAGATACTTCCACACGGCGGGCGTTGGGAATGGGAAATGAAAACCGCGCCCCGGAGCGGGAGCCCACGCGCTCCGCCGCATCACCCGCAGCCAGGACACTCTGCGCCGCGACAGCTCCCAATTGTCCCCTCTTTCCCTCCCACCTGGAAGCTACCTCCTGCTCTGAGGCCCCGCCTCCTGCCCTAGGATTCCCCGCCTTCCTGCTTGGAAGAGGTGGCGGGCATTGGAGGCAAACATGGGGAAAAGAGTTAAACATGAAGTTTCCTCCCACTGCCCAGGTCCCAGACTTAGACTTGGTCGCAGTCATACTTTTTTTCTTTTCTCCTTGTGTAATTCTTGTCACAACCGGAAGTAATTATTTCTAGTCCCATTTTGCATGGAAAGGCAGAAGATCAGAGAACATAAAATATCTAATCCAGCTTTACCAGGATAGGATTTGAACCCACAAAGTCCGGATTATTTCCTGAAATGTCCAGCGTCTGTCCAGGACCCACACAAACATCCTCTACCAACATTCACTGTCCTCTCCTTGGTTTCTTGCCAGTCCCTATTTCCAAGCCCTGGGATGTACTGTCCTCTCTCCACCTACTGCTCTTTCTCTACCTGTTGATTTCTAAGATACCTCATATCCATTCTGATAAATGTTATTTTAGTTTATTCATTTCTCACTGCCACATGTTATGCCATTATATAAAGTATATTCACTCACAACAATAAAGCCCAGGGCTAAGAAAGAGTTTTCCATTCTCCAGCCCTTTGTATATCAATTACGAGACAGTCTACATTTTCTTAGTGCTAAGAGAAGCTTTTTTTCTATATTTTATCCAGTCTGGCCTCAGAAAATGAATGTAATAGTATAGTAATACTTTTTTCATAAATGGATGCAATTAAATCAATAAGACTTCTCACATTTGATGGGTCATAGAGTTGAAGACCTGCAGCCCTTCATCCTGGCTAGTGTGGAATCCCTCCTCCAAACGTCCATCTCCCTCTCTACTTTGTGAGCTTCTGGATAGCCCATACTTGGTCATCTTTGGGCCCCAGTGCCAATGCAGTGCTCGGCAACTGGGGCTTCTCAAGAAATGCACTTGGCAAGCAAAATTGCTTTGATGTTACTGAGAAGAGTCATGTTTAATCCCTGGAGAGACCCAATGAAATGTTTATTATTATCCCTTCTGAATGTGGACCCACGTGTGCCCTGAAAAACTACCAGATTATAGGAAAGACACTTTTACATAAAATACTTACTGACAAGATTTGCTTTGCAAAGTACCATGTATTATTAATTTCAGTTCCTACACCTATGTGTCACTAAGGCTGTGGCATCTGTCTCACAGAAGGCAAGGTGTTCATTTATTTGGCAAGCATATGCGGACATCCTACCATGTACAAATCCTCATGAGGGATCAAATAAAGATGGGGGCCAGGGATTTGGCTCAGTGTCACTGAGCCTCCCTTGCAAGCACAAGGTCCTGAGTTTGATCTCTGATACAAAAATAAATAAATAAAGATGGGCACGATCTATGCCTCATGGAAATGAAAGTAGAATTGAACCTTCTTTAATTTTGGCTATCTATTGAGCACTTCATCTATGAGGGGACCTGCACTAGAATATGGGGAAAGGAAGGTGAGAAACCAAGGTTCCCTACAATCTAGAACTCATTAGAGTTGCAAGAAAGCATGGTACCACTAGGCCCAGTAAACTCCTTCAGCCCCATCCTCAGCCTCAGTACACAACCAGAACAGCAGGTTACATTGTGGAATCTACGTAGTTATCCAAGTCTGGACTTTTCTCTCCCACGGGGCAAAAAGTAGATATTTCATCTGTCTCTTTCCAATATAATAATGATAATAACCTAAAAACTTCATTAAATTATTTAATGCTTATAATGATCCTAAAAGAGTCATTATTCTTCTCATTACCAATGAGGAAATGGAGGCCCACAAAGGTCAAGTAACTTTTCCCTGGTTACACAGTTAAGAAATAAAGGAGCTAATTTGAACTTAGACAATGTGGGTATATTGGCACTGGAAAGCAAACTCTACAGGGCTGGGAAAAGGGAAGAAATAAAAAGTTTGTATAATATGGAAAAAGGAAGATAGAACACACCAAGTAAGATTATAAAATTAGACAAGACATCAGAACTTAATTTAATATGGGCTTGAAAGGCTATTTCTTGGCCTTGGTATTTATATACATCAATTATCTGCACATACAACCGAAACAACTGTGATTTTACCACTGTAACTGAAGTATATCAGTCAGTAGGCTATATCTCACTAGCCAAAATGAAGAGACAATTGGAGTCTCTATCTGGTTAATACAGACCAAAACCCTGACTACTGGAGTTGGAGGGGAAGAACTTCCTGTGCCAGGCCTTCTCACTCCAACCCTAAAACTCAGCTTGACTCTGCCTGGCATGAAGCCTGAGGGCAGACATGCACTTCATTTAGAAGTGATGGTTTGTTGGTTTGAAACTATGCCAGGTGCTGCTTCATACTTTAGAATTTTTAATTTTGATTTCCTGATATTCTCTGGCATCATGCCTTTTCCTGAAAGGGACTTTGCCATACTTTCAAATTGTCCTTAAGGGTCAGGCCATGGTGCTAACTGGTTAGAATTCCAGTATTCACATCTGATCCTTTCCAGGTGGCCCAAATGTGCTGTAGATTAGGTCTTTCAAGGTCTCTACCTCTCAGGAGAGACAAAATGAATATGTAATGTACTGCAAAGGGTTGCTACAGAGGAGGACCCAAACACTTGATTACCAAAACAGTGAATAAATGAATGAAAAATGAAGTTTTGCCAGTGTCATATGGACCAGCGACAGGCTGTACCAGAAATGAGACTATGGTCTAGACTTCACAGTAAGAGTGTGTCACGGTGGTTAAATGGCCTGGGGTCTAGAGTCAGTGCAATGTGAGTTGGAAGACAATCTAGTTCCTCTTTGAAGAACTCAGGCAAAGTCCTTCCTTAATCCTAGAAAACCTTGATTGTTCCATTGGTGTGAGCAGATGATGATTACGGGTCCCTGCTGATCACAGGTTTATCACGAGAGTTAAAAATGTAATGAAAAATTACACTGTGTGCTCAAACTTTTAAAATTTATTACAGTAGAAGCCACATTGCCATTAATTCCCCTCAAAAATACTCACCTACCTCTATTTTAAACACACTCATTTTGTTGTTTTTGGTACTTTCTGAAGTTCTAGAAGTCTTTTCTGTCAGTATCTTTAGCTGCAGTATTGTGGATCTCTTGATGTCCTGTGTCTATTCAAAATGTTTACTTTTTATGGTCATTTTGACTTTGTAAAAGAACCAGAAGCAGGCAGTGCTAGACCCAGTGAACAAGGTGGATGAGGATACATTATAATGTTTTTATGAGCCTGTTTTTCAGTTGGATTACATGTGACAGGAGTATTCACTATATTTTTGATCACATCTCATAGAGACACTTACAAAAGAGTGTTGGGGACCACAATATTGATTGTGCCTGAAGCAGGTCATAAGCAGGGCAGGCTGTAAAGAGTTAACCCCTCAATTGGCTTTTCAGAAGCAAGACTGGCCAAAGCCTACATGTCAAGGTCAGAGTAACTCATACCCAAATTTTGTTCCCACAATTAAAACTTTCTTAACTAGAAGGATGAGGTTCTGATTACAGCCCTATATTTTGTCTATTCTATACCTAATTTGAGAATACTTTGTCTTGTCCTTTATAAGCCTTGCTTGCATTAGTATCCATAGTAACTGCACAACTGCACATCCTTGCACATAGCTCCCCATTAGCAGGTAGTTTGCCTTAACCCCAATTGATTACCAATAAAAACCAGTGGCTTGGACTGAACAGTGTCTTTGTTGGTTGCACCAACACTGTTGCACCAGCATTGGTCATCTTGGCTACAGATCATCAAAATGCAAGTTTGTACTTCAAATTCTGAAATCTAGGCACAGAGTCTCTTTCTTTTTCAGAACCACCCATTTTTCCTCTTTCAGCAACAAAACAAACTGCCTAGAATCTGCATTACTGAGCCAGAGCTATCATGCTTCTTCAGCAGACACCAAAGCTTGTGGTGCTATACTTTCTCTTTAGCCAGAACTGTTGTGTACATTTCAGACCCAGAGCTCCTGCATGTCCACCAGACCCAGTGTCTCTGTATACCTACAGAACTTGGTGTTGCCAAATGCCCACTGGACTTGGTTCTGCCATATCCACTAGACCCAGAGTATCCACCAGGATCAAAATACCCATGAACTCTTGGAAGTGGCACCTTGCTATCCCATTGGAACTAGTGTCTACAGCTATTCCACTTAGCTGGTGCCTTCACACCCACCTGTGGGTGAAGATTTTTCCCTACCAAAGTCAGTCCAAGGCCTGGGCAGAAACCAATGGAAGGCTATAAAGCACATTAAAAATCAGAAAAAAATGACACTACTATGGGAACATGATAAATTTCCATAAATTAACCCCCCCAATGATGATCTTTGAATTCTCTGGCAAATAATTCCAAATAATTTTAAAAGCTCAAAGAGCTATGAAGACACAGGTAGAAAATTCAATTAAATCAGGAAAATGACACATAAAATCAGAAGTTTAAAAAGGAGACAGAGACTTCTGGGAAGATGACAGAGTGATGAACAGCAGGAAACAGCCTCTCTGAGATTTGATGTCCAGACACTGGAATATAACAATGTGGGGAAGAGAAGAAGGAGGGAAGTGGGTCCCTGGGACCTAGCAAGGATTCAAAGCAAGAATTGAAGCCCATGGGAAAAGCAAAGAGAGAAACTTCAATGAAGAACAAGGAGGTGGCAAGTGACACTTTCTCCCTGAGTCTGACTCACTACATGGGAAGGGCAACTAGCACCTGCAGACACATTGTGACTACTGGTGATCTCAGACTCCTCCATAGAGAAAACATCAGTGGAACATACCAGTGGAGGCAGTGAACTGCGGTAGCTGGTGAGTTATTTGGGTTCAGATGTCCCTCAGAAGAGGATTATTGGTCAGTAGTTATCTTGTAGAGGAGCCAGCTGAGCTCAGAACTCAGAGCAGCTGTGGGATGGCTCCATTGGGGTGAGGCAGATCCAAGTTCAAATTGGAAGGAGATAAAGGAACCATGTTCAAGTCAGCAGGAGGCATACAGGATATTGCAGGCTGAACAAAATGAATTCCAGCCTCAGAGCCAGGAACCAGCCTGAGCTTCAGTAAATCTATGGCTAACTTGTTGGGATTAATCAACTTACATCTGGAATCTTTCTGCCCACTTTGTCTACCAGTGAGAGCAGAGACACAACTTGAGTGGATTTCTTTTTCTCTTATTTTCTTCTTTTCTTGTTTTTGTTTTCTTGATTATTTGTTCTTATTTTTATGCAAGTATGAATATTGTTTCTAGCTTTTATTGTTGTTGCTCTATTCTTGTTTTAATTTTTTCTTTCTCTTTCCCTCCTGTCTTCTTCACCAGTTTCCCCTAAGTTTGTGGAATCTTCTTTCATTCTCCAGCCTTGCTTCTAATCTCTTCTTCTTCTATTTCTCCACACCCCCCTCAACTTCTTTTAATTTTCTTTCCTGAGGGTAAAATTGCCATATTGAGGTCATATTCACTGTATGCAATTTTCTGGTTTGTTTTAGATTTTGTTATACAACCCCAAATCTAGTTCATGGGGTTAAAGGTTGCAAATTAATAGTTATCACAGTTTGTCATTTTCTAGGCTGTATTTGATGCTGTTTTGTTGCTGATTGTACTACTTTAGCCAAGGTGACATAGTTATTCTAATTGGTTGTTCTTCCTGATGTGCCAAGATTAAGATTGCCTAAGGGTCAAAAACAATACTATAGGCCAGTGTCAAAGAACCAGGGGCTAGACTAAATAGGCAGCAACTTCTTACTCCTAATAAATTGAAGAGTTAGGATCTTGCAACAGACTCAAAACCCAAAAGCCAGCTTCACCTGGAAGACATCTTTGAGAAACAGTCATTTTTTAAGGGTTCTAAATATTATCAATAAAGCTACTTGTCCTAGACAATTTATAAGCATCAACCCAGGAATTAAACTAAAATTTTTAAAAAAAGAAAATGAGAAGATACTTAAGCAAGATTCAACTCCAAACTTCCAACTCACTAAAAGCAAACCCAGGAGACAATGAGGTGAAACAATTTAAAACCCACCCACCTGGATTCTCTGAAGTGGTAACAGGGAAGTAACAAAGAAGATGAATGAGGCTCTAGAAAAAAATCAAAGCAGAAATAGTTTCTCAGATAACTACAGAGATGGTGACCATAATGAAAGACACAGTTAGTGACTCTAGAGCAGATACAGATAAAAAATAAAAAAGCTTAGGAAAATGATTGAAACCATGAGCACTCAACATAGGAAATAAATGAAATTCACTAAATAGATTCAGACATCCAGGAGATTAAATTTTCAATTGAAAGTATATGCAGCAGAATGAATCAATGTGAAGACACAATATCAGATATAGAAGACAGGATTGCATTTAGTGACCATTAAAAGGAAGATTTCTTAAAAATCCCAAGGGACCATGAAAAATCAATCCAACAGCTGCTACATGATGGAAAGAAGAATAACATGATTGATCAGGGCCAATGAAAAAGCAGGACATAGTGCAAACAATATAAAAAAACCTGTTCACAGAAATAATGGCAGAAAACTTCCCAAGCAGGGAAAAAGAATTTGACATATAGATAAGTGAGGCATATAAAACTTCAGTTACTCATGATAAAAAAAACCTACACCAAGACACATAATAGTAAAGATTCCAGAAATTTAACATAAGAACAGAATATTAAAAGCTGTTAAAGTGGGCCAGGGATATAGCTCAGTGATGCCACACCTGCCTGGCAAAAGCAAGGTCCTGAGTTTAATTCCCAGTACAAAAAAAAGGCTATTAGAGAAGAGAAACAAATCACCTATAAAGGAAAGCACAGCAGAATCACAGCAGATTTCTTAAAACAAACACTCACGTCAAGGAAAACTTGGAGTGAAGTATTTCAAGCCCTAAAAGAAAACAACTTCCAACCTAGATTGATGTACCCCATAAAACTATCTGTCAAAATTGATGGAGAAATAATATACTTCCATGACAAATAACATCTGAAGAAATTCATAACCACCAAACCAGCACTCCAAAATATTCTGAAGGGCACTCAAAAAGAGATCATGAGGACTACAACACCATGAGCCCCAACAGAATGAATCCATCAGGCAAGGTAAGCAATTAAACAGAGGAGAAGGAAAGGGAACCAACAACAAGAAAATAACATGACAAGGATAAGTGAATACATATCAGTTATAACTATCAATGTAAATGATCTCAATTCACAATCAAAAGAAACAGAATGGCAGACTATATCAACAAGCAATATCCAACACTATGCTGCATAGAAGAAACACATTTAATTTAAAAAAAATTCATATACAGAAAGTCAAAGGATGAAAAACAATATTCCATGTGACAGGATACCAGTAAAAAGCAGGGGTAGCTATTCTATTTTCAGAGAAAGTGGATTTCAAGCCAAGCCTGATTAAGAGAGACAAAGAAGGTCACTACATCCTTGTAAAGGGAACAATCCAAGAGGAAGACATAATAATTATACATATATATGCACCAAATATCACCACACTTAACAATAAAATAAATATTAACTAACATGAAAAATCAAATAAGCACCAATACAATTGTAATTGGGGACCTCAATACCCCACTGTCACAAATAGACAGATCAACTAGACAAAAAATCAACAAAGAAATATCAGAACTGAACCAAATTTTGGAACAAATGGACTTAGTAGGTGTCTACAGAGTGTTCTACCCCACATCAGAATACATATTCTTCTCAGCTGCACATGAGACATTTTCCAAAATGGATCACATATTAGCTCATAGAACATATTTAAGTAAATACAAATGAATTGAAATTATTGCAAGCATATTATCAAAACACTGAGCAATTAATTTGGCCTATCAATGGGAAAAGAAAACACAAGAGCTTCGTAAACACATGGAAATTAAATAACACCCTCCCGAACAACGAATGGGTCACAGATGAAATTAAAAAAGAAATTAAACAAAAAAAAAGGAGAAATTAAACAGATTCTACAATTAAATGACCATGCAAGTACAACATTCTAGAATTTATGAGATGCAATAAAAGCAGTCCTTCAATGGAAATTTATGCTGGTGAATTCTCATATCAGAAAAAGCAGAGCAAGCTGAAATAAACAATGTAATATTGAACCTCAATCTTCTGGAAAAAGAAGACTAAGTCAAGTGCAAAGCTTGTATGATAGAGGAAATTATAAAGATCAGAACAGAAATTAATGCAATGGAGACTAAGAAAAAATACAAAGAATCAATGAATCAAAGAGTTGGTTCTTTGAAAGAGTAAATAAAATTGACAAACCTTTAGCCAACCTTATCCAAAAAAGGAAAGAAAAGACTCAAATCCATTTAATTAAGAATGAAAAGGGTGAAATCACAACAGATCCTTCAGAAATCCAGAAGATTATCAATACCTGTATTCTAATAGGATGGAAAACACAGAAGAAATGGATTCCCAGACACATATGAATTATCAAAGCTGAATCAAGAAGATATAAGAATTCTAAATAAACCAATATCAGTCAATTAAATTGAAGATGTAATTTAAAATCTACCAACAAAGAAAAGCCCAGGCCCTGATGAATTCACTGCTGAATTCTACAAGAAATTTAAACAAGACCTAACACTGCTATTTCTCAAACTCTTTAATGAAATTGAAAGGGAAGAAATACTCCCAAATTCATTACTGGAAGCAAGCATTACCTTGATACCAAAACCAGAGAAAGATCCAACCAAAACGGAGAACTACAGGCCAATCTTCCTAATGAACATAGATGCAAAAATCCTCAACAAGATACTAGCAAACAGAATGCAGCAAATCATCTGGAAGACTATACACCATCACATCGAGTCAGAATGACTATTATCAACAACAGAATGTTGGTGAGGATGTGGAGAAAAAGAAACACTTATACTCTATTGATGGGAATGTAAATGAGTATAGCCACTATAGAAAACAACATGGAGATTCCTCAGAAAACTGAAAGTAGAACAATTATATAACCAACTATACCACTCTTATACCAAAAGGAAATGAAATCAGCATAAAGTAGATACCTGAATATCAATGTTTACTGTGGCACTGTTCACAATAACCAAGTATAGAATTAGCTTGGGTGTATGTCAATACATGAATGGACATGGAAAATGTAGTGTATGCACACAGTGCAGTAATATTTGCCCTAAGAAGTGAAATCCTGTTATTTTAAGAAAAAAAATGGAACCACATAGCATCATGTTAAGTGAATTAAACCACACATGCAACAACACATGTGACACATTTTCTCTCATATGTGGAAACCAAAAATAAAAAAGAGTGACCTGAAAGTAGAAGAGGGACTGTTATAGGAATGGGATGAGGACTGGAGAGAGGGTAGAGTTGAGTGACTATGGAAGGGAGGGTGGAACATGATCAAAGCACAGCATATGCACACGTGGAAATGTCACTGAAACTCATACATTTGTATATTGAATATGTGTTAATAATTATAATAATCATTTTCTTCAGTCCAGTGATGTGTTGTCTATATGATATTCATTTTAGACTTAAGGACATACATAACCCAAAAGTAAGTGGATAGGAAAACATATCTGTCTATGCAAATGATAACCAAAAGGAAAACAGGTTGGCTACACCTACAACAGAAAAAAATAAGCTTTAAATCAAACACTGTCACAAAAGACAAACAAGAATAATGATTAAAGGATCAACTGATCAGAAGCTATAGCAGTTGCAAATATATATGCACTCAACATCAGAGCATTATAATATATAGAGCAAATATTGACAGAGCTAGGGGAAAAAATTGACAGAAAAAGTAGGAGACTTCAATAGCATACTCTAAAATAAAGGGTAGAACATTTAGACATAAAATTAATAAATAAGGAACTGACTCGCCCACCACCTTGGATCAAATGGATCTAAAAGGCATATAGTGAATTGCCCATCTAACAGCAGAGAATACATATTCCTCTTAAATGCACATGGAACAGTCTCCAGAATAACTCACAGGTTAGGTGACAAAATAACTCTTACCAAATTGAAGGAGACTTAAATTATACCAAGTATCTTTTCTGATAATAATCTTTTCTGAGCAATTATTGGATTAAAGAAGAAATGATTTTTAAAATATTTAGAGAAAAACAAAAACTCAACATATCAGAACTGTGGAATTTGGCAAAAATGTACTAAGATAGATTTTAGTAGTGATAAATGCCTACCTACATCAAAAAGAAAGAGACAAAGAAAGATCACCAATAAACCATCTAACTTTACCACTCATGGATCTAGAAAAAGGAAAACAAACCAAGATCAAATTTAGAAATAAGACTATAATAAATATTACAGAAGAAATAAATGAAATGTAAATAGAAAATAACAAAAATATGAGAACACAGTTTCATTCAAAGATAAGCAAAATTGACAAATTCTTCACTAAGCTCAGGCAAAAAAAGGGAAGACCAAATGAATAAAATCAGAAATGAGAAAGGAGAACACTGTAACAGATGCCTTAGAAATAAAAAGAATCATAGGGCCCAGTCGTGCGAATACACTGAATCAGCCCGCTGCACACAGGAAGGTCTGTGCATGCCCTACCGAGGTCCTGAGTCACACAGAACATGCCAAATCACCCCGCTGCAGACAGGTAGGTCTGCCCATGCCCTACTGAGGTCCTGAGTCACACAGAACATGCCGAATCAGCCCACTGCAAAGACAGGCAGGTTTGCCCATGCCCTACCGAGGTCGCCAGTCACGTGGAATATGCCGATTCACCCCGCTGCACACAGGAAGGACTGTGCACCCCCTACCAAGGTCCTGAGTCTTGCAGAAAACACTGAATCACCCTGCTGCAGACAGGCAGCCACCTGGTTCCACACTACAAAGACGCAGAGGACACCAGACCACCAAGCCAAGGTACTGAGTCCCACTGTTCCTGGCCCAGAGGTAGGTGGCTTCTAAGCTGTCGTCCCACTGCTCCTGGTCCAGAGGAAGGGGCTTCCCAGTCACCATCCCTCCCACTGCTCCCAGCCCAGAGGAAAGGGCTTTTGGGCCACCTTCTGTCCCGCTGCTCCTGGCAC
>NW_004624733.1:15500351-15515190 GCF_000247695.1 Heterocephalus glaber | reverse complement strand
AGGAATGGGGAAAAAATAAGAACCAAGATGCATTATGTAAAGGTACAATTCCCAATGAGAAATGTAATTGTGTTGTATACCTACAGTGTACCAATAAAAGAATTTAATACAAAAAAAAAGGATCATAGGGATAAACAATTATACATCAACAAATTGGATAACCTGGAGGAATTAAATAAATTCCTGGAAACATACAACCTACCAAGACTGAATTAAAACATAGAGAAAGCCTGAACAAAGAACAAAGAGATGACTTGGTGATCAAAAACCTCTCAGTGAAGCAAAATCTATAATTTGAAGTTTTCACAGATGAATTCTATCAAATGTGAATGATTAACAACAATCTTCTTAAAACTCAAAAATTAAGAGACAACATTTAAAATTCATTTTATGAGGTCTGGATCACTTTGACCAAGTAGATAATTACCCTTGAGATTCAAGGACGATTCTGAATTTCAAATCAATGAATATACTAAACCACATCAATAGAATAAAAGATAAAAACCACATGATCATCTAAGAAAAAGATGCAGAACAAAATACAGTATCTATTTATGATTAAAAATTCACAACAAAATATGTGTAGAAACTTACCTCCATACAATAACATCCATGTAGGGAAATTCCACATCTAATATCATAATTAATGGAGGAAATCTGAATCTTTTCCTCTTAAGTTTTGGTACCAGGCAAAGGCAACCATTCTGTTATTTATATTCAACATGGTACTAGAGTCCTAGCCAGAGACATTGGACAATAAATAGAAATAAAATGCACTCAAATTGGAAAGGAAGGAGTAAAAATATCTCCACTCATAGAAGAAATTAAACATAGTTTTCCCCCTTAAAATACAGCAAAAAATGTTGAAATAAACCAAAGAATTCACTAAGTTTGCAAAGTAAAACACCACCATTAAAAATCAGGGGCATTTCTGTACACAAAAAAATAAATTATCCCAAAGGAAATTAAGACAATAGTTTTATTTGCAGTAGCATCAAAAAGAACAAAATACATAGGAAACTTTAACAAAGAGGTAAAAGACTTGCACACTAAAAATTATAAAACACTGTTGAAGAAATTTAAAAAGGCATAGAAGTAGCAATTACCTTGTGTGGATGGATTAGAAGCATTAATATCTTTAAAGTACAAATACTACTCAAAGTGATCTACAGACTCAACCCAATTTATATAATCATTATGTATTGGAAACTTGTACTAATAAAAATGGCAATGACATTTTTTGCATTAATAAAAAAAGGCATAAAATTTGCATAAAACCACAAAATATCCTCAAAATTCAAATAATATTGATCAAGAAGAAAAAATAAAAAGCCAGAGGCATCACACTTTCTGATTTCAGAATATATTTTCAAAGCTACAAAACCACAAACACAGCATAATACTGTCATGAAAACAGACATGTAGACCAATGGAACACAATAAAGAGCTTAGAAATAAATCTGCATTTACAGTCAACTGATCTTTGACATGAGTGTCAAAACCCCCTAATGTTGGAAAGGATACTCTCTTCAACTAACCTCATGAGTCAGTGTTTTGGGAAAAGCGGACATCCACATGCAGAAGGATTCCAGTGTACTTTTATATCACAGCATATACAAAAATCAACTATAAATGGATTAAAAACTTCAGCATGAATATTTGAAACTAAAATCAGTAGAAAAAGCATACGAGAAGAGCTTTTTGACATTGATATTGGCTTTGATTTTTTGGCTATGACACTAATAGCACAGAAAACAAAAGCAAAAGTAGCCAAATGAAATTTCATAAAACTGAGAAGCTTCTGCACATCAAAGGAAACAATTAACAAAGTGAAAAGACCTGACAGAAGATATCTGAAAATCATATATCTAATGAGGGGATACTACTCAAAGCATATAAGGGACTCATAGAACTTAATAGTGTAAAAAAAAAAGCTGATTTAAACACTTGGAAGACCTGAAGAGATAGTCTCAAAAGAAGGCATACAAATGGCCAAAATGGATATGAAATGGTGCTCAGCATCATTAATCATCAGAGAAGTGGAAATCAGGAATACAGGGAACTAGCACCTCATAATCACTGGAAAGGCTATTACCCAAATGACAACAGATAACAGATGTTGATAAGAAGGTAGAGAAAAGGAAATTGTCAGTAGGGGTATAAACTGGAACCTCTAGTTATGGGAAACAGCAGAGAATTTTCTCCAAAAATTAGCACTAAAGCTACCATACAATCCAGTAATTCCACTTGAGTATATATTTAAAGGAAATGAAATCAGGATCTCAATGAGACATCTGCATTCCTATGTGTAGCATTAGTCATACTAGCCAAGATATGGAAATGGCAAATGTCCGTGAATGGATGAATGAATAAAGAAAAATGGTATATGCATATTATGGAATATTGCTTAATCTCAAAAAAGAAGGAAAGCCTGACTTTGTGAAAGCACAGATGAATCTGGAGGACATTATGTTGCAAAAAATAAGGCAGAAACAGAAAGACTCAGTTTCTTCATTATTTTATGTATGAAATCCAAAAAGTCAAATTTGTAATCTCAGAGTCAAATGGCAGCTGCTAGAAGCTAAAGGGTGGGAGGCATGGGGAGAGATAAGAGTTTTGGTTATACAGGATATATAAATTCTGTAAATGTAGGTACAGCATAGTATCATTAAAATACTGTATTATGTACTCTAAATGTGCTAAAAAGGTGAATCTTAAGTGTTTTTAATACACCCACACACAGAAAAAAGAAACAGAAAGAAAAAGAAGGAAAAGGGGCAGCTACGTAAGGTGATGAATATATTAATTATGATTATGATCATCTTTCCTAATGTCTGTATACAAATTACTACACATTAAATATCTATTATTTTTATCAGTTCTTTATACCTTAAAAAGCTGTTAAACTAAATAAATAAAATAAAATAAGATACTAACATAAACATTTCTGTCTTTCTTACTCTCTAGGAGAACATAGTCTTGATGGTAGTAAAAAGTCTGCCAGAGAAATAACCCAAATGTTATTAAGGAAAAAGTTGGTGAGAAATTTCTATCATCCATATATTTGCTAGTTTTTTAGTCATTTATTTGTTAAACCTTCCTGGAATAGAGGGCCTAGAAGGACATGACAGCTAATATAATCCTGTCATTTTAGAGGTAGGAGAATTTGAGTCACTCAGGGTCAAAGTTGAGGTCTCCGTGTTCACAGAACTAACAGAAGAGG
The DNA here is from genome assembly GCF_000247695.1 of Heterocephalus glaber. The sequence continues at coordinate 15,511,967 of NW_004624733.1, read as the reverse complement.
GAAGCTTGTCCCCAGGCAGAGCTTAGGAAAGGAGTACCAGGGTTCTTGCTTCCTCTGCCATCCCTGATGCCATGTGCCTCCCACAATTTACTCCCCAGCACATTTTGATCAGGCATCTGCACCAGATTTGATTTATCATTCACTTGACATAAAACCCAACAATGCTATAATTAGAAGGTTCAAATGAAGGTGCCTGAAGGAAGGTAATTATACGCCGAGAGATGAATTGCGATAAAGAAACAGCACAAGTGTAGTTTCCCTGTTGGCCTGAGAGCCTGCAGTTCATAACTTGTTGATGTCAAAATGAAAAGGGATATTTTCTGTAATAATGGCACTAGTTTTCCTTAAATGATGCAATGGATAACTTTCTCTGCTTAAGACTAAGCTTCCCAGAGTCCTGCCAATCCCTTTCCTACCAATTGCTATCTTCCAGAGAAAGCAGTGAGTCTCTAAAGGAGACCCTGCCATCTCCATATCCCCTTACCCTGGGGCAGCAGTCTTCCGGTCTAGGATGTTACTGCCTTTCCCAGTGGACACTAGTTTTGCCTCTGGATCTAGCTGTAGTTTCTGGGGTGGGAGGGGTGCTCTGCAGGCAGGCTCAGACATGGACTGGGTGGTCTTGGGAAACAGTATGAAGGGAATTGATATTTACTGAGTATCTTCTCCATTTCCTGCATTAACCCCTTTGGTCTCTATGTCATGTTATGATGTAGGAATTGATATTTCCACTTTACAGATGAGGAAACTGAGATCTTGAGAGGTAAAGAAGCTTTTCTAAGACAACACGACAGTAGGTAAAAGGCTAGGATTTGAACCCAGGTCTCTTTGGTTCTAAAACTCTTGCTCTTTTCTCTGATTCCATCTACCTCCCCCAAACCAGAGAGAAACCCCCAGAAGGTCCCTGGAGAATAGGTTGGAATGTTGTTTACATCCAGATTCTTTGACTGGTGTTTGATTCGGTTCTCATTAAAAAGACTGTTGGTTTTGTAATTCTAATCCTGTGCCCAGGTTCATGTTGACTTTATGGAGTGTTCTGTCCTAGGTCACAGTGACCTCACTCCAAGTGTGTTCTCCAAGCTGTGGGAACAAAGTATGTCGGGGAATAGGCTGAGTTTTCAGCAACTGCCAGGTCAGGGCCATAAGCTGCAGGGACTGTGGCTCTGCCTCTCAGGGGTTCTCCCAGGTACATTGCACAAAAGTTACCTAAGCTGCTAACATTTGCCCATGAGGCCTTCGTGTCCACCTGGCTCCTGAGTCCCTGGCCTCTGGTAACGATTCACCGAATCCTCACCTGTGTACTTGGAATTGGAGGTCAACAACCCCATTTTACAGAGAAGGAAGGCAAGGCTCAGAAAATTGAAGTAATTATTTATGCAACATAGAGGAATGGGATTTGGAGTTAAGAAGACCTGGCTATGAATGGCAGATCTGTTACTATAGAGCTTTGTACCTTAGGAAATGTTACTTCAACTCCATAGAATACAATGTTCTTCACTATAAACTAAGGTAAAAAGAAAAACTGACTCCTTGGAAATAGTTTTTTTAAAGAAATATCTGGCATGGTGTAGGTACCTAAAGAATGGTGGTTAGTATAACAACAGGTCAGTAGGAACAGCTACAGAGTTTAAGAAGTTTAGAAAGTTTCATGGTCTTTCAAGGACTAGGCTTCTTCTATTTTGTGGTTCCACTGCTTCCTAGGAAGGTGAGTAGGGATGAGAATAGTGTATATTAGTTTCCCTTGTACTTAATTTTAAGAGCTTCAAGCCTAGTCATTACAGACCAGATTTGATAAATCAAATGTACCTACTTCCAGTTTTGAATTTTAAGGGAGTAACACAAAAATACAGCATCATGGGTGTCATCTTCTGATGGCCAAGTGGCAGGGACATCTAAAACAGGCTGTCTGTGTAGAAAGCATGAGTCCTGCCACCCTCACTGCCCTAAATCACCTATTTTGCATGCCAGGTGGCTACTCTTCCCCCTGATGCTATGAGCTCCCAAGAACACTCCATTTCTTTATCTGTTTGAATTCGTAAGTTTCTGGTACCTGAACCCAAAACCCTATCTCACAGGGCTCATGTGCAGATGAAATTGAATGATGGAAGAAGGCACTGCTTTATTCACTGAAATGTTGTATGTCATGGAAAAAAGATTATGTAAATAATTCTAATGTATGAGATCTAGCAGTCACCAGGGAAGCTGATGTAACTCTCAGTATGAGACTGAAGGGAACTGGGAATTTGGGGAAGTGCTGAGACAAGTTTTAGATATTTATTCAACCAATTTAAAAATTTAATCAAACCTTGAACATATATGTTTATAAAAGCTCTGTTCAGAATTCGCAAAATTAAAGCAATCAAGATTTTCTTTAAGAGGTGACTGAATAAGCAAACTATGATATATCCATCCAACAAAATACTATTCAGCGGTAAAAATGCTTCAAAGTCATACAAAGTCATGCAATGATTCTTTAAAGACAAACTATAGAAATAGTAAATTGGCCAGTGGTTTTCAGAGGTCCTGGTTGACAGAGGAATGAGAAAGTGAAGTATAGATTTTCTTTTTTAGACTGGTAGAACTATTCTTTATAATGCCTGAATGATGGGCAAAACATGGATTTACCAAAATCCAGAGAAGTTTATATCAGAAAAAATAAACCTTAATGCTTAAGCTTTAAAAATCATTCAGGAGACTTGGAAACCATAAGATAGAATACAGAGTATGACAAAATGACTGTACTATAAATGAGTGAAACAATCTTATTGAAAGGGAAGCAGGCATAAAGTCTTAGCCTAAGTAACCTTAGAAATAAGAGGACTCTGTGAGACTGAAGGCAAAAGGAACTGCTCATAGACACCTCATCTAATTAATAAAATTGTTCCCCATGGTGCAGATGAACAGTTCTGAAAGCTACTTTTTGTGTGTACTTAAATTGAACAGTGAACTAATTGGGTAGTGGACGGTGGTGGCCAGGTTTCTCACTGTTGGAGTTGGAGGCTTTACAAAGAAGCATGAACAATCCATGGAACAATGGCTAGAGTTGGAAATATCAGTATGGATTTGTGTTTAATGACATATAGATACAGATGAGTAGATATTATATACCCTCAGAGTCCTTCCAAAAAATCGAGAGAGAGAGAGAGAGAGAGATCATGTGGTTATGAAGACTGAGGAGTACCACAGTATGCTAACTGCAAGCCCAAGCCCAAGAACCAGAGAAGTTGGTACCATGCATGGTCCAGTCCAAGTCTGAAGGGTTCAGAACCAGAAAAGCTGATGGTATATTCTCAGACTGAAGCTAAAGGGGACTGGGAATCTAAGGGGCAGATGAGGGAAGTCTTAGAGTCTGAAGTACAAAGAGCCTGGAGTTCTGATATCCAAGGATAGAAGATGAGTGTCCTATCCTGGATGGAGGAGAGATTTCCTCTGCCTTCTGGGACTACCTGGTATGTCATCTGCTTAGATGTTGCCCCACACACATATACACACATTGAGTGAGAGTGGATCTTCCTTAGTCTACTTATTCAAGTACCAATCTCTTCTGGAAACATCCTCACAGATTTACCCAGATAATCCTTTACCAGCTGTGGGGTATCCCTTAACCCAGGCAAACTGACACCTAAAATTACCCATCACACATGGATTGGGCAATGCACGTATATGTCCTTTCTCTCTCAGCTGAGAGGGCCCAGAAGTGACAATGCATTGAAGCAACAGCATAGATCACACCCACATCAGGTTTAACATACCACTTTTCAATAAAAGGAATGAGGACACCTCAATAAAATGGCTGATCTACCATTCAGTCAAAAAAAGATATGATGCTCCTGGAATATTTCATAGTGCCAGGAAGTAAAATTGATTTAAAAAAAAAAAAAAGAGGGAGCAATTTTTAATGGAGGCATCTGAAGGAGATCTTCATAACCGAAGTTGGAAATTTTTGAACAATTGAACAAGTGAAGTAAGCCTGATGTGTTGCACACATAATAATTCCAGCTACTCAAGAGATTGAGGCAGGAGGATCACTACTTCAAGGCCAGCCTGGACAATGTACTGAGACAGTATCACAAAAGGATATAGTTTAGTGGTAGACATCCCCAGGTTCAGTCCTCAGTACCCTGGGAGTAGGGGGTGTCAGGTAGTATTAGACTATAACATAAAATATCCATGAAAGAATACTGATAGACAAATTATCAAAGAATGAATAAATGAATAAATCTTGTGCAAAGAGATTCCAAATTATGTGTGTAGATACCCCATTCTCAAAGACAGGGGATATAATCTCCCACTTCTTAAGTGAGAGCTGGGCATAGTTTCACTCTTTCCAAGAGTGTAGTATAAAAGGAAGGAAAGAGGGATGTGACTTCACAGTGGAGAAATCTGACACACACTAGCTCAGCCAGGCAATCATAAATACCAATTTACACTCCCAACAACAGTGGAGAAGGGTTCCTTTTCCTCATAGCCCTGCCAGCATTTGTTTGTAGTTGATTTCTTGATAGCAGCCATTCTTTCTGGAGAAAATGGAATCTTAGAGTTGATTTCATTTGCATCTCTCAAATGACCAGTGATGTTGAACATTTTTCCATATATTTACTTGCTGTTTGTACTTCTTTATCTGAAAAGTGTCTGTTCATTTCAGATCCCCATTTTTGGATCGGGTCTTTAAATTGAGGGGATTTTTAAAAATTCTTTATATATCCCAGATATTAATCCTTTGTCTGAGGGGTAGCTGGTAAAAACTTTTCACATTCTGTGAGCTGTCTCTTCATTCTGTTGGTGGTTTCTTTTGCCATACAAAAGCTTGATGCAGCTATTTTCCTTCTAGGTATCTTCCAAAAAGTGTTAAAAGCATCACACACAGTGACATATGCACATTCATGTTTATAGAAGTACAATTTATAATAGCTAAGTCTTGGGTACAGCCCATATGCCCATCAATGGATGAATGGATAAAGAAGATGTGGTTTTCATGTACAATGGGGTACTATTCTGCCATAAAGAAGGATAAATTTGAGACATTTCTGGTAAATGGATGCACCTTGAGAACATAATTTTAAGTGAAATAAATCAACCACACATATTTAAATATCACATTGTTTCTCTTATATAACAAACTCAAGGGTAAATAAAGACCAAAATGGAGGATAAATATTAAAAGTAGGAAGAAAATGTTCAAATGGGAAGAAGAATAGGGTGGGTGGGGGGAGAATAGGGATTAAAAAATTAAAAAGAATGGAAGGAAAACAACAGAAACAAAGCTCTGTAAATGGGGAAGGGAAGAAGGATTGAAGGGAAAGGAGAGGAATAGGAAAAAAGAATTAAGATATATCATGTACAAGTACAAATTCCCTATGATGGATGTAATCATTATGTATGCCAAAAGTGTAGCAATAAAATTAATTTTTTAAAAATCAGTATCAACAGTAATAAGTCGTGTTCCTAGGATTCACCCTCCATATGATGATGAGAATGGCACTGACCTTCAGTGCCCTTCTCCAGGACCTAAAACACAAGTACAATCATGAGCTAAGCAGCAGATAAGTCTCCTCTGCATTATCAGCATTCTCCAGAGGAACAGAACCAATCAATGTATATATAACTATGAGAGGGGACATATTGGACTGGCTTATGTGATCAGAGGCTGGATATTTCCACAATGGCCCTTTGCAAACTGGAGCGTTGGGGAAGCCAGAAATTGCTGAGCCCAAGCAGCTGAAGCCTCAAAACAAAAGGGACTAAGGATGCAGTCCCAGTCTAAGGCTAAAGGCTTGGAGGCTAACTGGAGGGTGACATGTGTGTGTGTGTGTGTGTGTGCACAAGGGCTAAAGAATCTGGACCATATGATGTCCATACCTGATGGCAGCAGCAAACAACACACCCCCTGAACAGTCCCATCCTATGGGACAAGGCCACCCACAACCAGGGTGGGTCTTCCTCCCTTCTATTCAATGATCCACATATCCAGATCTCTGAAAACACCCCACAAGTGTGCTTTTCCAATCTCCTAGGCATCTTGCAATCCACCCAAGGTTAACCATCACACAAACTCAACAATTCTCTTCAAAGTATCTGACTAGAACTTCTCAAAACTCTCAGCATTATCAAAAGAAGGAAAGTTTCAGAAACTGTCACAGCTGAGAGGAGCCTGAGGAGACACAAAGGCTAAATGTAATGCAGTTTCCAAGATGGGATCCTGAAACAGAGAAAGGACCTTAAAAACTAAAGTGATTTGAATAATGTATAGGTTTTAGTTATTAAGAATATATCACTGTCAGTTGGTCAATTTACCATCCTAATGTAACCCACTAAAAATAGATGAAACTAGATGTGGAATATAAGAGAATCCTCTGCACTGTTTTTGCAGCTTTTCTGTAAATCTAATCTATTTACATTTTTCTTGTTTGAAAAGTTAAAAAAAATAAAGGTAGTTGCAACTTCAGACTTAGAGAGGCTTTCCTGGAGCTATATTCTAAAACAAATGTGTTCTGCCAGTATCTCACTGTAGAAATTTGGACCCTCATATACAGATGAGAAGACTGAGGTCTGAGAGATGCAAATTACTGTGGGCCACACAACTAGTGAGAGGCAGAGCCAGGGTGTGAACCCACTGAGCCATGACAGCCAGAGGCACCAATGCTCTTTCGTCTCCTGTGTGGCCTGTGGCTGGCCGCCATGTTTGCATAGGCAGAACTCTTAAGTGCACCTGTGCACGACCATAGGTCCTGGGCCCTAGCCTCAGGCTCCAGGACTGCAAAGTCTTCCCTTTCTTTTCCAGAAAGCCTCCGTCTTGCATATTGGCAGGTGGGGGTTCCATTTCCCCAAAGAGCGAGGTGTGCTAGAATGACACCCTGAAGGGTTTTTGCACAACTATGCTGTCCTTAGCCAACATTCAACCTACAGCTCTGCAGGAAGAGGAAGGGGGGAGGGAAAAAAGTTGAGGGGTATTTGGCTATTTGATAAAAGATAAGGAGCATGGATTATGATGTTTCATTCTGGCAGGAGTGACAGGCCCTCTCCCTGGGTATGGTACAGGCTGAGTACTTGGCACAGCTTCTGCCATGAGGGACACTATGGTTAGAAAGTGTCCCCCAAAGTTCATGTATTGGCAACTTCACCCCCAGTGCAACAGTATTGCGAGGTGGGACCTTAAAGAAGGCAGAGCCCTCAGAAATGGATCAATGTTGGGGGAGGGGATTTAGCTCAGTGGTTTCATCACCTGCTGTGCAAGCGCAAGGACCCAAGTTCCATCCCCGGTACCCAAAAAAAAGAAGTGGATCAATGTCACTATCCCTTTCCCTTTCCACTCCTTCTTGCTCTCTTATGCTTTCCTGCCCTCTGCCTTTCACCATGGGGTGATGACCCAGAAAGGCCCTTGGCAGATACTGACCCCTTAACTTTGCACTTCCCAGGTCCCAGAACAGGAAAAGGAAAGAGAGAGAGAGAAAGGAGAAGGGAGATGGGGGAAGGAAGGAAGGGAAGGAGGGAAACTATTTTTTATGAATTATTCAGTATCCAGTATTCTGTTAAGCAGCACAAAATAGACTAAGACAAAAGATGTGCTATAGTTTTAGACGTAGACCAGTAGGAGCCTAACTTTGATGACCTCCTTATCTGCTCCCATAAGCTGAGTGCACTTATTTAGAAGTTCTTTGAAAGTATCAATTCATGTTCTTCCACGAGAACAAGGGCTTTGCCTTTTTACTGCTGGGTCCACAGCACCCAGAACATAGAGAAGCTCAGAACTGCCAACTGAAAGACCTCACCAAAGATTGAACCTCCAGGTTCACTGAACCTCCAGGCACTGAACCTCCAGGCACTGTGCCTAGACTAAGCAGGCACAATCATGACTGAGCTGGCCTTGGCCCTGGGACTTGAGATATGGAGGGGATAAGAAGAGACCCAGCCAGTTCCCTCCCAGGAGGAGGGGATCTGGAGGAAGGCCTGTCTACTGCTTGTGAGGGGTCTTCTGCCTCAGTGTGGCTGGAGAAAGTGGGAAGACATTTCCTCCCAGCTACAGCCATGGAGCCACAGAGTCGGGATTCATGGCAAATTAGGTTGTTGATTTGTATGTTAAACAAGGTTAATTCCATCCATTAGCCAAAGATGCTTTTCAAAGCGCCTGGAATAAGATCGAGGAGCAATTAGTGTCTTTGTATTAGTGGATGTGGGCCAGGATGTGAGGGGAGGAGGGATGAGGTTTATGCATTCTTTATGATGTCATCAAAAGTAAATGAATTATGAAAACAAAAGAGCCAATATGAGGCCGCCTGAGCTGATAACTGGGTAAGACAGAAAGTTTACCAGGAAGAAGAAGAGAATGGACACAGAGTGTGCAGGGTGAGGGTCAGTCTGGCTCACAGATGTCTTTAAAAGAGGCAGCGGCTGCCACATTGCCACCTCCACACTGTAGGGAAATAGCTTTTTTTCCCCTCAGATAAAGAGGTTGGATTATGAGGGAGGATTTTAGTTGTTATTCTTGTTATTGTTTGTGGGTTGGTTTTTAATTTTCTTTCCAGTCTGAGCCCTAACAATGCTGAACAATAAATGGACTTGATCCAGAGGGTCCTTTCCACCTGTTGGAGAAACTACTGATAACAGCCCTGGAGCTGGCTGCCTTGTGTAAGGAGAACAGTAAGGATACTTAGTTTCCTCAACAAGGAACTCACCACTTGGATCTCTACTGGAGCTGTGTTCCATGCAGTCCACAGTGCCATCCCTGGGGTCATGGGAGACAGAGGTCTCATAAGGATGAGAAGAGAAGAGCCAGGCATGGTGGCACACATTTATAATCTGAGCTACTTAGGAAGCTGAGGCAGGAAGATTGCAAATTCAAGCCCAGTCAGGGCAAGCTGGTGACTTAGTGAGACCCTGTTTAAAAAAAAAAAATTAAAGTGGGGGAGGGCTAAAGATGGAGCTCTCGGTACAGAGGTCCTGGGTTCAATTCACAATACTGTCAAGAAGGAGAAGAAGGGAGAGAAAAAGGATGATGAGGAGGAAAGATGATCTCCCGAGTGCCATGGTGAGTGCATATGTCAATAGAAAAATGTTTCTCTTTCAATTTTCTCCCAATTTTTTCTGATTAGATCAAGGAAAAGTTAGGTATTGGTCTGTCTTTAACACCTCCTTTAGAAACTGCTAAGCTCCTTTTTAACAGAAGTCTGGCAGAAAACAGCATTCATCTAGACTCTAATAATATTTCTCTCCAATGTATTTATTTGTACAATAAAATTTCTGTGAGTGTAAATGGAGTGTGGCTTTCCATCTATGGTAATAATATAAAGTTGTGTGTAAAAATAGTAAATATATGTCTACAATGTATGATTTTGTGAGTGAAATAATAATTACGGAAGTGGTGCTTGAATTAAGTAATGTCTGAAAAACATCAGTGTAAAAGAAGGAGAACAGACAAGAGGGATTGGAAAAACAGATTCTTAAGTCCTCTTCCACTGCTGGGTGACCTTGGAGTAGGCCCATGACCTCTCTGAGGCTGTTTTCCTAAACACATTGTACTGGTTGGATAAGATTCTCTCTCAGAAACCAACAAGCGGTGATATAATCCTGTCTGTCCCCAGGGCTGAGTGGAGTAAACAGGATCAGAAAGGTTCAGAAGTACACAGATGGCAGCCTGACACCCAGTAGGTAGTCAACAAGTTAGTTCCTCCTCCCTCTCCTTTCCCCTTATGCCCCTCTAGACCTTGCCAGTCACTTGAGAAATAACTCCACCAGCAGATGATCTATATTACTGGCAGAAGATCTATACCACAAGTGATAAATGACGATCAAACTGAGTGAAATAGACAACTCTTGAAAAATATACATTCCATGTTACAGTTGATTGTTTAGAGAGTAAGAGAAAGAAGTCCCACACCAAAAACTTCTGGTAAATGTTATTGCCAGTCTTCTAAAAACACTGGTAATCCTAACTGGATGTTTACAAAATAACTGGCTGCACTACACACAGAGGGAAAAGTATATCAGAAGAAAACAGATGACAATGGCCATGAAGTCCTGGAGGTTAGAACAAGTGTGACATTCTGTATTTCCACCATTAGCATACAAAATCAGCCCTCCCTGTCCACTGGTCCACCATCCATGGATTCAATCAGCTGTGGATATAAAATGTTTGCTGTTTAAAAATTGCATTTGTTCTGAACCTACGCAGACTTTTTCTCTGTCATTATTTCCTAAACCCCACAGAATAATGACTATTTACAGTGCATTAGGAATTATAAGTCATCTTGAGATGATTTAAAGTATACGGGAGGGTGCGCATAGGTTCTAGACAAACACTATGCTAGCTATTTTACAAAAGGTACTTGAACATCTGAAGATCTTGGTATTTGCAGGTCATCACTGACTCAATCTCCTGTAGATACAGAAGGATGAATATATAGGTAAAAACCAATAACAATCGTCCTGAAGTTTCAGTGGTAGGAACTGGGGTGGCTGATACATTTACTTCATTAGCATTTATTACTTTGGTAATCCGAGGACAAAACTCAACAATATAGATGCATGTAATTTACATATTTTAACATTTTTGAAACAATCTAGGGAGTTCAATATTTTTAATAGGATTATAAACTCAAAGGTGTATGGGATTCAGATAGAAAATGCAATGAGGCCTGGGCCAGCACCGTTTCCAGTTGAGAGATGGTGGCCACCACAGGTAAATCACTCCTTCTGCTCCTCTCCTCCTGGAGTGGTGGCAGGGTGCCAGTGGCTGTGGTGCACTGACAGCTGGCTGCTTCCCTGGGCTGGGAGTCATCCACCTCAGTGGCAGCAACAACACCATCAGACAGTCTTTCACTACCATTCCTGCAGTGGTTGCAAGATACTGTTTCTTCCTCACTCTCCATGTACCATGCCAGTGACAGCTGCTAGAGTGTGGAGCTGGCCTGTGGAAGTTAAGTATTGGTGGTGTGACCTGTTCATGCAGGGGAAACTTGAACATTCACAGGATCTCACTATGCAGTTCAGATTGGCCTTGAACTCACTACATAGCCCAGGCTGGCCTTGAACTTACAGCAATCCTCCTGCCTCAGGCTCCTAGTCTCTAGGATTATAGGCAAGTCCCACCACTTGTGTCAAAATGTGAAACCTTTTGAGCACTGACATTATGCCATGGTGGAAAATTCCACACCTGACCTACTGTAAAGAACTATAGTCACAGAACAAGTGCATTAAAAAAAATTGTGTAAGCATGGTACTGGCAAAGAAACAGATCCAAGGACCAGTGGAATAGATTAGAAGATACAGAAACAACTCCAGACACACTCATCCACCTCATCTTTGACAAATGAGCCAACCATCCCACTGGAGGAAAGATAGCCTCTTCAATAAATAATTTTGGAAAAACTAGATTTCAACCTGCCAAAGATTAAAACTAGAACCCTATCTTTCACCAAGTACTAAACTAAAATTGAAGTGGATTAAAGATCTAAGTATTAAAACTGAAACACTAAACTTGCTGGTAGATAAGTTATGTAGAACTCTTGAAGACATTGGCATAGGAAAAGACTTTATGAACAAATCCTCAGTAACACAGGAACTTGCACAAAGAATCAACAACTGGGATCTCATCTTATTAAAAAGCTTCTGCACTGCAAGAGA
>NW_004624733.1:15476082-15499501 GCF_000247695.1 Heterocephalus glaber | reverse complement strand
AGAACCAAGATACGTCATGTAAAGGTACAAGATCCCAATGATGAATGTAACTGTATTGTATACCTAAAATGTACCAATAAACTTAACGGGAAAAAAAAGAAAATGCAATGAATAAAGCATAAATATATGAAGCAGGCAGAAAGAAATCTGAGGATCAAGAGGGGGACTAGTGAATTCCAAACAACTGAAAGCCCTGGCATGCATGCTCACAGATATGCAGAGAAAAATAAAATGGAAATTCAAATTTAAACGTGAAACCCTGCATTCTTCCATTGGTAGCTTGTTTCTTAAAGATGGTGACCCTAGGGTTACCCGTTTGAAATCTTTTCCCCAAATACATAGGAAATCCATTCAGAAGTTCCACTTCCTTGGAGCCCTGGGAAAATGAGACCTGAGCAATCTCTCCGTGGCCCTTTATGATCCATCAGCTCATGGCAGGAGAATGAGGACCTCCAGAAAGTACTTCATATGTCTCCTCTTGTACTCATACCACTGTCCACATCCCAGGGTGCCAGATTCCAAAATAGTCCCTTTTACCTGGGAATGCAATTACTGGCTCACTCTGTTTCCCTTCCCAGGCTTCCTGCATCTGCACAGAGTAGGGACTGATCAATACTTTGTAAATGCAGGAATAAACTACTAAAGAGAGTATCCATGAGTTACTGAAGAGGAATTTAACTGAACTCAGATGAATGCAGAAGATGACAGGCGAGAAGTCATGGAATTGTGGTTGAATTCATTTCCCTGGCTTGGCCATGTGTCTTTCCTAACAGGCCTACTCAGAGTTTCATCTTTACGTGCCTCTAGACAAGCACTTCTATTAAAGTAGTTTGTGGATGTTACATGGAAAAAGAAACTCAAGCTCAAAGAAGTTTTGAAAATCTTGGACTTGACTCCAGTCAATATGCTTTATAATCACAGAACTTTTCAGAGGCTTTCAATACTAATGATTTTCAGTCTTGTTTTATCTTTCAGTTGAGGAGTGATTCACTAGGACAAGTGTTCCAGGGTAAACAATTTCAGCAATACTGTTCTAGGAAACTGAAAGTCTAAGATCCAAAAGGATATGCTCATGTTGCTCTTGGGTCTCCTAATTGACAGCCAGCTCTCACTTGGCAGAACCACATCCTGGGCTTGTGCTGGAGTGGGGTTTGGGGAGGGACAGGACCCCAGCCCCCAAATAATAATGTCTACCGCCCTGTCCTGGGCTCTCCCTCACTACTCTCAAGGCGTGTAGTCTTACCACCATTTCACAGGTGAGAAAATTGAGGCTTAGAGAAATGAAGAGGCAACCATCTTTTTAAAATTGTGGTAAAATATACATAACATGAAATTTGACATTTTAAATATATGATCCAGTGGCATTAAGTACATTCACAATATTGTTCAACTTTTCTCATTATCCATTTCCAGAATTTTTTCATCATCTCAAACAGAAATCCAGTCCCGTTAATCAGTAATTCCCACTCACCTAGCCCCTGGTCACCTCTAATCTTCCTGTCCCTATAAAATGACTATTCTAGAACTTCTCATAAGTGGAATCATAAAATAGTTTTCCTTTTGTGCCTTGTTTATTTCATTTACTATAATGATTTGCATGTCTGTCCATGTTGTAACATGGATCAGAATTTCTCTCCTATTTAAGGCTAATATTCCTTTGTATGTAGAAACCATATTTTGTTTGTCCATTCATCCTTGATGATCTGGGATGTTTCTTCTTTTGGGCTATTATGCATAACATTCTTATGAACATGAGTGTGTAAGAATTTATTCAAATCCTGTTTTTATTCCACATATTTAGCAATTTTTTGAGGAACTGCCAAACTAATTTCTTTTTTTTTCTATTTATACATACTTTATTATTTTTTAATTTCGTATATCCTTTTATTGGTACATTTTAGGTGTACAATATAATGACAGTCATCATTGAAGATATGCACCTTTACATACTCTCTTGGTTCTTATTTTTTCCCCTTTCCCCTGCCCTCCCTTCAACCCCTCTATCCCTCCCTATTTACAAAGACTTTGTTTCCATTTTTTCATTTTCTCATATTAATTCCACTCCCTACTTTCCTTTCCCCTATCTCTCCCACTTCCCCCTTCCCTTTTGCCCCTTTTCTTCCTATTTCACATTATCTACTATACCTTTTAGTCCTTATTACACTTTCAGTTTCTCACTCTAGAGAAACTATTTGGCATTTACACAGGTGTGTCCTGTTTATTTCACTTAAGAGTATTGCCTCAATGTGCATCCATTTAGCAATAAATGTCTCTAATTTCTCATTTTTGATCACTGAGTAGTACTCCATTTTATTTAAAAAACACATTTTCTTGATCCAATCTCCAGTTGATGGGCATTTGGGCTGCTTCCAAGTTTTAGCTGTTAAAAACTGTGTTGCTATGAACATGGGTGCACATATATCACTGTGGTATGATTCTTTTAATTCTTTGGGGAACATACCCACCAGGGGAATAGCAGGGTCAAATGGGACTTCCAGTCCTAGTTCTTTGAGGTATCTGCATACTGATTTCCACAGTGGTTGCACCAGTCTACACTCCCACCAGCAGTGGAGGAGGGTTCCTCTTTCCCCACAGCCCCGCCAGCATTTGTTGTTGATTGATTTCATGATAGCAGCCATTCTTTCTGGAGTGAGGTGGAATCTCAGTGTTGTTTTCATTTGCATCTCTTGAATGACCGGTGATGTTGAACATTTTTTCATATATTTATTTGCCATATCTTCTACTTTGTGTGAGAAATGTCTGTTCATTTCAGATGCCCATTTTCAGATTGGGTCTTAAATTTGGGAGGTCTGATTTTTTTAAGTTCTTTATAGGTTCATGATAGTAGATCTTTGTCTGAGGGGACCACTGGTGAAAATTTTTTCCCACATTGTAGGTTGTCTCTTCACACTGCTGGTGGTTTCTCTTGCTGTGCAGAAGCTTTTTAGTAAAAAGAAATCCCACTTGTTTATTGTGCTAGTTCACGGGCAACTGAGGTTTTGTTCATAAAGTCTTTTCCTACCCCAATGTCTTCAAGAGTTCTACCTAACCTCTATTCCAGCTGGTTCAGTGTTTCTGTGCCAAACTATTTTCTATAATGGCTGCACCATTTTTCACTCCTACCACCAATGTACAGAAGTTTCAATTTTTCCACTTCTTCCTCAACACTTCGTTTCTATTCTGGAGAGTTAAAAATGTTTTTATTATAGCCATCCTAATGGATATGAAGTGATATCTTATTGTGGTTTTTTTATTGTGGTTTTGGTTTGTAACTTTGTAATAATGATTAGAGCTATTAAGCATATTTTCATGTACTCATTGGTCATCTACATTTCTTCTTCGGAAAAATATTCCAGTCCTTTGCCTACTTTTGAATCGTGCTGTTTGTTGTTATTGTTGAGGTATAGGAGTTTTTTTACATATTCCAGATATTGCTTCTTTACAAATCTTTTTCCCCCTTTCTCTGAGTTGTCTTTTCATTCTCTTGCTAGGGTTGCCTGATGCCAAAAAGGTTTCAATTCTGATGAAGTCTAATTTTATCTTTTTTTTAAACTGCTTTGTGCCATTGGTGTTACATCCAAGAGTTATTGCCAAATACAGTGTCATGAAGATTTTTCTCCTGTGTTCTCTTCTAAGAATTTCTTAAGTTTAGGTCCAGTTTTAAAAAGGATTTTGTCTATATTGCGAGCCTTCATTCTTTTGCACCTGAGTATCTAGCTTTCCCAGCACTGTTGAAGAGATGGGCTATTCCCCAATTGTGTGGACTTGGCATCCTTATTGAAAATTAACCGACCATGTATGTGAGGATACTATTAATTTTTGATATCCTAAATGATAACAGGCATGGTGTCATGTGGTTTCAAGTTGTGATCATGTGGCCAGGTTCTTAGGGCTAGTAGAACTAGAACTGTTGTATACCTACAATGTACCAATAAAAGAATTTAATACAAAAAAAAAAAAGAACTAGAACTCAGATGACAATAGGGATGATACTGAAAACAATGATGAGACAGTGACAACGCACTGTAACCATTTGCTGCGTGCCAGGAATACTGCCAGACCTCTTACTTGCAAGCCTTCACTGAATCTTCTTGACAACCTTATCATCATTTACAGAAAAACATCAGTGAAGTGAAGTAGCATAGCAAGAAGGAGCTTCCAAAGCTCATGCTGGTAGCCAGTGAACTGTTCTGTCTTGAACCAATCCTCACTTGTCTGGGCCATCATTGGGCCATATAATAGTTATAATTCAGAACAATCACAGCTTCTACTGGGCTGGCTCTATAATTTGCAGGCCCCAGAACAAAATAAAAATGTAGGACCCTTGTTCAAAAAGCAGGAAAAATGTTTTTTTACTTTCTTCCATATCCTCTGTCTCTTCGCCTGTGTGGGTGTTTTCACTTGTTATTAATGCCACATTCCCTCGGGCATGGAATGAGCACAGCACCTCCTAGTTAGAAGCCATGCTCACAACTTGTGGCACAGGGCTCAGGCACACAAGCTCAGGCTCCCTGCTTGTGGGACCAGGTTCCTGTCAGACTTAGAGAGTACCAATGGTCAGTGGGTGGAGCACACAAGAAGATAGCTGAGAACACACCTAGGAAGCCAAGTGACAGCACTAGTTGGGGCCAGGCCTGAGGCAAGGCTTCCCATGTCCAGAACATACTCCCTTGTCCCATCAGATTTCAATTACAAAAAAAAGATGCAAAGATAAAATTATTAAGAATTGTAGGACAAAAAAAAAAAAAAGAATTGTAGGACAATGACCATGGAGCATTAAACCCCAAGTATAGGGCCCTTCTGAGCACCACCTATCCTGATTGCACTCCCATGAATACTGGGGCTCTTTCTTTAGTAGAAAAATGGGACATGAGACTCCTCCAATTTTCTTCTCTCCACACTCCACAGCAGCCTGATTCTCCCATGCTCTGATCCCATCACCTCCAGGAGCCCTTTTTCAGGGAATACTTCCAACCTGGGATTCAAAGAGATTTACCTAATCCAATGACTGGAATCCACACAATGCTGGGATATGAACAGGAAGTCAAAGACATTTGCCTCCAATTAACTAACAACTAAGACCTTGATTAATCTGCCAGTGGGGAAAAGAGTCCTTGAAAGCTCAGCTAGGAACACTCAATTGCCCAAGCAAGTAGGAGATGGGGTTCCTGTCTAGAGTCCTCTTATGACCAGAAAGTAGAGGGCTGGCTTCTGTCTTTTTTCCAGAAGGCCTGGAGAACTGAGAAAGACTCCAGTCCCAAAACCCTGAGCAACTGTCTTGAACTTGGCTGTTCACTTCCCCTCTGGGTGCTTCAGTTTTGCCTTTGAAAATGGATGATAATCCCCATCGCAAAGGCTTCCTGTGACTGTGTGAAAGAGAAATCATTCGGAAGCTACTATTCATGGCATTGATTATTTCTATTCCTTATTTAGCAAAGATTGATTGGACATTCATTAGACCATACAGTGGTAGGCACAGAACCAACGCTGGAGACCCCATGGGTATTGAGCACCAATGGCTGTTTATTCCCACCTCAAGTCATCTCTCCCAGCCACTCTGCTTCCTCCCACCTGTGACTTGAGGGAGGGACAGTTGGGCTTGCAGATGCTGTCACATTCCTCCACTAGGAGAAGGCTTGGACTTTGTTCTTTCAACTTGGTTCTCAAAGACATAGCAGGGAGGTAAATGGAGGTGGGTGTTCTCCATTGAAACGTTGTATGTCCTTTCTTCCACTTTCTGTGTCTGTCTCTGCAGTCCAAGATGATAGGGTGAATTCTTTTTATCATCTCCACATTGGCTATCCTGATGTGATTCCTTTTTTCCTCCCATTCATTCATAAAATTAACTAACAATGAGTAAGTGAGCTCTGTTCTGGAGTTCTAAGGGATATTCACTGGGACATGGTGATGATGATAATGATGATGATGATGACGATGACGATGATGACTATGATGATGATGACGACGACGATGATGATGATGATGATGATGATGCAAAGGGTAAAATAGAGGTGGAAGAAGAAAAAGAATCCCCGAGATTCATTGACTACCTACTTCTTATCAACCATTTGGCACCATTTTCTGTTACTCCTACAGACTGTGAGGTGCACATTATTATCTTCATTGTACAGATGAGGAGGCTGAGGGTCGGAGATGTTGAGCTTTTACAATAAATAGCATTGAAGCAGAGGTCTGAAGCCAGGTATGTTTGACTCTAAAGACCTACTCTCTTCACCATCAGACTCTGGAGACAGCAATAAACACAGTGGTAATGAATGAAAAGTCCCGTGCCTAGTACCCAGTAGATACTCAATAAATGCTACTTGAACTGAATTGGATTGAGTTTGTTTAGATTCTGGTTTCAAGATTACTGAGCCCAAGGGGATTGGCCCAGATCCTTTCCAACTCCCTTGTGGGAGCTCTGGGCTTGAGGGGAGCAGGAAAATCGGGCCTTGCCACCCTCAGATCCAGCAAAGGGGTAGTTCCCTCTTCTCCTGGCAGGACAGAGTGCCCTTTGTTTATTGTGCCCCTGCATTCTACCCAGTAATTAGCATTGGCAGCTTCATATTGAGCTTTTGTTTTCATAATTCATTTGCCCACGATGACATAATGAAAGGAATATTGATTCAATCCCAACTCCTCTTGGCCAGAAGCCCACATCAACCAATAAAAAAGAATTGCTAATTGCAGAGTGAACTTACTGGGCCAAGGCATCAGAGCAGGTCATTTTGTTAGCAGATGGAAGGCAAGCGACTCAGCCATTGAACCCCCACCCCCGCTTTGAGTACCCAGACTCCTGGACCTAGGACATCATCCTCAGGTGAGGCCAAATCCAGCTTCTCCATAAAACCAGGAAGAAGAGCAAGCAGGACTGCCAGGGTGGAACCCGAGGAAGGAAAATCCTTCACAGGTCTGTTGACAGATATGGTATCAAATGAATTGTTCTCTGCTTAGAGATGACTTTGATATTTATTGGTTCAAATTGCCCGGCTGACTCAGTCTTGCACAAGTCTTCATGGTCTGTTTTAATCTTGACATTTTGGGAAGCCACACTGATGTGGGTAATGACTGGGTTTACCTGAGATCAAAATGAAAAGGGAGAAGGGGGGAATCTGGAGTAATTATAGTGGGGCAATGTATATTTCTGTATAATCTGGAAAGGTGATTTATGAGGCTGATAAAAATGATAATGTATTATAAGTGGAGCCAACGAGGATTAGCTGCCACAGAGCTTTGTAACAGGAAGTGAAGGAGCTGGGGGAAGGAACCCTATTTATTAGATAAATAGCTGTTCTAAATCCATCTTTTTAAAACTTCTCTTCTGAAATGACTGAGATAAGGAACATTGAAATAGTGATTGTGGTCCTTCTTTGGTTACTATTCATTAAAATTTCTGTTTCCGGAGTACAAAGAGCTAGGGCAGTATTTGTGTAATTATGAGCCAAAAGGATGATGGGGTGGGGAAGTGGATACCCCAGCCCCATCCCATTTCTATGTTTACAATCAGCATGAGGCCCCACTGATTTAGCTAAGAGTGGCTAATGAGGATCCCTGGTTCATGAGGGAACTTACATAATTTCCTGGGGTGCCTCCTCCAGCCAGTACTGATTTTGTCCACCCAATCATAAATGAATTAAACTATTCTGATTCCATCCCTCTGAATTTGTGGTTTATAATCTCCAAGAAAAATAGTGGAAAAGGAATTGAAGTCTTAAGATGAAAAAAAATATGATAGAGAAAAATAATGATAAAGGCAGTGGTTTCCTTCAGTTTCTTCACCTTTGTTCGTCTACATACAAATGTGGTCTACTGGTAGACATACTAGGTGTGATCTAAAAATAAAATGAATGGTTAAATTTTTAAAAATTGTTATAGTTAAAGACACATTGGCATCAATTCCCCTTAATATACTCCCCCTTCATTCAAAGGCATTTACCCCATCATTCTTGCCACTTTCTGAAGCAGTTACAGAAGTCCTCTTTGATGAGTGTCTTTAGTTGTGTTGTCATGGCTAACTTGATCTGTAGAATCAATTCAAAAGATTTACTTTCCATGACTTTGAGGAAGAGTCCAGTCTGGTGCTTGATCTGGTGAATAAAGTGAATGAGGACACACCATAATGTTTTTTAAAGTCTGCCTTTTCATTGGATGGCACTCAGCAACAGCATTTACCTTATTTTTGAGCACAGTTTGTAAAAACATTCTAGGAAGAGGACTTCCAGAAGTGCTTCAGAAAGTGGCAAAAATGTTGGGATAATTGTGTTTGGAGGAAGGGGCAGTATTTTGAGGATGATTATGGCAATATATCTTTTATTGCAATAAATTTTTAAAAATTTAAGCATTTATTGTATAGTTTGTCCACCCGCTGTGTCACTCCTTGAGAGTTAGCCCTTAAGTGAAATCTCCTCCCCATCCTTTCTGGAAGTCAAGAGAAGCACGGAAGTCAAGAGAAGTGCTAAACACTTGGCACTTTTGATCCATTCAACTTTCACAGTATCCCCCAAGATTTATCCTGTTTATAGGTGAGGAAAGTGAAACACAGGTATGTAAAATAACCTGCTTAAGATGATACAGTCAATAAAAAGTGGAATTGGAATTTTTATGCAGGTCTAATGTCGGCAAAGTTTAGAGACACCAACCTTCTTTCACTCAACATATTTTAGGCTTGTGTCAGAGTGGGTGCAGTGGGATTATCAACCTGTACACTGAAGGGAGAGGGAGAAAGTTTTGGAAATGATGCTAATTGACCACCCAGGTGGTAAACTTAATTCTATGCATATTTTCATCATGCAGATGGACATACTAGTTTTATAATTTACCTGACTAGAGAGAGAAGTGGTGAATAGGATCTTCTTCACTGAATCAAACATTAGGGCTCTGGGGTTTCCCACCCACACCATTGCTGTGTGCTCCTGGTAGATCACTGGTGGCTACATGTGCCGGATGGACAGAGTTGAATCAGACCTGAAGCACACACCAACTTATCTCTCAAAGGTAAAAATAAGACAGTGGATTATTTATGCTTATGGTTGTAAAAAGGCAACTGAATTCTTTTTAAAAAATTATAATGCCATCCAGGACTCTTGGAGGCAGAGGCAAGAGGATCCCAGCCTGGGGAGCTTAATGACACAGTGAGGCCCTGTCTCAAAATTTGAAATGATGAGGGGTGTACAGCTTAGTGTGTAGGCCTTGGGCTCAATCCTCAGTAACCCCACCCATCCCCCCAGAAATCAAAATTTTCTGTTCAACTACAAGGAAAGTATTATAGGCATTTGCACTTCCTATAGAATGAAATGCAAAAGGTCTCATTTCCTGGGGCCAGAAATAATTTACTTACTTATTTATGTATTTATTTGTTTTAAGATTATGAATAAAAATGTGAGTTTTAACAGCAGACATATTTTTGCATTGAGATAATATATGTGAAAGCCCTTAGCACTGTGTCTGACATATTGTATGGGTTGCCTAAGTATTAGATGTGTTTGCTGAGTGAATATTGAATATTTCCTATATGTCTGACTCAGTGCTGGGCTCTGACGGATTCAGCAGTCTCAAGACAGTCCTTGTCCTCAGGGAGTAGGAGAGAGTAGGTGAGATTAATGGACATTCATACTCAAAAGCTCAGAGGCAGCTGAGGGCAGGGCTTCTTACCTTGTCTGCCGGATGCTGGTGTGCAGAGGGAAGTTAGTAGGTACTGGGCATCCAGGGGAGTCAGGTCCAAATAAGACAGTCTTTATAATGTGGGACAGCTTAGACCCTTTCCTGAAGACCACAGAAGTTCCTGAAAAAAGGAAATGATGTGATCAGACCCTTCTGGCTAAAATGGGGAGGTTAAATAAGAAAGAGACAAAAATAGAGGTCAAAAAAGTGAAGCAAACTGGCTGTTTCAAGAATCCAGATAAGGGCAATGATGGTGTGAACTGAGGCAGGACAATAAAGGGAGGAAATAGATACTGTAGCAATCCCTTATGTTGACACTCCTTTTCAGCTCACACTGTGCTTTCAGACACATTATCTGATTTTATTTCTGTGGTAATTCTATAAAGAAAAGGCTTTCATGCCTCACTTGTCAACAAGGAAGTTACAGCTTGTGAAGCTTAATGGAAAGACCCAGACTTCGGGATTGAGTCAGATATCAAGTCAGCATCACAGATTCAGGCAGTAGCTGGGTGCTACAGTCACTGCTCTAACAAAGTGGTGCCTCCTTGAAATGCTATACTTGTGGAGGGAAAGAAAGATATCCTATGAAGTGGCTTCATAAACCTTTCTACTCCTCACCTGGGCTCTTTCACTTATCCTAATTTCTTCAGATCTTACTGTCTTCATCTTACAGAAGAGGAAACTGAGGCCTCAAAAAGGTTAAATGACTTGCCCGAGGTCATAGAGAGACAGAAGGAGGGTCAGACTTTAATTCAGACCCAGATCTTTGTACTCAACTTAAATTCTATATCTTTGCATGATTTTAGGAATCAGGAGTGTGACAACAAAAAGAAAATCCCCACTTTTGTCACTATAATAAATCTACCACAGTTTAACTTTAGCTGAAGTTACTGGTGTATATCTACCTAGCACATGTTTACTGAGTTAGGTGTGGAGATGAAACTACAACCCTTCCAATTATCCATCACCTCATTAATTGGGAAATATGCACTATATGTCATGTTTAGGTCAGGTTTACCCTTTTCTCAACATGCCTCTACATCATTTGAATTAATTTTGAAAGGGACAAGAGTTGGCTATATGGAGGCTCATCCCAGGTATAAGACAGGCGTGCCACACAAATGATGTGGTGGTGCCCTTGTGCATCAGAGAGCAGTGCAAAACACACCCAGATTGCCCCTGACTGGCTCCCATTGATGAGAGAGAGCTGGCCAAGGAGGCAAGAAGGACTGACCTGGATCCCTTTGCCTGTGTTCACTCTTAAAGATATTTCTTCTTTCTGACCTCTCCTTCTTGCAATGTGTCATGGATCCCAAACTAAAATGCTTGTAGGCTGAAGCAGAAATGAGGGTGGGGGTGGACTGAAAAGGAGTGTGGGAAACTTTCTGAGCAGATTAATGTTCTATGTCCTGCAGGGGGTCTGAGTTCATGACAATAACATTAAAGACATGCATTTCACTACATATAAATATCATCCCCCAAAAGGAATTGTAAACAAATATTGAACTCTAATGAATGATAGACATATGAAGTGTCAAGGGGCAAAATGTACTGAGGTTGATAACTCACTTTCCAATGCATCAGAAAGAAAATAGTTGAATGGGTGGTAGATGGAGAAAAGGCTGGATGGGCTGATAAGTGATAAAGTAGAGTAAAATGTTAATCTTAAAGTTTAAGTTTTGGGTGTTTGCTATATAATTCTTTCAACATTTCTGTGTGTTTGAAATTGTGTACAATGCAGAAGAGAAAAGTGAATTAGGAAACCAGCACTAAGATAATAGGGACTAATGGAGACTGCAGTGAACTGGGGATCATGGCTGTCTTTCTTGGCTCTTGTTTATTTCCATGTGTGATTACAGGTTCGAGGTTAGCAGATCTTTCCATTTTTAAGTGAAATTTTATGATTTTTAAGTATCAGAAAGTAATTCATGCCAATGGTTAAATAAAACATATTTGCAAATAATTCATCAAGTGGAAGCCCGATATGCTATTTCTGCCACAAACCAAGCTGTTTCAGAGTATGTGCATTGTGATCAGATCATCTGCCATCCTAGCAACTAATGTCCCTGGACATTGGCATTGGACAGGAATCTCACCTCTCAGAGCCTTCTTTTCTTCATCTGTAAAAGTGGGTTGGAAATAAAGCCTGTGTCAATGGACCAAAATGAAACTCAAAAATGATAATAATAGCTTAGCACAATGTCTTGCCTAGTAAGTGCTAAATAGCTACATGGTAGCTATTGAGATTATTGACTTTCTGAAAATGCTCTAGAAAAGAAGCTAAAGCAATCTCAAGCTCCCCTGGCCACAGTGAGGCACTGTGTCTGCCTGCCCAGCGTTAACAATGGCATCCCACCCTGCACCATGTGCCTCTGCCACTGGACTGCCTGGACAGAGAACAACAGGCAAAGAGTGTGATGTAGTTGGCCAGCAGATAGGGGTAGCCCTGGATAAGGAGCAAAGGCAGCCTATCCCCATGCCCAGACATGCACTGGACATCTAGCTGACTGACCATCGAGGGAAGGGTGGGCCACGAGAAGCCTCTGTGAGGATCTCTCCTGGCTACAGAACATATATGAATTTCTACAATTTTCCTTGAAAGATACTTCAAATCAACTCAGCTTCCTTTACTATCTTCTTTCAGTCTTACAAGTTCAGTTTCAGTATTTATGGCTGTACTTTTTATCTGCACAGTGCAAATGCCTCAGCCTATCCCACTTGAAGCCAACATCATCAGCCTGCTTTTTGAGCCACAAATCACTTTCTGTGCACACAACAAGAGGCCAGAAAGCTGGCTTTCTGCAGTCATACCCCCCCCCCCCCCGCCTAGGCCTCAGAGACATGGATAAACCCCATGTTGTTACAGCGTATCCTCACCGGGGAGATAAACTGGCTCTGTCGCATGTCACCAAGGAGCTCAGAGGGAAAAAAAAAAAAGAATTAGAGAGGAGAACATTTCTACAGGCTCAAATTTGTCGATGTCTCCTTGAGAAAAACCCTGGCCAAAGAAATGAGTACACGGGTACATGGATATTAAAGATGAAGATACAAGTAGCACAGAGAGCATAAATGATTCTGTCACCCCATCTCTACCACCTTCCCCTAACTACCCTTGGTAAAAACAAAACTGGAGGTAAAATCAGCCTGCTTGAATAATAAGCATAAGACGATTTTTCTGGCTGCCACTTCCACATAGCTAAATCTCTCAAAACCCATCCTCCATGGAGATTCTAAAGCCAAGAGTCTCTTGATGGGTTTTGAGATCAGGGTATGAAAACTCTCCAAATCTAAACATTTTCAAAATCAGATAGACAATATTAATGAGGAAATCTGATGGCCTTTATCATAGTCTGTTTTACATCCTCTTAAGATGTAGTTTATACAGATGCTTGTTTCACTCATTCATTTATTCATTTCTATCTGATAAACACACAGGGATATCTTTGCAAATTTCCAATGATGAATGTCATTATATTGTATACCTAAAATGTACCAATGATTAAAATGAATAATTGATAATGTGAAATAGGAAGAGAAGGTCCAAAGGGGTAGGGGAAGTGGGAGGGGTAGGGGAAAGGAAAGAAGGGAAAGGAAAAATTATGAGAAATGGAAAAAATGGAAACAAAGTCTTTGTAAATAGGGAAGGGTAGAGGGGGTGAAGGGAGGGCAGGAGAATGGGGGAAAAATAAGAACCAAGATACATCATGTAAAGGTACAAGTTCCTAATGAGAAATGTGAATGTATTGTATACCTAAAATGTACCAATAAAACAATTAAAAAAAAAAAAAGATGCTGCTGAGGTATGTCTTTTAAATGTGCTACTCTCTGGATCTAGCTTTCACCATCCTATTTTGATAGGGAAATGGATTCAAGAAATATTTCACCTCACTCTTCATTATAAGTTAAGTATCCTCTATTCAAAATTATTTTAGTGAAAAGTATTGCAGATTTTGGATTCAGGGTTATTTTTTATTTTGGAATATTTCCATGCATAATAAGACATCTTTGAGATGAGATCAAAGTGTGCACACAAAATTCATTTGTTTCATACGTACCTTCCACACATGGCTTAAAACTAATATCATGTAATATTTTAATAATGTTGTGTATGAAATAAAGTTTCATGGTGTGGAATTTTCACTCAAGACTGAGAAAGTCTTGGGTTTTGGAACATTTTGAATTTCAGATTTTCAGATTAGTGAAAAACAAAATGATACAAATCTGATGGCATGACAGATGGCATATTGTAGCAGCACGCCTTAAGGGGAAATGCTAAGGAATAGTGAGGACTGTGGAGAACTGGAGCTTGTGTGCCCATCCATAGACAGGCAGCTGCTGCCTATAGCTGGGTTTTTGCCAGCTTTATATTCAGTCCAGCTTTGCTAGAGCTTTTGGTTGGTTTTACTTTTCCCCCAAGCACAATCAGAAATAAGAATTTTTATGTCAAATCTCATTTTCAGATTTGGTAACTATTTTAAATTAAAATTTAAGAGAGAAAAAACTATGTTGGCCAAAATAAACAATATCTAGCCTGTGGGCTGCCAGTATGCAACCTCTGGCTTATTTTGTAACACTTGACCCAATTTGCAGTTACATATCCAGTGGATGGTGAATTTGCATGCTCTTAGAGCTCCATTTGATTTTAAGGAGCTATGGCTTCTAATTTTAATCCCTTTTCTGCTGTAACTTATCATGGGGCATTGGTTAGTTCTTTATTCTTTCCCAGACCTTGGGGTCCCTATTTGTGAAGAAAGATTAGACTAGGCTGGTCTTTCCAGACTTTCCTAATCAAAAGAAACTATAAATGGCTCTTAAATACATATGTGAAAAAAGACCCAGCCTCCTAGGTAGTAAAGAAACCCATACTACCCTGCAATGGAGATCCTGAATTTGATAATGTGGAGGGTATAAGGAGAGTGGTATTTCTTGTATATTGCTTGCAGGATGCTGGCAATCTGGCAATGCCAATCAAAACAGCAAATGCATAGACTTTTGACCCACTCAGGCCACTTTTGAGAATGTTTCTTAATTATGTGCATATGTGAAATAACGTTATGTACAAAATTGCTTATTTTAGCATTGTTTGCATTGGCAGAAGATCAGAAACAACCTAAATGTCCATCAAAAAGGGATGGGTTAAATAAACCATAGTTTGTAAACTATAATACTCTATAAAACAGATTATTACACAGTCATTTTTAAGTGAAGAAGGTAAATCTTTTGTTACATGTTCTTGTCACAAAGAAATAAAATAAAGTAAGAGTATACTTTATTCAATGGTATTCTGGTAAAATGTGTAAAAACTAGTTCTCTAGTTCAGGTTTGCTTGATTCTAATATTTTTCTGTGGTATAAGTACTTCTACCATGTCCAATTTCAACAAGAAGTCACTGAGCTTGGACTTGAGATAGTTTTCTGCTAATGCTACTATATTACTGCCTGAATCAACTAATATAGGAAGACCTCCAAGACATATTAAATGAAAAAAAGGAAAATATAGAACAGTGTGTATAGTATCTCATCATTTATTTAAGCAAAAGGGGAAAGAATAAAGCATATATATGTACATATATATCACATGTATATTACAGATCTCTCTGGATGAATAAACACACACACACACAGCCATTAACTTTGGTTACTACTGGGATCAGGAACTGAGTGTAGTGGGGGACAAAATGAGCAGAAACTCTCTATTTTTATCCATCCATACCAATGATGGTGAACCTTTTAGAGCTTTCAATAACAGCAAACAGCTCACTGGAGCATGCCACTATACCACTGATCTATACCATGTCAGTGATAAGAATGTCTTCTGCATTTAAGATTACATTAAAAATGTTGGGGGGCAGGAATTTAGCTCAGTGGCACTGCACCTGCCTGACAAGCACATGGTCCTGAGTTTGATTCCCAGTACAAAAAAAAAAAAGTTCCCCTAATGGGACCAGGGATTTCGCTCAATGGTGCCGCCACCTGCCTCGCAAGTGCAAGGTCTGGAGTCCAATCTCCAGTACCAAAAAAAAAAAAAATGTTAGGGATCATCTGGAGAATTTACTCACTACAGATTCCCCAGCTTCTCTTAGGGAAAGTCTGATCTGACATCTTAAGTGAGGGCTGGGGAAATCTATATTTGACAAGTTTCTCGGATGATCATCAGATTAAGCAAATTTGGAAGACACTGCCTAACTCAACCTTCCCATTTTACAAGGTCAAAAACCGTGGTCCCAGAAGAGAACTTGCCCAGAGCACCCAGTGAATCAGAGAGACAACCAGTGCTGACACCAGGTCTCACACCACAGACTGAAAGCCAAAGAGAGTTGTGGCCCACCCAGCCACGGCCCAGAGAAATTCTACCCAACTGACAAAACAAGTGCATCCCCCACACCCCATCCTGCCTTCTGGTCTCCAACCCACATCATCGGCAATTGCACTTAAGCTGCCAGTCAGTATCCAGCAAGTACTTGTTCACAGAGAACACCACTGATGCAGGAACCCCTGCAGTCCCTCTGGATGGATCAGGGCAAAGGTCCTTTGTGTTAGCACTACCATGAGAAGTATCATTCATTTCCTTCCTGGCATTCGCCACCAGCTGCTATTTCACAAAGTTCACAAAGACAAAAGAGGTGCAGATGGGGAGAAGGCAGCAAAGGGAAAGGAAGAAAGAAAACCTATTTTTCCCCAGGTGCCTGCCACCGACACCTGATACACTTGGCTGCCATTCAGTCCCTTGGTGTTTCCTATATCACCACCATACCTGCTTTTTACACACATAATTAACTGTGTGTTTTCAAAAATGGCAAATCATGCCTTCATATAAAACAACAAATTCAGTCCCGAGACAAATTGAATCAAGTTCTTCGGGTGTTTTTTTACTTCAATTAACCCCAAGACTGGTGTAGATCAGAAGTGCAAATCTCTGTGCGTTATGTGACCACAAACAGGGATGCAGCAGAATGTATACCCCGAATTATGTCTTTAAGTGCTCATTGGAGACACTTGTAATCATGTTTTATTACTGGTCTCCTCCCCAGCATAATGAACTTTGATGAAATAATGAAGCAGCCCTGGCGCCTGAGCAGTCGGGCTGGCGGCCTCACCAGCTAAGACCTCCCGTGAGTACAATAGCCCAAGCTGGGCGCTGGCTCCGGTGGCAGCAGGGCGGAAAAGCTGGCACCCCTCCCTCCACTCCCTGCCTCCCGGCTGTTGGGCCTGCTCCCCTGAGTCACGGAAGTGCCACGGCCAATTGGAAATGAGGAGTAGGCCAGGAAAGCTGGGGCTCACCGGGTCACAGAACAGGAGAGCTGGATAGAAGTGGGCTGACCCACATCTCACCACCCTCTTTTGTCCAGATAGAGAAACTGAGCCCCAGAAAAAGGAAGTGACCACATCAAGACTACACACATAGTAGTATCACAGGGACTAATGCCGGGTTTCCTGTCTCAAGTCCAAAGTGTTTCCATGACTTCTGCAGGGTTCTCTTAGCCAGTGATCTCCAAACCCCATAGAAGCTACGAATCTTAGACTCCAAACCCCTATATAGATGCTGGTTCCATACAGCTACTGGCAAAGCCAGGTGTTTGTGCTTTTCTAGTAACTCTGGAGATTAGCTGGATGTGGCTGAAAAGTCAGACAGGGAAGTTTAAAGACCTTGACAGATGAGGATTGGTATTTCTTCTCCCAACTCAAAGTGTGGGCATGGCCCGGGAGCATAGGAATCACCCAGCACTGCTGGCATCAGAGTTGCATTGCAGCATAATCTCCACTTTAAAAAGCACTGCTCTACCCCTTCAGGGGAAGCCTGACATATGTGTGGGGGACCCTACTCCATCATTATAGATAAACAGTGCCTTTCTGAAGAGGGTCTGGGTAATGATAACTTCCTCCATCAGCCACTACAGCCTAGTGCTGTGCCCTGCAAGGAGCTGATATTATCCCCATTTTATGGTTGAGGGAACTGAGGTCAAAGAACTGTTCAGAACTCCCAAATCTGAGCCTGTTTAATTTGGAGTTTTTTTGTTTGTTTTGTTTTTCTTCCTAAGCTCCCTTCTCTATTGTGTTTGTGTGTGTATAGGAAAAGATGACCCACAGATAATCTCAGCTACAAATTGTTATGCTTCCTAGCTAACTTGTTTAGAGGAAATCTAAAGCTGCTTTGGTGTCAGGGTTGAATGATTTTGTTCTTTTCAAAAGGATAACTAGGTAGATGGAAGTCTTTGAAACTTCTTGGGAAATTTCATTTCTTTGGGTAACACTGTCTCTAACTTATTTTCAAACGTACTATACACAATAGGGTGAATATATATATATATATATTCATATATATATACGTATATATATGGGGGTTAGATTTCTGAAAAGAAAATAGCTTTATTGAGGCACATTTTCCGTATTGCATAAATTCTTTACAAACATACAATCCAGTGATGTTTTGGAGATCTACAAAGTTGTTCACCATGACCTTAATCAATTCCGAAATATCTGCATTACCCCCTTGCTATCACTTCCATACATATACTACTATTAACACCTCACCCCCTCCAACCCTTCATTGCTGTCTACCTCAACCGATTTGCTTTCTCAGGACAACCCATATAAGTGGAGTGGCTTCTTGTGTTTGGTTTCTATCACTGACAGTCCTTTTTTGAGGTTCATCCATGTCAACGGGTGCATCTGTAATTTATTCCTTTTTATTGCTGAATAGTAGTATGGAGATCCTACATTTTGTCTAGCCATGATTTATGAGTTAATTTTGTCTACACCCAGAGGAAAATAGTTAATCTTGGAAAGATGTTCAAGAGGGAGCCACAATTTACACCCAGAAACTTCTAATTTTCACCAGATAGTTGGTTATTTAGAATAAAGGATGCTAGTAATCATGTGTTTTTAGTAAAATTAGTGTCCATCTTAGCCCATTTTCTGATGCTATAACAAAATGTCTGAGATTGGATAATTTATGAAAGGAAAAAGTTTATTTTTCTCAATGGTTCTGGAGGTTGAAAGTATGAGAGCATGGTACCAATATCTACTCATAGACAAGAGCCTAGTGCCATGTCTTATGGCAGAAAGCAAAAGGGGAAGCCAATGTATGTAAGCAAGACAAAACATTAGCAATGGCCTTGCTTTAAAACAAGGAGGTCTTGAGGTAAGTGATCCAGTTTCAAGAGAATTAACATAGTCCTGGGAGGAAGACATTATTCCCTGTTAATGATCTAATAACCTCTTAAAGGTCCAACTTCCCAACATCACAACCATGGCAATCAAATTTCAATGTGAGTTTTGGCGAGGACAGACCATATTAGAGCCATAGCAGTGCTGCTCAAGAACTGTCATAGTCTAGACTTCCCAGGAATTAAGGTCCTCCGGTGCTCCACTTTTTAAGCATACATTGTATCACCTGGTTGCATGGGAAGGTCTGCTAAATTGGCCATGAGAATATGCAGCATCCACTGTGGAATGGACATCTCCTGGAGAGTGAGTAGTTCTCAGGACAGGTAAGCACAGAGAGTAGAACTTCGCTTATTTTATGGGAACAAATTGTATCTGTTTCTCTTTAGATCAATTTTTCTTCCTGTTTGTTATCAAATAATGTGCAAGTAACATCATTCAATATGAGACTCATTGTTATTATAGCACACAATCAACTAGTGAAGCAATACACACTCTCACCTTCCCCCAATATTTACCAAAAGGAACTGAAAATTGGTGAATGATAGTGTTGGCTTAGATAAGTCTGTAATGCTTCCAAACTTTCCAAAGTTTATTGAGTGCTTCAGTACTGGAAAATGGATGTACAAGGGTGGAACACATTACTAGCACTACTCCTTGAAGTTTGCCATGGCCACATGACTAGTTCTGGCCAATGAGGTGTGAGCAGAAGTAGCACCCTTCATTCCTGCCCAAAACAACTGATTGCCAATCTCAGCACCCTAGGCCCCCTGCCATGATTCCTGAAGCCCTCAGTTGAGAAACTGCCCAGAAGGAGGACACATCTAACAGACTCTGATGAGAACATGTGTAGGTTGGAATAAACCTTTGGTACTTTATGATACTGGGACTGGAGGACAGGGTGATGCTTCCTATTGCAGTGTTACCTCTTGCTTAGTTACAAACACAAGCATGGTCCTTGGACTTGTGGAATTGTCAGTCAAGTAGAGAAGTCTATCGTTAATCATATTTTTTTTTAACTATGGAGAATTGCCAAGAGTGACAAGTGTGTGGTCTGGGGGAGTCAGAAAAATCAATTTGCCAAAGGTGATGGTGGATTCTCCAGTAGAGGCAGCCCTTGTATGATGTCCCAGAAGGTCAAAGACATTTCTAGCAGTCCATCAAATTGAGGCATGTGACTAATCACTGAACACCTCTGCCACTCCCCTGCCAGGCCGAGGAAACAAATGCCACAGGAGGAGAAGTGTCCCTGTGGGAGTCCTTCTCTCCGGCTGAGCTCAGTACCTGAGCTCTGAACACTGAACTCCCTTTGCGTGACCTAAGACAGGGCCTGGGACCCTTTTCAGGGCCAGCAGGATAGGATCCTCCTCCTGTAAAGTTTCACTGAGGGCATTAGAGGGTCAAGCTGACAATCTAATGGTTTTAACCAGTCATTTCTTGATATTGGTGAACCACTGGCTCCAGGACTTCCCACCCCAGGATACCAAAATCCACTGATGTTCGAGTGTCTTATATAGAATGAGATAGTGTTGGTGCAAAACCTGTGCACATTCTCTAGTGTGCTTTCATTCATCTTCAGATTACTCATAATATTTAATGCATTATAAATGTTATATAAATAGTTGTACTGTGTAGGGAATAATGACAAGGAAGAAAGTCTGTACATGTTCAGCACAGATGCAATTTATTTGAGTGTTTTCGGTCTTTGGCTGAGTCTGTGGATGAGGAATAGAGTTATCACACACACACACATGATAATGATAATAGTAATAATGCTTTTCCTTTGTGATTTTGAGTCTACAAAACACTTTTGTCTATATTAAAGTATTTTCATGTATAATAACTTCCCAGTGGCTTTCTAGCTCATTTGGAATAAAAAGGAAAGTCCTTAGCATGAGCCATGAAGCCTTGTACGTTGCAGGCTCTGCCCACCTCACCAAACCCACATGTCCCCTCACTTACCTGACAGCCTTGCTGTTTTTCATACCCTTGCATGCCCACTCAAAGCCTTTGTATGCACAGCTCCTAGTACCTACACACTCCTTCCTTATGCAGTCAGCCCTCCATCCTCAGAGGCAATAATTAAAAATATTTTTTTAAATCCATGTATGGTACCTGTAATTCCAGTACTCTGGGAGACTGAACCAGGAGGATCACAAGTTTGAGCCCAGCTTGGACAACTGAGCGATTTAACAAGACCCTGCTCAAAATAAAAAGGGCTGGGGACGCAGCTCAGTGAGAGAGTAAAATAAATAAGTAAACAAGTAAATAAGTAAATCTTAAAAATGAATTTTTAGTGAATATATACAGAAGTTTTCCTTGTCATTATTTCCAGAACAATACAGTATAATAGCTATTTATGTAGCATTTATATAGTATTACGTATTATAAGCCATCTACAGATGATTTAAAGTATACCGGAGAATATGCACAGATTATATGAAAATACTACACCATTTTAACAGGGACCTGAGCATCCATAGATTTTGGTACTCTTGGGTGACCTGGAAGCAGTCCCTGTGAATACTGAGATCAGTGTACATTTTCTTTCCTCCCCAAGGGTGTCCTACCACTGTGCTACATCCTGAGCCCTTTGTATTTATTTTCTCGAGACAGAGCCTCACTAAGTTTCCTAAATTGGCCTTGAATTAGCAATATTTCTGCCTCAGCTGCCAAGCAGATGGGATTACAGGTGTGTGCCACCATGTCTAGCCTCAAACACTGTTTCTCACCAAATTAAGTTGCTTCTCCACTCCAGTCATTTTATATTTAAATATCGTTTTATTATCTTCATCTCATGCACCATTTAATGTGAAAATTTTACTTCTTGCTTGGCTGCTTCCACAACCTAATTGAGAGAATGTAAACTTAATCGTATAAACTCAATGCCTAGAAGAATTTACTGAATATTCACCATATGAAAGATGTTTATTTCCTTTATTCCTCATGGTTGGAGAGGAGTTAAACGACTTACCTGCAGCCTCAGGACTAAGACTTAGTAGAACAGAAATGAGATTGGTCCCTGGGTCTGTGGCTTTTTCCACCCAGCCAAGCCAAGGGCAATGTCTGGTGCCCCAGACATTGTGTTTTGAGGACAACTTGTCTCAATTGTCAAAGACATTGCTACAGGGTGGATGAACGAATTCACACTAAAAAATGACTGCATTCACTTTTTGACAGGACTTCCTGGAAAGGCTTAGATTTTAACAAAATAAAAGCAAGAGTGTGGGCCTCAGCATAAGCAGATGGGCCCCTGTTCTGACACCATGAAATGGGCTTGAAAGTCAAGGCATTCTTATCTGGAGGCCATTTCATAGGAAGTTTTTCCTATCAGTGCCCAGGCAAGGCAGTGAAATCCTGAGCTGACACAGGCCAAGCCTGAGTGTGCTTCAGGCCCAGGCCACTCATTCATGGAGGGCTTCAAATTTAGACTAATCAGCAAACAAGGCCCTATAGCTTTTATATGGGCTATAAAGAGCAGATGCTCACTTCACAGATTTTATTGTGTGTCTCCATTTGGGTCCTACATAATAGTCCTTAAATAAATGTACTCATTACCTTGTGAACAACACATATACATTATAACAGTTTGGGCTAATAGCATGAATTATGTAAATTAATGTCACCAGTCTCCCTTTATCCATGGTTTCAGTTACTTAAAGCTATTGTGTTCCAAAAATATGTACAGCACAATAAGATATTTGGAGAGAGAGAGAGAGAGAGAACATTCACACAGATTTTATTTTATTTTTTCCCCCATTAAGCTTATTGATACATTTTAGGTATAAAATATAGTTACATACATCATTGGGATCCTGTACCTTTCCATGAGTATCTTGGTTCCTATTTTTTTCCCCTTCCCTTGCCCTCCTTTCACCCCCTGCACCCTTCCCTATTTGCAAAGACTTTGTTTCCATTTTTTTCCTTTTTTCATATTTTTTCTTTTCCCTACCCCTCCCACTTCCCCTACTCCTTTAGACCTTTACTTCCTATTACACAAAATCGATTATAGCTTTTTAAAATTACAGTATCAAGATCTAGGAGACATTACCACAGATTTTACAGAATTTAAAAGGATATAGAAAGGATATTACAAAAATCTGTTTTGAAATAAATTTGACAACTTCTAAGAAGTACCTTGGAAGACGAATTAATGAAACAAACTCTGAAGGAATATAAAATTTGAATAGCACCTATTAAAGAAAGTATATTCCTACCTTGAAAACCTGCCTATATAACAACAACAGGCGTGTATACATTTTAACTGATAAATTATATCAAACAATTAAAGCAGAAAAAAGAAGGAGCACTTCTCCCCTCATTTGAGGAACTCAACATTGTGCTAATCCTAAAACTGGATAACGATAATAGAAGAAAAAAGCCTGAATACAGACAGAAATTTGTTTGACAAAACAAACTATTAGAAGTCAGATCTGGCAGTATGTAGAAAGTGGTTTCACTATAGGGATGGCAGTGTTGGTTCAGCATTGGAAGATCCATCCTCAAAAGTCATCATTTTAACAGAGGAAAGGAAAAAGCCATATGATCCTGTCACTAGTTGGAGAAAAAGTATTGGACTAAATTCTACAGCTGTT
>NW_004624733.1:15453466-15468560 GCF_000247695.1 Heterocephalus glaber | reverse complement strand
TCCTCTTCTTCTTCTTCTTCTTCTTCTTCTTCTTCTTCTTCTTCTTCTTCTTCTTCTTCTTTTTTGCTGGCTTTCTTGTAAGCCAAGGATCACACGGAAAACCCACAAAACCCCACTCACTGTGCTGCATTTACATCAACTTCAAATTAGGCTTTCATTATTTTAGCACTCCAAGAGATGCCCAGTTCACATTGGCAGACAAAAAGTGTCAGGAAAAACAGACTGTTGCTGGGACCAATGTTGGTGTTTGTGGGATGCCAGACATCTGGGCTGCTGCACAGCTTTCACATCAACACTCTTTATTTGTTCTCTTTTCAGCTTTTATCCAGCTGTTTGTCATTGGTTTTGCTGCCTCTGACTGACTTGAGAGTGTGCTAGAAACACTGTGTTTATATAACTAAAAAATATGAAATTGAAAGAGGCAGGGACATGTTCTTAGAGACTCAAGTTGCTCACCAGCTTGGACAAATCACTGGGTTCAAATGATCAGGTAGAAATTAATTGTTGGAGGAAACACAGCATAATGGACCCAGACAAAACTGAAGGTCTTTTGCGCACTTGAAGATTTATCCTGGCTTTTCACATGATAACTTTTCTATCTGTAGATGGCACTTTTATTTGTGACTTTACTCATAGTGTGGTTCAGGTACCAATTGTACTGGCATCTCCTGGAACTCATAGGACATGCAGATTCTTGGACCTTAGTATTGCTCAGGGTTCTCCAGAGAAACAGAACCAATAGGATACAGATGTAAATGTATAGATTAGATAGATAGAGATACTGATATATATATTGATTGATTCATTTTTTTAAAGGACTTATTCATACAATTACAGGGGCTGATAACTCAAAAAATACACACGGCAAGTTTGCAGGCTGAAGTCCCAGGAAGAACTGGTGCTGCTTGAGTCCAAAGGCATAATAGAGCCAGATTTCTTCTTCCTTGGAAGATCATGGTCTTTTATTTTAAGGCCTTCAACTAAGGCCTTAACAAAGAGATGGATCAGACCCATCCCCATTGTATGGGATAACAATCTGCTTTATTCATAGATTACTGGTTTAGGTATTAATCTTACCTTTCAAAAAATCTATATCTATGTCTATAGATCTATAAATATAAATCTATATCTAGATTTGTGTTTGACCATGCAACAGAGTACCATGGCCTAGCCAAACTGATACACAAAATTAACCATCACAGTCGCCCCTAATTTTATACAATGGGAATCTGTACTCTAGCAGTATCCTAGGGGAGCCATAAGTACGTGAAAGTCTGAGAAGCAAAGCCTTGGAGGTTCATCCATAATTACTTTGGTAAACCTACTCTGGATATGATGGATCCCCTCCCCAAGATCTCCCCATCTCCTCCCCTCCACAAACCTGAAATTAACCTTGTGCAGAATGGGGCTGCAAGATGCCCAGTCCACCATCACATAAGTTACACAGTCCAACCTTCTGTGATTTGACCCCAGAAAAAGCCAAAGACCCAGGAACAAAAGCAATTGCTCATGAATGCTTAAAACCTTCCTGTGCCAGCATCAGGTCTTCAAAGACAATGGCCATATCGATTTCATTTTCTTCTTTATTCCTGTCCCTGATGTAAGACATGGCAAATAATAAGGATCCAACAAATAGTACTAACTAATCAAGGCCTTAATTTCCCATCTGTAATAAACAGATTCTCATCTGGTTGTTGGTAGAAAAGTAACCAGGTATGAAAAATACATGAAAGCACAGAACCCTGAGCTGAGCATATGTTGGATACTCATGAAGTCATTACTGAGTATGGTCAAGTGCATGTGTGTTGAATGAGTAAATGAGGTTACCTTTAGCATGCAAACACTTGATGTAAAGCAGGAATCTCTTTGAGTTTATAGAATGGGTATAATTGGGTGTATATAGGTAGACTGAGTTTATAGCATGAGATATAAGTGGATTGCCTTTGTGGAATTAGTATAGCTGGATTGGTTACAACCAACAACAACAGCACAGGGCTTGTGGCATTTCACACATTACACTGCAGGTATAACCTCATTGGAGCCTACAATAATCTGGCAGCATTGTTATCATTAATATTGCTATCATTTTATGGAGTAAGGATACTGAGGATCAGGAACACTTTTTTCTTCAGAACTTTAATATTTTCCACTATCTCTTTTTCTTTGAAAAGAGAGACAGAGAGAGACAGAGACAGAGACAGAGAGAGAGAGAGACAGAGTCAGAGAGACAGACACAGAGAGACAAAGACAGCGAGATGGAGAGAGGTGTACATGTGCCCCTGAGTGTTTTTGTGAGTATATACACGTGTGCCTACATGTGTGGGTGTGCATACACAAGAGTATAAATGGAGGCTGAAAAGTGGGGGATGGTTGAATATAATCCTGAAAGTGTCTGAAGAACTCTTGGGTGTCCCTCGAAGTCAAGTTCCTTTCCAGGTCATCAAAGTTTACACTTGGGTAATAGCACACGCATAATTAACTGAACAAATGTAATGAATCTATCTGCAGTGACATGATAGTTGGTGCTGAATCCTATTAAGCACATTTAATTAAAAATGCATTAAATCTTCAAGCTTCTGAACACACCCTGCACTTCTTCAAAGCTACCCTTCCATTAAAGTCTTCCTCACTATTAACTCTGAGTCAGACCGTGACCCTTTGGGCACGACTGGGTGAGGTGAAGTGGCTCTTAAATGCCTGCACCAATATATCACAGGCACTAATGGACTTAAATCAGGGAGATTAATTCCATTCATTCGGCTGCTTGTTTCAGAAGCAACTGTCACACTGAACTTAATTGCTGGAGATGGTTGAAGGCACTGAGAAGTTGGAGCCTCCTGAAGCTGGTTGGTGGTCAAGCATCAATTATTTGGGCTACTGTGCAGCAGGGATCTGAGGATGATTAAAATCCACAGACAACTCAATGGCCCTTGTTTATCATTAGCTTCTATCTCCTCTGCCAGCCAAGCTGCTACAGACCCAGAAGGTGGCGGTAAGGTACAGGGGGACACTGTCTGGCTTCAGATGTCTGCTCTTCCACCATGTGCACCCCACTCCTTCCAGTGGAAAGGTCTTGCCCTACTAGCTGTCCTGCCTCTTTGCCTGGTTAGTTCCTACTCATCCTGCAGCTGAATGGATATAAGGAAATGAGAAAAGTAGCCAAGAGTTCAAAAGAGGAAATGCAATAATTCTGCCCTTGTGAAGTATCTGGCCATTTGCTAAAGGTTTACATATGTCATACCCTCCTTGGCTCTCAGGATGATCTGATCCCAGCACAGACATTTTTC
The DNA here is from genome assembly GCF_000247695.1 of Heterocephalus glaber. The sequence continues at coordinate 15,465,273 of NW_004624733.1, read as the reverse complement.
TCAACCCCTTTTTCTTTCTTTCTTTCCTTTTTTTTTGGTACCAGGGATCAAACTTGGGACCTTGCACTTGTGAGGCAGGTGGTAGGACCACTGAGCTACATCCCCAGCCCTCAACCCCTTTTTCTAAAGGGGGTTTGTAAGATACATAAAGGCTTATAAAATTGCTTATCATCCTTGAGAGGGTTTGAACTCCCAATCTCTTGCCACAATTTCATGCTTTGGGGTAATCTCCCAGGACACTGCTTAATCAGCAGCTTCACTAAACTGATTCATTAAGAGCTGGCAGGACTGGCTTCCTGCTGAGGCAGAGTGGGAGATGATGTGCCTTGGAGCAGCACAGTGTGGGGAGGAAGGAGGTGACAGTAGCCACAACCTGATTAGTTTTACAATGAACCAAAGCTGCTGCTTTCACCCAAAGTTTGTGCTGCTCATGGTTGATTTCATGAGGGTGCAACCTGCGTGTTGTTACAGGGTCCTCATACTTGCTTTGATTCTCTGCTTCATCATTTTCAAATGCTTCATAATATTTAGACACAGGGTCTCACATTTTCATTTTGCACAGGTCTCTGCAAATGACAAAGCCAATCCTGGTGCTGAAGACAGGCCCTGGGGAGCAAGTCCTCCCCATCAAGGATGCCCCAGAGTCTCCTCTACTCTTCCTAAAGTCACCAAATGCCTTGCCAGGAAGCATTTCTCTCTAAGGGTATTTTAACTTTCGTCTTCCCTGGCCAAACTAGTTTTGTTTTGTGGGGGGGTTTTGTTTGTTTGTTTGTTTTTGTTTTTTACAATAAAGCACTCAGCATGGAGCTTTACATAGCTGCGTCAGAAGGCTGCTGCACCAGAGGACACTTGCAAGCGGCTGAATTTTTACTCTTTCTAGCTCCTATGGCAAAGTCATGCTTCAGGAAAGCATTTTCCAAGCTTCCTTCTTCAGAGCATTTCTCCAGCTACCTGACAGTATCCTGGGATCACATTCATTTAGAAAATACTGTTCCCTGTGACCTCTTCACTGAGAATCAGGCTCTGAAAAGTCTAGCAGCAAAGATGTGTTTTGCCTTTGTAGATACCAGCCTTCCTCACATTTGTGTAACTATGTAACTCCTCCCACACACACATACTTATTCACATCCCATGGAACACCTACGAGGCAGTGAGTTATCTGATACTGGGATATTAATGATGAACATGCGTGGAGAAGGACGAGAGATAGCATCAGGAACTGGGAGATGCATGTTGTAATGGAGTTTTCCAGATATCTAAATCTCTTATCAGTAACTGCAAACTAGGCCAAAACTTTTTGCATTTGTTCCATTTCTTTCTTTGACCCTGGTTATAGTAAGAAATAAAATAAACCTGTCAGTCACTGATGAGACCGTTTTAGCCACTCTAGGTTATCCCAGCCAACAAGAGGAGACTTAACTCTGTCCAGAAGGTAAGGAGCTGAAAGGACAGGAGAGCAGAGATTTCTGGGGATTTAACAAATGCTCATAAACAAATGATATCACGTTGAAAGAAGTAATCAAAGTATCAAATGTAATGAACACCACGCTAGGGAAATGTGTGACTCATCCTTGTGGTTAGACATACACAGCTCAACTGTAAAGAGCAGCCTGGTTCCACAGAAGCTCAGCTCAAGTGACTAGGGTGAAGCACAGGCAAGCGGAAAGAAGTTGCCTACACGGGAACTTCAGACCCAGAGCTTTGACACAGATGGCCTTCAGAGGTCCCAAGCTGTCTGTCTTCATAGAGCGAATGAAATCTTAGGGCTTTAAGAGCAGAAAGGGACTCACAGGTGGGCACACTGAGGCCTGGAGAGTTTGAAGGGGCTTGCCTTGGTAGTCGGAGACAAAACTTGGTCTCAGATCCAGGTTTGTCGATCTAAATTCATATCTTTGCCATGGATGTCACCACTGTCCCTCCCCAGGCCTCTCAGTACTCAGCTTCCATAGAGGGCTGCTTCTTATGAGCACCGAGACTCTCTTCCTCAGGGTGGCTCGGGAGTACAGCCCCCAAACAGTGGAGACAGGAGCTGCTGTACAAGTCACAGCTTCCAGGCTGGTTAGGGGAGAAAAGTCCCAGGCATGCACTACACAGTCCCCAGTGAGAACTGCCTCAGCCACCTTTTCACTGACACTACCTGAGCTGGCTTCCTTCCGCTGCCTTCCCTGGCTCTCTTCTCTACTTCTAGCTCCACTTCTTAGGTCCTCTGCCAAGTGAGCTTCCTGTCCTCAAATTTATTGGTTTCTGGGAGACTTCAACTGCAGATGACTTACTTTATAAATTATACTATAATGATTTAAGGAGTCTTGCTTTGAGATTCTCGCTCTTAAGATAAGGATGCTAGATATGACACCTCAAGAACACATGCTCCTTGACTTAGAGTGGTGCTACATCTTGATAATTCTACTGTAAGTTTAAAATATCATAAGTTGAAAATGACTGAATCTCTAACCTTACTGAACATCCTTGGCTCAGACACATGTCCACTACAGAGCATTAATGGTTTCTCCTCGTGACTGTGGGGCCGACTGACAACTGTGGCTCACTGCTGCTGCCTAGCATCTCAAAAAGGAATTGGATGTCACTGACCTCAGAAGAGATTTAAATTAGAAATTCAAATACTGATTGCAATACTTATTGCAGATTGACAACAAGTTGACAAATTGTAGGATGAATCATAAAGAGTTAGGGACTGTCTATATCTGACTCCTTGAATAGACTGAAAATGTCTTTTTATTATATCCAATGGATATAGTAGCTAATGGGACCAAAGCAAGGAGATGCTAAACTGCCACTCTGTTCTTGAACAGATAACACATATTGAGCTTCTCTTCTGGTCAGGATGTCAACTGGACAGAGTGTGTGACTGAGTCACAAGTAGCAGGAAAGCAGGAATGTTTACAGGCATTGGCAATATTTATTTATTCATTTCTGTGATTGTTGATTGGTTTACAAGCAACAAATCTCTACTGAAGATTTGCTTTGCTCCCAGCAATGCTAGGAATACAAAAAGAAAAAACCGACACCATTTCTGGCCTCAGCTCATCATCAAGCAAAACAAAAGAAAGCAAAACCAAAAAAATAAAACCTTAAACAGTATAGTACTGTTTGAAAAACACTGTGTGAGAAGAAGCCCGTGGTGTTGAGACTCATATAGCTGTACTCAGGTTTAAGGGCTAAAGATGACAGCAACTGCCAGAATTACAATCATAGAAGCAGGACCAGGATGTTTTTCCCATTAATTGCTTGATACTGAGAACACAACATAGAATATGGCTGAAATTCCTATGAAATGTCATAGACTTAAAAAAAAAACAAAGATCTTTCGTCTAAGTCTGAATCTTATATCAATTTGAAAAATGTTTCATTGGCCAGCAATCTAGGCCATTAAGACAGAGTCTCAGGCACATGCACCAGAATGCATTATGAAATCACTTAAATGGAAGAGAGAATCTCCATTCACCAAGTCCCTCTGAGACAGAGACACATGGTAAGGGTTCGCTACACATCATCATGTTTTATCAGTTGACTGGAAATAGCTCCACTTTACATAGAGAAAGACTATTGTAGGCAACCTTCTAAGATGGTCTCAATAATTCTCTCCCCCTGATAATCCCCTCATTATAAATGTGGGCTAGACCTAGCACATTGTTTATAACAAATGGAATTAAAAGCAATGGATATCAAGAGATTGAATCAGTAATCAATAACCTCTCAACAAAGAAAAGCCCAGGACCAAGTGCCTTCTCCAGTGAATTATATCATATATTTAAAGAAAAATAATGTTGGTACTCCTCAAAGTCTTCTAAATATTGAAGAGAAGAATACACCAAAATTCATTCTAAGAAGCCAGCATCATGGTGACATCAAAGACAAAGATACAACAGGAAAAAAACCCTACAGATCAGTATCCCTAATAAATATTGATGCCAAGATCTTCAACAAAATAGTAGCAAACAGAATTCAATGGTATATAAAAGAATTTGGCACCCTGGAACAGGTGCAACTGGTTTGTGGCAACAGATGAGGTAGGAAAAGTGTGGCACGGGTGGACTCAGATGGAGATGGTCAGGCTGTGGATGGCAGTCTTGACCCTTTTGTAGGGTGTTGCTTGGGGAGGGACCTTGAACAATGACTTGACTGAATCACGTGGCTGCATGCAGTCACAGCCTTTATCCCTAGGCAACTCCACACCACCCATCTTCAAAAAGAAGCATCCAGAAAACCCAGACTTAAATATGCACCTGCGTTTTACCTGTATAGCTGACCTGTCTGGTTTACATAAAACAGAGAAATGTGTCTTCTTCCATCAGAGCTGGTCCATTCTTCACGGGCAAATCCCAGCATGGTGTGCAAACATTTGTGAGAGAAGCACCTAGCTGAGCTCCTGGAAGCCTCTCTCCCATTGTAACTGCAGTATGCACAGGGCCCAAGATAAAATCTCAGATGTGTCCAGAACCATATGATGGAAATCAATGCAAATAAAACAATCAACCAAGGGACCAGCACATTTTTCCCTTGCGGCGATGGCTTGACTTGAGTGCAGCCGAGCACAGGTGATTCAAGCAAGTTCTTGTCCCAGAGCATTTTGATGATTATTAAGGTTTAGATCTAAAATATCCCCCTCCCAACCCTCACAGATTCAGAGGTGGAGCTTTTGGAAAGTGCTTTGATTATGAGAGCACTATACTCAATAGGGAATAAATCCACTGATGAGTTCATGACTTTATGCACTGGTAGGAGGTGGGACCTGATCAAGGCATGACCTGGCAGGGTATATTTTTATCCCCAGCTTGTCCATTCTCTCTCTGCTTCCTGGCTGCCCTAGGTTGACCAGCTTTCTTCCACCATGCTTTTCCACCATGCCATTTCTGACTGTAAGCCAGCCAACCATGGACTGAATCCACTGGAAACAGTGAGCCAAATAGTCCTCTCCTTCTTTAAGTTGTGGGGGTTGATATTTTGTCCCACTGATGGTGAAGTATGACTGACCTAGGTGGAAAGTGTAGATGACCTATTCTACTTCCCATGGCCTCTTGCCCCACCCTGGTTCACCCTGGTGATTGGTCCAAATACTGGTCTCTTCTTTCTCTACCACTGCAGAGTCCTCACGAACAGAGATTTGGAAAGTGACCGGGCCCTCCCCAAGCAAAGCACGAAGATATCCCCCCAGGAAGTTCATCTTTACCAATAGCTGCCAGCTTCAACCCCATGCATTACTGTCAGTTGGAGTCTTTACCTTTGTTTCTGCAGCCTTTGGAGCAAAACCTAATCTACCCCATGCATGGCTGGAGGCTGGGATGTGTTTAGTCTACACAAGATTTTAGGGCTGAATAGCCCTTGAAGGTTTTCTAATCACATCTTATTTTGCAGTTTGAGAAACTGAGCTCAGATGAAGAAGGATACTTGTTCAAGGTCACTGTGATGGGCTGAATTGTATCTACTACCCACTTTTCCAATATTCATAGTTGAATTCCTAACCCCCAGTATGTCAGAACGGGGTATTATTTGGAGATAAGATCTTTGTGGATGTAATCAAGTTAAACTGAAGACATTGAGGTGGACAGTAATTGAGTATGACTGGCATCCTTTATAAAAGGGGATTCTGGATGCAGACTTACCCACGGACAGAATGTCAGATGAAGATGAAGGTCCAGTGCAGGGAGGGGTTCTTCTGTAGACTAACACTAAAGATTGAGAGCAAAGCACCTGAAGCTGGGGGAGAGGACCAGGCACTCTCATGTAGCCCTCAGAAGAAACCAGTCTTGCCGACATCTTGTTCTTGGACTGCTTCCCTCCACGACTGTGATACTTTAAAATTCTGTTGTTTAAAGTACCTGGTTTATAATAGTTTTTATAAGGACACCAGTCAAATTAGGGCCCACTCCATGTCCTCAGTTTAATTTGATAACCCTTAAAAGGATCCTATCTCCAAATATGGCCACATTCTGAGGATTTTAATATATGAATGTAGCAGGAAGGACACAATTCACCCATAATCATCAGGCAGAAAATTTAGAGCGGCGATGACAGGGACCCATCCCAAACTGAGCTTCCTGCCACCTGTACCATCGTGTTCATTCTGAGAGAAGAAGGCTCTGTGGGCTTGCAGTTTATCTCTTTTAACTTATTTAAAGACGTGACATGGGGACTTTGGGGCCTTTCCTCATTTTCTCTGTGACTTAGACGGACAGGTTTGGTGCTCAGGCCTCAGCCATCTCCCAGCAACCTGTCTCCTGGCACCAACTCCTGCTATGGGTCCTTGGCAGGGAGCAGGAAGTCCCAACTACTCCCCAGCTCTCTTCAAAGCCTTTTCTCCCTACCTTTGATTTTTATTGGTTTGTATCTTCACTGCTTTGTCTGTAATTACAGTTTGCTGCATGTCTTATTTCATAATGACTAATAGGAAGTACATGCATCAGCAAAGGGAAGCATATAATGAAATGAGAATTTAATAATTAGTATTCATTAAGGCAATTATTTTAATAAATTATGCTCAGTTAAATATAACCATTTTGCTCTGATTTTTTAAAACAAACAAACAAGAGCAATAGCAACGACAAAACACAGGCCTAGGCTAAAACTCCGACAAGGGAAGAAAAGTGAGAAGTAAGAAATCTAAGGCCAGGAGAGTCACAGAAAGGGGTGAGGAGAGCAGAGAAGATGCAGAGAAGAGTTCTAAGGAATCTGAAAAACGTAGCTTATCATTTATTTTATATCAGTAATGGAAGTGGACATTTATAAAGAGTTCACTTCGCCTGAAGGACTTTGTCTGTATTACTTTATTTAGTCTGCTACCAAACTGATAAGGCAGGGCCTTTTATTACTATTGTCATCATTTTATTAATGAGGAAACTTGAGATCTGTACCAACGCACACAGCTGGTAAGGAATGGGAGCAGAGATTGAAACCTAGGCAGCTTCACTCTGGAACCTGACTGTAACTTCTGGGCTCAAAGATCTTTGCATTTCAGGTGTCGGAAAGTGAAAAACCAGCCATTCTCTCAACCTGTGGTTGATAGGAAAGGGAAACAAGACAGGGAAGCACAGGCCCAGGGCAGAACCTGGGAGCTGTACTTGTCACTTCTCTCATTTCGTTGGTCAGAACAAGATGACATAGCCACACTTAACTACCAGGAGAACAAGAAATGTATGCATCAGCGGGGTAGGTTTGTGCTGAGAGAAAACTGTAACATCCAGCCGTTGGCACTGTGCCTAATCTTCCTCAGGTTCCTACATTCTTGGGCTGATATCTTCAAACCAGCTTTCTGAATCTCTCTATTTTCTAGAAACCCAAGCTGCATTCATGAAACTCTTAATGACCAAAAGGGTCTATGTCCACAATCTCTCTAGAATTGTGTGCAAAGTGGTACACACATTTGCAAGTTTCTTTCAGGTTAGCAGTAGATTTATGGGATTCTCAATGCCCTGTAAAATCCTACTTCTCTCTACCCTCAGCCTCTGTCAAAGTAAAAAAACCCTGCTAGTTTAAGGGTGTCTGTGTTGAAGAGTGTTTCAGATAAAAATGAGGAACATATTCAAGCTAAGTCAGAAAGAAGCTGTTGACTTGGCTATTGGGATAACTATGGCAGTGGTCAGTAAACTGCAGCATATCACCTGTTTTTATAAAGTTTTATTGGAAAGTAGCCATGTCCCTTCATTTACACATTGTCTATGGCTGCTTTCAGCCTATCTTGGAGGAGCTGAGTAGCGGCAACAATAGAGTCTTCAAAGACCAAGTGCTTACTCCCTGGCCCTTTCCAGAAAGAGTTTGCCAACATAGCTAGAGAGGGAGGAGTCACTGCTTCCACCTGGAAACCCCAGGAAGCCTCCTCTCTGGTATCTGACAACTGATTATTTGTTTTTGTGGTGCTGGGGATGAAACCTGGGGCCTCGAGAATGCTAGAGGTACTTGCTCTATCACTGAGCCACACCCCAGCCCTGGGCCCTGGCAATTGACAAGTCTCTGCATATGTTCAGAGATGAAGTCCAGTGGGACCTAGAAACTCCCCCAAGTGACGGCATTGTCAGTGATGGCAGCTAATAGCCTCACATAATGCTCTCCCATTCACTTAGAACCTGGCAAGAGATGTAATGAGAAGCATCTTTGTGGAGGAAACCAGTGTGAGCTGAATTGGAGTCCTGTTTCAGTTCCTCCCTAGCTTTCAGGTGTTCTTTCTTTTTCACCTCATTGCCTGGCCTTCAAATACGGCCACTGAATTAGGTTGCACAGTGTCATACAGGTTGAACAACCTTAATATGAAACCTGACCTCATGTAACAGGTAGCAAAGCACAGGTGCACTAAAAATGTTACATATAATTATCTTCAAGATAAATGTACAAAGTGTTATAAAAATAAATAAATTTCATGTTATTATACTTGTGTTCTATCTCTAAGCTATCTTATTATGCATATGAAAAATATTAAATTCTGAAATACTTCTGGTCCCAAGCATTTAGGGTAAGGGATACCCAGCCTGCAAATATAGCACAGAGAGCCAGCCACAATGAATGTCACCACCTGAGGGGAAATCTTTGCAGGTCATCTTGAAGGTTGACTGGAGATGGACACAGCAGGTCTGAGTCACCAACTGAGCCTTCCAGTTTTCTTCTTGGGCTTGATTTTTGCCAAGTGACCTACATCAAGAGAGCTGCATCTCACCCCAGCTCTGCTGCCAACTCACTTTGTGGCCTTAGACAAGTGTTTCAGTCCCCTGGGTCTGTTTTCTCATTGGTGTCAGGCAGAGGTTGGCTAGTTGGCTTTTAACATGGTAGTATTCTTTGATTCCTACCCTGTGATCACAGTAGCTGCTGCCTTCTGAAGTCTCTCCAAGTTTCTCTCATTCCTCAAAAAGAATACCTTCCGGTGCCTAGAAAGGGACTTAGTCAGGACCACATTTAGAGGGCGTGTTACTGCTTTGGTCCACAGGGCTCTGTTCCTCTTCATGAAAACAGCAGTGGAGCCAGCGATCTGACTCACACTGTCCAGACATCAAGGGATTACAAATTAGAGGATAAAACATGGGTGCAATTTAATAGGATGAAAGAATAATGTAACCTTATTAGTAATACAGTAAAACTAAGCTTTTCTAATGCTAAGGGTGCACTGGCTAATTGGACATCCTGTGTATCTAAATGCTAAGAATGCAGCACATCATATATATCACAGTGACTAAGAGCACAGACATCTGTCAGACTGATCTGAATTCATTTCTGCCTCTAGGAGTAATTAGCTGTAGGATGTTGGTTTTCACTCATCCTGTTTTCTCCAAAATGCTACAGAGTACATAATACTTAACTAAACAGTGTCATTGCAGGAAATAAATTTAAAAGAATTAAATACTGCAAAAACAGGGAAATCCAGAAAGCTCAGAAACTTTCTCCATTTACGGTACCATGACCATCTCAGTAATGCCATTCATAATTCCCCTAGGCTGAAATAATAATAACAGTAACCATCCATTCATTAGGCAGTTAGCTCCAAAGGATTTAATAAGTTTCTGAGACATAACAACTTAGTAGCCCTTTCAAAAAACTTGTACACGTAAATTGAAAGGAAAATATTTTGCTTCATTCTTAAATAGACATAATTACAGCTGTCCCTTGGCATCCATGTGGTTCCAAGACCCCTTGGTCTGTGAAGTCTGAAAATGCTCAAGTCCCTAATATAAAACAGCAGTGTTTGCTTAGAACCTCTGTACATTCTCCCTATATACATCCCCCTCTATATTTCAAATCATTTCTAGATAACATATACCTGATACAATGTAAATGCTATGTAAATAATTGTTCAAATGTACTATTTAGAGAATAAAGACTAGAACAAAAAGTCTGTGCATATTTAGTTCAGACTCAATCTGTTTTTCAAATATTTTTGATCCACGTTTGGTCAAATTTGGAGGTGAGTGAAGTGGGGGGGTGCTGAACCCCCCGCCCCGCCCAGAAACACAGCCAGCCAGCTATACTTAGGAAGGAGATGTGTGGACCTGCTGGGGACTTAACTTCTCACACACCGGAGAACAGAATGAACATCACCACCTTCGTTTTTTCATGCTGCACTTGCGTTTTAACAGCAATTACTGAAAACCAAAGCTATGATGTCATCAAAAGGAATATAGCAAAATCTAATACAGAAATTGAGAACTACATCAAGCTAGAAGTTTACATGTTGGCCTATAGATGTCAAGGATCACTGTATTTTCCTAGAAATTTAAACTAAATTTGCCTAGAACATGCTTTGAGTTCACTGCAACACCCTGGGGAATGTGGGCTTAGAGTTTCAAACTATTGAGAGTAAGAACACAGAAAATGTTTGCTCTTCCTTCCTCTATTCCACCTTTCTCCTTTACTTTCTTCCTTTTCTCCCTCTCTCCCTCTCCCTCCTTACAACCTTTCCTCTTCTTCACTCTCCTTTGCTCCTAGAAGTAACTACCAACTCTGAGAGGCTACACCAAATTTGCATCTCCAGGGTTCTGCTTTGGCTGGAGCAAGGGTGAGTTTTCTCACCCTTTGAAATGAAATGCAGTGAAATGAATGAAAACCTTGTTGGTCTCCACCCATGCTGTCCATCATTTTCCATGTCTCCCTTGCTTCCCTGGACCAAGTAAATACCTTCCAGGGAACATAGAGCTGAAACTTGTATGTGTCTAAGTCACAAACCAAGAGACCTGAAAAACTTGACACATTCCCAGTCATGAGCTCCTTTCCATTTTAGTTTCCCCTTCCCTTGATGTAGATAATTCTACCTCATAGCACTTTCAAATACAGCAATATTTTCTCAAAGTAGGGTTCTCATACTACCTGTATTTGATTCACCTGAGGTGCTTGCTCACAGGTACCAGCTTAGAAGAGCTGACTTTTTTCTTTATATTTCTCCAAGATACTTCCCCTGATAATTCTGACATCCACTAACCTTTAATTTGGAGAATTAATATTGAGCAACTGTCTTATATCAAGTCAGACACTATTCAACATCAAGGTCAACACACACCCAAAGATCCCCATATTTTCTGAGGACAATGGTTTTGAGATTGTTCTTTCTGAAGACAGACCTTTTGCCTAGATATTCTAGGGTTTGGTGCTTTTCCCCAGAAGTTAGTGCAGGGAACTTTTCAGATAGGAACCTCATTCTACTTCTCACCTATGTCACCCAAGTATCCAGGGTCTCTAAGTTCCAGAGAAGGGTTTTACTGAGCTGGGCTCTCTTCCCAGTATATATGGCTACTTGTTCTCCCTGGAATCTTAGTAACCATATCTGTAAAGTAGATAGAAAAGCCTACATATATTTATAAAAGTTTTTTCATGACCCCTAGAGCATAAATATTTCCTACCTTTTCTTGAGATAATGGGGAAAACTTGGAACTTTAATAAAGAAGTAACTTGATAGTTTCTTCTGCCCTTGACTGAGGAAAGGGATATTTATGAACCCTCAAATGATTTGTGGTAACACACCTCAGCCCAAGCCTGGCATTCTTCTACCCTTTACTTCTTCTGAAAACTGGGTATTTTTTCTAAATAGCCACACTCAAGTCTCCTGAGTTACCATACCACTGTAACTCCATCTTGGTTGATACCCATGGTACTCTGGGCCTTTTATGCAGGTACACTGCTTAAAAAAGTACCACCAAACTTACACAAATCAGGAAGATGAGACTTTTTTTTCAGAAAGGAGATTGGACTCTGTGCTGCATTCCCTGCTCATTTTTTAATTTTAAATTTTGAAAAGGATTGCTTTAAGTAGCCCAAGCTAAGCTTAAACTTTCGATCCCCCTGGTTCAGCCTCCCAGAGTACTGGGATTACAGGTGTA
>NW_004624733.1:15353955-15445760 GCF_000247695.1 Heterocephalus glaber | reverse complement strand
ATAGTTGCTATTCAAATTTTATATTTCCTCCAGAGTTAGTTTCATTAATTTGTCTTCCAAGGTACTTCTTAGAAGTTGTCAAATTTATTTCAAACCAGTTTTTTGAAATAAGCTTTCTGTATCCTTTTAAAATCTATAAAATCTGTGGTAATGTCTCCTAGATCTCGATATTTTAATTTTCAAAATGTATAATTGATATTGTGTAATATTAAGTAAAGGTCTAAAGGAGCAGGGGAAGTGGGAGGGGTAGGGGAAAGAAAAGAATGGAAAAGAAAAAGTATGATAAAAGGGAAAAATGGAAACAAATTCTTTGTTAATAGGGAAGGGTGGAGGAGGTGAAGGGAGGGTGAGGAATGGGGAAAAAATAAGAACCAAGAGAGATTATGTAAAGTTACAAGATCCGAATGATGAATGTAACTGACCTGTATACCTAAAATGTACCAATAAACTTAATGGGGGGAAAGAAAAGAACTCAAAAAATGAGACCTCCTCTCCCCCAATTTAAAGACTCAAACCAAACATGGGTATCTGAAATGAAAAGACACTTCTCAGATGAAAAATTAGAAACAGCAAATAAATATATGAAAAAATGTTCAACATCACTGGTCATTTGTGAAATGCAAATTAAAACAATGCGGAGATTCCATCTCACTTCAAAAAGAATGGCTGCTATCAAGAAATCAACCAATAACAAATGCTGGAGGGGCTGTGGGGAAAAAAGGAACCCTTCTTCACTGTTGGTGGGAGTGCAGACTGGTGCAACCGCTGTGGAAATCAGTGTAGAGAGTCCTCAAAAAATTAAAACTAGCAGTTCCATTTGACCTAGCTATACCTCTTTTTGGTATCTTCCCAAAATAATTAAAAGCATCATATCACAGCAATATATGCACACCCAAGTTTATAGCAGGACAGTGTGTAATAGCTAAATCTTAGAAACAGCCCAAATGCCCATTACAAAGAAGGATGAGCTTCAAACATTTATAGCTAAATAGATGGACCTTGAGACCATACTCCCAAGTGAAATAAATCAGACACAAATGTTTAAATACCGCATTGTTTCTCTAGTGTGAGAAACCCAAAGTGGAAATAAGGACTGAAATGTATAATGGATGTTGGGAAATGGGAAGAAAGCATTCAAATGGGAAGGGGAACAAGGGAGGAGGGAGGGAGAAAGGAAAGAAGGGGCAAGAAAAAAGTGAAAATAGAAAACAATACGAACAAAGCTTTTGTACATGGGGAGGGGAGAGGGCTTGGGGGCTGGGATAAAAAATTAAATTAAATTTTTTAAAAAATGACTCCAGCAAACAAGGCCCTTCATTGCTAGGCTCCTCCCCTTGATGCCGCTCCAGAGTCTGTCCTCTTTCCCTAGACTCAGCCATACTAAACTGCAAATAGCCCTCCGTTTCCATGGCTTCCACATCTGCAGATTCAACCAACTGTGGGTTGAAAATTATATATATATTTATAGTAAGTATGTAGAGACTTCTTTCCCTTGTCATTTTCCCCTAATCCATACTAAGTAACAACTATTTACATGGCATTTACATTGTATAAGAGATGATTTAAAGTATACAGGAGGATGTGCATAGGTTATATACAAATAGTTCACAATTTTACGTAAATATTTTGAGCATTGTTGGATTTTGGTGTCCATGGAGGTCCTAAGTAATCCAAGATACCAAGGAACAACTGTGTTAAGGACTTACATACTACAACTTAATAAATATCATCTTTATCGCCACTTTAGAGATGAGAAAACTACTTAGAAATTATACAGTGGGCTAAGGGTCAAAGATGGTAGTACTGGACAAGGAATACAGGTTTGTTCCCCCAAAAAGTTTCTTTCTCCACTGTTCCTAACACAGAGAGAAAAGAGAAGAGGAAAACTTGGATGTGGACAAGAGCCTTTGTAGTCATCCTGCACAGATGTGGACACTGAGCTATATTGGTTCTTCCCACTCCTCTACAGCAAGGTCAGAAGTCAGTGTTAGTGCAAAACCCATCTGGGACTCACCATTGTACATAGGATGAAGTCAGACCTCACAACCAAAGCAACATAACTTCCTGCCCCTGTGTTGAACTGCACACTTTGCAGCCCGTTTTTACCAGAGAAGTTTACTGTGTGCTCTAAAAAAGACCTGGTCCTAGGGGCCGGGGATTTAGCTCAGTGGTTCTGCACCCTGCCTCACAAGCACAAGAACCCAAGTTTGATCCCTGGTACCAAAAAAACAAAAACAAAAAAGACTTGGTCCTTGAAGCCAAGTCTTTGGGCCATCAGAAAGAGCTTATGTTTGAAGACAAATGACAAGAATTACTCTCAGATTGTGTCTTCAACATGTCCACAGACCTAAGGCTATGATGACATCAACCCTGATCAATCCCAACTACTTCTTTGTCTGGTAAAAAAAGCCTTGAAGGCATTAATCCTAGGACCTACCCAATAGCCCTCCTTCCCTGATCTCCCTCTTTTGAGAACTGTGAGAACTCTGTAAAGTGTGCATGCGCCTTTATTGTAGTAAGACCAGGAAGGTTAGTGGTACTTGATAAATATGCCTTTTGTTTTAGAGTTTTGTGTCTTTGTTTTTTTGTTTTGTGGTGGTCTTGTTCTCTGAGTTCCAACCACATGGGCCCTCTTGTCAGTTCTGTGATCATGCCGTGCTTCCCCCAGCCACAAGATCTGTGCACATACCATTCTTTCTACATAAAATGCTCTTCACAACCCCTCTACCTGGTTAGCGCTTACTATTCTTTCAAACTTCAACCCCTATCAACTCTCCTGGGAAGATTTCCTTGCTTTTGTTTATGACTAATTCAAATCTCCCTTTTACTTGCTCTTTATAGACATTGATTTCTGCTTTATAGCACTTACCCCAGCTTTAATATTACCTTTAGTGTTTGCCTAAACTGAGGCCTTCAAGAACTCAAACACCACAGTCTGAAAGTCAAAATAGAATTGTATCTGTATGGAACATAAATAGACTTTTTTCCTTGCCATCATTTCCTGAACAGTACAGGAGAACAACTATTTATACGCCATTTACATCATTTTAGAAGTAATCTAGAGATAATTTAAAGTATACAGGAGTATGAGGGTAGGATATATGCCAATACTTCACAATCTTATATGAAGGACTTAAACATCTCCACACTGTAATTATTTATGGGGGTCCTGGAACAAATGCTCAGAGGGTACTGGGGAACAGCTATGTTTGAGATTACTGCATCTATCCATCCTGAATGTAAAGTCCCTAAGGGCAGTACTGTGTTCACTTTGATCATCCAGTCCCTTGCTTGAAACAGAATTGGTGCTCAAGAGTTTTTAAGTAAATAAGTGAAATAGTGGATAATGTTACCAAGAGATTACTTTTTTGTGGTGCTGGGGGTTGAATTGAAAGTCTTCACATGAGCTACATCCCTAGCCCTTTTTATATTTTATTTTATTTATTTTTTCATTTTTATTAGTACATATTTGTCATATATAATGATTCCTTGGTTCTCCTCCTGTTTATAAAAGATCTATCTCCATTTTTCCTTGTATCTATCTTTTTTTTTTTTTTTTTTGTTTGGGGGATCGAACTTGGGACCTTGCTCTTGCAAGGCAGGTGCCAGAACCACTGAGTTAAATCCCCAGCCCTCCTTGTATCTATCTTTTATTTTGCTCTTTAATTTATTTATACTTTGGGTTTCTCATATAAGAGAAACTATATGATATTTAAGTTTGTGTGTGTGATTTATTTCACTTAGCATTATGGTTTCAAGGTGCACTCATTTTCGACAAATGACTGAAATTTATGCTTCTTTTTACCAGAGTTCTACTCCATTGTGTATAAATACTACTTTACATTCCCACCAACAATGAAGAAGAGTTCTGCCTCTTGAGCATTTGTTACCACTTGATTTGTTTTTGTTTTTGTTTTGTTTGTTTTGAGACAGTTCTGTTATGTAGTTCAGGCTAGCCTTGAATTCTTGGCAATCCTCCTGCTTCAGCCTCCCAAGGGCTGGGATTATAGGCCTGTACCACCATATTCTGCATCCCTTGGTATGTTGATGATAGCCATTCTTTCTGGAGTGAGTTGGAATCTCAGTGTTTTAATTTGCATTTCTCTAATGGCCAGTGATGTTGAATATTTTTTCATGTATTTTTTGATCATTTAGACTTCTTCATATGAGAAGCATCTATTCATTTCAGACACCCTTTTTTGGATTAGGTCTTTTAGTTTTTGGGGGGTCTAACTTATTTTAGTCCTTTATATTTTAGTCCTCCGCCTTTTGTCTGAGGAATAGCTGGCAAATTTTTTTCTCTTTCTATAGACTGTCTCTTTGCTCTATTGGTGGTTTCCTTTGCTGTACAGAGTACAGAAACTTTTGGCGGGGCGGTGGGGGCGGTGTACCAGGGATGAAACTTGGGACCTTTTGCTTGCAAGGCAGGTGCTGGAACCACTGAGCTAAATCCCCAGCCCTACAGAAACTTTTAAATTTGCTATGACCCCATTTCTTGATTCTCTGTATTATTTCTCATGCAATTGGAGTTCTGTTCAGAAAGTCCTTGCCTATGCCTATGTCTTCAAGAGTGTTACCTATTTTGTGTTCCAGCAGATTAAGGGCATCTGTTTTAATATTTAGAGTTTTGATCCATTTTGGTTTTAGTTTAGTGGATGGGGAGATATGGGTCTAGGTTCAGTCTTCGACATGGGCAAAGACAGTTTTCCCAGCACCATGTGTTAAAGAGAGTATCTTTGTTTTAGCAAAAGTATTTGGCCCCCATGTCAAAGATAAGGTAGCTGAGAGTGCCTGGAGTTATTTTTGCACCCTCTATTCTGTTCTATTGATCTATAAGTCTGTTTTCTGTCAATACAAGTGGTTGGGTTTTTTGTGTTTTTTTTTTCTTTGGTACCGGGGATCGAACTCGGGTCCTTGCGCTTGTGCAGCAGGCAGCGAAACCACTGATCTAAATCCCCAGCCCCAATATAAGTGGTTTTTATCATTGAAGATTTATAATATAACTTGAAGTCAGGGATTGTGATGCTTCCTGCCTTGCCTTGTTGCCCAGAATTGCTTATGCTATTCTGGATCTCTTCTGATTCCACATGAATTTTAGAATTTTTTACTCTAGTTCTGTGAGGAATGCTATTGGTATTTTGATTGAGGTTGTGTATTGGCTTGTATCTAGATGTCCCCCCAAAGGCTTATGCAGTTAGGTGGAGCTTTTTTGGAAGTGGCTGAATCTAGAGTGTGTGATTGATTCATGGTCCAATGCTAGGATAAAGGGTGCTGGAATTAAGGGTGGCTGATTGCTGGATCAGTCCACTGATTGGTTCGGCACCACCCTAATCCCAGTAGCTTGGACACAATGTAAGGAACACAAAGAGGCTTGTCTTTCCCTTGTTGCTTTTGCTACCTTCTGGCCATTCTGATCTGTTGCTTCTCTGTCAGATTGGTCTACCATGCCACCCTGCCTTGGAGCCAGCTGTATGGACTGAAACCTCTACAAACTGAGCTAAATAAACCTTTCCCCTTTTAACTCTGGGTGTCGAGTATTTTGTCTTAACAAAGAGAAAAGTAACTAAGACAGGTTGTGTTAAATCTGTTTAACAGTTTTTAAAGTATTGTATGGCCATTTTGACTATACTGGTTCTGTCTATCCAGTAACAGGGGTATCATTTCATTTTCTGATAACCTCTTCAATTTCCTTTCTCAGAATGCTACAGTTTTTTCATTGTAGTGGTCTTTCACTTCCTTGGTTAGGTTACTTCCTAAGTAATTTTTATTGATGGTATAGTGAAAGGCATTGTTTCTCTAATTTCTTTCTTAGTGAGTTTATTACTGGTGTACAGGGATGCTATTGTTTTTTAAGTGTTGATTTTGCATCCTGCTACATTAATTCTCAGAATCTTTTAGTGGCATTTTGGGGATCTTCTATGTAGAAGATCATGACATCTGCAAATAATGATAATTTAACTTCTTTCTTTCTTATACATATCCTTTCTATTTCTTTCTCTTGCCCGATTGCTCTGGTTAATATTTTAAGAAGCATATTAAATAGAAGTTGTGATAATGAACATTCTTTGTCTTGTTCCTGATTTTAGAGGAATGGCCCATTTAATGTGATATTGGCTGTTGGTTTGTCATAAATTAATTTTATCAGATTGAGATAAACTCCTTTTCTTTACAGTGTTTATCATGAGTGCATGTTGGATTTTGTCAATTTTCTGCATTTATTGAGATTATCAGGTGATTTTTGTCCTTGCTTCTGTTTATGTGGTGCATTACATTTACTGATTTGTGTATGTTGAACTGTCCCACCAACCCTGGAATGAATCCTACTTGGTCAGGATGTATGCTGTTTTTGATGATTTGCTCTATTCTGTTTGCAAGCATCTCATTGAGGATTTTTGGATCTATGTTCATTAAAGACATAAGCCTGTTTGGTTGGGTCTTTTTCTGGTTCTGGAATCAGAGTAATGCTTGTTTCCAGGAATGACTTTGGGAGTACTGCTTCACTTTCAATTTCATTAACAAGTTTGAGTAATATTGGTGTTAGATTCCCCTCTAAAGTTTCAGTAGAAGTCACTCTGTTCAGTGAATCTGCCAGGACCTGGTCTTTTCTTATTCAGTAGTTATCATCATCATCATCATTATTACTTCATCAATTTATTTGACTAAAATTGGATCATCTAGAATTTTTGTATCTTCCTGCTTGAACTTTGGTAGTTCATGTGTACTAGGAATCTGTCCATTTCTTCTGAATTATCCATTTTATCAGAGTACAGTTTCTCAAAGTAGTTACCAATGATCTGGATTTTGGGAGAATTCACTCAACTTTTTCATTTCTAATTGCATGGATTTGGGCCTTTTCTCTTTTTTGGTAAGGTTGGCTAGGGGTTTGTCTATTTTTTTTTAATCTTCCAAAGAAACAACTCTGTGATTCATTGATTTTTTGTATTGTTTTCTTAATCCCAATTTCATTAATTTCTGCTGTATCTTTTTTCCATTGAGGCATTTTATTTGTACGGATTACATCCCTAGAAAAAGAATCCCAGGATTTTCCCTCCTGTGTGTTTTCATCTTGCTCCTTCGTGATCCATGATGCCATTCTGCTGTATTTTTGTAACTTCCTTCCTCATACTAGTTTTGGATTTGGAGTTGGATTTTCCTTGCTTTTCTAAGATGTTCAAATGCATCATTAGGTTATTTACTTGAACTTGCTCTATTTTCTGCTGTGCCATTCACTGCTATGAACTTCTCTCTTAGGATTTTTTTCATTGTGTCCCATAGGCTCTCACATGTTGTGCTAGCATTATCATTTGATTCTAAGAGCTCTCTAATTTCTTCCTTGATTTCTTCTGAGACTCCATGATTATTCAAGAGAGTATTGACTTCCATGTCTTAGTATAGTTTCTATAGTTTATTTTGCCATTGATTTCTAGTTTCATTTCACTCTGATCTGATAATATGCATGAGAAAATTTTGATTATTTTGCATTTAATTAAGCATGCCTTATGGGACAGTTTGTGGTCTATTTTGGATAAAGTCCCATGTGCTGCTGAAAAGAATGTGTATTCCATTTTTGTTGAGTGGAACACTATGTAGATATCTGTTAAGTCCATTTGTTCAACGGTTTGATTCAACACTGATATTTCTTTGTGATTTTTTTTGTCTAATTGATCTGTGTATTTGTTATAGTGGGGTACTGAGGTCTCCCATTACAACTAGGTTGGTGTTTATTTCATTTATTATATCTAGTAGTGGTTGTTTTATGAAATTAGGCATGCCAATGTTTGGGGTGTATGTTTATAATTGTCATCTCTTCCCCTTAAATTGTTCCCTTAACCAATACATAGAGACCTTTGTCTCTTCTGATAAATTTTGGCATGAAATCCACTTTGTCTGAAATTAAGATAGCTACTCATGCCTTTTTCCAGTTTCCCAATGCATGGAATATTGTTCTCCATTCCTTGATTTTTAATCTCTGTATTTCTTTTTGAATTATATATATTTCTTGTACACTACATATTGTTGATTTTTGTTTCTTGATCTGTTCTACCACTATGTGTCTTTTGAAGGGGGAATTTTGAACATTTATATTAGGAGTTATTACTAAAAAGTATTGACTGACTCTTCTCATTGCACTATTTTCCTGTTGCTAATTTCTCTATTTTTTCTCTTTTTTTTTACTTCTACTTGGCTACTCCACCTTCCAGGTGTATTCATTCTATTTGAGTTACTGGCATTGTTGGCTTTATTGTTTCTTTATAGGATATCCTGGAGAATTTTTTGTAACGCTAGTTTGGTGGTCATGAATTTTTTGAGGTACTCTTTGTCATGGAAATGCCTTACTTCTCCATCAGTTTTTAAGAAAAGTTTTGCAGGATATTTAGGTTGAGGTTGGGAGTTGTCTTTTGTGGCTTGAAACACCTCACTCCAAGCCCTCCTGGATTTTAAGGTTTGTATTGAGAAGTCTGCTGTAATTCTAATGGGTTTATCTTTACATGTGATTTGTTGATTTTCTCTAACAGCTTTTAAGATTTTGTCCCTGTGATGGGCTTCTGGTAGTTTGAGTATAATGTAGTGTGGAGAATTTCTTTTTTGGTCATGGATATTTGGTGTTCTGTATACCTCATTTATCTTTATGTTTATTTCTGTCTTATATTTGGAAATTTTTCTGCCATTTTTCCTGTGAACAGGTGTGTTATGCCATATTTGCTGTCTTCTGATTTTTCCTTTATTCTAATTACTCTTAGATTAGTCTTCTTTGTATCATCTAGCAGCTGATCCATTTTTCATATTGTCTTACTACTTGTACAAGGCAGGTGCAGTGCCACTGAGCTAAAATCCCCAGCCCTGTCTCCTGGATTTCTGATCAAAAACTTTTCGTGCTTTCTAATTATTTGCTAAAGTGGTCATTCATGTTTTGTGTCGTTTTGTTTAATTCAGCTAGGTTTTTATTAGTGTCTTCTGAAAGGTCCTTGATCATTTTTGGTTATTATTTCCGTTATCTGTTTAGTTATATCTTCTGTGACCCTGCTGAGCTCCTCTTTGATCTGTGTTCTAACTTCCTCTGTTGTCCTTTGAGTAATTTGGATGTGCAGCTTATATTATTCTCTCTCTTGTTACCCCCTGGATCATCTTCAGGGAAGTTGGAAGTTTTGAAAGGGTTTGTGTTACATCCTTTTCTAATGTTTATAATTTTTGTTTGTTTGTTTTGTTTTATTTTGCAATGTGGGTACTTGTAGTGGAAAGACATATTTGCTAGTAGAGAGATCTTTTTATTTTGTTTGTTTCTACAGGGTTGGTCTTCCTTTCCAGTGAGCCATAAGCTGGGAGCAAGGGAGAAAGTTCAAATTGTTTTCATTCCTTTCTCCTTGTTGTGTTCTGTCTCACCCATTTTTCTGTAGCTTTCAATTTTCCTGTTATTTCCTTCCTGGTTCCTATGGATCGATCTCTCTCTCTCTCTCTCTCTCTCTCTCTCTCTCTCCTCCCCAGTTTGTTATTCTTCGGTGTCTGTATTCCAAATATTAGAAAAACTGAGTTGTTGCTGCTCATTACTTTACTTTTTTTTTTCTAGAATATTATATATTTTTTGTCTTAGAGGTCTTTCACTTCCTTGTTTAGGCTAATTCCTAATTGTTTAGCTTCTTTATGCTATTGTGAATGGTGTAGTTTCGCTAATTTTCTTCATGGTGAGTTAATTATTGGTGTAGAGGAATGCTATTGGTTTTTTGTGTGTTTATTCTATATCTGAGTACATTACTGAATTTAGTTATTAATTTTAGACATATTTTGGTGAAGGTTTTTAAAAATCTTCTATGTAAAGCATCATGTCACCTACAAATAATGATAATTTGACTTCTTCCTTTCCTGGGTGTATCCTTTTCACTTCTTTCTCTTGCTTGACTCTTATGACTAATGTTTTGAATACTGTATTGAACAGGAATGATAATAGTGGACATTCTTGTCTTGTTCCTGATTTTAGAGAAAAAGCTTTCAGTTTTCCTGCATTTAATATGACGTTGACAGTAAGTTTGTCCTAAATGGCTTTTATTAGATCGAAATAAAGTCCTACTACACTTATATTCTCCAGGGTTTTTTTCATGAATGTATGTTAGATTTTGTCAAAAGCTTTTCCTGCATCTATTGAGATGATCATATGATTTTTGTCTTTGCTTCTGTTATGTGATGTATTACATTTATTGATTTGGTTATGTTGAACAATCTCTAAATCCCTGGAATGCATTCTACTTGCTCATGATGTATGATTTTTTTCAAAGATTTGTTGAATTTTATTTACTAATATCTTGTTGAGTATTTTTTTGCATCTATATTCATTAAAGAGTTGGCCTGTTGTATTCTTTTTTCAGCTGGGTCCTTGTTGAGTTGGAATCAGAGCCATGTTGGCTTTTAAGAATGATTTTGGAAGTATTCTTTGATTTTCAATTTCATTAAAATGTTTGAGAAGTGTTGGCATTAGATGTTCCCTAAAGTTCTTTTAGAACTTATAGGTGAATCTATCAGGTCTTGGGCTTTCTTAGTTGATAGATTTTTTTTTATTACTGCTTCAATTTTATTACCTATTATTGCATTGTTTTGAGCTTTTATGTTTTCTTGATTCAGTTTTGGTAATTCATGTATGTCTAGGATATTACTGAGTATTTTTGAAGTGCTGCCTTGGTGTTCATGTATCTCTTAAGATTTTTTTTTTATTATGAAATGTCCTTATTTCTCCATCAGTTTTGAAAGATTTTGTGCAGCATATATTAGTCTGGGTTGCAAGTTGTTTTTGGAGGGGAGGGGGGCCTTAAACCTTCCACTCCAGGCCCTCCTGGCCTTTAAAATTTGTGTTGAAAATCTGCCATAATCCTAATGTGTTTACCTTTATAAGTGATTCTTGGCTTTTCTCTGATAGGTTTTAAGATTCTCTTTGTGTTGGATTTTGACTGTGATATGCTGTGGAGAGTTTCTTTTTGCCCTGTAGTTATTTGTGTTCTATAAACCTCACTTACCTGCATGTTGAGTTCCCCATACTTAAAATTTTTTCTGCTATGATTTCGGTAAACAGACTTTTTATTCTATGTGTGCTGTTCTTTAGCTTCTTTCTAACTCCAATTATCTTTAGGTTAGTCTTCTTAGTGTCATCTAGTAGCTGTTGAGTAAATTTTTCTTGCTCTCATCACTGTTAAGGCTTCCCTGAGTAAATCATCATGTATCTTATCTTCACATGGTTATTTTTGCTACTTATAAATTCAATGGGATTATTTATCTCCAGGATTTGTGTTTGGTATATTTTCTGGAGTCTATTTCTTTGATAAATTTTTCCTTCATATTTTGATCTGCTTCAGTCAGCAATTCTAATTTTTTTTTTATTAGTTTCTTTCATTGCTACATTGGTCAGTGTTTGATATGTCCACTATCTTTTGTGTTGTGTCTTCTTTGAAGTTGCCAAGTTTCTTTGCTTCCTGTTCAATCATTTCATGCAGCTTGTGTTTTTGTTTTGTTTTTGTTTTGTTTTGTTTGCAGAACCAGGGATCGAACTCAGGACCTTGTGCTCAGGCAGGCGCTGGCGCCACTGAGCTAAACCTCGGGCCTTGTGTTATTGTTTATACCTAGATGTTCCCTGAAGTCTCTTGCACTCATAGGTGTGACTTTGGGAGTTGACTGGATCATGAGTGCATCATACTCATCAGCAGATCAGACCACTGATGAGTTTATAGATAAATGTGATGTTGAGAGGTAAACCCTAGGTAAAGGAGGTGGGTCCCTGGGGATGTCGCCTGGAAAGCTATATCTCCCTCTTTCCTCCCTTGATTGTTCTCAGCTTCCCACTGCCATGGCATGAGCTGCTTCTCCTCTGCCATGCTGCCCAGCCAACTATGGACTGAAATCTCTACAAACTGTGAGCCAAAATAAACCTTTCCTCCTTTATGTTGTGGATGTCAGCTACTGTGTTCCAGCAATAAGAAAGTAACTAAGGCAGCTTGGCTGACATATTCTTGGCTGAATTTGTCAAGAACTATTACTTACCACTTCAACCTATTCAATTTCATTGGGTTGGACACTGTCAAGCTTATTATTTATTACCCTTACTGTTTTAGATTGGACATCTACTGCCTTCTCCTCAACCCTAATCTTTATTTTTTTAAATTTTGAGACAAGTTGTCACTAAGTAGCTAAATTGACCATGCTGGGCTTCAATTTGCAATCCTCCTGCCTCAGCCTCTCAGATTACTGGGATTACAGGCATGTGCCACCATATTCAGAAAGCTAGTTCTTCTAATAGTACCATATGATTGTGTGGACCAGTGTGTTTCACTTGTTTGTAGCTTAGAAAGGCAGCAGGGAGAAAGCAAGGATCTAAAGGACCTCTCATTCTCTGAATTTGGTTCTAGAGCTGATTTGCATTCAGACAAATGCAATACCTGGTTTCTCGGCCCAAAATTTAGTGAGAGCTGAGAGAATTTAAGCAGAACTCTCATGTGATTCCCTTCAACTTCATGCTAAGCTCAAAACTCATCAGCTCAAACAAGGAAGAGAAATAAGATTTTAATATTCTTTTCAATGCAGCAAATATTTATGAGCTTATCACATCTTTAGGGTTGGGAAATGGGACTGTCTTGGCACAGCATTTCCAGATTTTTCAAGCAAACCCATCTTGTTAAGTTTCTGATGGGCCCTAAGATCTTCTTCCAAGACCATCACCCATTTCAAAGGAATGCATGGGCAGGTAAGAGTCTCTGGCCTTGGAAATGTTGAACCACATGGCTTTAACTACAATGCCTACTGTCTTTTCTTGGCTGAATGTCCCATGTTCTTACATTTCAGGCTGGGAACATTTCCACGGTCAATTTCTAAAAACTGTATTATTAAAAAAAAAAGTAGGGCCGGGGATTTAGCTCAGTGGTTTCGCTGCCTGCTGCTCAAGCACAAGGACCCGAGTTTGATCCCCGGTACCAAAAAAAAGTAATTCAGTTTGTTTTTATAATTTTATTAAGACACAAGTGAGAGCTAGTAAACTACATATTTTTGTTGTTGTTGTTGTTGTTGTTGTTGTTTGGTACCAGGGATGGAACTTGGGTCCTTGTGCTTACGCAGCAGGCTGCAAAACCACTGAGCTAAATCCCCAGCCCAACTACATATATTTTAAAGAACAGTTTGGTGAATTTTGACAGATGCATACTATGTCTGTGAAATCACCAAAAAGAAGATTGTGCCCTTGTCCACCAGCACTAAAAACTTCCTCGTGTCCCTTTTTAATCCATCCTTCTCCTTTCTCCCACTCATACACTGTCACTGATCTACTTTCTACCACTGCAGATTCATTTGCGGTTTTTTCTAACATTTTTATTTATTTATTTATTTAGGTATGAACTCAGGCTCTTGTGCTTTCAAGGCAGGCGGCGGAACCACTGAGCTACATCCCTGGCCCTCATTTGTGTTTTTTAAAATGGCGATTTCTATTCTAGTTTAGAACTTCTTTTCTTTTTAGCAGTTGCAAAGAATGTGATAGAAATCAGCAGGGGACAACACACTTTTTAGTATATGTGCTGCCGAAGCAAGCACAGACAACACACTTTTTAAGCCTGAGCCTTTCCTTCCTTGGGGACCCTTAAGATCACTCGTTCTTCCTGAGGAGACCAAAGTTCATTTAGTATCCATGGGCAGTACGGAAACCCAGACAATGACACTGCCTTGGTTTCTGTCACCACATAATCTTTATGAAGCCTACAATTTATTTTTTTATTTTGCGGGGGTGGTCTTTTTTTTTTGGTACCAGGGATTGAATTCCAGGCCTTGCACTTTCGAGGCAGGCGCTGGAACCACTGAGCTAAATCCCCAGTCCAAACCCTACAGTTTCAACCACACATTGGACTTAATAAACACTCCCTTGGCTAATTGAGTTCACCAAGGTTACCTACAAAATCATGTTTTGGATCCATTTTCAGATCCTAGGTTAATTTGAAGGAATGGAAGCAGATTTTCTGTTTGGAAGAATACACAATAAATTTTACAAGGGATAGATCCTTCTAGACTGGGTTTTTCTTTTACAATTTAATACTCATGATCTTTACATTTCATTTCAAAATCTTGCCAGGAATTTAAGCAGGGAGGCTTATCCTAAAATCCTCTGGCACCTGGCAGCAGAGCAATTTGCAGGCAATTTACAGCTATGTATTTGCATGATGTTCACATGGAAAGTAAGGTGTTGACTGTTGACGCAGCTACTTGGCAAAGGTGCTTGAACAACTCAATCCTTTCCAAGAATTTCTCAGGAGTCTTGGTCCCCAAGGATGAGCTACAACCTGCCAAATGCCAATCAGATTTGTAACTAGGCTCCTACCAAGTTTAGCTTTTAAAACTGTGCACATTACACACACACATAGCTATTTCTTCAGTGTTACCCGGGAATGCAACATCCCGTGGTGCTTCAGAGGAATAAATAAACCATCACCAAAGACTCAGAGTACACACTAGTAGAATGTTTTCTAGCTTGGTCCTTGTTAGGATAACAATAGTGACAGCTATAACTGTAGTGACAACCAGAATGTACCCAGGAGCAGGCGTGATGCCAAATCTTTTCATTTGCATAGTCTTGCTACATCCTTATGACAATCCTAAAAGATAAAATATCTCCCTGTTCTCATTTTGCAGTAAAGGAAATTGAGGCTTTGTGGAGTTAAGTGACTTGCCCGCAAAAGCTAGATCTGTTTACTGGTATGGCGACCCCTGGATGGGAATCTACCTGTGGTCCACCATCAGCAGGTAGGCACCAGATATTGGCAACGTCCCCCCTCTTCAGATGTCCTTGCTGGGGACCCACTGCCCTTCTCTGAGGATGTTCTGGGCTGGGGGCTGCATGAGCTGCTCAGAGTTGCCTCTGGAGTTTGCTGCCCCCACACACCCTATCCCTTTCACACTGGAGCTGTATTCACCCATGACCCTGGCCCCTTCCCTTTAAGCAGAACAACCTCATGGGACCATTTCCACTCCACAGCACCTCCTGGGATCAGTTCATGGCTAGACTTCTCCGGAAAACAGGCATTTACTCATCCTGTTTCCCTGCTGTCTCCCAGCAGGAGCCTCCTATGCTCTTTCCTAGGTTTCCTGAGAGGATGCTCCCTTGATTATGAATTTGCCCAAGAAGCCCCATCTGTGGCTCTGCTTCCAAGAAGGGCATGAAGACAGGGACAGGGGCAGGTTTAGGATGAGGGGAAAATGGGAAGGGCAGTTCTCTGGAAGCTTTTCTCTCCTTGCCAGTTCAGGAGCTCAAGAGTACTGCAAGTGGTTGCAGCTTTGGCTCACGGAGTGCAGAAGGGTAGAGCCATGGGGACTGTCAGAGGCTGGTACAGGGCTCAAATTTCAGCTTAGAGTAAAGCAGAGTGGACACTCAAAGCATTTGCCTTCCAGAGATGTGACACGTGGTAGATAATTCATGCAAGAAAAGCATTTAGGCACAGGTTCAGTTGCATGTAACTCACTGAGTAAATGAGAGGTTTTGAGATTCCTACAGAGGAAAACATACTTCCTGTCACCCAGCCTCAAACACTAAGTAGAATCAATGAAATTCTCTGGGACAGAGAATGTGATAGATCCTAACTGACTGTAGGCTGATAGGCTCAAGCCAGAGGAAGTTTAAAATAATCTTTTCAATTCAAATGGCTCAGAATCTATTGCTCCACTGGAAAATGTTGAGGAGATGGTGTGGTTTTGAGGTATGAGAAGTTGAGAGTGGGGATCTTTGGAATCTTCATTACATAGTCTATGTAGCCTCCAGGTGGGATAAAGCCAAAGCCTGTGCAGATACATTCACCTACCCAGCCCATCTGTGCTCTCTCTACTGATTCCAAGCCTCTCTCACATCTATCCCTTCCTCTCCATCCTCTGCCACGTCATTCAAATGCATTTAAGCTTGTTCAGCTCCATGTCTACATCATACCTAAACCTTCATTTGTTCATGTACTCATGTAACAATCTCTTGTTGAATGTCTACCAATGCCAGCTAGTATCCTAGGATACAAGTGAGCAAGAGGCAGCCAACAGTCTAATTCATGCCTATATTGGAGCCGCTTGAATTTCTTGTTTTCTATCTTTGTAATGCTGTTCTCCCCATGTTCAATACCTATCCCCTTCTAGGCTAGCTCACTATGCTCACCGTATCAGTCAGCTTTCCATCACTGTGACAAAATACCTGAGATCATCAACTTGAAGGAGGAAAGTATATTTTGGCTCATGATTTCAAAGGCCTCAGTGCATGGTCAACTGGCTCCTTTGCTTTTGAGACTGAAGTGATGCAGAACAGCAACACTATGGCATGAAGCATGTGGTGGGGCAAAGCTGCTCACCTTATGGTGGGAGGGGAGAGAGAGAGAGATAGAGAGAGAGACAGAGAGAGACAGAGAGACAGAGAGGGACCAGGGTCTCATATCTTATTCAAGGGCCTATACCCAGTGACCTCCCTCCCACTAGCATGCACATCCCAAAGGCACCATCACCACTCAAAGCTTTACAGGCTGCGGAACAATCCTCCAACACATGAGCTTCGGGAGAAATATTTAAAATCCAAACTATAACACTCATCTCCCTGTTCATATATTGTTTCCTCTTCAAAATCTCTTCAGACATTTTCCCCACTTCACAGGGTCAGGTGCCCTTGTTCATCCCAGTCACAGTCCTGAATGTAGATCACTGTACTGATGTATTTCTAGGTGATGAGCTCCTTGGGGGCAGCAATGTGCTGTTCCTGTAATTAACTGTCCCTTCCTTCCATCTTGTGATAAATCTAAGGATTTGAGAGTAGTGAACTCCAGCTCCCTAGGCTGGCTTCAAGTCATTCGCACTGGGACCAGGGAAGATAAGTAACTCATTTTAGCATTTCCACACTTCAGCAGACAGAGAAGAGTTCCTCATTAAGTTCATAAAAATGAGTGAATAAAAAGGTCAGAGGTGGGTGTCCTTTCTTTCAAATGAGGGATTAGGAACTATGATTATGTCACTAGAGAATAAAATTAACTCAAGGAGAAATATCACAATTATCTGAGCAAACCCAATGTGTTGCAGAAGAGTGACACCTCTTCGGTTTGGGCCAAATGGAACAAAGGTCTAGAATTCAATCACCAACCAAGGCCCAGAAGGTATGCATACCTGTCACTGGTCTCAGACCATGGCCTTACACTGCCCATTGTTCAGGCTGGAGTCAATGCCACAGTGGCCACTCCTCAGGTATTTCATTTGTTTTCCAGTAGAATGTGAATTAAGAGGTGTCTTGTTTTCCAATTTCTCAACAGTAGCAAAAACTTTGAAATTTTAAGGCAATCCCCGAGTTTTCACTAATTCAGTTGTTCTAAGCTGCTGGACCAATAAAAACACTCTGTAAGTAGCTGCCTGCAACTGGAATCAAAATCCCACCTGGAAAACTTCTCTATGGTTAATTTTTTCCCCTGAATAAATCCATAAAAACATATTTAAAAAGAAATGAACTATAGCCAAAAGAGTAAAAAACAAGAGGAACTCAGTAAGATTGAGAAACTGAGCTCTCTGACACTGGACACCTTTCCTCCGACTAGTCAAATCCAGGTTGTAGGAATGGGATGGAGGCAGGGTCTGTGTAACCAGGAGAAACTTCCTGGCTGGAAGGAGGAGCCAGGCCTGGCATCAATGATCTCGCATTAAAGTGAGAGGAAGTTCCTGTGCCTCTGCTATAGGTTGCTTCAATGAAGAGGAGCCTGGCAGGATGCAATCGGATAGCTTCCTGGTCAGAGGGCCTGCTGGACAGTATTAATTTACACGGCCTCCAAACAGGTCGGCACTCTTCCAACTATTGGGTTACATGCAAAATCCACATAAACTTCCTGGAATAACTAATAGAGGAAATTAGAAAGGAAGGAACAATCTATCAATTATCAATAGGCAGTTCACAGGAACTTGACAAATTAAGCAGTTAAAATGGGGAATAAAGATAAAAGCAATGGGATTTTAAAGCGTATTCTTCTGTGATGCAGTAGATTAAAGAACAGGTGGTTTTTCTTGCTTCTACCATAATGTGCCAAATGAAGTAAAGTTGAAGAGAGATGGATGGGAGAGTGGAATAGTAAAAAGCCAGCTTTGCCTAGCTGTGCACATCATTATAATCCAAGGAAAACAGCCTTCCATCTGAGAAGCCACCAGACTCATGAAAGCCTGGTGAAGTGTTTCCCCCATGCAGGTCCCTGTGGCCGGTGTAGCACAGCATTACACAACACTGGATCAAAAAATGAAGAGACCATTGCCTTCTCATTTATATTTCCAACTGGTATAACTGTCCCTGTAACGCCTTCCTGACATTGCAGAGGGAGTCAGGTACACTGCCTTCTGCAGGCAACTGAATCCTGCCAGAATGCCAGACTTTTGTTTTATTCTTCTTTCAGTAAAAACCATGCACATGACAAGGGCCCTATAAGATTACAGTGGAGCTGAAAATTTCTAGTGACATGAAGGTGTCATGACATAAAACATTCTTCACATATTTGTGTGACTCTGGTGTAAACAAGCCCACTGCACTGCCAGTTGTATAAAAAGAGCACGTATAATGATGTACAGTGCATAATACTTGATAATGATGATATAGGACTATGCTACAGGTTTATGTATTTACTATACTATATTATCTATCATTATTTTAGAATGTGCTCCTTCTACTTATAACCAAAAAAAGGCCTTTAAGAGCTTGCTGTCATGTTACACTAGCAGCAGCCTCATTTATCTCATGTTTACCAGGTCTCCTGATCACATCGGTGCAAAAACCATCTAAGTTTCTACACATACACTCAGTGATGTTCATACAGTGCCCAAATGGCCTACTAAGGCATCTCAGAATATATCCCACAGTTAAGCAATGTGCAACTGTGTTTATTTTTTTCAGTTGCCTTACAAAAATCACAAGTGGCACTAATTTCCATTGCAGTAGTCTCAGTTCTTTTGAAATAGGTTTACTTTAGTTGTATAAAGTAAGGTAGTTTAAAAATTTTATTCAGGAAATACAGCACTGAATTACAGGGAGGTGATCTTGAGATCCTGAGCTCCCTACAAATGCTTAGAACTCTTGGAAAGGGCTTCGGATTTCCACACTGCAAATCACTATGTTAAGATATGACATTAAAAAATAAGACATGACATCATTGACTGCTTAAAGATCAGCCAAGGAGATCATACAATAATTAAATGCATTATTTCATTTAGTTCTTCTAATTCTTTCATGTGGTTAGTAACACTTTGGAGGCCCTTTTTATATATAAAGAACCTGAAGTACAAAAAAGCTAAGTCACCATTCCCACAGAGGGAAATATTCTCCTATATTCTTCTCTAGGACTGAGTGACTTAGAGCATGAGACCTGGTAACCTGGATGCCTTTGGAGCTACAGGGAATTGGTTACCAATCTCAAGCATTCTTGTAAGGAATGAGATAATGCAGAGAAAGCTCTTGGCTTAGTGTTCTGACATGTAGCATCTCTTCCATTGCCAATGAGATATACAGGTTTTGGGAGACCCTCAATTTCATATATCTCAACTTCGTGTTAATAGGAACCTGGAAAAGGTAAATATCTTTCAAAATGTGGAGCAAGTTGCAGTAGAATTGCACTTCGGTTGAAATCCCCAGGTATCTGAGTCCAACTAGAAGTTCTTTGCCATTTCTTCCAGGACTAGGTATTGACAAGTCTTCTCAGTCTCTGGCTACATTTTCAAGGCTGAGAGGTCATCTTGAGTGCTCCAGAAGACACCAGTCAGACCCCAGCTCCCTTGGACTTGGTTCATCATTCAAGAGTTATTCATGGAGTATCTGCCATCTAGCACCTGAGGATTCACAGTAGTCTCTAAAACAGACCCATGCCTGCTCTCATACAGCTTCCATCTAGACAGGAAGTCAGGCATTAATCAAATTATGTCCAAGTGCATATAAATTTACTTATATTCGTAGGAAACCTGTTATATATGCTATGAAGGAACCATTCAGAGAGCTAGGGGAGCTTACTGAATAGCCTACTCACTGCTCTCTTGGTTACCTGTCCAGCCAATTTCCATGTGGCTGCTGGATTAATCTATTTAAGTCCCAATTCAGACGTGCCACTCTAGGCTCTCAAATTGTCAGTGACTCCCCACTGCCCAGAGCATGAGATGCAAATATTTCAGTCTGGCAGTAAATGTTTCCACTCAACTTTCCTATCTTCTACTTGACCCCATTCTCAGGGGAAGAGCAAGAATTTCTACTGCACTGCCCACATCTGTCATACTTGTCTATCTAGGGCACAAAGCCCATGATATCTTCCTGATGCTCCCAACCTACCATCCTGCAAAGCCTGCACCAAGTACTTCCTTTGCCATGGAGCATCCTCTTTGTCTAAATCTGCAGCCTGTGGTCCATCCTTGTCTTCTAAGAGGACTCGTACTTCTCCTCTTTGTATCACAAATATGTAGGAATTTATTCCTCAATTTGAGTGTGACTCCTTAGTGTAGGTAGAGACTTAAATATTGTTCAATGTGTGACTAACGCAACATCGTTGCCTTATCCTTCAGGATTCTTCGGTAAGCATGAATTGAATTAAGTTGTTACTAAAGGGAAGTATAGAAATATGAGTTATATTCCAACAAAGGATAATTAATTTATTTATGTTAAAACTATCTGTATCACCATGTACCAGACTATACAGGGGAAACTAACGATGGAGAGTAGAGACCTGACTGTTGTGCTTGAAGCAACAAAGGCTAGAGGGAGAGGAAACACCCAAACACACAATCACTGCCTAAATACAGGTGGCAGTGCAGCTAATAGCAGTACCAGCTTGCATTTCCATTGCCTGGACTATACTGTCCTCTCCACATCATTATCTCATTTAACTTTCAGAGAAATCCCATGAGTAGGTTCTTCTAACTATTTCTGTTTTATAGATTTCTAAGTGTTTCTATTTTAAACTAGAGCTAGTGAAATTTCAATTGATTTGCCTAGGGTTCTGGGGATTGAAATCAGTGTTACATTTCTTTAGCCCACCAACAAGCAGCCTTGGGTGGGGTCCTTAGTTGGCACATTCACCCCATGATGTCATCAGAGACCAGCCATCAGCTTAGCCTTGCTCAGTGTGTGACCATCATCCTCCCACCTGTCACCTTGTAGTTTTAAGATGTCTC
This sequence comes from Heterocephalus glaber, assembly GCF_000247695.1. The sequence continues at coordinate 15,424,613 of NW_004624733.1, read as the reverse complement.
ATCCATATTGGGTATAGCATCTGCATTAGCTAGCTTTCTGCCACTAAATGCCTGAGATAATCAAGTTAGAAGGAAGGAAGATTTATTTGTGCTCATGATTTCAGAGGCTTCAGTCCATGGTTGGTTAACCCATTACTTTAGGATCTGCAGTGAGGCAGCACATTACAGTGGGAGCATGTGGAAAAACAAAACTGTTCATGCCATAGTAGTCAGGAAGCACTCCCCAAGGACCTACTCCCTCCTGTTAGATCCCACATCCTAAAAATTCTGCTACCTCCTAATAGCACTACAGCTTGGTGACTAAACCTTTAATATATGGACCTTTGAGAGTTACTTATCCAAACTACAGCAAGATCTATGACTTAAACAGGGAGTATGGAAATGAGAGAGTGAAAGTCACAGGTCATTTACTCTGTTTTTTAAAAAGTTTCTGGGAAGTTTACCCAGTAAACTCCACCCACATGCCATTGGCCCAAGCTATGTCAGTTGAGCACTCTTAACTGCAAAAGACAGAAAATGCATTTACTTGGCTAGACTCATTGCCAGGGCAAACAAAACTATAATTTCTTGAATAAGAAACAGGGGGAAAGGGATATTGGGTAAGCAGTGCAGTGTCTGCAGCCTCTCTAGTTTTATGCCTGGACTTGAACCAGTGATGTGCTAGTAAACATTTAATTGGCCAGCAGGGAGTGGAGGGGAGGAAAACTTTGATTTGTGGCACTTTCCAATTTCTGTAGTATAAATACAGCCATATATTGCATGACATTGTTCTGCTCAATGACGTCTGCATATAGGACAATGATCCCATAGGGTTATAGTGGAGCTGGATGATTCCTATGGCCTAGTACGTTTACTGCACATTTTCTATGTTTAGCTATTTTTATATATGCAAATATTTAATACTGTTGCAATTGCCTACAGTATTCATTGCAGTACCATGCTATGGTTTACAGCTGGGAGCGATGGGCTACACCATACAGCCTAGACACACAGTAGACTATATAAGGTTTACATGTATTCTCTATGGTATTTGAACAACACTGCATCACCCAGTGACACATTTCTTAGAATCTATCCCATCATTCTGGGTAAATTCAAAGTACACTAATATGTCTACAAATGGCTCATGGAACCATCAGCTCTCACAACTGATGCACGCCAACAGCAGAACATCACTGACATAAACCCACCTATTTCCGAGTAAATACTTTTTTGAGTCAATGTCATGGAGCACAGAGAAGGGAACATTAAGTGTTGTGCCCAGGGACAATCAATTCTTTTGCAGGGGCAGTCAATTCTTAAGCTTTGGAAATCTATGGAGGTAGAAAGGCCATCATGAGCCCAACAAATGTACCAACTGCTTCTTCACCCAGAGGTAAATGAGAATTGTGCTCCTACAGCCAGCTGGGTGGTGGGCAGGTCTGAAGCTCCTGAGAACCCAAAGGGTGCAGCCTGTGACAGCCACTTGCCCAAACCTCTCCAGGCCCCCAGAGGAGTTGTTGGACCATGAGTCAGAGCTTCAAGGCAGAAGATCCTAATCTGGGCAAATAATGTGTCAAAGTAGGAGAAAGAGGTTAAAAAGTTCCTTTCACTGCCTTCTTTTTCTAGTTTCATGACACTGGTTCTCATCCAGTGGCAACCCTGTACACTGAAGGACATTTGGCAATGTTGGAAGTCACTTTAGTTAATTAGCACTGAGGGGTAGCTACTGGCATCCATGTGTAGAGGCCAGGCATGCTGCTAAGCATCCTATAGCACACAAGGCAGTCCCCACGGTGAAGAAATATGCAGCCCAAAATGTCAGTGCCAAGGCTGAAAAATTTTATTCCATGAAACAAAGCAACAAATGTGCCTCCATGAGCTACAGAAAAGACTTATTTTCTTACTTTTTTTTTTTTTTTGTACTGAGAAGGGGTGGGTGGTGAGTGGAGAAGGGAAGACGCTGTTTATTATTCAACTCTCGTTCCACAGCAGGGAAAACGCTGTTTATACAGAACATCAAAGGTCGCTGCCACAGATATCAATTCCATATTGCATGGGCCTTTGCCAAATCAAATTAGCTTATTTTCATTGATATTAAGTTTGACAAGCAAAGAAACTGTGAAAACCAGAATTCCAACTGGGTGTGCCCCTGTAATTCGGTAAAATTTTTTAAGCATTGAGATTCCAACAGTAGCTTTATTCTTCACTTACAGATTATATTACTGTCTGTATTTATCTTGCTGGAAAATTTACTTCCTTGCATTCTTGATTCCTTCTAATATTCAGATTCTCCAGGAATGTGACTGAGAGAGCAGACACTGGTGGACTGGCACTGGGTGCCAGGGGCGTAGCCAGATGGTGCCCCAGGAAGAGAGAGGCCCCTGCTCCATGCGAAACCCACGATTAAGATGGTTTGGTGTGGGGCACTGGTGCGTCAGCATTTGTGTCAGTCAAAAGCAAAAGAAAGAAAGAAAGAAATATCCCCAGGCCAGTCATTCTTAATGGTTTTTGGTTCCCAATAGCTTTGAAAATCTGATGAAAGCTGCGATTCTCTTCTGCAAATGTGTGCACACACATGCACGTCTAACATAGAATTCCAGAGTGTTCAGGGGGTTCCTGAAGCTCAACCAGGGAGCCCTCATCCACTGCTGCCATAGGGCAAAGCGTGGAGTAAGAGATGCTAATGTAGCAGCAGATGGATGCAGGGCACGCTTTCCGTGCTGTGACCTTAGCGCTGTAACCTTGGGACTCTCCTCCTGGAATCTGACTTTTCCCTGCTGCAAAATGGATATTAATGTCTCCTTCATCAGATGGCCCTACCTGTTAGGATGAGATTACTCTAAATCTTTACGGAGAATGGATAACCCAAGGATGCAGATGCAGGCAAGGATTTAACCGGTATTCATGGGGCACCTACTGCCTGCAGACCCTGGAAGGTGTGCTGGGAATTCAGAGAGAAACATGACAAAATCCTGCCTTTAAGATGGTCACAGAGCAGTTAAAATTTCCAGAAGAGAGTTAGAGAGGCTTCAGGGGATGCTGCAGCACTGGGGTGGACTCAGGAGCTACTGAAGAGAAAGGTTGGTGACAGAGCCTGCCTGTGGATGCTGAAAGAGGGAGACACAAAGGCTGAGCCAGGATGAAATTCTCCCACTGCACAAAGGTTGCAGTCACAGAAGCAGGCATTTTTAATACAAGCCCAAAAGAAAGCAGCTTCTGGGTCTGGTGACAGCACTCAGAGTTCTCTTTGGAGTTCTGGGTTCTGGTTGAATCTCAGAAGTAATCTCTCGCATGTGAATTAGTCAGTTCTTTGACTACTGTGTCTGTGATGCAGGTTGGACTAATAATTTCTGCTTTCCCATTAGAGCCACTTACTGTGAGCTATAGCCTTTAAGATCCCTAAGATTAGTGACTTTTGTATTCATAGCTCTGTCCCCAGCACCTAGCATGAGGTCTGATCCACAGGATCTACTCACATAACAGTCACTGGAAGGATGCATGGAATTCCCTCCTAGGAGGAGCAGACATGAACTGTGCTGCAAGACAGCCCAAGGGACTGAGAGCTGAGAGTGTCAGAGCTTGCCTGGGTTAGCTGGGCCCTGGGAAGGCTTCCCTAAGGAGGGATCCTTGAAGGTGAGATCAGAGCAGGAGTTACTGAGGATAAGAGGGAGGACAGAGGGAAAGAGGGAACAGTGGGAGGCTGATGAGTTCAAGGAACTGGGAAAGCTGTGTGGCTGGAGCACTGAAGGTGAGAAGGTGCAGGGGTGGCTGGAGATGACAAGCCCGGTCACACAGGACCTTTCAAACCATGGCCAAGGCCTCTGTCTTTGTTCTGAGAGCCGTAGGAAGTCACTCAATGGCTTCAAACACTTTGGGCAGCTTTCTTCCCTTCTCGGCTATTCCATCTGAGCAAAAACAGCACAAGAGAGTAGACTGCATTTGTCATCGGCCTTCCCCTTCACCTCTCTCTTCTCTTCCTAGAAATGGTGCCCTAAATTTTCCGTGGAAATTGTCCCTTCCCCATCTTAGTTATGAGATCTGGGTGGGACTGGACCTATCCCAGCTCTGACAGGGAACCATCATTGTCCTAAGTCATTTCCCTTTCATCCGCGGAATTGGTCTGATGATGTCACACAACACAAATGGCACAAAGGAGATGGACCGAGAAGTTATCTAGGCCTTCCAGAATATGAAGCTTTCTTCCATGAGAATCTCTTCCTTTTCCCCTGGGTAGAGTGGCACAAAACTCTCCTCTGGCATCAGGACTTGCATCAGGGGTAAGGCCTGCCACTGCTGAGAGCCACTTGTTGACTTTTTGAAAGACAGAGCCAAGCAGTGTTGCTAAACTGAATTTGATGATACTGTATGAGCACCTGGATCAAGCCTTACCTAACACTAAACTACCTTCAGACCATTCAGCTTTCTAAGCTAATGATTCTACTTTGTTTTGTTAAGCCATTTTGAGTTGGCTTTTGGACATGGAAGTTCTTAATGGATTCAAGTGTCTGAACCAATGATCTAATGTTGCTGATTCTGCAGAACAGTTTTTACAAAGACTTGTCAAAAGACGGGTTTCTGGGAGGTAGGAGCTATGTGGAAACTGTAATCTGGAAGCATGAAATCTCATATTTTACCCAAGTATTATGATGGGCCATCAGTCCAAAACTTCACACCACAGCATAACCGAATTCACAGTGAGTGGTCTGAAATGCGTGTGGACACAGTTCCAAAGATGTGGGATTCAGTTTCCATTTGGAGGAGAGCCTAGAATTTTTGGATGTTTCCCCAAGGATTCAAGCTGATAGATCTGAAAAGCCAGCAGGGGGATCTCCTGAGAAGCGTTTTCACAGCTCTCCAGGACACTTCCTCTCCTTGGATAAGAAGGCACTTTGCTGCTGGGCCTTAGGCCCTTCCATGGTGGAAAGTTGGCTGGAAATCAGAAAGGATGAGTAATGAGGAAAAGTGTGCTGGCTTCAAAATGCAGTACTTGGTCTGAGCTGGGCTTAACTTGTCAGTGGATGGGCTACTGTTGGGCTGGTGGGTGGGTTCAAGTTTGTTGAAGCCCATTCATCCCTCCCTGATGCTGTGCCTGCTCAACCATCTCTTTCTTTTGAACTTTAGGAAGACGATAAAGGGCAAGTCACCACCCTGCTGAAACCTGAGTCTCAGCTGCCAGAATTGGCTCTGAGGAATCAACCAGCGATATGGCCTCTGTCCAGTCAGTGTATCACAAGCTTTGGAGTCTTCTCCTGAGCAACCTGTTAAGAAGCACCTCCAGAGGCAGGACAGAGAGGGATCTCAGTATAGGGAGAAGTGAATAGAACATTTGATCAGCCTATACTTGACTTGGGGGAGTACTCCTTGAGCTCATCTGTAAGTTTGAACAGTTAGCTAATCTCTGAATATCTGTTTCATCTTTGACATGAGATTCATGCCACCTACTTCAATAACTTGTCCTAGTAATTAAAAAATAATAATAGCCTAGGGAAATTTTTTAGTTCAGCACAACAATAGTGAGCTCAAAAAATATCACCCATAATAGTCCAATTCCAATATGAGAATGCCACAAAAAAATAAGTTATAGACTACCATCATTAAATGTCACATTGCCATGAAAAGGAAAAGGAAAAATCAAACTAAAGAAAAGCTAACTCTTTCCTGGTGCGCGTTTTCATGAAAACACAATGATATTCTTTTGGTTTTCAGTGGAGGGGTCATAGAGTTCAGTCCATGCCTTGGCATGTGAACTTGTGGTTTCTGCCCAATGAACGGGTCCATCAAGGGAAAAGTAACTTACGCAAGCAGAGTGATGTCAATGTCACTCTGCAGAAGGTGCTGGTACAATGTGCACTCACTGCAAATGTTCAACATCAGAAGACTAAATAATGTTGTCGAGGGAGCTTGCTACTATGTTGTGCACATGTGAAACCCTAATGTTAATCTAAAACATTTTGGACTAACAATGGGATGGGGGAGGGCAGAGAGGAAGAGACTCAGGTTCCTATGGATAACAAGTTGGCAAGCACTGAATATCATCCGTGCCTCTGCCTCACCTTTGGGACACCAGGACAGAGGAGAGTCACTCACCAACTGATCAGTAGCTGTGTGAGTTAGACAAAGCAACCTCAGGGTCACTCCTGTACCACTGGTCCAGGTCACACAAGAGCACTTGGCGCATCTGCAAGCCAAGGGACCAAAACAGCTGTTTGGACATGAATTGTTCTTTCTTTTGTATCTAATAAGAACTTCCTTTCCCAGGGGAAGGAGAGGATCTCTCTGTGACTTCTGCTTATTTCCCTTTTGAGCCAGAAGATCAAGTGCAACTTGAAGCCAGAACAAGCCAGCCAGGCTTCTCAGTATTTCAACAGCTCAAAGTGACTTTCGTGGTTTGGAGGAAGTCACCAGTTTTCTAACCCAGCTCCTCTATCACCATAACAGCCAGTGTGTCTGGGAAAACTGCCTGTCTTTTTACAGGGCCCATTATGTTAAGAAATAGATTAAAAGTAATAGGAAGAGTTCAGAAACTGCCTTCCTCTGAGCCAAGAAAGGAAAGAGTGGGAGTTGAGTGATCAATTTCTTGGCTGGACTCAGTAGCCAGGCTGCCGTGAATCAGTGAGGTTGTTTTCATCTTGGAGGATGGAAGGAGGGCACATCAAAGGCCCATGGAGGCCACTTAGGGAATTCCCAGCAGAAGCAGTTTGAAGAAGCTCTTTTCCATTCTAGGAATAATCCTATTGGCTAAGGATACTAGTGAAGACTGAATGGGAAGAAAGGATTAGAGGAGAGAAGGAAAAAAAATCTCACTGGAAGGACAATTTACAAGCTATAAATCCAGTTGTTAATTTCAAGCCATCAAAACCATTCCTCTATCTCTAGCCTGAAACCAGAACTGAGAGGTGTCCAAACATGGGTTATGCCCCGGAGGACCCCTGAGCGGAGCTCTAGTGCCCCAGCCACAGCAGCCACGGCTTTTCCTGGTTGGTAAAATATGACCTTAATTACAAGTCAACTCACTGTCATTAGGAGAGGGGGTTGGGGAAGGCTGGTTGAGAAATGGAGCCTGGTTGCAGGGAGCAGAAATGTGCATGCAATTTGCAACAGGAAGAAAGCAAGGCTGACTTTCATAAAAGATGTGCCAGGAACACATCAGGCTCCAGAAAAGACCTGAGCCTGGAGCCGGCAAAGCCTCACAAATTTCAGAGGCAAGATCCAGCATCAGCTTTTATAATGAAGGCTTCCCTTCTCATCTGGCAAAAGTTTACTTTGTAAGACAGAATTTTCTCTTGTCATTTTTCTTTCAATACTGGGGATTGAACTCCAGGTCTTTGCATTGTTAAATGTCTTGAACTCCTTTCTTATTTTTAAATTTTGAGACAGGGTCTCACTAAGTTGCCCAGATTGAGTGTAAACTTGTGATTCTCCTGCCTCAGCCTCCCAGAATGCTGAGGTTACAGGCATGTACCACTATGCCTGGCCTAACTGTCCTATTGAGTTTTCTTTAGGAAGAGTTATGGTTTTACTGCCCACCCTTAAAAAGCAATGATCGATAATAATAACCTCATAAAGTTATTATCATATCAATTGTCCGTGGTCTTGGTATGGCTTACCCTATTGTGCATTTATTATCAATTACAATAAGATATACATTATTGTCTCCTCTTTAAAGACAGGAAACTGGAGTATAATAAATTGTACAATGATACACAGTGGATATACATTTGGATATGTATTTGGACCCAGACTTATGTGATTCTAGTACTTAGCTTATATTCACTTTATAAGAGTGGCTTTGCTTTCCCCAAATCCTATGAGTATCATCTTCTCCATTTAACACATGAGGAAATGGGAGCTCAGAGAAGTGAAGGGAGTTGCCCAGAGTGACTTAAGCCCTCCAGTGCCAAAGCTGGAAATCTGTAATATTCCTCAAAAAAATCTGGGTGTGCTGTCACGGAAGTCAAAGATGGACCCATCTTGATAAGGACCCTAAACAATCAAGAGAGGAAGAGTCAAAGGGAGGACTCCAAAGGCCCTGCCCTTGATTCCTGCTCTTTTGATCCTCAGAGCTTTGGTTCTCAGCCTTTCCAGAACCTGGATTTTTAACTTCTTGCTTAATTCTCTGAGCTTCCCAATCCTTTCAATAAATCTTGCCCTTTTTTATTAGTATGTGTTTGCAGTATATAATGATTACATTTTACCATGGGGAGTTGGTATATGTATACAACAAATCTTTTTTTATCCCCTCCCCTTCCCATTCCTCCCTGCTTCTTCCAATTCTTGATATCCTTCCTATTTACAAAACTCTATTTCTGTTTTTGTTTTTCAATTCTTTTGCCCCATCCACTTTACCTCCCCTCTCTCCTCCCTCCCTTCATCTCTTGTCCCCTTTCCCATTTGAAAAAGATCTCCCTACTTAGTATTTTAGTTAGGAAGACTTCCATTTCTGTGATCTACAATCACAAAATCCTAATTGTTACAGTGAATATCCTAAATACAAAAGACAAGGGAGGAAACCAAATTCTGAGGTCATATCTAAAGGAGGCCCAACATGAGGGAAGAGGGACAAACCAGAAAATCAGAATTTATGAAGGTACACAGTTGGTGGGAATATAAATTAATTCAGCCATTGTGGAAAATAGTATGAAAGTTCCTCAAAATTTTACAAATAGAACTGTCATATGATCCAAATCCCATAACTTAGTATATATCCAAAGGAAATGAAATCACAATGCTGAAGAGACACCTGTACTCCCGTGTTTACTGCAGTACTATTCACATGCCAAGATAAGAAAACAACCCAGGACTGGGGATTTAGCTCAGTGGTTCCAGCGCCTGCCTCTCAAACGCAAGATCCCGAGTTCAATCCCCAGTACCAAAAAAAAAGAAAGAAAGAAAGAAAACAGCCCAACTTTATTGGTCACCTTTTTGTTGCTGGGACAAAATACCTCACATACACAACTTTTAAAAAATTATGTTTATTTTTGGCTCATGGTTTCAGAGGTTTCAGTCCATGGTTAGCTGGTTGCAAGGCAGAAACATTGGAGAAGAGTATGGCAGAAGAAAACTGCCTACCTCATGGCAGCTAGGAAGCAGGTAGAGCAAGGAAGAGCCAAAGAAAGAAGGAAGTGCCAGTGATGAGAATAAACCCTCCAGGTCATGCACCCAGTAGCCTATTTCTTCTACCAGCTTCCACCTCATCACAGCACATTCAGCTATGAACTCATCAATAGGTTAATGCACTGGTGCCATTAGCATTCCCATGATCTATTTGCCTTTGAAAAGTCCACCTCTAAATGCATGAGCCTTTTGGGGAGCATGATTTTTGGTACTGGGGATCAAACTCGGGACCTTGCGCTTTTGAGGCAGACACAGTGCCACTGAGCTAAATCCCCGGTCTTTTGGGGAGCATTTTTAATCCAAGCCATAACACTTCCTATCAATGAATGAATTAAAGAGAAGTTTATTCGGGCTCCTATCTCTGGAGGTTCAAGTCCAAGGTCAGGCAGCTTCAATGGTTGGGCCTCTGGCAAAGACAACACATCATGGCAGGAGCATGTGTCAGAGTAAAAGCTCACATTTTGAGCCAGGAAGAAGAGAAAGACTAAGAGCTAGAAGACTCATACTCCCCCATTGAGGTCACCCTCCCCACCCCATGACCTGAGGACCTCCCACAAGGCCTTGCCTTATGTGTATATGGAGGCAGGGTCTCATTAAGTTGCTAAATTGCGGGGTTGGCTCCTTCTTGCAATTCTCCAACCTCAGCCTCCCAGAGTGTTAGGATTACAGGTGTGGGTCACCACACTCAGCTAGTCCCCACCTTTTAAAGGTCCATAGCACTTCCTAAAAGTACTACTCTGGCAACTGAAATTTTTAAATAGATCACTGTGGGACACTACCCATTTTCAAACCAGAGCGGCTCATATGCAAACTCTAGAGCCCTAACATGACATGCAAACCCAACTTAGTTTGGATGGAAGATTTCTTTCTCCTCTCCAAGACCCACCCTGGGTGGCAATATTATATTTGCAGAACTATGCAAAGCTACAAAAGTATCACCTCACACTTTGATAAATGTTGTTAAGTATATTTCTCAGGCATCTAAGTGTCATTAAAACCAAACACATATAAAGTTTAAGAGAAAATAATGTAGTGAATACAACCAGCACAAGGACATTTTCCTTGATCTCTCAAAGAGACTCAATCAAAAATAGCCTTTTTAATTATTTCCTATGAAACAATAAGTATAGTGTTCAATTACAGTAACAGAAAATAGACAAAAGAGATAGAGGTGGAGAAAATTTTGATCATTGTAGCTAATGTTATTTCCAGAAGTTGGTTCCTAATAGCAATCTGGTAGTTGTCATCCTTATTATCATTTTTTTACTTTTATTAGTACATGTTTACAGTACATCATGATTACATTTACTGTAGAGAATTGCTACATGTACACAACACATTTCAATTCCTTTCTTTTTCCCTCTTCCTCCACCTGACTTTTAGTTTTCCAGCATCAAATTCATTTATTTATCTTATAAGAACTTATAAAGTTAATTATCATATATACATATTGAAAACCATGTTAATAGGCCAAAAAACACATAAAGCATGTAAGACAATTGTATCAAGTCAGGATACACTTTTAGGTTCATTGGATACACATTAGGTTCATTCAATACCATTTTTTTTCTTCTCTTTTTTCCTATTATCAGTCATATATATATATATATATATACACACACAGAGAGAGAGAGAGTTTCATAAAAAAGAAACCATGCAATATTTAAGATTGTGTATCTGAGTTACTTTACTTAACATTATGGTCTCAAAGTGTCCATTTTCCTACAAATGGCTCATTTATCCTTTATGGCAGAGTAGTTCTCCATTGTCCATTAATCCATTTATCTGTTGATGGACACATAGGTTGTTTCCAAGATTTAGCTATTGTGAATTGTGCTAGTATAAACATAGGTATGCATACATTACTGTGGTATGATATCTTTTATTCTTTTGGAAAGATTGCTATTTATCTGATTTTTCATGTCTATTCATGTTTGTTTTATGAAGTTGGGTGCACTGGTATTTGGTACGTATATGTTTATAATTATTAACTCTTCCTGTTGAATTGTTCACTTAACTATTATGTAGTGACCTTCTTTTTCTCTTCTGATCAATTTTAGCTTGATATTCACTTTGTTTGAAATTGGGATTGCAATTCCAGCTTTTTTTTCTGGGTTCCTGTTGCATTGGAAGATGTCATTCTTTTGAGTATATTAAATGCAAGTCAGAAACAGAAATAATTTCCATGAATGTATCTTATCAGAATTGCAGCTACTAACATTTTAGCATAGCATATTATTAGAAAAACGTCCATGGAATTCTTTAAGAAAGATGATAAACTCAAACTGTATTTAGTAAACAAAATATATTCTCGTAATAACTTTTAGTTACTTAAAATCTAGAGAATGTTGGACAAATTTAATTATTTTTATTGATTTCTTTTATGATGTAAAGGAAGAAGTCTTCATCTTAACTCAAAGGCTGTCTAGAAAAAAAAAGATATTTTGAGTTTAAATGTATCTTGTAAAAAACTGCTTTTTGGTGGGGGCTTTTTGGTTGTTTTTTTTGTACCAGGGATCAAACTCAGGACCTTGTGCTTGCAAGGCAGGTGTGGTGCTGCTGAGCTAAATCCTCAGCCCTAAAAACTGTAAATTTTATGATTCTAAATTTGAGGGTTTGTCTTGGGGAAAGCAATATCAAAGATACTCTTCAAAATAGATTAGTCGCAAGGCCAAGGGAAAGTTGTCTTGGCTCCTTGAAGGAACAAATTATCAGAAGTTACATAATAATAATTAAGAATGTCAATTCCCCCTAAAGCAAAGATTTCTTATTGTTTTAGATAAAACTGAAGTATGTTAAGAGGAAGTATAAAAACAATATCTTAAAAAGAAAACTTAAGAACTGAGTCTACTTAAAAAAAAATAATACTTTATTTCCTTAGAAAGAATATACATAATCCAAAATAGAAATTTTTCTTTACGTATCAGAACTTTCCTTTCTGCAATATTTAGAATATATACTTATTGACATTTTTATACCATTGAATTTATATATTGAAACAAACATAAATATATAAATTACATAATATTGTACATTATTAATTTATTAACATAAGAATCTATATACATAATATTGATCTTACTATTTTGATTAAAGTGTTTAAAAAGTGAAAATGTGTTTATGTATAGGCAAGAATATAAGTTAAAACAATTGCATGGGGAGATAGGCTAACTAGTAGCTCCTCAAGGTGTCCACATCCTAAACCAGGAATCTGTGGCTATGTTTTTTTACATAGTGTCTTGCTCTGCTTTCTATTTCTGTGATAAAAATCTCTGGGACTGAGTAATTTGTAAAGAAAATAATTGTATTTAGCTCATAGTTATAGAAGTTAGAAGTTCAAGATCAAGCAGCAGCATCTGGCAAGAGCTTTGTGTTGCATGATAACATGGTAGAAAAGCAGAAGGACACAATAGTGCCAGAGGAAGAGAAAGAAAGATAGGATGGGCTTGATTTATAACAACCCATTCTTGTGATAACTTATCCACTACCAGGAGAAAGGCACCAATCTCTCTCAATAACCTAGTCATCTCTTAAAGACTCCTCCACCTTCCAATACTACTACAATAGCAGTCAACTTTCAACACAGTTTTCAGGGGGAGGAGACAAGCTATATTTGAACCGTAGCATCTGGTAGAGGAACACTGCATGTGTGACTAAACTAAGGGTCTTGAGATTATCCTGTATTATTTGAGTGGGTCTGATATATCACAAGAGTCCCAGTAGGAGGCAGACAGAAGACCACAGACAGGAAAAGATGCTTAGGTTCTCTTTTTGAAAATTGGTAGAAGGAACTAAAGAATGCAGGCAGCTTCTGGAAAAAGCAAGGAAATAGCTTCCCTGAAGTCTCTGAAAGGAATTCAGACATCTTGATTTTAAACTTCTAGTTTTAGACTTACAGTTCTGATGTCACAGCAGTATGGGAATAAACTTGATTTCTTAAGCAATTAAATTTGTGGTAATGTGTTACAGCAACAATAGGAGATTAATAAATATAACTGTGCACATATTTTAATAATTGGAATAAAAATTATTCATTGCTAATTGTTGTGGCTTGGATCTAAATATCCCCCCAAAGACTCATGCAGTCATAGATGGGGCTTTTTCAGAGGTGGCTGAATCTAGACTGTGTGATTAATTCATGGTGCAATGATAGGATTAATGGTGGGTGATTACTAAATCAGTCCACTGATTGGTTTGGCACCACCCTAATCCTAGTAGCCTGGAAACAATAAAAGGGTAGAAAGAGGTTCATTTTGTCCTTGCTTGCTTTGCTACCTTCTGCCCACCATGAACTGTTTCTCTTCAGTGATGCCTGTCTGTCATGCCACCCTGCCTTGGAGCCACACAGTTATGGACTAAAACCTCTACAAACTGTGTGCCAAATAAACCTTTGCTCCTTTAACTTTGAGGGTAGGGTATTTTGCCTCAGTAATGAGAAAAGTAAATAAGGCACTAATTTTCAAGGCTTCAAGATCAATTTAAAATTAAAATTAAATTAAAACTTCAAGTCATCTTTCAAAAATAATATAATTACTAATGACATTAAGAGTATCAGAAAAAGTTTAGAATTTATAGATAGTTTAGCATACTCTAATTATTCTAATTTAATTAGAGTGGGTTTTAATTTGTGGTATGACTGAAATTACAAAAAGAAACCTTTCTAAAGAGAATATTTGTTACTATAATTCAATCTAATTTTACATAAATATACTATTTATTATTAAAATATATTATTTTATTATTAAAATTATTTTCATAATTTTAAACATTTATGACAGCAATGCTAGCTTAAGAAAAGTCCAAAAATTTTAGGAATTCCAGATTATATGAATCATCTAGCATAAACTAGAATATTTTGCTAACATAATTTTCATACTGTTTTAAAATCTGAGAAAAGGTATCAAAATAGACTAATTTTCAAATGTTTCCTGATTATAAATGTATTATCCATGATAAATTTCTCCTATTTTATATTATTTAGCAACAATTCATGTTCTAAGCTATTTAAAAGCACTGAATGAACTGCATTGCACCATATTGTGTGACTTAGTAACCAAAATCATTAAGTCATAGTTTAACCTTCTTCACAAATAACACCTCAAAAAGAAAATATTCCTTACAAGAGCCAAAATATTTAATAAAGTTATTTGGCCTTTTAGAAATTTTTGAGTTCTTTCTTTTAAATTTATATCAGTGCTTTTAAGTCTTAAACCAATTAACCTAAGGGCTCCCTAGAATTTGAGAATTTATGATCTAGTTCATTAGTTTTCTCCTGTGTTGGCCAGATAGATATTCCTAGAGTGTGATACAATAACACAGTTTGCAACCATCTAAAAAGACTGATCCTCATAGAATTGAAATAGTTTATGTGGGGCAGAGGAGGGCAATGTATTAATCATTTTTGAACTTGGCAGTTCCCAGGCTTAACAAAAAGCATATACAGAAGGGATTCCTTCCTCAGAAAAAGACCGACTTAAGTGAGCCAAAGAATGAATCTTTGATTCTCTTCTCCAAATGAAACATAGACAAACAATCATACAACAAGTGGAGACTGTAAGGGCTGCTAGAAACATTTCAGGGTGACCAGTGGCCAGAATGTCCAGACAAGTCAGTAACATGCTAGCTCAAACCATCCAGCTCCAGCAAGGTGAACTCAGCAATGGATGCAACAAACACAATCACACCATCAGAACTAAATCACTCCTAATCCCAGTGCAGAGCCAAGAGGACCAAGCCTGAACATGGAAGGATTTGTGTTTCCCATTCAAGGTGTCCTGTGGCATGGTGAGTGGGGCTAGGCCAGCAATCTCAGTGAGACCTCTATTCTTTATGCCATAGAATTAAACAAGTCCCATAAAGCAGATAATGAAAAATAAAACAACAAAACCAACCAAACAAAAGTGTGTCTATTAACTTGCCATCCAAGAGAGCAAATACCAGTGAAAAAATGTACTTAGTAGTTCTCCATGGAGAGAAAGTCAGGAATTTCTAAGTGCTGATAAATGGGTGTTCCTCATGGTGTTGATTAAAAACATTAAAAACCAGCCCTCTGAATACAATAGGATGAGCCCTTAAGTCTGGATTCAGTTTGTATTTGGATCCAGTAAGGATCTGGGGTACTGTGATTACCTGAAGATCTTTTAATAAGTTCAACTTTCAGAGGTATTCTATTTTGCTAGCCCATGGTCAAGTGCTTCTGTAAGTTAAAAAATCTTTTTATAAATGCTTAAAAAAGAAAGGACTCTAAAATATAGTATACTGGGCTGGGGATTTAGCTCAGTGGTTCCACCGCCTGCCTTGCAAGCACAAGGACCCAAGTTCGATCCCCAGTACCTAAATAAATAAATAATAAATTCTAGTAAAATATAGTATACTACAGTTCTATACTCACATGGATTATAAGATGGCTTTCCTGAACTGTCTTGGTCTGGGTCCACCAGAGGTTTTCAGTCTGTCCTTCAAAATCAGAGTAAGAAATGGCAAAGTAACTGAGAAACAATAGAGGGCAGTCTTGCTGGTAGACTGGGAGCCGGGAAGAGTATGATTTCTTAGTATCTGTAGTTGTTTCTTATTTGCTGCTTTATTTCCATGTCAGTTATCAGAAAAATATCTCTTCCTCATTAACAAAGTTAATGAGTTTATTTGAATTGATCACAGTCCCAAAAGAGTCATGCTTACAGTTAGTTATTAATGAAGCCAATAATAGTCAAGCTTCTTAGAAGCCTTCTATTATGTACATTAAGAATTAAAACATCAACATAAACCTAGTTGCCTTAAACAATTCTTGATGCTAATAAATCTATTCCTAAGTGGCTTATGTTCTAGCCAATCAAGCATGTTGTGCTTCGAAGTCATAATAGACTGTGACTAAGGAAACCACCGAGAGAAGCTTCTGCTATGTTGGTCAATAAAATGGGCAAAACACTGTATTCACTCATCTATTTAGTGCTGGAATATGTACATGTAAAGGTTGAGAAATGATCGCTGAAGAATGGTCAAAAGATGGGGCTTTGTTGAAACTCAAAACTAATACATATTCTCATTTGAATGAAGATTTACTGTCTCAGAAATGGTAGCATCAGTTCCTTTCTGGGAGGCTTTAGGGCAAGTAACACTGTTCTAACTAGTGATAATGTCAGGCGATTTGGGGATTCTTAGTCATGTCTTGTCTTCCCAGCTCCCCTCCCACTCCACAACTTCCTTCCTTACAATTCTGCAATTATCCTCATCACAATTCTCGAACAACATATTGAAGGGAGAAGGTGTACCATTTTTCCTTACCTTGGCCAAGAGACCCAAAATATGTATTTGAAGTCCCAACCCCAGACTCAGGCATGGAGTTCTGATTTTATCTTTCCAGGTTTCTGAAGTCTTTGCTTGGTTTTGTCAGGTGCCCCCATCCAGATGTCCTGGTGGTCTTCATAAGGCTCCTGTGTGGTCTGGATCACTAGATCAAATAATTAATCATGTAATTGGTTATGAAGATGTACTCTGCTGGACTATGAGGGCCAGAATTATCTTGTCAGCCACTGGATCCTGGCATCTTTTAGAGCATTAGACACAAAATAGGAAATTTATAATATTTGTTGACTTTCAGAAGAATAAAACATTTCAGATATGTGAGAACTTCCTCTTTACAAAGTCAGACTATTTTTCTCCATCATTTTGATCTAGCATTTTGACTGCAGGTGAGTTTAATCTTAATTTTGATTGGGAGATTTGCCCTGTACACTGTCAATGATGTGGCAAGTAACAACAAATTTATGGAAGAATCTAATCAATAATGAGCTCAGTAAAAAAATCCTAGAATCATTGATGAGAATTACACATGATTGTATTGTTCATTAGTCAAAAAGTAATTACTAATCTTTTAAAAGAAATCCAATTCATAATGAACATTACCAGTAGAATAATGCTCATACAAATTAAGTTTTTAACACCTACATCTACACCCAGAAAAGTTGAGACTTAAAAAATATGTGGAAGAAAATTGGAATTTATGAAGAAAACTCAAAACTATGATTAATAAAACTTGATGTGCTGATATGTGACACCAGCACCAAGCTGAGGCAGGAGAACCACAAGTTCTAGCCCAGCCTAGGAAACTCAGCAATTTAGTGTGACTGTTTCTCAAAATAAAAAAGTACTAAGGCTCTGGGTTCAACTCCCAGTACCACCAAAAAGAAAAAATAAAACTTTATATGAATAAAATACTCATAGACTAACCAAGTCTTTGTTGTAAAATGTACTCAGGATATACTTAGAATGACCAACATGTTCCAATTCTAGCAATGAAAGTCCTATATTCTGAGAAACCTTTCAGTAAACCAGGATGGTATGACATCCTAAAAATAACTGACCCTGTTGAAAGTAATGTCGCTTCTGTTGCTTACCAATCATACTACCTTGTGTTCTTGTCTCAAATGTCTTATTTATAAATTGGGGCTAATAGTAATACTATTTTATAGGTTCTTGTGAGAATAAATTGAGACGTATAGAAAGCATCCATGCACAGCAAATGCTGAAAATATTTAATAGTTATTGCTATTATCATTATGTTATTCTTAGTGGCAGAAGTGGAAATTCAGAATGAGAACTTTCTCTGAAAATTCTGTTTATTCCCTTTCTACACTATGTACATTTAGGCACATTAATTTTAACAAAAACTCCTGAGGGTAGAGATTTGTGGAAGGTATCCTGTGGTTGATGCTCTATGGCTAGAAGCAACATATGGCTACTGCATCATCTCTTGCATGTGAAGGGATAGACCTGACTTTGGATCTTGCTTAGGTTATGAAAAAAAACAAACCACGGGTCACCTTCAAGACTCTATAATGCAGGAGATGATGGGTACAGTGCAAGCACCCAAAAAACACTGGGCATCTGAGTTCATAGCTTGCATACAACCTGGCACATTCCAGGCTGTTAATAACCAGGTGCCATTTTGAGCAGGGAACTGCTGATGGCATGCCTCAGGCAGATTGCAGCTAAGATCAACAAGAGACACTGGTTCTAGAAGAGAACCCTTGTTAAAACAAATAAGCAGCTAAGTGAGGTGTCAACCACTCTCAGATCCTGTTGTGTCATTGTTTGAGCTTGAATCATAAAGCTGTCTTTATATCTGATTCCATGACTTAATTAATCCCTTATATTTTGGTCATAACTCTGTCAGCTGTTCCCTTGATTCTTGAGACAGAAGGTGCATTCTAAGCCCAAACTCATTCTAAAACTAGGGGAAGAATCTGTGGAGTTGGATGGGGATGGAACAGATGGACATGAGCAACAAGACGAGTCTTTATCTCCTATATGGTCTTTGGCAGTGTATCATCTCCTGCTCTCAGCCATCTCAGAGTCTCCCTGACTCCACCTGCTCTGCTGACACTGCCTTTGTATCCATGGAGACATTGGGTCTATAGTCTTGATCTAATAATCCTCAGAAATCTCTATCTTGCCCCTTGGATCTCAAAGCTTTGCAGGCATATCCACTACTAACCCATAGGCAGGGCTCTGAGGAAGGTGGTTTAATGCCAGTTCTGAGGCAGCGCACAGAGATAAATCAGAACAATTCAGAGAAGCAATCAGCATGGCCTATAAGGTGATTATAGGGCAGACCATTCCCAGCAATTGCTAGGTGACCCAACTTGACCAAGAAAGTCTGTGCCAGCTTACTTGGAAACCTACAAGGATATGCAAAGGGTATGGAGTTTGAAAAACACAGTATCTCTGTGGCGGCTTTTGTGCTACCAGTCTTTCTCCTGCCTCTGGTTGGATAGCTGATATCAATGAGGAAGACCCTACAGGGGGAAAAAAAAAATCTATATAGAGTAAATGATTTTGTGAACACTAATTCTAGGAAAGCGTTAAGGACATTAGGATGTATGGACTGGAAAGGGAAGGGGGCATCTGAAAAGCAGCCAAAGGGAAATTGGAGCACTGTATCTCTTGTGGGGTTTTTTCAAGACTGGGAAATCACCTTTGCCAAAAGTGAGCAGCTGGATCTGAGAGACAGGGCTGTAGAAGTGGCAAACATACCCAGCTACCAAACAGTGGCAGTGGTGTAAAGGGGCACAGTACTTTTAGAAATCACCTTACCAATTTATAGGAAAAATGAGAACAGTAAGACAAATGACACTTGAAGATTGCAAAATTTAAAAGTATCCATGAACGGCAGAAGTGTGGGAAAGCCAGTTTTAAAAAATCATCCTTTCCCTCTGTCCCACCTAATGGGATGTGAGGTCTCCAAGATAAAGACTAAATATTACTAGGCCTCCATATTAGGACAGCCTTGAACTTCAGATCGCTTGATTTTCAAATCACTTTGGCCAGTTCTCTCCCTGCCTTCCCAGGGCAGGGAGAATTCTGATGGAATTCTGATTCTGATGGAATGTTCCATATGAGCTACTGTTATTAGGTATGTTCTCCTTGTGTCTTTTCAAAATGAAATAAAATAATATAGGCTTAATTTTACAATGAATCCAGCCCTTCTTTTCCTTCCCCATCTGACTTGTGTGTCTGTATTTAATTAATTTGGCTTGTTGTTGATAGAACCTCTGATTTGCACAAACAATTAAATGTAATTACTTGGGAACACCCATCAGAGCTCATAACCTATTATGCTTGGCAAATTTGGCCAAACAAAATTAGAGATGCCATTTCCAAATCTGTTTCTGCTATGTCTACCACACTCACACTTGGCAATAAACATACAACGTGCAGTTGATTTACATGTTCAGGCTTTTATGACATTCTGGTGTTTCATTATTTCTTCCAAGGCTTGATGTTTTTGTTTTGAGAAAGAGTAACTTCTTAGTGCTCCACAGGCATCAGCTGGTTCTTGCTTGATCATTTCTGGATTATTTTCTTTTCTTTTTTCCAGGAAGTATTTTTATTTGGAATGAGTATATAGACACTATTGAAGTTAAGGATTTTGCTTTTGGTCTTATTAATGTTTAACTGCATGTGCTCTGCTTGTCTTCCCAATGAACTTACTCTTCTCACTTTCCTTGGAGTGTGTAGGAGTTATAAAAACAACAAGTCCCAGGATCCCCCAGGGAGACACCTTATCAGATCAGTGCTGATGGGGTCAGTCCTGCAGGTTTATGTGGTAACTGGGAGGGGTTTGAGAGAATTCTGGTAATCTAGATCTCTGAGCTGTAGCAAATAATATTGGGTGAAGTGTGGTTTATAGACTTCCTTTTGTAAAGATGCACCAAAAATGGGGGCAAACTATAGAAGTTTGTAGGAAGCAGATAAAAGAAAGCAAGGGCTAGCAAGTGGTTGCCCTAAAGGGAAAGAGGAGACTGACACATGTTCATTGCCTTAGGGAAGTGAGTCTTGGAATCAGGAAAGAAGCCTTCATTAAAAAAGGATTAATGCAGATCAGATTTAGACGCCAGTACAGATAGGGATGGCTACAGCTCACCTTGAAGAGCAGTAGGAGACAAGTTTCTGCCTTCTTCACACAGAGACCACTCCACACTTCCTGTAAAGTACTGAACGACAACCAGCCTAGCCTATCGAGTAACTGTGGAACTCTAACCATGTCACAGGAGTCTCTGCCTGTCTCAGTCAAGTCATCCATAAAATGCTAACAATCATAACTCAGCAGCAGGAAGTAGTTTCAAAGTCTCTATATCTCCCCATTTCCAGCTCTGGAAATATAATTGCTCTTGCCCCACTTTATTTTTTTAATGTGAATTAACTTAATATTGTTACATAATAAGACTGTTATGAATTCTGTAATAGTACAAATAGTGCCTACATGTATTTCTATGTTAAGGAAAAACAAACATTACAGATAAAGCTATAGTATACTTTTGATCATTGTCATTAATTTGTTGGATGTTCTTTCAATCCTTTTTGTACTCAATAAATATAAACATGTGTATATTTGAAGCATAATCAGTATCAAATAACACGTTTTCTACAACCTGTTTTGTTCCTTCATCATGCCCTACAGATCCTTCCCTGTAGCAATTCTCTGTATGCTTCACTGCTTTTAAAAACTGTATACTGTATTTCTGAAGTATGATGTACTAGGGTTTTTTTTCCAAGTATTTTGATTGTTTTCCACTGACTCAGACAATGTTACCGGGAAGACTTTTGTTAACATGTCCATGGAGGTAGAGGAATGGGGTCATCTATGCCTTCCCTATGACAGTGAGTTTATTTACAGGAATTTTGTCTCATTTATATCTACTTCCCTGTCAGGCACTGTGTCTGGGGACCACCATTCATACCTTTTTCAATATTTGGTGAAAAAAAAAGAAAAGTGAGTTTGTGTACAAGCTAAGATCTGAGACTGAATGTTCTTGTGCTATGATAGCAATGTAGTGCTAACCATCTTTAGATCTCTAGAATAAACAGAGGAGACAACAACACTGAAATAATTCATTTGCTCCTAAAACAGGTCTTAATTAAATTAAATAGGTGAAGGCAGTGGGATCTGGCCATGAATAGGATAAGGTCCTGCCCTCAAAAAGCTTACCATTGGATGAAGAGGAACTCCTAGAGATGAGATATGTCCACAGATATCCTTAAGAAAAGGCAGAGGAATGTGGTGCATTATTCAGAGCAGCAGAAGCAAAGAGCTAAGAGGGATTTTGAAGAGGGTGTGCTTGCTGGCAGTGATGAAGTCTGCAAAGGAAAGAGGCAGTAATCTGAGTCAGAAGCTAGGGAGGACAAAAGTGTAAGTGATAATTCAGGGGCTGGAAAAGCAAGAGATTCCAGAAAAGAAGAAAGTCATTAAATTAGCACTTCTCCAACTTGAATGTGCACATGAGTCCCAAGGGCCCTTGCAACAATGCACATTTTGATTCAGTTGGTCTGGGTGGGGCTCAAGATTCTGCATCTCAATTCTTATTTACTCGTTTAGTTTTTCACACTAGAGAAAATATTCGATATTTACACATGTGTGTGCTATTTATTTTACTTAGGAGTATAGCCTCAATTTGCATCCATTTAGCTATAAATGCCTCTAGTTTCTCATTCTTTATGGCTGAGTAGTACTCCATTTTATAAAAAAGCCACATCTTCTTTATCCAGTTTCCAGTTGATGGGCACTTGGGGTGTTTCCAAGTTTTAGCTATTACAATCAAAATGTACAATAGATAATGTGAAATAGGACGAAAAGCTCTAAAGGAATAGGGGACGTGGGAGGGATAGGGAAAAGGAAAGAAAGGAAAAGAAAAAATATGAGAAAATTAAAAATGGAAACAAAGTCTTTGTAAATAGGGAAGGGTGGAGGGGGTGAAGGGAGGACAGGAGAAGGGGAAAAATAAGAAAAAAAAAAAGATTCTGCATTTCTACAGTGCCCATGCCCCAGAACCTCTTATGGAAGAGAAGGAACTGAAGTCCAGAGGAAGTTGTTCACATATTTGGAAGCCTTAGGCTAGAGATAAAAATGGTAAGAATCTAATATTTAAACTGTGATCAAATTCCACAGGGAGTTGAATATCAGAACAACTGGATAACATTGCTTGTTTTGAGTATCTCCTACAAATTTAACATTGTGGTGTGGTTTGTTGACAGTAACAGTGCCCAGCTACTGCTATGTACAGGCACTTTTCTCGGTGTCAGAAATGCAGAAGTGATAGACTAAAATAACTACTCTGGTGGAGATGACATTCTAGTGAGGAAAGGAAGATAATAAACAATACAATTAAGTTAGTGAATGATGTGATGGTGGGTGGTGATAAACACAATAGGAAATATAGAACAATGAAAAGTGGATGGAATCCCAAGGGTGAATTTCATTTCTTTTTTATTTCATTTTTAAGTAAGGTGGTCATGGTGATATAGGGGGAATAGATGTAACTCCCAAACTTAGTAGATGTTCAATGCACCAAGTTCATGTTCCCCAAAATCAAAGAATGAATTCTGAGGAATGACAGAGGTTAAGACTAGGAAATTTTAATGAGGGAGAGACAGCTCCTGAGAGAGACAGGAAGGGGAACCCAGAAAGTGGGTTGCTGCAGACTCCACTTACAGGGGAGGTTTTATAGAGCAAAATCAAAGGTTATGTACAAAGTGGGAAAAACTGTGATCAATAAGATTACAAGTATAGTCACTTAGGTAACATTGATCCAATGGAAAGGCAAGCAAGCATACATGGATGACATCATTAACCTTGATTTTTTTTTTTTTTTTTTGGTACCTGGGCTCGAACTCCGGACCTTCTTCTTGCGAGGCAGGTGCCGGAACCACTGAGCTAAATCCCAGGCCTGAGCAGTCTTTCTTTTAATCTTAGTCTTGTTCTTAGTTTGTGGGAAAAGATGGCCTACCCTTAATGAGATAATGGTTTATTTATGGAACTCAAAAATGTGGTACTCAAATTTTTGTTTATCCCTCAGAGGTATGTGAGCATTTCATCTTTATCTTGAGGCCTGGCCTTTGATAGATTCTCCTCCAGCCACACATTTGATGTGTTCTCATCTTCTGCACTGACTCTCAATGGCCTAGCCCTGTCTGCTTACAATATATCCACCTACCTTAGCTGTCTGTATCAGTGGTAGACCCAAAAGTGTGTACAGACCTAAGGGAGATCCAGGGATTAACAATGTGAGTGTAGGGCCAGGGCTTTAGCTCAGTGGTTCCGGCGCCTGCCTTGCAAGCACAAGGTCCCTAGTTCGATCCCCTGTTACCACCCTTCAAAAAAAAAAACATAGAAAATTATCATCTAGGTCCAGGGATTTAGCTCAGTGGTTTCGCCGCCTGCTGGGCAAGCGCAAGGACCCGAGTTCGATCCCCGGTACCAAAAAACAAAACAAAACAAAACAATGTGAGTGTAGGGGAACAGACAGAAGGAAAAGCCAGGGCAAAGGAAAAGCCAGGGCAAATACCCTCAAGTGTGACAGATGAGGGAATCAAAACCCATAGAGGTTAGGTAATTTACCAAAGATCTGTTACCCAGGATGCAAACTGAGACTGAACTTAAGTTCATATTCTTAACCACTATTTGCTGCCTCTGGCATCAGATGGTCTTTTGTGTCAGTGACAAGTCCTATGCAGTAAAAACACTGTCACTGCTTTGCCAGCCACTGGTCACTTCCCCACTGTACAATAGGCAATGTCTTCCCACTCCTTAAGCAGGTGCAAGAATTCACAAAGAATAGATAGTTGGATAGAGCTCTTCTTCCTCTCAGTCCCTCCCGAGCTCAAGCCTTCATTCTCTGCTATATTCAGAAAAATTTCCATTGTTTCCTACCTGGTCTTCCTTACCATCTACCTGTGAAGCCATGGGCATTTACCTAACCACCCATAACTTCAGTTTCCTCATTGATAAATAGAGATACCTTACAGAGATACTGAGAAGATTAGATTTTAAAATGCTCAGAGTTAGTCTTCTGTATCCATGAGTTTCACATCCATGAATTCAATCAACCATAGATCTAAGGAATAGAAAAAAAAATCATCTATACTGAACATTCACAGTCCTTTCTTCTTGTCATTATTCCCTAAGCGATACAGTAGAGCAAGTATTTCTCTAGCATTTACATTGTATTACTTGCTATAAATAATCTTAGATTATTTAAAGTATATGAGAGGATATTCACAAATTATATGCAAATACTGCACATTTTATGTAAGGGAGTTGAGCATCATGACTTTGGTATCTTAGGGGAGATCCTGGAACCAAATACTCATGAGTACTGAAGAACAGCTGTATGATAATAATAGCTCCTTTTCTGTCATTCACCATTATCCAGTCTAAGCACAGTGTTTTCTTTTAGTTACTTCTTATAACAACTATGCATCTAGCTGCATCCCATTTTGATGATAATGAAAGTGTGGCACAGTGAGGTTTAAGGTGTCATGGTCCACAATTAATAAGTTACAAAGAACAGAGAGAAATCTAGGAAGGTTTAACTCCATAGTCCAAATAAAATGTTTCAGCCTTTTCTCTCTCCAGAATAATTATATAATATGCCTACATAGAAGATAAGGCACATTATTTATTTTTGTTTTCATTGACAAACAAAAATTACACATATTTATGCTGTACAAATCATATCTTGACATATGTATACATTGTGGAATGACTAAATCAAGCTAAGTTACATATTCGCTACCTCACGGTATATCATTTTTTATGGATGAGAACATTTAAAAATCTCCTTTCCTGGTGATTTTCCTGTATATGGTATATTGTTTTTAACTACCATATTGTATAATAGATGTCCTGATTCTGTTCATCCTGACTGAAAATAAGCCATATTTGAGAAAATGTTACTAGTTGATCTAGAAAAGAATAGATGAAGGTTCATTCTAGAATTCTTTTAATTTTCTATTAAGTTGAATTCATTGTCACAAAAAGCTGAAAACTTAAAAATGAATTAAATACCTATGGATAATAGTACTGCAGTATACACCTAACAGTTAAAAAAGAAGGCAGATCTCATGACATGTTCTTATTACAATACAATTTTTAAAATAAATAGGATAATTTTGAAGAATAAGTGCTATGAAGAAAACAAGATGCTGTAATAGGATAGAACTGAGCTTTCTAACACAGTAACAACCAGCTACATGTAGCTATCTATGTAAATTTAATTCTCAAGTTATAATTGAACAATATTCAACATGCAGGTCTGCAGTTGCATGTGCCACATTTTAAATATTCCATGGCCTCATGGATAGTGGCCACTGTACTGAACAGCATGGGCCAAGATTATCTCTCTCACTGCAGAAAGCTCTATTGGCTGTTACTGGCAAGAGCTACAAGGGGGAAGGGAGGAGGAGGTGGAAAGCCCTTCTGAGGTGAAGGCATTTGTTGATGATTACAGAGTAGGAACCAGCTTGGTGCAGACCTGTAGGGCCTGGGATGTGTCTGGGTTAGAAGGGAGAGCGAGTGCAAATACACAGAATCAGGAGGAACACAGCATCAGAGGAACACAGAGACCAGGATGAGGGTAGCGCAAGAAGAGGGGCCTTAAAGGAAGAAGCTGGTCAGTAAGCAAGGTAACACTTTGTGACTTCCAAGGGTAGATTCTAAAAAGAGCTGCAACTTCTCCTGGCTCTTTTTAACACTCATTCTTGAGACACAGTCCCTCAAGCTCTAAGGAGGATCTCCAAACCAGTCCAGGGAGAAAGGGCTGTGGACAAGTGGAGGACTTTGCCTACAACTGTCAGAGCTTAGGGGGCCAGTCACCACCAGGTGGCACGGAAGTAAAGGTGAGCCTTAATGACAGCCGTTTGAACTGTGTGGGTCTACTTACATGTGGATTTCTTTTTCTTTTTGGAGAATCGTGACAGTTTGAAGAAATATGAAGATGATCCATATAGTGTATAAATATCAAAAAAACAAAAAGGGAGCATGTTGTGAATGTATAAAATATACATAGGTGATGATCTGTTTTATCATTTATTATCATAAAATATAGTAGATGAATCCATTGTAAAAAGTCACAATTTATCAAAATGTATGCATCTCCTTGCAGACCACAGATGGCATTGTTTGCAATGAAGAGAAATGTAGATAAGAGGAAAGATGCAGTGGTAAGTCATAACCCCATAGAATTGACTATAGTAATGTGCCTCTGGAATAAGGTTGTGGCCACTTCCTGTTGCTAGTAGGGAGCTCATGCATTAAGGATTCTCTTTAAATGCTACTCCATGTAATGATAATGATTGCTACATGAGGAGTTTCCATCCCCAGTAAATTGTCCATCACAGTAAAAAAAAAAAAAGATTTCTCATTGGCTTCACATGTTTTCACTGTATATAATTCTTATAAAATATAAGTTAATCGGCTGCTTATGCTATCAGTAAGGCTTCTGATCAACTGCAGTCTATCCATAGTTAAGTTTTGGGCAATGAAAAGTTATATGTGACCTAGGTGTGGCAGTGCATGCATATAACCCCAAAACTCTGGAGATGGAGGTGAGAAGATCATGAGTTTGAGCCCAGCCCGGGTGACATAGGAATTTCAAGACCCACCTAAACTACATAGTGGAGTTAGCACTCCACCCCCTGAGTTGATCAAAAGTCTACTGTAGTTGCTTCCAGCAAAGTACCCAGCTGACCCTACACTGAGCAGATACTAGCCATCCCCATCAAGCCCTGCCAAATTCCAAAATAAATGACATTGGCTGTTTAAAGCCACACCATTTGTAGAAGCTTAGATACATAGCAGTAGATCATTGACATAGAAGGACAGGTCCAGGAAGTCACTCAGCTAGAAACTGATGGAGGGGAGATTTGGCTCCTGTCTTGCAGCTTTCAGCAGCACTGACCATCAAATATGCTCTTTGTCACCTTCTAGGTGGGCAACTTCAGGCAAATCACCTTACAGATGACAGCATCTAGTGCAAGCTAAGACATTTAGAAAATATGTGTATTATTTGAATGTAAAAACTCCTCAGGCCCCACTTTGAAGTGTTACTATACCTCCTGTTAGCACCTTTGAAACTTGGCACAACTGATCTGATTAAGCGGTTCTTCAGTAGGTCTCACACTGTATAGGAATCCCTTAAGAAACATGGTCAACAGCAAACCCCAATTCTCTATTTCTCCCATCTTTAAGCTTTGAATCAAGCCTTGATGTTTGAATCATTTTAAATTATTTTTCAGCTTTATTGATATATCATCACAATCTGCTAAAGGCACATATTTAAAATGTACAATTTTATCAGTGTTGACTTACATATATGTGTTATTTAGCTTTCTGTAACTGTGACAATGTACCTGAGGTAAACAGCTTATAAAGAGGAAAGGCCGTGGTTGCAAAGATTTAAGTTCATTGTCACTTGGCCCTGTTGCTTTGGGACCATTTTGTGGCACTGTGCACCATGTTGGGAATATGTG
Source organism: Heterocephalus glaber (assembly GCF_000247695.1). The sequence goes on along the minus strand of NW_004624733.1, from coordinate 15,396,713 downwards.
GCAGTGGAGGTCTGTTCACAAGGCAGCCAGAAAACCATGAAAGAGAAGAGGGGCTGGTGTCCCAATATTTCTTTCCAGGATTAGGGTCCTGACTTCCTTTTGCTAGACTTTACCTGCCAAAAGTTCCACAACCTCCCAGTAGGACCAAGCTTTCTACACATGGGACTTTGCGAGAGATTCAAGATTTAAATATAATAGTAAATTTGTGAATCCATCTCCAAAATTAAGACTATAAACATTTCCTTTACCATCAAAGATTACATTGTCTCACCCATTCTTGCCTCTACCTCCTTGCCAAGAAACTATAGATGTGTTTTATCTCAGTTGATTAGTATGCACTTTTTAAAATTTTTGCTTTAGTCAGCACAATGGTTTTCAGGTTCTTCCACATACTGCATGTAGCACTATTTCATTTCTTTTTCTTGCTTGTTAATATCCCACTGTAAGAGTATCTCACTGGATCTGGCCATTTGCTGATGGGCATTTAGTTGTTTCAATTTGAGGCTGCCAAAAATAGAATATGCTATGAAAATTCCAGCACTTAGGTATATTTAATAACTGAGTCATGTAGCAGGTAATATTTAAGATTTTAAAAAACTGCAAAACTATTTTTGCCAAGTGGTTTACCTTCTTACATCCCTCATACAGTGCCTGGAAATTCTGATTGTCCAAATTTTTATCAATACTTGGTACAGTTTTAAACATTTTAGCCAATGATGGGCTAGAACTAGCTTGCTCCAGTTTATGCAAGCCAAGTGTATGCCTCTCTTCCCAGTGCTGGGTTGGAAAACACTATTCATCAGACCTCTTAAAATCCTATATTACTCAAATCTAATTGTTAATCATTTATCAGCACACCACTGATGTTATCCATTCTAGGGGTATTTAGTGGTATCATTGTCATTTAATTTACATTTTCCTGATGAGTAATTATGTTGAACATCTTTTCCTGTTCTTAAGAACCAGCTTCATGTCTTCTTTTGAAAACTGTTAAAATATTTACCCATTTTCTCACAAATTATTGTCTTATTATCATTGTCAGAATTCTTCATATTCTAAATGCAAATTCTTTTTCTTACATATAGGGTACAAGTATTTCTTCCCTTATCTTTTCCCTTTCTTAGTGGTATCTTTCCTAATGGTTCTTGTTTTAATTGAAATTTAATTTACTATTTTATCATTTTTCTCTGTTATGGTTTGTGTTTCTTCTGCTTAAGAAAATTTTGCCTACCCCTGGGCTGCAAAAATGTTTTCCTGTGGTTTCTTTTATAGTTTTAAGCTTTACATTTGGGTCTAATTCACTTTGGATTAATTTTTGTGTATGGTGAGGGTTAAGGGTCAATATTCACCTTTCTCCAACATGAATATCTAGCACCACTTGTTGAAAAACTTCTTTTCTGGCAGAGTTGCATTAGCGCCTTTGTCAAAAACAGTTAGCTAGAATATGTGGGTCTATTTATGAACACCTTACTCTGTCTCATGGCCCTCTATGTATATATTTTCACTAATGTGCTTTTATAGTGACCCTCAAAAGCAGTGAAGGTAAGTTACCCAGAGCTTTTTCTTTTTAAAATTTGCTTTTGTTAGCCTATACCTTCTGCATTTCTGTTTAAATATTAGAATCAATTTATCAATTTCTTGTAGAAAAATATGTAGACCTTCTATTGAGAGTAAATTAAATCTACACATCAATTTATAGAAGGCATTGTCTTAATAATATTGAAATCTCCAAGCCATGAACATGATATATTCTTCCATTTATTTAAGTCCTTTTCAATTTCTCTTGGCAATGCTTTGTAGCTTTCAGTGCAGAAGTCCTGGATATCTTATGTTAGAGTTTTTCTTAAATATTTACTAGGGTTTCTTTGGTGCACTATATGAGGGTTATTTCCTTAATTTTATCATCAGTGGTTTGAAGTTGGTATATGAAGATGCAACTAATTTTTTTTTTGGTACTGGGGATAGAACTTGGGACCTTCAGCTTGCAAGGCAGGTGGCAGAACCACTGAGCTAAATCCCCGGCCTGCAACTAATTTTTTAATATTAGCCTTATATCCTATACATTTCTAAATTTTGTTTTTCTTACTTGGATTTTTTTTAGACTTACTTGGATTTTCTATATAAATCATCACAGCACCTGAAAGCACAGGTAATTATTTCTTCCTTTCAAATGATACGCCTCTCAATTATTTTCTTGTCTTATTGCAGTGGTTAAAGTTCTCCAAAACAGTGTTGAACAGTAGTGTAAAAGCAGAATGATGTTGGACAGGAGTGGTAAAAGAAATGATTACGTTCTCCAAGGTAATGTTAAGAGAAGTGGTAAAAGCAAGAACAACAGATCTTTGTTTTAGATCTCAAAGGGAAACAATTCAGTCTTTTATCATTAAATATCATGTCAACTATAGGTTATTTTTAATTTCTGATTTTTTATAGATACCTTTGAGCAGTTTGAAGAACTCAACCATTATTCCTAAGTTTCTATGATTTTTTGTTTTGAATGTGTGAAACTTTTTTGCAAATAGATTTTCTAAATCTATTGAAATATTCATTTGGCTTCTTTCCTTTACTTGGTTATTTTACTGAATTATGTTGATTGATTTTCAAACACAAAAATAGTATTTTATTTTTTGGTATAAACTCTAGTCACAATTTATCATCATATTTATGTATTTTTGGATTCAATTTGCTATTAATTTTTAGGGATTTTTGTGTCTATATTTCTGAAGAATAGCGGTCTATTTTCTTTTTATTCCAGTACTGTATATTGAACCCAGTGATGCTGTACCACTGACCTGAATCCCCAGTTCTTTTTTATCTTTTTGTTTTGAGACAAGTTCTCAGTGTGTAGTATAGGCTGACCTCAAACTTGGAGTCATCCTGCCTCAGCCTCCTGAGTAGGTAGCAGTACAAATATTTTCTACTATTCTTCACACTTTTTTACCTATTTTCTTTTTGTTTGTTTGTTTGTTTTTGTTTTTTTCTTTACCTATTTTGTTAAGGCAGAAACTTAGGTCATTGACTTTAGATATTTCTTACTTTCTAACATAAATATTTAAAGCTTTAGCATTCCTCTAAACACGGTTTTTCACTGCATCCCACATATTTTGATATGTCACCTTTTTTCAAACTGAAATTTAGTATTTTATTCAATCACAAATGTAAGCAACAACCTTCATACCTATAATCTGGATATGAATAGAAATTAATTTTCCCAACATATTAGAGCTATTGCAAATATCTCCAAATACATTGTGACTCATGCTAGTTTGAAAGTAGGGTATTTATCAGATTTGCATTAATAAAGAAGCAAATAGGGCTGGAGGTGTAACTCAGTGGTACAGTGCTTGCCTAGCATGCACAAAGCCTTGAGTTCAAGAAAGTATGAAGAAAAACAATCAGCTGCAAGGTCTTACCATGTTCTTCAAAGTCTTAATTCATGAAGACCTTCATTACAGACAGAGAAAAATAAAGGTCTTCATAAATCAAAACTTCTCTGAAGAACATGATAAATCTTGCAGCACAGTATCTTTTTTTAAACCTCATCAAATAAAGAAATGTCATATTTCTGAGTAGGAAGACACTAATGTAAAGATATTAGTTCTTCCCAACTTAATCTGTATTCTTAAACCCCAAAGACTTTCCTGTGGAAATCTGAAAAGCTGATATTAAAATACATCTGAAGGAATACAATTTTTTAAAATGTTAAGAATAAAAACTTGGCCTACTGAACACCAAAATTTACTGCAAATCATAAAGAATATTTGCATATTTAAGGCACTATTATTGTAAAGAAAACTTTGATACCAAATATTTTCCAAATTTCCTTTTCAACAATGTATAGATACTTATAGGACAATGTATGATTAAAAAACACTATTCTAGGGCCGAGGATTTAGCTCAGTGGTTCTGCCGCCTGCCTCTCAAGTGCAAGGACCTGAGTTCAATCCCTGGCACAAAAAAAGAGAAAAAAACACTATTCTACAATTGATTCAGTGCTGTCCTAGATCATCCTAAGGAAAAAGTAACCAGGACAACACCAAGCTTCTAGAAGTGCAAAGATCCCAATGGAAGAGGACGCAGATCCCAACTTTCTTCTGTGAATGGATCATCTGCTCTCAGCTGGGCCCTCCTCATGCCCCCCAAGTTCAGTTGTTGATATACTTTGTTTAAAGCCAAACTTTAACAGGGTCATTACAATCATGGTCAAACCAGAAAGCCACCAACACTGCTTCCAATGATGAATGCAAAGAATGATACACCTCACCTTTCAGGAAGATGGCTGTGATCTTAGTGCAAGGTTCTCTGCATCCAGTCCCTCATAGAGAGCTTTGTTGAAAGATATTTCACCAAGGACCTGTAGTTCAGTTCTATCTCTTAGTAACTGCTTAGAGTGACCCAAAGAGATCTCTGCAGCCACAGTGACATTTTCTTTATCAGAAGTGATGGCACAGCTCACTGAGGGCCACTCTTTCACATGCTGAACTGGATCACTCCCACAAGCATGCTCCTGATCCTGGGTGCACACCATGTAGGCCTGAAATGAGAGCCATTCCAGCAATGCACTGAGAAAACAGTTGTTCATGTCACATTTTTGTTTGCCTTTCAAATCAAAATACTTTCTAATTTCTCTTGTGATTTTGTCTGGTCTATAACTTACTTAGAGATGCATTATTTAATTTCTAGATATTTGGAGGTAGATATCTTCTTATTACTAATTTCTAATTTAATTCCACTGTGGTCAGAAAACATACTTTGAGCGATTTTTATCCTTAAATTTATTGAGACCTGTTCTATGGCCGGTCCTATGGTCTATACTGACATACGTATCATACATACTGATGTATCATACATACTGATCTAGCTGGATCATTTAAGGCAAGTTACTTAATCTTTCTGATCTCAATTTATTCACTTATAAAAGAGGATGATAGCAATAGTCCTTACTCCAAAGGATAGTTGTGGTGGTTAAAATAGGTAACTTATGAAAAGCATTAAGCATAGTGTACACATTCAATAAATGTTAACTTTTAGTATTGTTGTGTTATTTTTACTAAGAAGATAACCTTGCTAGAAGCCTTGATTTTATTCTAGGTTCAACCAAAGCTTCCTAAATGTGGTCCATAAAACCAGACAACTAACTGTCCCCTCCTCAGTGCCAGTATCTTCTCACTGCATTCCAACAAATCCAGATCCCTTCCTGTGGCCCTGTGCACCACTGCCCAGCCTGTAGCACTGATCTCTATGCTTTCCACTCTTCCTTTTGATGACAGCTCACCAGCCACACTGGGTTTCTATCCCATCTTTTAACACCATCAAAGTGATCTTTGTACATATTTCTCTCTCCACCTGGAACCTTCTCGCTTTCTTACCTTGGTAACTCATGCTCCTCATTCACATCTCACCTCAAATGTGATTTTCTCCAGGAGGACTTTCCTGACTGTTCACACTAAATTTAGCCCCCTTTCTATTCACTGCATAGCACCCTGGTTTTTCTTTCAAAGCGCTTAGCACAATTTGTACATAGACAAATCTAAGAGACACTCCCATTAGACCCTTAAAATCAACAGGCAGGATTCATCAGTTTTGTTTTTCCTTTACCTGGTGATGTGCCTGGAAAGGCCAGTGGTCATGTTCAATAACTATCTGTTTAACAAATGTTGTTCTAAACTCCAGATGTGTGACCCAGGGAAAATCACTTTACTTGTCTGAGCTTTCCTTCCCTCACCTGTAAAATGGGTGCCACCAACCTTTCCCCCAAGTGTGAGGTAGAAAACATTGCATGTGTTCAGTGAATATTTGAAAAGAAAGCTGGAGATATGCTTAAACAAGTAAGCCATGGAATAGAATGTACACATGTTCATTGTCAATTGATTATAAAATACAACAACTAGAAGTAACTAAGAAGATCTACAAAGAACTGATGAATAAATCTCATCCCATTCTTAGAGTATTATTATGAGGGTGCTTTAGAAAGTGTAGCCCATCATTATGGAAAAGATATATTAAACAGAAATGAGATTGGAGAAAAATGCCTCCGACAGAGCATTTGGAAAAATACATGTGTTCTTGAAAAGGAAACTTTCAACATTATATATTTCTTGGGGCTGAGATTGGAAAAAGGGAGAAACTTCTCATTTTAAACCTGTTTGAACATTTCACCATGGACAGTTATTGCTTTTATAAACAATTCATTCATTTGTGTTTAAAACATGGCAGTTGGTTGGCTGGGACAAAGCGGGCTCCTCCTTGTGCTCTAGCTACTTAGTGCTGGACCTCCAAATTTTGACAGCCTGCAGCAGGCCCTAGAGTTGAGTGGTATGTCACTCAGCACACAGTCCTCCATGTACTCCTGCTCCATAGCCTTTGCTTGCTTTGAAAAAACCAAACAAACAAAAGCAGGCTTCTCTGGGCAGCAACTCCCAGTGGTTGGAGGCTGGCAGTTGGGAGCTTGATTTTCTACCTCATACTCCAGATGCCCCCAGGGAAGATTCTCCAGACAGCCCAGCTACAGCTGGTGCCATGATGCCAGGCCCCAGGACCAGGCAATAAACCATTAGCAGGCCGCCCACAGATCATTTCCCCTTTTTGGGTGCTGCCTGGCACCTCCCAAGAGGAAGAGATTTATCAGCACTTGGCCTGCTGCCCTGCTCTCATGCAATCCACGGGCCACAGCAGGTCAAACCAAGTGGTTCCTCTTCCTCCAACACAGGGCTGTATCTGGGGAGGCCCAAGAAAGCCAGAGAAAAGAGGCCAGGCTCTCCAGGACTGGTGAGATGCTCCACCATCAGAGGCTCTGCCCATTGGGCTCCTGGCTAGACCAAGAGGACAACACATGAGACAGATAAAGTTCTGATTCTGACCAGGTAATGCCACAGCCTGGAAGGCCCAGGCTCATGCCCTCCACTCAACAGAGAGGAGCCCAGGTTGTCTTCTTGCCCATATTCAAATGTTGGTTCCACTTTGATCTCCCTTCTCCCCTCCCTGCTTTTCACATTGGTGAGGTGCCTTTGTGAAGCTCTCCCAGGGCAATTTTCTGCCTTTGAAGTCCCTGGAAATCCCTGCCAAGAGCTGTTCTAGTGTGAGGAGGCTGCTGGGGCAGGCAGCCCATGCCCTAGCCTTACAGGGTGCCAGAACTGGAACATCAAGACATCAAAGGGAAAGGTGGCATTGAGGAGATGAGTAAGCTCAGCCCTAAGCTTTGCCTTAGCCTGAGGGTCTTCTGCTGGTCTCTCTGGTGGATCTGGGACCTGGGCCCAGAGAGCGTGGGGACCTCCCCAGAAGGAAGCTTAAGGGAGGCTCTGGAGGCAGAGATTCCCCTGTCTCTCTGCTTCTTGAAGGGCACTGATCACCACAGAGCAAAAGTGGTCTTCGAGACCCTACTGAGGGCATAGCTTCAACAGCTCCCTTCCCTTCCCTAGTCTTCAGTCTCATCATCTGTCAAATGAAAAGATGACTTCAGCCCTGAGACCATCATCATCAACTCATGGGCCATTTCAGGCCCACAGATATGTTTTGTGTGTCCCACTCAAGTTTAAAAATATTAGCTATAAATAGAGCTGGGCGTGTACCTTGGAGGTAAACCACATGTTTGGCATGTGCAAGACTCTGGGACTGATTCTTACCATCATCAAAAAAAAAAATTGGGACCAGGGATTTAGCTCAGTGGTTTCGCTGCCTGCTGCTCAAGGACCCAAGTTTGAGCCTGGGTACAAAAAAAAAAAAAAAATGCAAATGATCTCTAACTTTTAGAAGTCAGAAGATTTTTTTCATCAAAAATATAAATTAGCTGGGGATTTAGCTCAGTGGTTCCGGCGCCTGCCTTGCAAGGGAAAGGTCCTGAGTTCGATCCCCAGTACCAAAAAATATATTGCAAAAATTTGAAAAATTAAAGCTTCCATTTTCTGAAAGTATTTTTTACCTTTTAAAATTTCTGCAATGATCTATTAATAGTCAAAGATGAATTATTAATTATAACTAATAAATGTTAAAAATTTAAATAAAATTATTTAAATAAAAAAGTTAAGAGACTTGATAGTAATTTACATTTTAGGATTCTTAAAAAGAAAGAAAAGGAAGAGAAAAAGGTAGAGAATTGTGAGCCTGCTGTTCATCACTGCCACCTTTGCAATAAACCTAAGTCCTTGTTGCTCACTGTTTCACTCAGGCTGCTAATATTATGCAATGTCATCATTTGAGTTTGGGGCCCCGTACCTAGGTTATTTCATTTTATATCAAGAGGTGTGATACATTTACCCTAGCAAGATGACAGTGATACAGGCAGAGATAATGTTCTTCCTTTCATCTCGCAGGCATAGGCCAACAATCAGGAGGAGTTTGGCAAAGTATTTCTCACAGGGCCCTTAGAATCACATGAAGATGCTGGTCAAGTTGCAGAAATGCCTGAGCCACAGCTCTAGTCTGTTACTTCGGATTCTCCAGAGATGGAATCCAGGAATGTGCATTTTTAGCAAGTTCTCTGTGGGACCTCTTAGCCACATTAAAACTTTGGAAGCACTTGTAGAAAGGACACTCCATACTGACTTGCAGCTGCTCCATTCCTGAATCTAGCATATCCTCTGGGGCCTTGAGAAAAGGAATCGGATTCTAAGCCCTTCCTATATTTTTTCATTTCATCTTTCCAATGATTGTGTGAGCTGTCGTCATCCCTCTGTATCTGCAAGGAACTGGTTTCAGAACTCCAGTGAATACCAAAATATACAGATTCTCAAGTCCCTTTACTACTTGTATATAACCTACACATGTCCTCCTATATATTTTAAATCATTTCTAAATGACTTAAAATGCCTAATACAATGTAAATGTTACATAAATTGTTGTTATACCGTGTTGTTTAAGGGATAATAACAAGAAAAAAATGTTTGACCATGTTCAGTACAAACACAATTTTTTGCTGAGTATATTCAATCCAGGATAGGTTGAAGCCACAGATGTGAAAGTGAGGCTATGAATGGAGATTGTACTATTATTACCACCATTTAACAGGTGAGGATGTGAAACACAAGAAGGTTAACTAATGTATGTTACATCATGCAGCAGAGCTAGAGTTCAAACGTTGTAATGACTGCTCAAAAACAAGGTTGCTAATATCTCTTTCCAGCTGACAGCAAGAAGGAAATTCTGATTGAAAGCAACCCAGAAAAGGGAGCAACATTTATACTGATTTGGAACAGATAAATCCATGCAAAAGCATGCCAAGAAGCTGCATGCCTATAATGTTCTGGGATCTGGAATCGTCTCCGTGAAGCCTGTTTCAGTGGCATGCCAGGGACTCATGACCCTGGGGATTACTGCTCATTAGTTTTGGCAACTGATTTGTAATATGATTTTAGTAGTTGACTCTGAGCAGCATCTTTCCAGATTCAAAGAGAGTGGGCCACTTCTCCAAAGAAGCCAAACTCAGAACCTGAAACCTGTTAGCTTTTACAACAAAACTCAGTGATTGCATTTGTGCTATTGCTGCTGTTGTTTTGCCTGCCTATTTTGTTGTTGTTGTTGTGTAATAAGTCCTGTCATTAACACTTTCTCTGCCTTTATTCTAGGTCTATACTAGGCAGACTGAAATAATTTTTCCTTAGAAAAGCATCTTGGCTCCAGTGAGAGAAACAACAAGAAATGGACGCAGCTAGAGTCTTAAAAAGCTGATTATTATTTGGGAGATGATGAACAGAGACTAGCTTTCCTATCTCTTTTTCATAATAAAAAGGTTCCAAGAACCTAGCTTTGTTTCCAAAATGACTGGCCTTCTCCGCAAGATTTTTTCTCCAATAAAAGGAATAAATTTCAAATGCATTTCTCATAGCCACTGGATAGGTGAGACACCGATCCTAGTTACACAAAGGCATTGCACGGCCGTGAACTAGGAGATGTTGCTCTTAGGGAAATGAGTAGTTGGCATTTTGCAAAATGATTTGCGAAAGCAACCTTTCCTGGGAATTATGTTATGTTTAATAACTTAGGGCAAATCTTGGGAAGTTTCTTACTGTGAACTCGGGGGAGAGGTCTATCAACCCCTTCAAACAAAACTAAAATGACCTTGAACTTCCCAATCCTACAGTTGATGCAAATCTAGTTCTACTCAGATTGCTGCCAACCCCTATATTATAGTTTGAATTGTGTCTACTCAGGTCAATAGAGAATGTCTCTAGAAAGGATTGGCTAGCAAGATGGGAACTTACATAATAAAACATAATCATAGGATGGATATTTCATCACCTTTGTCATATTCTGATAAAAGTAAGTCAAAGGTCTCACCTAAACTCAAGAGGAGGGAATTATACAAAAGTGTAGAGATGTAGAGCTCATGGAAAGCCACATTTCTTTGTGGTATTAAAAATGGTTTCATGCATGCTAGGAAAGTGCTCTACCACTGGGCTACACCTCCAACCTCTGGTCAATGATCTTAAAATTTATCTGCTCATGACAAGGTAATAGACACATTGGTTTCTCCCCCAGTCATCCCTCCCCCTTATTCCAAGGCTGAGTTTGGTAATTCAACTCTTTGCTATCGTCAGTCTTGGCATGATTATGTGACTCAACTGTGGCTACTATGATGTGAAAAGTTTACTGAGAAAATTCTGCAAAGTTCCTTGCTTCTGAGATGAAGCTAAGAAAAGGGATGGTCTCTCTCTTCTTTCTTAGGATTCTTCGGTGTTGAGATGGAACTTTGGATCTGCAGCAACTCAACCCTAAACATCTTGCTACCAGCTTGAGGGCAAGGCCAGGACCAAAGATAGTAGACCAGAAAGATGGAGAACACTCATATCTCTGATGTCATTTGCTGGATGAATTGTAACTAAAACCTATTTTATTTTGGCTTGAGTTAGGATTCCTATCACTTGCAGCCAAATGCACCATAATTTAGTATGGCTCTCTGAGGACAAGACAACCTGGAACTCAAAGCACCTGAATAGAAAAACCTTAGCTCAATCAATGAGGCATAGTGTACTTTAGTTGAGTTTTCAATGAATGTTTTATTGGCAGGAACTAGAAAATAGTCAGGATTCTACATTGTATAAATTATAACCATTGCTTATAATCAGGCTTAGCCAATTGATTTCAAGGAGATACTATCCTCTTGTCTAAATGGGGCTGGACATTTTCCACTAATCCAGAGGAAGGATGGTTATTGTAACCACAAAGGAAACTAACAACATTAAGTGATACATGAAAGTAAATCACATTGGCTTAGAATAATTTGCCTTTTCCAATTCTTAAAGAAAAGGAGAGAAACTAATCTTTATTGAGTTCCCTCAAAGTACCTACTATGTTCTGGGACCAATATATATCCAGTTAATCCTCAAAATACTTTAAAAATTTATTTTCCCTGCTTTGCTGAGGATAACTGGGTGATTCTACCTACGTCAATGAGTGTTATCATTCATCATCAATTCTTTATTCCTTTTAGAATGTGTTGCTTTGTTTTAGGATGTGGTTAATCCCAAATAACTTATGCTGGTCAGCACTACAAAGCCCTAAAATGTGTAAATATTCCATCTTACTAATGGCCAAGACAGCTTGAGTCTTCTAACTGAATATGAATAGAGGCCATCAAGTCTCACAGATAATTTTCATAGACTTTATCCCATTGATTGTCCTTAGCCACATTTCATAGATTAGATTATTGAGGTTCAACAGTTTTGCATAACTTGTTCAAAACTATTCAGCTACTGAGGCAAAATCATACCAGATAAATTCAAACTCTGGTCATTCACTCCAACGTCCTTTTCACCATGAAGCAATCCCTTTCTGCCTTCTCTAAGTATAACAATAGGACATTTTTTGTCAAATTCATACATAGCTAGCAATAAGGGACACATACATGGGACCATATTTCCACCTGGAATGGAATAAGTATGGTCTCCTACAAGAAGGCATTGTAGATTCTTGGGGAGGGTCCAGAGGGGAGGGGATGCTGCTAATTGCTTGTTGGTTCAGGAGAAATGTTATCTCTGCAAACTCATGTAAGAACATTCTGATGTTGTCAGAAAATGCAAACTATGTGGCACAACCTGTTTGCCATTTTTGTCTTTGCATTAGCAAGCTGACAGCAAAATATATTGCACAAGTAGTATAAAACTCTTCAGTGCAAGTGCTAGACAGAATTCACTCTGCTTGATTCCTAATTCAAATAAAAGAAAAATTTAGTATTTATTGAGGGTCTGGGTAGGCAAATTGCTGTGTTATTCTATGATGAATTTCATGTGGATTGCCTATAAGCTTTTGATTTTGTTCTTATGATTGTAGTTGTTGATGTTTTTTCTTTTTATTGAGAGATGTCTTTAATAATTCATGCGTGCATGTTCAAACAAATTTTAAGGCATCCCTCACCTCCGAGCCCCAGGCCTTCAGTTCACCTCCCCAGAGGCAATAATTAGTGTCAGTTCAAATGTAATCCATGTACACACACACAACTAACTTTGTGTTTATCCTTTGCACACATCCAAAGGATCATATTATACATACTATTTTATCTGAGCTCATATTAGTTCTTCTTTGGATAGCATTAGTACAATTTATGTATCCAGTCTCTACAAAAGGACACTTTGGTAACTACCGTATTTTTCTCAACATATAATTGTGCAGTTAGTATTCTTGTGTCAATGCCTTTGCCCATGTTTGCAAGGACAACTGAGGATAAATTTGGTAGAGTTGTTGGGCCAAAAGAAAAGCATATTTTAACTTTAACAGCTAGGACCCGGCTGCCTTTCAAAGAGGCTAAACGCATATTTGATTTCCTTGAGCAATGCCGAATATGCCTGTTTCTCCACAGACTCACCAGCTCGGGGTGTTATCAGGCTTCAAATCTCAACCAATCTGATAGGTACAAAAGGCATTTCTTGTAGTTTCGATTGCATTTTTCTCATTATGAGATTGAGCAGCAGACAATCTCTTTAAAAGTCTTGTTCTGCTCCTGGTTTTAATCTTAAAATACCCTAAATCCTCTTAGAAGTAGGTAGGGTCAGATCTGAAATCTGGATGGATTTACATAATGGGTTTATGAAAGGAATAGAGAGTTAGTCAAAAGGAGGATCAGGCTAAGTTAAAGTCCTCCCCCTTGGGGGCCCCCAGGCCATCTTCGATCCCTCTCCTTTTGCAGGGTGTGTCCAAAACTGCTGTTGCCCTGTGCACTCACACAGTGCCCCTGGGCCACACCCCAGTCTGGGAAGTCAGGGTTCTGGACCTCTGCAGATCCTGAAGCTCAGAGATCTGATTGGTTGATAGGTGGAGACTGTGACTCAGAGCACTTGATAAATGAGTAATGGGTGAGAGGTCCTACATCCACAGGCCCTTCTGGAATGCCATTCCAGGGCGGACCTCCCCAGCATCATCTGATCCTGATAAAGTATAGCCACTTTGAAAGACCACAACGCCAATTTGAACAAGAAGAGTAACAGCTCATTTCTGTATCCTTTTCTCATCACGTACACTTTCCCCTCTGCTAGTTCATTCCACCTTTTGTAATCTGCCAGTTAGATGGGAATTATTAGTACACTTTTTCCAGATGAGGAAACTGAAACCCAGAGAGCTTTGGCAGCCTGCCCAGCATTATCCAGCTAGTGAATGGGAGAACTGAATTCAAATTCAGACCTGTCTGCCTCCCAGACAACACCTATGACAGCCTCCTAAGGGCAAATGCAGGGCTCTGGTTGGTCTCCATTCTGTGGCTCAAATCTAGGGTGGGCTTCCTGGACCACCTGGGGAGGCCTGACCAACCAACCAGAACCTCACAGTACAAAGGCCTGACCCTTCCTCAGCCCTAGGCCTTTCATATCCAATGCACACCAGCATGCTCACAGCAACTTGGAACATGGGGGTTTATGCTCCTGCTTTAATTGAGAATAGAGCTCGAATTGGAATCCAAGATGTTCTGACTCCAAATGTAGTGCTTCTTCTTCATCTACCCCAATCCTAAGGCATCCAGAAGTTTTCCTAATAAAAGAAAGTTGGACCCAGCATGGTGGCCCATGTCTGTGACCCCAGCAGTCAAGGAGTTTGAGACCAGCCTGGGCTACATAATGAGTTCAAAGAAAGCCTGAACTACATACATAGTGAGACCTTGTCTCAAAACAAACAAACAAACAAATAAATGAATATATAACTAAAAGAGAGTTGGTTTCTACAGTGCATGTGCTCCACAACTACTGGTCACTATGCCTCTCTTTCCAAGGGAGAGAGGACTCCTGAGAGACCTGTGTTATCTGTGCAGGGAAAGTGAGTTTGAAGACCTCACACTCCATCTGGAGTTTATCAGCTTCTTTCCCGGGTAGGATTACAGTCAACGATTATCTACAGATCTGGAGCCAGCAGGGACTTTGAAGGCCCCAATTGCCAAAGGGGGGAAGGGCAAGAGACACAGGAGATGAAAAAGCAGTCCAGGCATCTTATCTTCCTGCTGAAATCACACAGGCTGGCCTGGCAGGGAGGAGAGCTCTTCTGTCTGCAATGCAGACAGTTCCTAGGCCTGGCTGGTGACCAGAAGTACAGAAGGCATCTGATGAAGCTTCTTCATTGTCCTCTCCTTACCCTCTCTCCCTCACCTTTATTTCATTTATTCATCTGTTGGTTTATTCATTCCATCAGACATTCACTTTCTGCCTTGCAATTTGTTAGTTATAACAGCTTACATCTTTTAGCACTCAGCCTGGGCCAAGGTAGATGTTCATTTAATCTTTTTTATGATGGTCCAAGAGAGATGCTCAAATTTACCCCATTTTTCAAATGAAGAAAATGAAGCCCCAAGAGGCTAAGTGATAGGATAGAGCCAGGATCACATAGCTAGTAAATGGCCAAGTCTGAATATTTTAAATCTTCATGAATCCATTTTTCCTTTCACAATTGATACAATTATTCAGTTTTCTGTATTCCCATCATTCCTCTTAAAATCCCTTCCCTTTTTTATGCATTCCTTCCATCCTTCCCTCTCTTCCTCCTCTCTTTCGTCCATGACATTTACTAAGCTGACTAGGTTCCCTGTCCCCAGGAAGGTGTACTGGGGGGTAGGGTCCTGCCAGAGGACTTCTGGGAAAGGAAATAGGAGACCACCTCATGCATGCCCAAGCCCTCAAAGGGGTCCATAGGTCTGCACCTTCCAGGGCTCTTTATCTTTGTGTTGTCCAACATTCTTAGCTTCTGAAGGCTCAATCAAGCAAGTCTTGAGATTTAGTTGCCAAAAGAATCTAAGTGATTTGGAATCTAAATGGCTTACAGTTTCAGCTACTGAGAAAATCTCTTTGTCTCTGCTGATCTGGCTTCTACAGCTTTACTAGCCATCAATGAGAGTCAACTGCAAGCTGTTCCTGGGAGCACCACTCTGCATTCTACCCACCCTCTGCTGACATCTAGTCTTTCTCTCCACCTCCAGCTGTCTTCCATGTCAAGCCTCTCTCTGTTCTAGGCCTTTTCCTCCTAGATGGCAAGGATTTGGCATCAAAGGAGTTATGTTTTTAATCCATTATTTTCTAGCCAATCCTGTTCACCTGTTTTCCTAGCAACTAATACAGGGCTGGTATAGACGAAATGCTACTAAACCCAGGATGGAATGGTATGCCATCAGCCCCTGTGACAGACAGTCAACTTACTCATTGCAGTGTAAATGTAGTGCATGCAGTAGTCCATCCTTTCATCACTGTCATTCTTAGTTGGGGAATCATCTCTGCCCTTCTAGGTGAGGGTATAGCCTCCTGTCTCTGGTAGGTATGTGGTCTTGGCTAGGTCATCAATTATCTCTCCTGGACTTAGAAAAACAAGCCAACTGACAGAGAAAAAGGTTGAGGCTATGTAGCAGAGTTCCTTTCTGGATCCTCAGAGTGTACCCAGTTTCTACGTTTTTCCAAGTCTAGTTTCCTATCCATTTTGTGAGCTAGTCAACATCCTTTCAATGCATTGCTCTTAGGCTTTAGTTAGCCTCTGAAAGGCTATTTCTATACTGGCAAGTAACCAATCCTGAGCAATGCCCTTAAGGCCTGCTAACAAGGCCAGCAATTTGAGCCTGACCAAAAATGTCCAATCTGCTTCAATTGTCTTCGTCGTTGGCTTTTCTGGAGCTTTCCTGATCTGTCGCCTTTCTATCCTACGGCAACACCTCCCCTACTCATGTCCCAGAACCAGGGTAATTCAATGCATTTCCTCCCCTGTATGTCTTTCTCATTAGTACTGGAAATGCTAGCCAGGCTTTTCTCCTTTTTTCCTTTATTGGCCTGTACCATGAATATGGAATATGTATATGAAAACTTGAATTGAATAGGTTTTTTTCTATTTCATTGTAGTCTGCATTTTCTAAACTTGGAAGCATTTTTTTATCTTGGTAACAGTTAGACCAAAGTAGACTTTAAAGAGATCTTCAGGTGGATTCTACATTTTACCCATGTTTCTTTTGTCTTTGTTGCATGTCCTGGAATTCAGCCTACATTACTAGCTATTAGAAGCCCTCAACTTTGTACATGTATTTCCTTCTCTATCTTTGCATCTTCATACCTGGTACTTTGGAATTTGAAATGTTTCTGAGATTGTAAACAAGAAAGAGGAAAACAAGCAATGAAGTTAGAAGGAAGTTGATGGTTCATATTTGGCTGAGGAATGAGGCTACCTAGAGATATATCTCATAAGACAGCATTTTCTACATGCCAGGTACTGCTTCTAAGAGTTCTCTATTATCCCATTAGCCCTCACAATAAGCCTTGGGGGTAAATGGATTATCATCCCTATTGCACAGATTAGGAAAATGAAATTTTAAGAATGACTTGCCCAGTCTGGGGATGTAGCTCAGTGGTATAATCCTCCCTGGATCCAACCCATACCATCATAAAGCAAAGCAATAGTAAATTTTCCAAAGATATATTGCTAGTGAGTAATAAACCTAGTGTGTGCACACAAGCCTGGCTAATGCAAGCAGGGGGCAGGGAGGGTGCAGAGAGATGGGCAAAAAGCCAGCTGTGACATCTGGAGGCCCTCTAGGTACAGGGTCAGGGTTAGACATTATAATTTCTTTACTTCACACTTAAGCCTCTGAGCAGCTCTGTTATATAGAGGAAGCTGAGGCTCAAAGAGATGGAGCAGCTTACCCCGGGTCAAACAATGAGAAAATGAATGGACGCCAACCCAAGCTTGTTTGTTCCATTCCTCTGGGACACCACCCCAAATGGGTGCTGTATTTTTGTAAAGATCTGAAACCAGAGCCTTTCCCCTGAGGTAATTACTGTACATACTCTCTTCTTGCTACCCTGTCCAGATTCTCAGTAAAGATTTTCAGCTCCACCCCCGCCTGAAACTCTATCAGGAGAAGGTCAGCTTAATCTGGCCTAAGGTTCATACAAAGGTCTACAGAATCCCCAGAAGGTGACAGACTCTCCATGATTGGAGAATGAGTCATACACATGCCTTGAGGACTCTAGCAGAATAGCATCAGAAGATACAGACCCAGGTAACTCTGAGGCTACATAGAAAGCTCAAGCGTGAGCTTAAACTCTTGTGCTCTGGAGGAGGAGCCACTGGGTTAGAATCTAGCACAGCTTCTCCCAGCTGAAGATTCTGGGCCAGGAAACTTCACCAACTTTGTAAAATGGGTACAGTGGAGATAGATCTCCCACAATTGCTGGAGCTTTGAATATGGATACATCTCATCTTATCACCTCTCTTACCAGTCAATCCAATGTGCTGAAAAAGTAGTTGTTATTATTATTATAAAAGAGGTAACAAAGAATTAAGAAAAATAAGTGGTAGAAGTTGAGTTTGAGTTGCATCTTATAGGATATGGTCTGTCAACATAGGGCATGGCAGGAGGAGGCAACAGAGCAAGCAAAGTACAGAGGCAGGGACCTGAGTAATGTAGGGATCAGTTAGGCTCAGAGCAAAGTGTCCAAAGTGAAGGGGAGTGAAAAAAAACAGAGTTGGCAAGTTGCACCTGGGCTGCCTCTTGGAGACAGATGTCTGAGGTCGCTTTCAAATGGACTGTGTTTAATTGCCCAGGTCAGGATCTGCAGAACTTCAACCATTAGTGCCCGGTCATCAATATCATGCTTGTCTCATCCACTTACCACTTGCACACTTATTTGCTCAATATTTTTTTTCTTTAAAATAAGCCTGCCACTCTTTTTTTCAGCAATAAAGAGATCTATTCTAAAATAAACTTTTCATCAAAACTGTAATCGGTGGGCTTGAGGTCATGTAGTTCAAAGGTAGTGTACGTGCTTAGCATGCACCAAAACCAGAAGCAAAATAACCCCCCCAAAAAGAATGAAAACGGAAATAGCACTGTCTGTCATAGGTAGAGACTGTCAAAGTTGAAAATACTCAATTCTCAATCCTTCCCCAACAGGCTCCAGTAAAACTCTAGATTTCCAAGTTTCAAAGAAGGTGCAGTATTAATGACAAATTAGCATCAACTTTAACTTCTTCCTTAGGCCAACAGAGAATCAAAAAAGGAGGGTTAACTACTCCTCTTAACTATATCCCCAAACTGCAGAAGACAATTTGAGAAACTAGGCCCAAAGGTTGAGAAAGAGGAGCTGGGGGTGGACTAAAGCCTAACCCCTCACCCCATTCACATAGCAGGGCCTCGGTGACCCTGAGGCCTCCCCACCCCACCCGCTTGATCTAACTTTCACTCCAGGCTCCTCACTGTTCCCAGACTGGCCTGCCAGATTCTGTGCGTTGTTCCTTCTGCTGAAGGTAGTTCTGCACTCTGATTCTACCTGTGCTCTAGAAGGCATTATCTCTATCTCCTTAATAGCTTCTCAAGCAAAAACATTGCACTGGGTTAAAGAGCAAAGAATGGGCAGAGCCCAGTGCTCATTCACAGTGAGCTTCCAGGCAAGCCCCAAAGCCCTGTGAAAGAAGTCCGAGGCTCAGCTTTCCTTCTTTATGCTTTCCAAGGCAACAGCTCCTACATACAAGTAACCATGTTATTATACTGCAGCTCATAGTTGACAGCACTCTGCATTCATTCATTCATTCATTCAATGAATGTTCATTGCATGCCTACTGTGTGCCAAGCCCTGCTCTGGAAACTGGCAGTGCAATGGTGGGCAAGAACAGTGAGGTCCTTTCTCTGCATGGGAAGACAAGCAACAAGCTCAGAGACAAGGGAGCAAATGAGACCATGGTGAGGCCACAGAGAAAGCAGCATGGTAGCAATGCAATGCTGATTTGACATGGGAAACTGGTGGCAACCTTAGGCCAGGCAGACCATCACCTATGATGAAGTGAAATGTGAAGTGAGACATCAATGGCAAGGAGGAGCCAATAAGTAGAAATTATGGAAGCAGGGGTTTTTTTTGCTGCAACAGGGGCAGGAAGATTTCTGCATTTTTGTCAGAGGGAGCAGTAAGAGGATAATGATGCCCTGATACAGGGGACACAGGACTACACAAGTGGCAGGGGCTGAAAATCAGAACTCCGTGTTGGCTAGACTAGATTTGCAACCTCCTTAGACACTCTGATGCATTCACCCTCTTCTCAATAAACTCATAAAGTGAAGATTATTAGTGTTGCCATATGACAAAGGAAACCCTGCAGCTCAGGAAGCCTACCAAGATAGTTATGAGACAGAGTTGGGTCATGAATCCACCTTTGAGGATGCCATGGCACCCTCTCCTCAATGTTCCCATGCTATGGCAGTGTCCAGAGGTTGCAGTGCAGCAGCCAAAGAGGCAACCCTAACACTCCATTGTGTTTTGTTTGTTTTATGTGTGTCTTGAAAAATTATTTTGAGTTAGTGATGAGCTCTTAAAGATGACCTGCAAGCCGGGTGTGGTGATGCACACCTGCAATCCCAGCACTCAAGAGGCTGAGGCAAGAGGATCACTGTGAGTTTGAGGCCAGCTGGGACTACATAGTGAGACCTTGTCTCAAAAACAACAACAACAAAAAAGATGACCTACAAATCTGGCTCCTTCATCTTTGAAAATATTGAAGCTCTAGTAATATTGGCGTCATGTTGGGTTTTTTTGGTACTGGGGATCAAACCGGGACCTTGTGCTTGCGAGGCAGGCACCACTGGGGTCATGGTTTTAAAGGCAATGATTGTCGAGATCATCTAACATCCTGAGGCCTTTGTAAGATAGGCCAGAGCTCTCTGCTCCTCCCAGCCCCCACCTCTCCTGATGCTTACCCCAGGCCCCTCACTTCTCTATGTGACCTTCTTGACTTCACTATGCATTTGGTTTTGAGACCCCAGCTCTCCAATAACAAAGTATGTGAGAAGATTCACAGAGCCCAGCCAGCAAACAGTGACGGGAGGAATTAAGTTACGGCTCCTGGCTTGAACACTCTGCTGCCATTCTGATACAATCACTTAATCACTTTCTGCAAACAGTAGGAAATGTTTGTAGGAACTGGTACAAGGCCATGGTTAAGAGGTCGAGCCTGGATCTTAATCCTCATTCTGCCGAGTCTCAGCTGTGTGGACAAGTTCTCTGACCTCAGTTTCCTTATCTGAAAAGTGAAAATAAAGATCACACCTACATCTAAACAGGAGGAAGGAAAAAACATAATTTAGGCAATGTGCTTGGAGTGCAGCTTGTTTCGTGGTGAGTATCGAATGGGGGGGGGCCATGGTGATTATTCCACAGGAGACAGTATGTGAATCAATTCCCTGAGACGGGGAGAGAGAGACAGAGACAGAGACAGAGAGAGGGAGGGAGGGAGACACAGAGAGATGAGAAGAGAGAAAGAAGAGAGAAAAGAAATCTAAATCAATGCTCTCGTCCTAATGACAGTGTTTCTGGCACAATTGGTCTTGAATTCTCTCTTCTTTCTGCTTTAGGAGATCATTTTTTTCAGTGTGCCTCTTTATCTTTCTCCAAATACAGAGATACATCCAGGAGGGAAAAATTTTCAAACTGAATCCCTAACTATTAAGGTTCTTGTCCATACTATTTCGGATTTAAAAGCCCTCACTGTCTCCTGTAGATGCTCAAATGTAAGGCAGTGTCTTCCATCCCTAATCCAAAGGAGCAAAAGAAAAAAGATACTGGGCCTAGTTGCATATAGAAACCTTTAGGGATGGAGACACATGAAGCAAATATGTACTTGCTCAAATTATTAATTCCTGTTTGCAATTTAGAAGCAAATAAGAAGCTAGTGATAATTTTATAATAATATTCACTTAGAGACATTGCTTTTTTTCAAGTCTACATCCGATGAAATGGCTTTCATTCAATCCTGTCACACTCCTCCTCAGAAGCATCTGGTGCACAGAGACCATGCACTCTTCCAGAACTTTCTCCTCACTTCCACCTGACGCCCCAACAGTGCTTCCTGTCTCAAAGGCTGAAACTGTCACCAGCGAGGTGATCTCCATCCCACTGGGTGACGGGGGCACAGGCAGGATTTCTGTTCATTCCCTGGATGTGTATATTTGTGCTCACCACAAAACAACCACTCGGCAGTGTTTTCTCAACCAGAGCTTTCAAAGGCTTATTTGCCATGACACCCAGCACTTGTAATTTGAGGTCATACCCCGAGGAAGAATTGCTAAAGCTGTGTAAAACGTCTCTGATTCCCTTTTCCTACAGATTCTGTCAGGTTATCTCTTTAAGAGTCCTAAACCTGTGTTGTCTGAGGTGGTTTTAGATGAATGCACATTTCCAGAACACTGCTTCGTTGTTCAATATAAACCAATTGAGAGAGTTCCCTGTAAAATGAGGCACTTTATAAGAGCTCAATACAAAAAACAGCTCCTCCTTCTAGGGGTAATTTTGAGAGGAAGAAAGTCTGTTCTGTTTCCAAGTGCAAATAAGGAGAACTACTTGCTGCACCAGAGCTTCCCGAAGGTCCTCAGGTGCTCCCTGCCCTCACTGGCATGGTCTGGGGGTGGTCAGAGGCCAAGGGGCAGAGAGGGAGGAGCTGGTTCCTGACAACATGAGTGGAACCCAGCTTGCCGGGCTCAACCCACACCCTCCCCCTTGGTTGTGTTTACTAATTCTACACATGTCAGTCCAAGGGTTGGGCTCTGTTCACACAAAACTACATGGGCCCAACATCACAGACACAATCACAGATGCACACAGAGGCATGTATCTAATACACGGACAATCTCAAGATGAACAGAGACACAGGCACGTACCACGCTGACATCTGTAAACAGGCACACAGGCAGTTCACTCTGTTACACACACACACACACATACACACACACACTTTCAAAACACACAAAGGAGACTGGATCAGAGGAGTGTTCCAACTCCTTTCCACCATGTTTTCCATAACACTCGTGTATCTTACCTTATTTTTTCTTCTTCCAACAGAAAAGCTTCCCTGTCACTCTTTTTGTTTTTTCATTACTAGCAATTGGGCCACGAGTGGTCTACCACTGAGGTATATCTTTTGCCTTTTTTATATTTTACTTTGAGTCAAGGTCTCCTTAAAATTGCCCAGGCTGACCTCAAAGTTGAGAGTCTTCTGCCTCAGCCCTGGAGTAGCTTGGATTACAGGCATGTGCCACTGTGCCTGACTTCTAGTCTAGTCTTTAAACTAACTTATCAGACCTGTCTATGGTGAAAGTGTCCAGAAAAGAAGAGCAGTTCTGAGCTGGGACACCTCTGGTGAAGCAGGAGTGAGGAGGAAAGGGTGGTTTTCCTACAGAAATACAATCTCACATGCAGATCCCAGGAATCTGGATTTGGGCCCCTGGTGGGCAGAGGTGGCCTGAGTTAGAGACTCTCACAAGGACCCCAAGCATGTCCTATGGCTTGTGCCACTCATAACATCCTGATCCCAGGTGAAGTGGCTAAAAGCCAACCTTGCCACAAGTTGGTCAACCTGATAACTGGGCAAATGATGATTGGATGGAAATGAATATCTTCATTATTTTTCAGATATTAACTGTGGTGCATCAGTGGGTGGTTTGGCAATTGCTCGGGTTTCTTTAATAATCTCAGGCATGTTTCATGGGCTGTTTCTCTTTTTCAGGGAAAGACTTATTTCTAATGTATCTTCAGGAGATCATTCCTCCTTACATTATTTGTGGCTGATATTGAGTTCTACACTTAATTCACCTACTTCAGTCATTCATTCATTCAACAAGCACTCACAGAGAGTCCAATGTGTTCTTCTAAGGTCTGAATGGACATCCGGGTGCAGACAAGGCCAAGAAACTCTATCCCCTTGGGATGCTCACAGTTGCATGAAAGAGAAGAACATAACACAGGGATATTAATATTGAACATCACATAGAAAGAAAGAGGATGAGACCTCAGACAGGAAGCTAGGCTTAGCTTATAGGGTCAAAATTGGACCAAGACTTAGACTTAGACACACTGAGGCATGAGTCATGCACACATCTAATGATACGTGTTGTCCAAGGCCCTGAGGTGGAGCAGCTTTTGTGTGTTTGAGAGCAGTGAGGACACCAGAGGGGTCTACAGCAAATGGGAGAAAACAATGTGATGCCAAAGACACAGCCAGGGTCTGAGGGTACTGGGGGGCTGTGGACAAAGTCAGGCCTGGACTTTGATCTACTATGATGGAAAGCCATTGAGGGACTGAAAACCGACATGATCCTAGTTACATTTCTGCCTGTTATGTGAAGAATAGCTTGAAATAGGGAGTAGGCTAGGAAGATGGTAATCATTTAGGGAGATACCACAGTCATCCAAGTAAAAACGATAGGAGAACAGCTTACTGTCTTCCAAGAGGAATTTACTACAACAACGTGGAGGCCAAAGAAGAGCCCAGCTATACACCCAACAGCAAAGCTTTGTTAGGTTAAATGTCCATAAGAGAAAAATATATGCTCAGGACCACGCACAGCATTTTATATAAAACATCTCACATATTCTTTCACTCGCTATTCAAGATAGATATTATTATTCCCACTTCAGACAGTGGGAAACAACCTGTGTGCAAACTTTTGAAAATTTGTTTTTTTAAATCAGGTCAGAATTGGCTTGAAATGAATGAGATACTTTAAAGTTTAGAAATAATTTTCCCAAAGACTAAAAGAAACGTTGAGCTTTATCTTCTAGTTTTTTTCTGAAATAAATGGAATGCAGTATCATCTCAAAATAGAGAAAAGGAAAAGGACAACAAAAGTGCACAGAAAGCCCCATGGTCCCACCTCTTTCCTAATCCATGCATAACCCTATGATACAGAGGCAGCGTGCCTTTTCATAAAGAGCAAGAATAAATTATTAAAAGTATAATAGAGGGGCCGGGGATTTAGCTCCGTGGTTCCGCCACCTGCCTCGCAAGTGCAAGGACCCAAGTTTGATCCCCGGTACCAAAAAAAAAAAAAAGTATAATAGAAATAAAATTTAAAAAACACTAGAACACCCTTGGAGGGAAAACTGGAACGTGTTGCAAAGGGGAAGACAAATTTGCAATGGATGCTAACTAATAGACATACACATTTTTAATAAAATTTTCGTCTTTGTTAAATTGTGCTGTTGGTCACTCAGCTTTCTTCCAAGCTGCACATTTGTTCACATTGACTTTTACCAAATAGTTGTTGGACTGAACCATATGAAGATTAATGATGTGCTTATGAGTGGCTGCTATTTGTGTAGCTTTAAGTGTGCTCCCTGGCCTCACTATAAGACTGATTTTAATTGGTCTCCCTAACAGTACCTGAGCATCAGGATGGTCTTCCCTATCTGATGGAAATGGACTCAGAAGGTCTGAGGGATAAAAAGGTCAAGGTCATGTGGCTGGAAAATGACAGAGGCAGAATTTGAGGTCAAACAAGCCTAAGGACCCGTATCTGTGCCCTGTCATCGCCACATTAAGAGACGAAGAAGCACAGCACATGGCAAGTACCCAGAAAGCACTGATTGTTTCCTCAAAACATTAATTGCTAGTAAGAGAGAGCTAATTCCAGCTTTATAATACAATCTTTACTGATTCTAAAACTTCTTTCATCTTCAGCCACAACAGATATATCCAAGAGTGTAACTTTAGTTTCTGCATCCACAACTAATTGTCTATATTAAAAGGTCATTATAGGGCCGGGGATTTAGCTCAGTGGTTACGCCGCCTGCCTTGCAAGGGCAAGGACCCGAGTTTGATCCCTGGTACCAAAAATAAATAAATAAATAAATAAATAAATAAATAATCATTATAATAATGCTGTGATGGTATATGGAGAATGTTTTTAAGCCATAGGAAGTACTAAAACTAAATATAAAGAGCAAGCAAGAAAAAATACTCAGGGGCTGCTTTGAGTGAACAGACCTGTTTATTCATTGTCCACAGGAAAACTAGTTTAGAGGTAGATTAGAAATCTACCCATTGTTGGGCAAATAATAGCTTGACAGGATGTACCTATGGAAAGGAGGTACGCCTCTGGACACCAGGCAGGGCAATGGAGTATGACGTGTGCCAGATAGAAGTCAAAGCACCTCAGCATGGGCCCTCTTGCCAGTCACCCGACATGGATCATATCTGACCCATACTCACTTGTTGCTTGGTTTATTCCTTGAGAATGTGTTGGGCACAGCCTTTAGGTCCTGTTCTATGCTAGCTATGGGGAGCTCCGAGATGTAAGAGAATCACACAGGACCAGTGAGCAGCTGATCTAGAATGGAGGGGAAATCTGCAAACAACAACTATAGTTCCATGTGCTTGCAGATGCTCAGACTATCGCAGGGAATATTGGAGTTTAATGAGAATTTTATAACTTGTCATTTCTTTTAATGGTAATATGAACAATACTTTACCTGACACAAAGAAATGAGAGCCTTCTCTTTGGGGACTGTGAAGGCATCAGTGAGGATGTGATGGTCTCTGCAAGGTTAAGGGCAAAGGAGCTGAGCTTGGGGGAATGTGTCCTCACAGCAGTGACTAGAGCTTGTGAGCTGAGACTGGCACTGTGAATTGGAACTCAGTGACAAGAGCGATGGGAAGGGGAAGGGCAGCCAAGCAGAGGTCACAGCAGGTGCAAAGACACAGGAGCAGGCTGTGCATAGTGGGCCTAAATGATGGGGACAATTCAGAGAACCCCTTTAACAACAGGCAAATAGAAGCAATATGGTGGCCAAAGACCCTGCAGATCCTAGGGAGATTTTAGTGGCTCTGGCCCCTCTTGACTTCTTCTGAATCTGCTTGCATCTCTGATTCCTGCAGTGCAGACAGCCCAGGGTTGAGTCAACAACCAAGGAATGGACAGTCCAGACAACCAATGCAGGGCTGGTTAAGCCACCTGGCATAAAGTGGACACTTAATAAATGTTGGCTCTGACTTTGGCTTTACAATGGAGCAAATGGGAATCAACTGTTCCAAAGTAACTCCCCAAGATTGGCCCAACTTTGGTCCTTGGGGTTGGTGCCACATCCAAGGCCATACAGGTAGGGCTGGGACAAGGAGGATGAAGAGGAACTGCTGGGCCAATCCTCCCCCATCCCATCTGCAGGGCTGGGCAGACTTTCTCCACAAAAAGCAGAGGAATCTCGACTGACTGGCTGATCGTGGTCAGTCACTGTCACAACCTCAACCGGCCACTCTGGCCGCTTGAAAGACCTCTGGCCACAGGGCCCCTGCTCGAAGTCTTGAATGCCACTTGGAGAATGTCTGCTGGGGCATCTTGAATTAAATCAAGCACACTGTAGCATCCATAGGTACCCAACATCTTGCTTTCTAAGAAACTTGGGCCTCGGCTACAATTATGCCCAGTGCTAAGGGATCTCTATTTGGGTGTCAGACATTTGAAATACCACCTTTGATGAAATAGATATGTTGCTCCCATGTTGGGAGCAATGGTCAAAGACTTGGGAAGTCTTTTCTCTGCACATAGAAGGCCTATCTCTACGTCTCCTCTAGTGATTCGCTCATTGGGCCAGTGCCTATTTATTGAACACTTACTGTATGCCAAGTGGGAGTGAAGTCTTCAGCAGGAAAGAGCAATGGCACCCAGGCTGGAACGAAAGCATGTGAAACCTGTCACCTGTATAATCCAGGTGTTATGGGCAGCTATATGGTGTAGAATCTGAAGACCTGGCTTCTAACCCCAGCATGGTAGTCTTCATCCCCTCCAAGTCTGGGCTTGAATTCTACTTCTACCATTTCCTATTCTGTGAATTTAGGGAACACTCACTGCACCCCTGAGTTTCAATTATTTTTCTTATAACAGAGAAGGTGCTTCTACCCTCAAAATGTTGTGAAGTGCGTTAACGTAAGCTTTGTACAGAGAACCCCCATAGTAACACTGCTGCCACCACCTGAGTTTGATGCTGCATTTTGTCATACATTCCCTCAACCACTCTACACCTCCATTCCTGTGCTCTAAAATGGTGATAGTAAGATGTATCTACCAAGCCCTATATAACAATTAAAAGGATTTTTATAAAAGGGATATTGAATAACAATAATATTTGCAGTGTGGATAAGCAATAAACATAAGACAACACACATCTCAATACTGGAAGATGAAATGCTGAAAACCCATCCTGCTTCTGACTCTGATGGGGTAGAGCACTTCTGCTTCTCTCCTTATAAATGCTCCAAGGGAGACACCTGTATCTACTGTACACCAAACCCTATGCCCCATGAGTCCACTTGTTTTCTTATTTAATCCTTATGACATCCTGGAAAGTGTCATAGTCCCTGTTTTGCAGATGGTAAAACAGTGGCTCAAAGAGATTGCATGGTTTGCCCAAGGTTACATAGCTAGCAAGTTGGGCTTACACCCAAATCCATTTGATTCAAGGCTTTGTGTTTACCACTCCCCATCCCCAAGACTTCCAGGTGAAACTGAGCCTTCCAGGTGCAATCCCCTTAGAAACCCCAGCAGCCACCACACGTGCAATACCCCTTCAGCTCTGATTTCTCTCACCTTTCAAAGTCAAGTAGTGAGTGAGGCAGTGAGCATTTGTCTCCTTCAATCCTACCACCATTGAAATGTCCTTCCCAAAGTATGGAAAATTACACATTTCAGCTTCTTTCTGAGATAGAGTATTCAGACCCAGTAAATAAAAGTACAAAATGCTCAGGTAAGTTTTAATTTCAGAGAGGAAAGAATATTCTTTCAGTATAAGTGTATCCTATGCAATATCTGGAGGCAACCTGTATTTGATTTTACCTAAAAGTCCTACTCTGAGCTGTCCTCCGAGTCCAGCTGGGGCAGAACACTGATTAAGACAGGGCAGGGAAGGTGGCAGGTGGAGTTAGAGATCTCTGTGAAACTTTATCCAAGCCTGTCTGGAGTTTCACCTCCACCACTAATCCCTTCTTATCCCAGCTCTGAGGGCCGATGCAAGCTTCACACCTGCTTCCCAGAAGACAATGTAAGTGGATCACTTAACTTGAAAGAAGTTGATTTTACTTTGCTCCTCCTTCCACTAAGAGCAGTAGTGAGTCCAGGACATGGCAGACACATTTGAATGCTGTTTCCCAAGAGCCTGGTATAGAAGGAAATGAACAGGAACCCAGTCTCAGTCATGTATGAGAGAGGGAGCTACACCAAGAGGACCAGGAAGGCCAGCTCAAAGGGAACAGTATGTACGAAGCCTCCAAACTCGGCAGGAGAGCATTGTGTGCAGAAAAGTAGAGATGGCATAGCTGAAGACTCACTTCAGATGTTCAAAGGAGGCTGGGGAGGGAGCCAGAAGAAGCCTCAAGGTGCAGGGGGGTGGAACACTGGATGTCAGATTAGGATTCAGAATTCTACATTCTACACTGATGACAATGGAGAGACACTGAAGGTCTTTGAGCAGAGGAGTAACCCAACTGGCAATGATTTAATTTGGCTTTCATTTGTTTACTATGGAGGATGGACTATTTTTCCAAGTTTAATGTTTGTATTTGTCCTTTTTCTTATTGGTTGTAATAACCTTGAACATATAAGGGTTTGTTTCTTGCTATTTTTTTGTAATGTTCCACATTTCTATTTTTAGTTGTATGGTTTTAAAGTAAAAAATAGTTTAGAACTTTTGATATCTACGTGTGTGTGTGTGTGTGTGTGTGTGTGTGTGTGTGTGTGTTGCTCAGGATCATACCCAGGGCCTGGCACATGATAGGCAAGCACTCTGCTCCTGAACTATACCCCAAACACATGTAGATGCTTCTATTGTCTTCGTCTTAAGAATACATTCTCCTATTTTGAGCTGAGAATAATTCAGATATATTATTGAATTAAACAAAAAATATATATATGATCTAATGCAATAATAGCTTCTATCTTTTTTATTCAGATATAGTATTTGTTATGCATAACTATCATTCTTCTGGAATTTATTTTGAAGTACGATGAAAATGGTGATCTCTCTCTTTTTCTCAAATACCAGTTTTCTCAACGCCTTTCACTGATCGACTCCATGTTTTACCTACTGCTCTGTGATGCTTCCTTATCCTAGAACAGGTTTCAGATGCTCCAGAATTCAGTTCAGGCTTATTCTGTTTCTGTAACCCATTTGTCCATTTCTGTTCTAATTCTGCACCATTTTCATTATCATAACTCATGAATGAATGTATTTTAACATCTAACAAGAGGGCAGGCTCACTTGCTCGTATTTTACAAAATCTCTTGCTATTCTTCAATTAAACCTATAATCAGTTTGCTGAGTTATAAGGAAAATCCTACTGATATTTTCAACTGTATTAATTTGAAAGGATTGCAATTTTCACAATAGTCATCCTTTCATCCAGGAATGAGTATATTGCTCACACACCCAATTTCTTCTTTTAATTTTTTTATTAGTATATTTTTGCAACACATAATAATTGCATTCATCTTGGGGAGTTGGTACATATACATATCAGATCTTGATCATTTTTACTTCCTTCTCCCTCAAACTCCCTCCTTCCTCCTGTAGATCCCCTTCCCATCCCCACAAAGCCTACCTCCCTATTTCATAAAATTTCTTTTATTTTGCTCTTTAAATTATTTATATTAAAAAATAAATTATTTTTATTTTGGGTGTCTCATATTAGTGAAACCACGCAATATTTAGCTTCCTGTGTCTGACTTATTCACTTAGTATGGTCTCAAGATCCATTCATTTTCCTACAAATGACTCAAATTTATCCTTCTTTGTGGCTGAGTAGTACTCTGTTGTGTATATATACCGAATTTTCTTTATTAATTTGTTAATGGGCATATAGGCTACTTCCATGGTTTATCTATCATGAGTTGTCCTGCTATAAGCATGGAGCTCACATGCTTGATTTCTAATGCTCACAAAACTCCAGAAAGTTGATGAAATAATCCACACCTTACAAATAAGGAGAGCAGGGCTCAGAGAAGTCACTAGCACACCCAAAGTCACACATTTCAATATGTGCAAGGTGCAAATCTACTGCTTCCTTCTTGCAGCTCAAATGCTTCACTCTCAAAAAAGCTCTGAAAATTAAAAAAAAAGAAAAAGAAATGCTGGAGCTACTTACATTTAACAAATACATGTATGCCAGATATTGGGGATAAAGATGAACAAAACACAGTCACTGCTCTGAAGGTGCTCATAGTCTTAGCAAGCAGAAGAGTACATTGTTAATTACAATATGGTACAATAAGTTATGCAAACAATAGCTTCTTGTATTGTACATTTTTCATGTACCAGGCACTGTTCTAAATTCTTTACCTACATCTCATATTAGCCTCAAAGGGAGCCTCAGAGGTTTACACACTGTTGCCTCCACTTTATGTATAAGAATACAAGGCATATAGAGATGTGAAGTCACTTGCCCAAGACTTTGCAATGAGGCAAATGAACACAACTGGAAGCTGGCCTCAGAGTCTGGCCTCAACCTATTGCACTGTTCTGTCATCTAGAGCATGGGGAGTCATGTGGATCTTGGAGGAGCCGCCTCTTTCAACCTAGGCAGCTTCCTGGAGGAGCCCTGAATCTTGAAGGATGCCCAGAATGAGGAGGGCAGCAAAGATGGGGAGGATGGACTCCTGGGAACAGTGAGCAGTACCTGGAAATCTACAAGCAAGAAGGCCCAGGGTGCATGGGAGGGAATGCACATGAAAAGTATCGTAATCAAAATAGCTAATGTTGATTGAGTGCCGACTAGATGCCAGGTACTCTCCTGAGCACTTTACTTGTAGCTACAAATACACTCAATAGGCCAACGCAATAAGTATCATTATCCCATGTTACAGATAAGGAAAATGAATCACAGGAAGATGAAGTGCCTTGACTATACAGCTGGTAAGCAATGGAGCTGAAAATGCAGCTGTAGAAGAATTATGGCTCAGCTTGTGAGGAGATTCCAGAGCCAAAAAATTTGGTTTGTAACCTATAAAACTGGAGAATCATTCAAGGGTGTTGCATAAGTCATGATTAGATTTACAATGAACTGAGCAGATAGATAATGTCTCTCCTCACCTCAGCCCTAGAGTGGAAAGCACACTGGACTTCTATCGTCTCATTTAAACACAAAGACTAATTCACTGAGATGGATGTCATTATTTTCATTTCATTGGTGAGAAAACGAAGGCTTCAAGAGGATAAAGGGCAATCAGTAGAGGATGGGGAGACCAAACCAGAACTCCAGTGCCTGTAGCCTGGCAGGCCAGCCCTCCCCACTATGCAGTGGAGGGAACTGCAGGGATGCAGGGAGCAGGAGCCCATCCCCCACCTGAATGGGTCCCCACACTCGCCCACACGGGGGTGAGAGCTCCCTGCCCACCATGTAGGTCACCTCCTGACAGTAATTAAAATGGAGAGCTGCAAAGAGATAAAACCTTACAAAGCATTCTCAGCATTCTTGCCTGTGGTGGGAACAATATTAACTTTCATTTGGGGGCACTGATGGGCAGTTCCATCAGGGTTTGAGTAACCCCTTCAATTTCCCTTCAATATTGGAAAATCTCTGGCTTCTGAGTGCAGACACCCGGCATTTGGGTTACAGTAGGAGGCTGCGTGCTGAAAAGCTGGCCTCAGATCCACACTGCCATGAGAGCACTGCCCATCTGGAACACATTTGGGCACCAGAAGGCCATAATCATTTGTGATCCTGAGAACATGCTCCAGGGACAGTTCACTGGGAACTTTAAAGAAAAACCAAAAAAGACAGACAGAGTCAACTATATAAACACATAAAAAAAGGGGGTTGGGGGAGAAAGAGAGAAGTAATTTATAGAGAAAGCAAAGAACCAGGCTGGAAAATAATGCTGTAGAAAGGAGGTTCTTCTGTCTCCATTGTGCAGACAAGAAGCCTGAGGATCAGGAATAGTATGTGACTTGGCCAAGATCCAGCAGTAGCTGAGCAAAGAAGAGCATAATACAGGCACTTAAGGGACAAACATGAAGAAATATTGATCTTTGAAAGCATTCAAAGAAATATAAATGAAGACAAAAATTTTCTGTTTAATATCAAGCTCGGGGATCAGGGATTTAGCTTAGTGTTTCCGCTGCCTGCCTTCCAAGCGCAAAGACCCGAATTCGATCCCCAGTACCAAAAACAAAACAAAACACAAGATCAAGCACAGTAGAAAATAATGATTATAGTCAATGCTAGCAAAGATGGGGAGCAATTGAAACACCAGCCTAGCTGCTAGGCAGATTTAATTGGTTCTACCTGGTTAAACAATAATTTGTCAATGTATTTCAAATGTCACTCCATTTTCCTATCATTTGACTATACTGCCAGGCTTAGAAACTTATCTATGAAAATAATCTAAATCAAAGACCAGGCTATATTGCAGTCTTCTTTATAATAATTTTTTAAAATCAGAAACCATCAAAAACTCCAACAAAAGAACCATTGCATCAGCCTGGGGGTGGGGGGATCCATTCAAAAAACATTAACATAGCTACACATGGTGGTGCACACCTGTAATACCAGCACTGAGGAGGCTGAGGCAGGAGGATCACCTCGAGTTCCAGGCCAGTCTGGGCTACATAGTAAGTTCAAGGCCAGCCTGAACTACATAGTGAGATCCTGTCTCAAAAATCCACCCCCTTAAAAAAAGCCATTGACATAGTCCTTTCCATTTTTAATTACAAACACTATGTACCATCACAGAAAAAGTTATTTTGACTAAAATATCAAGAGAAAAGAGCTGCTTTAAAAGTAACATCTAAGCTGTGACTGAGATGACAAAAACATGTATCTGCAAATGCAAGAGACAAGAAAGAAATATGAACAAAAATGAAACCAGTCTGGTTGTTTGGTGCTGGTTAATTTCTGATGTTACAGTTGATGCAATATTTGTGCAAGAAAGAAAAAAATTTCCCTCATAAAAAAAAGATAGTTCTGTTATTGTATTGGGTCAAATTCCTCCAGGGCTAAAAATATGTTAAGAACTTCTTGAAAGCTCCATTAACTCTTTAAATTACCATTGTGGGACCATTGAATGTTAAAATAACAATAATAGTAGTATAAAAGAGGCCAGTAAGCTAATGTTGCTTCCATATTTACCATGTGAACTCCCAGAACATAACTGAAGTATTAAGACACTCTACCCCAACAAGACCAAATATAGAAGAGTTAGAGTCACATTATGTCACTGGCCTACTATGGACAACCACAGAACGTGACTTATAGGTTGGGCCTTTTTCTTACTAACTTTCATGTAGAAGGCTGACTTTGATTAGCTCACAGGCACGGCTGCTCTGCTACTTAGGAAACTCTGACCCGGAAGCTGATCATCTACATATGGCTCAGGGTCAGGTTCCCCATGGATATGCGCCCTAAAGTACTCACAATTCTCCCTGTATTTCCCACAGCTGAATCTACCCTCACTTTCCAGGGCACTTCAGCTTGAGGCTTAAGCTAAGCATAAAATCCTGGTTTCGATGCCATTCTGTTGCCCTGTTCTCAGATTGTCTCCTCTGTGAGGAAAGAACTATGTCCCTAGTTAGTGAGGTGTCCTTCCATGTGGAAAGAAATGGTTTTAAAAATTAAACCCATTATTGCAAAGGACAATGAATTAGTGCAGTTCTTTTAGAGAAGAGCCCACTCAGTGTGTGCAGAAGGCCAACAGAGCGACATGGCAGGCACTGGAGGCCAGCCAGAGGCCTAGGAAAACAAGACTCAGGATAAAGTCTGGGGAGCCACAGAGCAGAGCAGAAGGCCAGAGATTTCCAAACAAAATCAGGCACACCGGGCTAAATTGTGGAGGGTGACCTAGGGGGGGTGGTTATAAATCTTATGCAGTGGCACAAATGGTGGGGACAAGGTCACTCACTGAGAGACAAGTTTGGGGAGAAGAGCAAACAGAAGGGCAGGTTCTGCATTCTGGCAAGCTTTGAAAAGGTCTCCCTTTTTCCCGAATCTTCCATCTTTCTAATAGAATGAGTGGTCCCTCTTGCTACAGTGGAAGAAAGGGCCCAAAGAAGAGGAGAAAAGCTGGCCCTCATGGGCCAAGGAAATGGGCTCCAAGGAGACAGTCTTTAGGGCGCCAGGGAAGAACTTCTGACATAGGAGTTGGAGGACACTTTACATATTGACAAGAAGGTGACAGACACCTGGCCCCTTTCTGTGGGAGACACCAGGCTGCCTATCTGTCACTCGCTCTGATCATGTCTCAACTCAGTGGCACCCAGTGCACAGCAATGCCCCCAGCCCATGGCCTCCTGTATTAGCCCATTTTCCATTGCTCTCACAGAATACCCAAAACTGGCACTTACAGAGAGATCTGTGGACCTCACAATTTTGGAAGCTGAAAGTCCAAGATCAGGGCAGCCCCGTCTGTTTAGCCACTAGGGTGGGTCCCCTTGGCTGTGTCACAACATGGCAGATGGCATCATGCCATAGTACTCGTGAGAGGGAGCAATCACGAGGCAAGATAGGAAGCCAGAGAGCAGAGAAAGACCAGTCTTGCTGCTTTATTCCAACCCATCTTTCAATGAATTAATTCATTCCACAAGACGAGCAATAATTCCTTCTGAAAACAATGTCCCCCGTGACCAAAATACCTCTTCTACCTCCCACCTTTTAAAAGTTCCAACACTTCTTCATATTAGGGACCAAATCTCCAGCACAAACCATAGCAAGCACACCTCTTCCCTCTTGTCATTACATCCATAACTTAGCTCTAAACAAACTTCCTAGCTCTCAGCCTGGGGCATGTAAACTTTAGATTTTATGGACAAAATCTAGAGGTAAGACCTAGGAGTCAGGATGCTCCTCCAATTCTTCTGCAGGCCTTTTCTGCAGAGCCTGCAGTGGCAACCCTGTCGGGAAGGAATAAGTAGAAACAGAAGGA
Organism: Heterocephalus glaber; assembly: GCF_000247695.1. The sequence continues at coordinate 15,361,609 of NW_004624733.1, read as the reverse complement.
TGCTAATGGTTTCACTTTCTTTAATATCATTTTTAGCATCCTTCCCTTTGGCAACAACCAATATATGTGTCTTTTCTTGCAGAAATGATGATAGCGATGTGATCAATTTTCAAAGTACAAATTGAGGCAGGCATTTCTTGGTGCCTCTGCTGAGTGTTTCTCAGACATAGCCCAGCCGAGGACAATAAATATCAGTTAAAAATGAATAACCACTATTGCCAGTGTTGTCAAGGGTATGTTCATGTTATAGAACTGCCTGGCCCTGTGTCTTTTGGGTTCCCAGTCACATCATTGATCAATTCCAATACTCAGACTATAACTAAGACTTTATCTTCCCTGAAAAACCCACAGGGTATTACATTTTGGCTAAACTTACATGAAGGGGCAGAAGAAAGCCAATAATTATGCAACCACCAGCCCTGGAGAGCTGTGCTGGCTGCTTTTTATGTTTGGTCATTTACTCAGCACCACAGTCTGGCAGTCAGGTATGCCTGGCTTCATTTTGTAGATGAGAAAACGGAAGTTCTGAGATGAAGTGACTTGGTCAAGGTCACATGGCAAGTAGTTCGTGGTATAAAACCACAGGCTAGTCCATCTGAGCTCTCACTTCCACCCACTGACCTGCTCAGCTGGCAGGGAGGAGTGTGAGTCGGTGTGCATGTGTGTGCAGAGGTGTGCAGGTGTGCCTGTGAGTGTGCATGACGCATGCATGTTTATGTAGTCTTCTCAGGCATGCTGTTGCCTGCTGCTCCATGCCTGAAATTGGCTTCCAGAGCCAGAGCTGCCTGAAAAATCATCGTGTGCCCCTCTGTGCCACTCTGTCAATCCATTGTGATGAAGACTTTATTATATTTGCCAGAATATAATGCCTGTACTTTGTCCTCTTTTTCTCTGATTTAGACTAAGGAATCTGGAGCTACAAATAACCTCAGCCAGTGATACTATACAGATACTCCTTGATTTATAATGGATTTATGTCTTAAGCCTATTGTGACTTGAAAATACATTCAATACACCCAAACATCATAGTTTAGCCTTGCCTACCTTAAATATGCTCAGAACATTTACATTAGCCCACAGTTGGACATTCTCAGAGAGCATCATGATGTCACATATTGGTAGCCTGAGAAAGATCAAAATTTGAATTTTGAAATTTGTTTTCTGCCAAATGTGTGTTGCTTTTACATTATTTTAGTCAAAAAGCATAAGTAGAACAATCATTAATAGAGAATCACCTATGGTCAGAGGTGCTAGTTTCCCTGAAATATTTCTTCTCCTGTTTTTCTTTGGTACCAAAACTTCTGATGGGAACTTGGTCCTTGGAAAAAAGATAATTCTTTTCACACAGCTGGGTATGAACAAATGACTAAGTTATGACTATTGGCACAAAAACAAAAGAGACCTTCCTTTTCTCTCTTTTTCTCTTTCCTACTGGCTTGAATGAGGATGTGATGGCAGTAGCTCCAGAAACTTTACTGAACCATGAGTTGCAGCCATGTGATGAGGATGGCAAAGAAGCAAGAAAGTGGAGGCTGGGTCCCTGATGAACATGGAACTGTATAACCAGTCAAGAATGTGGCCTGCCTGTCTGCTTCAAGATTCTCCTTATGCAAGAGAAATAAGTCTTCATCTTGTTAAAGACACTATTATTTTGAAGGGATTTATTTTCTTTTGCTTTTGCCATCTGCAGCTGAACATAACCATACCTGGTAACTGATTTGTGTCAAGAGTTCCTAAGGGCAGTGTCCCTGCATTTTCCACTATGTACCCCCACATTCTAGCCTAGCGCTTCCCCTGGAATGGGGACTCAAGTAGTGATCGAAATGCGAGTTTGATGAGGCCTCAGGAAGTATCTAGACCATCTGGTGCCATTGCCTGAAGCTAGCTTTATAACTTCTGCCTTGGGACATGCTGCCTATCTTGCCAGTGAGTCAGTGAGTAGCCTCATGCTCACTTGGGTACCATTCAACTCTCTCCCATACCCATCACCTCTTTTTATTCCTCACTGATTTCCTAACCTCCACTTTCCCCCAGAAAGAGCTCTAAGGGATCTTGTCAATTCTAGGGTCTGGACTAGGCCATCCCTACTCACAAATCCATTTGTAGTCCCCCTTCCCCACAGTCAAGTATACAATCAAACTAATAGCCAGATCGTTAAAAGAAAAAAAATTAAGTTTCATATCTCTTTGAAATTTAAAATCATTTTCAACATTTGCAAATCTAGAGATTTCCTATAGAACTTGGTATTTCTAGATTCTCATGAAGCAGCAGCATGAGCAAAGGCACAGAGATGGGAAAAGACGAAACGTATTTTGGGAGAGTAAAAAAGCTGTCAGTGTCCCTTACCTGGAGTCAGTGAGCACCGGTGAATAGGTAGGGCACTCTGTCCTGTTCCTAACACCCCATCCTGCTTCTTTATCGAATTGTCACCTGCATGGCCCATGATATTTTGATCTTTTATACTGCAGAGTAGATCATAAATTACTTAGCCTGGCAGACATATCATTCAGGATGGGTCCCGTGATGCTGTGATAACAAACAAGCCCCAAATCTCAATGAACATAGCAAGTTTATCCATACACATGCTATTTGACCATCATAGGTTGACAGAGTGAGTAGTGGTCTCTATGCATCAGTGTCATTCAGTTTTTAAAACCCTAAAAACTGACAAAATTTCTATTGCCATGTGTGCCCACATAACACAAGGCAGGAAAAAGGAATGTGCTACATGGTGCAGTGACTCAAAACTGTCATTCAAGAGCAACACCTGTCACTCATCCTCACATTTCATGGGCCAAGAGAGTCACATGACCATTACTATGCCAACAGGGAACCGAAGAACAATCCTACCATTGCCTGGAAGGAGGAGGACAGTTGAGTGTTTGTGAACATCCTATTGATGGCCTGCTGTGGTCTGAAGATTTGTCCTGATTTATATGTTGAAACTTTACTCCCATAATGCCAACAGATAAGGCCTTTGGGGAACTGACAAAGTTGTAAGAGGTCCACCTTCATGAATGGACTAGTGCCTTATAAAGTGGCTGGAAAGAAGTAGTTTAAGCTCTTTTTACCTTTCCCACTTTCCACCATGTAAAGACACAGTCTTTGCCATTTCTCCATGTGAGGACACAGCAAGAAGACTGATACCATGTACTGAATGATGAGGGTTTGGTCTTGGGCATCCAGCCTCTAACTGTGACCAACGTATTTCTGTGGTTGATCAGTAGAATTTCATCACAGCAGTACAAACAAACTAAGACATGTCCTCAGGATACACAAGCTCTTTGTCATCTGACTTATCCACTTTTACACCCTCATTGTCTGTCCTTTCCCTATTTCCCAGGCCCCAGCCGTACTAAACTACTTGGAATTGTAGGAACGTTCCATGTGTATGATCTCCAGCTCTTCATACATGCTATGCATTCTATCTGTGCATGGAGGGGTCAGCTAAATCTCCAGCAAAAACCTCTGACATCTCTTGAGACTATTCAACAACTCCTAACTAGGAAGCCTGATTTAACCCCCAACCCCACCATCCATCCAGATTGTCATGAGCTTCCCCGGCACTTATCTCCTGCCCTATAATTTCCTTGACAGCCTGTCTTCCCCACTAAATTGTGATCTCCTTGAGCATGACCTGGATCCTAGACCAGGGAGAAAAAATAGTAAATAAATCATGGAAGCAGCAGAATTGTCCCTCAATTGCAAACTCCAAGACCTACAGAAGAAGAGGGATGCACAGGAACGGGCGAGCTGGAGAGAGGATGTCCCATCCCATGGAAATGCAGCCATTCATTCAGTGATTGGTCAGGGATGAATGGATCAGGGCAGCATTGCTGCACCTTTCAATCCTTCAAGAGAAAATAGATGTCTATATTTTCACATGGAAGCTCCTTATTTTTTAATGTACACATTCACTCCCACAGAACACACCACAGAAGGCTCTGCTACAGGTGCTCCCTGTATAGGCTTTTGAGACTAGATAGCTTAGATAATAATCTTGACTAATACTAACTGATTGTGCAGCTTAATTGGGTAATCTCTCTGAGCCTCAGTTTCCTCTTCTGTGAAATGACAGTAATAATGATGCTTCATGGTATTGTCATGAGGATTAAATGATGATGAATTTGGGATTAAAGCATTTAATACAATGCTGCATCCTTAGTAAGTGCTCATTAAGTGTTGGTTATTAATACCATTAAATAATTGCATATATAATTGCACACATACTATATAATTATTACTTTGATAGGGGTCAAAGAAGGGAGAGGGAAATATAATGAGCTCTAAGAATAGTCAGTAGGAATCTGACCTACTAAACAGGGTAAGAGAGTCCCTGAGAAAATGGCAGTGGAGGAAGGGATATTTTAATACAACTAATAATTTCAGGGACTTCAGTTCCAGGTAGAATCTGCAGCAAGTTCCAAAGTCATAAAGTAGGAAAAAATTCAAGTCAAGAATGAAAATGGAATGTTCTGTGCTAATTGTCAACCAGCCCTGTTGAACCTTTTCAAAGATGTTGATCAAAGCCGGGTGTGGTGGCGCATGCCTGTAATCCCAGCACTCGGGAGGCTGAGGCAGGAGGATTACTGTGAGTTTGAAACCAGCCTGGGCTATATAGGGAGTTCAGGGCCAGCCTGAACTACACAGGAAGGCCCTACCTCAAAAAACCAAAAAAAAAAAACCCAAAACAAAGAAAAAACAAAGATGTTGATCAATTCGAGAGCCAACAGCCTAATTTATTCATTTAGAAAATTTATGTTTACGATATTCCAGACCCCACGCTGAGGACTCAACAGACACCTTCCAGAACCACAATGTGACATCTGATTGTGTGGTGTCAGGACCCAGCATAAAGAAGAAATGATAGCGGAGACCCCAGGGGACTGAGCTGAGCAGTCCCCACTTCTCTTAGCCTTCAGTGGTCTCAGGTGGTCCCAGCAGAGATACTAGGAAGTGCAGAGAGGGGACCTGACTCTGATCGATGCTTGCCTCTATTCCTTGCGTGTATCTCAACCTGGACTTTTCATAGAACCTGAGCACCAAGCAGTTTGAGATTGTCTTCTCAGACCCAGGGTGCATCAGGGACACTGAGCTGCTCTTTCATGGGAGATCCTGATGGTTTGACACTGAGGAGAGTGGGCAGGAAATTGCTATTCTTTCCTGAGGACTTGGGGACCACTTAGTCCTCACCAGAGAGAAGGTCTGGGCCACCGTGTGAATCCTTGTTCTGCCATAAAGTTGTCTTTTGGAAATCTACAGTGTGGGTACTTTTTTTTTTTTTTCCAGTACAAGGGATTGAACCCAGGGCCTTTGCACTTAGCTGCATTCCTCGCCCCTTTTTATTTTTTTATTCTGAGATAAGGTTTTGCTAAGTTGCCCGGGCTAGGCTCAAACTTGCAATCTTCCTGCCTCAGCATTCCAGATTGCTGGGATTACAGGTGTGTGCCACCATGGCTTGGCTTGCATGTTTTAACTTTCCTTATTTAAATAGGCAATTATGAAAATTCTTTATAGGAAAACTACAAAATATAAGTTAAAGTAAAAGGAGAAGGAAGGGGGGAGGAGAGAAGGAAGGAGGGAGAGAAGGAAGTAAAGATACAGGAAGAGAGAAAGAATCCCTTCAAATTCTGCAACCCAGCAATATAACACTGGTGGATATAACCACAGGTCTTCTCTACCCATCCCTGCATAATATATGACTTAGCAACTTGAAGTTTTCCCTTAGCAATTGTTCTCCGAACAACTGTGTGTGGAAACCAATATGTTCGTAAATGGCATTGGCTGTAGATTTTCTATTTTAAGAATACACCATAACTTATATACTCAATTTCTTAGTTTGAAGATCTAGATTCTTTCCAAGATTTCTCTTATAAGAAATACTGCCCATTTTGGAAAATAGGCATGAGAATAAAGCTGAGGCCAAATGAGGCCTTTGAGTCTCTTTAACAACAACAACAAAAAATTCGTCTCCTTATGTTATGCTAAAGCATGCCTGTTCAACAGGATTGATAGCGCCCTCAAAGGGAGCAATATTGATTGGGAATAGGAGGGGGAAAAATCTTACTCTTTTTTGTATAAAACATAGATGTAAGTCAGATGTGGTGGAGCAGGCCTCTAATCCCAGCGCTCTGGGAGGATGAGGCAGAAGGATCACAAATACAAGCCCATCCTAGGCAATTTAATGAGATTCTGCCTCAAAACAAAAAACTTTTAAAAAGGAATGAGGATGTGGCTCAATGCAAAGGTCCAAAGCATGTATGTACATATAGTGCATAAAACAGACAAATGATGTATCTGTGGTATTAAATTTTCATGAGGTATGGAAGACTGGAGATTAGAAAGAAAATTCCTCAAATTTCCTTAGGAGGACACTAATGAATAAAAGGTTGAGAGCGAGAAACACTGTTCTAGGATGTTAGAGTCCACTCAATCCAGACCTGTTCTTTTCCCGAGTAGCTTTATTATTTCCTGATAACTAAAGTTTTCTAGACTCCAAATGTCAATCCTGAAGAAATGAATTCCTGACTAAACTAAGCAAGTGTGGCTTTCATTTGAAAATGAAGGATTGAGGGCCCGGACGCCCCTCGTCAGCGCCCCCCGACGCCCGGCCTGGCCCAGCCCAGCCCTGCTCGCAGGAGCCCGGGGAGCGCATTCCCCGCCCAGACCGGGACCAGCACCAGGACCCAGCCGCGCTGGAGGCGTGCCGCGCAGGATCCGCTGCCCTGGAGACTGCTGCCCGGTTCGGATCTGGTTCGCGTGGCTCCCCTTTCAGACTTTGGCGAGGGAGCAGCAGAGACACGCGGACGGAGCCAGGTTGGAGTTGGGCGTTTTCTCAGCGTGAGCTTTTGGTGGTTTCCCTCCCCGGCTCTTGACGATCAAGAGTCGGGAGCCCTGGACCCAAACCATGAACTCGGGGCTGACAGCACCGCCGAACCCCTTGCGACCAGCCTGGCAAAGGCAAGGTGGAAAGTAAGGCAAGAAAAGCCCTCCTCAATGCCACATTCCACGTGTTTCATAAGGTTCTCCAGAGTGGGGAAGACCCTGCAGCAGCCCATGCACCGGAAACCCCTCTCCAGGCCCTCCAGACATGGAGGTGTTTTGACGCTGGGACCTGCCTCCTGAGCCAGAGGCATTGATGCATTCTCAGCCTCTTCCCATCCCTCTTGGACCTCACTGTCCCAGTGAGCCTCGCTGTTAGTTAGGAGGTGCTGTGTATCTGTATCATCTATGAGGGTGATTTTTGGAGGAATCCCCTCAGGAAAGCAATTGCAGGTATGGGAAAACTAGAGAGTATTGAAAATAAGTGCCCCCGAGAGAAGCTCAGCTGGTCCCAGCACCTGGAAGGAAGCTCCCTCGCCTCCATCCCAGGCTCCTAGGGCAGAGAAGGTGAGCCGTGTGGGCGCCAGAAGCACCCCCTCCTGCGGAAATGAGAAGACATGTAAACAAGTCTCAAAAACAGACTTCTGGATCACCTACAGCAACCTCAAAGGGAAACGAGATGGAACAATCTAATACTCAACAACCTATACTCTCTGAACTGGCAACAAAAGAGGATCTGGGAAAAATGAAATCAGAAATAATTACTCAGATAAGAGCAAAGATTTTGCTCATGGTGCAAGACATGATTAATAAATCTAGAGAGGACACAGAT
>NW_004624733.1:15161646-15351113 GCF_000247695.1 Heterocephalus glaber | reverse complement strand
GAAGGGAGGGCAAGGGAAGGGGAAAAAAAGTAAGAACCAAGATACTCATGTAAAGGTACAAGATCCCAATGATAAATGTAACTGTATTTTATACCAAAAATGTACCAATAAACTTAATGGGGGAAAAAAATGAAGGAATGAGAACATCTATGTGAGACAATGCTCGGAAGATTTAAAAGACCCTCACCAAATTCACACCGGTAAGTCACCTGCTTTCATGTCCCTGGTGCACGGGCACATTAGCTTTAAACTGCCAGACAGAGCTGTTCTGAGGCTTTAATGGCCCTTGAGCAGTGTCCAGAGCACGGCCACACTCTCGGGCAGCGTAGGCATGCTCCGCACCTTCTGAGATGACTCCATAAACAAGCAATGGAGGTGGTGATTTTATACCCATAATATCCTCATTAGCTCCTTTGAATTATGATTACATTTTTCTATTTGATTATTTTTCCCACAGATGATAGAAGTCTTAATATGCCAATAAAAATACATCTGAAGAGATTTTCAGAGGGAGATCTCAAAGCCCTTTATAAACATTAACTAATGAATCCTCTTCTCATCCTGAGCAATGGTCATGTCTTATTATCCCATTACACATGAGAGAAACTGAGACCAGGACATTAAACGCTTGCAGGGGTGGCCAGAACAAAGGCTCTGCAGCTCACTAAATGTTCAGAGGGGAGGGGAAGAGAATGACACGCGGAGAGGACCTACTATGTGCCAGGCACCGGCGGCATCACCCAATGTTTAATCTGCATTCCACTTGAGGTTCACAAAGCCCCATTAGCGGGGCAGTTCATGTGCTCTGCCCCAAGCTGCCACCTAGTCAGAGACAAGGGTGGGTCTGACCCCCAGCCTGTTCTCCCTGCGTGACTGCTTAGTCTCAAGCTACAGAGCTGCTTTTTCTTTTGTTTCTGTGCTAGAGATGGAATCCAAGGCCACACACAGGCTAGGCAAGAGCTCTGCCTCTGAGCTACACCCTAGCCCCTCCAGCTAGTGTGTTTTAAACACAGAGGAGCCAACTGCTTTTCTTGAAAAAGTGCAACATCTTTTCCTCAACACATGAGAACAGCTAGTTGGAGAGGTACGCAAGGTGTCAAAGGTGCAGCAAGGTTTCTGGACCTTGGGTCCCAATAAGCAAGAGAAATGTTGGCCATTGCTACTGTGAGAACTCTGGGGTGCATCCACTGAATGACTCCTCTCAGTCCGTCACCAGCTCTTCTTACACGGGGTAGGTAGATCAGCCCCTTTAGCGCTAACACTTTTGTTATTATTGCTATGCTCAACACACTTGTTGTTGTACTACTTCTGCCTGTAATAAGCTTTTCCATCATCTCTTGGGGAGATGGGAGTAGGGAAAACATACAAACAAATCAACAAAAACAACTGCCCCATTGCTAAGGTCTGGGCTGAATTAGAATAGCTTCCACTGGGAGGACAGGTTCCAAGCACCTCTGTGAACTGATCATCTCAAGTTACTTGGTATTCATCTATAGAATTTTTCAATTATGTATGACTAATTTCACACAAAGTCATTATTTAAAGCAATTTGTTTCCATGTGAGAGGCAACACCTTCCCCGTCCTGAAAAGTGGGCGGAGAGAATGTCAAGCCGCCATGCTTCAATTTGAGTTATGAAGCGGTCACAGGAGTTCAAAAGAAAAAAGTAATGAACAGGTAAGTCATCACATGTAAAATTCCTTCACTATATTATCAAAATACAAATTAATTATAGATAACATCAAATGAGTTCTCTTTAATGTATGGCTTTCCCAGAGAAGGTAATGAAAATAGTGCTCGACTGTGGGAGGGCAGTTGAGGAATATATAGAGGGATCTTTTATTAATGTTGGTGGTGCTTCACTGAAAACACAGTGCCTGAGGAGGCTGTGAAGGGGCTCTGGAGACTCCTGGGACATGCAAATAAAATTGGCTTTACCGCACGAGGTGCTAACTCCCATGCAATCTCATTCCCATGGGTCACTCCAATGTAATGTCAAAGCCACCCAGGACAATTACACCAGCCGCCCGGGCAGTCCACGGGGAGAGAGCTGGCAGCCAATACTCTTGCCAGGGGAGCTTGGCAAAGCCAAGAAATTGCGGTCATGGCCTTAACAGGGCTTTCATTCTTGATCTTCCAAGCAAAGACCACAGCTGAAGTAAGCTCGTGATTCACCTTCTTTTGGGGTGGGAGAAGAAAGGACAAGAAGAGCAGAGAAGACAGGGCCTGCCTCTCTCCACCCTCCTGCCCCACCTTCTCAGTTGTATGTAATGCTAATATTCACATGACAGCAAACATTTTCAAAATAATAGTCCTATATACTTAAGGTTAATCAGAACGGGCGCCATCCAACTTGCAAAGGTAGCAATTTTCCTTCATTAAAGCCAAATCAAGAAAGAGAACTTTGGGATTCCTCAGGGCTAATTACAAGGTGTTAATAATAACAATATAATGGCAGCAATTTTCCAGCTTTGCTCAAACCCATAATCTGCTTGAGTGCCTTATAGGATTGTCTGTGAGTTTATATAAAGCCAAGTGTTAGTCCAAAAATGTTTTCAGTAATTTCATTTTTACATCATGTCTCTCCTGAGTGTTTATGATGATGTGGTAATTGGTGGTGGAGAAGGTGCTCTCTGGGGAAGAGCAAGTAGCAGCTTGACACTCACAGGACTCCTTTGATTTCCCCTGAAGTGCGTCCTGGGAGGGAGCCATGTGTCCAGAGGAATGAACTCTGTGGTCTGCAAGTGCACAGGAAGCCTAGGGATGGTAGACACCACACGACCCTCAGGTCACCCAGACCTCTTTCTCCCACCATGACCAGGTAAAAGAAAAGAGAGCCAAGAATAGTGTTGTAAATGATCAAGAGAACCTTGAGAGCTGTCTGAGCAGCAGGTGGATGCCAGTGTTTCAATGTGCTGGTCTATCTATGAGCCTACCTGACCATATGGGCATCTGCTACTGCAGAAACAGTAAAAAAAAAAAGTTCATCTTGGTCAACACAACCATTTGTTTCACTAACCTATGCTCCTTATGGACCAGCTGCATAAGACTTTCTTCTCAAGGTTTTAACTTCACAGAGATGTCCAGTTGTTTGTCTTAAAACCCAAAACAACTTGCAACTGGGAGTGTAGTTTAGAGGTTGAGTGCTTGCTTAGCATGCTGCAGGCCCTGGGTTCCAGCTCCAGCACAAGCAAGCAAGGACAGAAAAGGGAGGGAAGGAAGAAACAAAGGACCCTCCAAGAAAGATTAGTTGATGAGGACAGCTGTACTTTTGCCTTCTATTCACCGCCTCTCTGTACCTATGGAATGACTAAACACTCATTTAGAAGACAGGAGCCTTTTAAAGCCAAGAAATTTAGTCTCTCTCTCTCTCTCTCTCTCTCTCTCTCTCTCTCTCTCTCTCTCTCTCTCTCAACTGCCTAGGGCAGAAATTCCTCTAAATTTTGGACAGGAAAGAACAAAATTGTCTGGTATTGCCAAGTTGGGGTCTGAAGCCAGTTTTTTACAACCAATTTCTAAATCTGATCATAAAAGTTGCTGATGGAAAAGCTGAAACAATGCAACCTCCATGTGATTTTTGCAGACTGTTTTAAGATGCCCAGGAGATGCATCAAACCAAAGAAATGATAATTTGTCCTAATTGGGCTAGAACCACGGATAAACAGGCTCTGTCTGGAGTTCTGCTCATTTGGGAGTTTACAAGCAAGGACACTAGGACCCTCATTCTTTGGAATGTGTGACTCTTTCCTCTTTGGTCCTCCAGGGTAGGGATCAGACAGGAGGAGGGCAGTGGAAGTATGAGAGAAGCAGGGAAGGTTGCTTGAGTTTTAATGTCTGCTCCTAGCTAAGAGAAAATAACGCTCATCATAGGGTTGTCCTGTGATTCAGTTGAGATTATGTACAGCAAAGTTTATGATTTGAATCATGAAAATTCAGTGCCCTTAAGGACAACAGAGATCTTCCTGTCTCAGCTGCATTGAGCTGGGGATACTCAGACAGCTATGGCCCAGACAGAGCAATGGATTTGCTCAAGATTATACCTAACATGTAACAAGAAAAGGGCAAATTTCTTTCCACTAGGTCTACTACATCCCTAGTTTGTTTGAAGAGCTTTTAAGGGAAACAGCATCTTGAGAGAGAGGCCACAGGGACGCCTGAGAGGTGAAGGTTGAGCAAGTCACAGCCAGCAGCAGTCTTCCAGAATTAAATGCGGAAGGTCTTCAGGGAGGGAGGTGTCTGCTCTCTGGCAGACCCCCTCTGCTGCCTCCCCACAGCCATGCCTGCCTTCCTTGCTAATGGAATGCTAATTTTGTTTAAGTAGAAATATGTCCATCCCCAGGGGATAAATCATGGATGGCCTAAGCCAGGAGACAGCAAATAACTGAGCACATGCCAAATTCATTCCACAACCTGTTCTCTGTACATCTGGGGAGCTAAAAAAAAAAAAACGTTTTTATATGTATTTTTAAAAATCAAGACAAGAGTAATTGTGAAATCATCAACAAAATTATATGAAATTCAAACTTCTATGTCTATAGGTTTTATTTTTTATTTATTTATTTTGGGGAGGGTGCGGGGGATCAAACTCAGGACCTTGTGCTTGCGAGGCAGGCATGGTGCCACTGAGCTAAATCCCTGGCCCCCTATAAGTTTTATTGACAGCAAGGTGACCAACTCTCCCTGCTTGTCAAGGAACAAGAAAGTCCAGTGAACTTGGGATTGCTGGTGATAAAGGATGGACTGCCTCCAGCAAACCAACGGGAATGGATCAGCACAAAGCCTCCCTATGCCTGCCAAGTAAAATGCAGGATACCCCCATTCAGTTAGAATGTCAGATAAACTACATGCACTCCTTGACTGTAAGTTTGTCCCAAATATTGCACAAGATGTTCTTACACTAAAAAAGCATTTTTTAAAAAAAATCTGAAGTTTAAAGTTAATTGGGCCTGGGATGTAACTCAGTGGTAAAGCACGTGCCTAGACTTGTGAGGCCTCAGAGTTCAATTCCTAGCACCAAACACAAAAATCAAATTTAATTGAGCATTCCGTACTCTTACAGACAGAATCTGACAGCCCTGGCCACACCTATTTGTTTATGTATCTTCCCTGACTGCTTTCTTGCTCATGCAGCAGAATTGAATAATCTCAACCTAGGCACTATTACCTACAAAGCCTAACATATTTACCATTTTGTCCTGTACCAAAAATGTCTGCTGACCCCTGGTCTAAGCTAATCAGGGTATAGTACCCTAAGTCGCCTTTGTCAGTGATCATATACCTGGTGAGACTAAAGAGGAAATTTGCTGGGCACTTCCAGGGAAGATGTCTCAGTTGGCAGAGATAAGAATAGCTCACAGAAAAAGTCCTTTCAATCGTATTTGCCTCCTCTTCTTCTCATCCAAATTGGGAGGCTGGGGGATGAGGATGTGAGGCTTGGTGCTGCAACAGCTATTTTGTGGAAACTTGGTCACTCACAAAGGATGAAGTAAAAAAAAGATATAAAGGAACCTAATGATTCCCAGGGACCACCTCCTCTTAATCAATTTATTGCTGTTCTTGTTGTTCTGTTTGTTTGGTTTTATTTTGGTTTTGGTTTTTGGTGCTAAAGATTTAACCCAGAGCATAAAATACACATGGTTTACCACTGGGCTGTAACCTTAGCTCCCAGGTTAAATACTCTTTGTTTTAACTTTTATTTTGTACTGGTACAAGTTTGCAACACATAATGATTTCTTTCCTCATGAGGTGTTGGTACATGTCCATAACACATCTTAATTCTTTTTTCTTCCCTTTCCCTCCTTTTTGATCTCCCTCCCATTTACTAGAGATCTATCCCCCTATTTCTTATTATCTATCTTTTATTTTGCTCTTTATATTTTGAGTTTCACATATAAAAGAAATCATGTGATATTTATACTTACGTGTCTGATTCACTTAATGTAATATTATATTCTCAAGTTATATCCATTTTCCTACAAATAACTCGTTTATCTTTCTTTATGGCAGAGTAGTACAACATTGCACATAAATATCATATTTTTCTTTATTCATTCATGTGTTGATGGGCTGGACATATAAGCACCTTTCAAAATTTAGCTATTATGATTTGTGCTCCTATAAACATGGGAATAAATGTATCACTAATATAATGTCTTTAGCTCTTTGGAGAAGATACCTAGAGGGAAAATAGCTGGGTTGGATGGAATTCTTCACACTCTGTTTACAGAGTTGGCTGGAGGAAAAATTGCTTCATTATCTTCATAAAATTCTAACTAAAATTTAGTATATTCTTCAATTATGAATCTAGGTGGCAATTAATAGTAACATTAGCAACACCTGAAAATCCATCACTGTGTATTCTAGCCTCTGACCTTCAAAGATTCACCCCCATTCCACAGTATTTGATCCATTCCAACATCCCCAAATGCCTTCAGCCATTACAACATCAATTCAAATTTCAAAATCACATTGGTTCAAAAGACTCAGGTCTCATTATCTAAATCAGGTATGAGTGGGACTCTAGGTATGGTCCATCCTGGAGCAAAATTCTTCCCTGTCTCTAGACATGTAGAACCAGAGAAAGGTATCTACTTTTAAAATGCAAGGATCAGACAGGCATAGGATAACAGTTATAGACATTCCTGTTCAAAAGAGGAGAAAATAGAGCAGAAACATGAGTTACAGCCCAAGCAATATTGAAATCCAGACAGGAAACAATTTCCTATGGTTCATGTCTGTGCCCCCAACACATATCCCTGCCCTGGGGATCCTTCATCTTTTTTCTTGAATTAGTATGCATTTGCAACTGAATGGTTTTATCAGCTTCTTTCCTGCCCGTACAGTTTTGTGAGTCCAACCACCTTCTTTCACTTCATCCTTGGACTGCCATTCCAAGCTGGAAGTGTTCTATTGATAAGTTTAAAAATTTCTGTAGAACCTGGGGATCTCCTATGTATGTCATGAGAATTCACTCATTAGACAAGAGGCTCCTTCACGGATCTTTCTTGCATAATTCCATCTCGATTCCTGTCTTCTGCTGTAGTGGCTGAGAGGATCCATTATGACATCTTTAATCTTTTAAAAGAACTCTCTGTGACTGAATACTCTGCCTTTTGATGCTTCTGAGGCACTAGCAAAGGTTAGATACACCCCTTTGGCTTTCTCTTCAGAACATGTTTTCTTGACAGCTAATCTAATTTTAGCACCTTTTGATAAAATCTTTTATCATCTGGATAAGTCGAGAATTTCCCAAATCATGAAATCCTTGTTCCTGTTTTAGTTGATAATTCTTTCCTCAATTCATCTGTTTCTTCTCACCTCTTATTACAAGCAACAAGAAAAAACCAGGATGTACCTTTGAGACTTCACTAGGAAATCTCCTTAGCCAGATATCTAAGAGTATTCCGTGTAAGTTCTGTTTTCTGAAGAAATGTAGGATGGAAGTCAGCTGACTTTTCTGGCACTTTATGGAAAGAATTCTCTTTCTTTCTGTTTCCAATAACATACTCCTCTTCCAAGTCTTCACTAGAGGTCCTTGCAACATTCCCACTTTTACCAAAGCCTACTTTAAGATGACTTAAGTATTCCCTAAGACGATTCAGATTTTCTCTAAGATGCTCCTTGCTTCCTTCTGAGTCCTCATTAACATCTAGATTTCTACCCGCAATAATGGTTAATCCTGCTACTCGTTTTTATTATTTAATAATAAAAACAAACACCTATAGTATCATACATTTATACGTTTTAATATATAGCTGAATCTGTTTTAATATAATTTATTTCCTTTATAAATGTATTTCATTTTAGCTCAAAGTTTTTTCCAAAAAGAAGTTCTTAGCTTCATCAGATTTACAGGGTATAAAAAAGGTTAAGAAAGCCAGTGTTGAAGAAACAATAAATATTCTTACAATTTAAACCACTGGTAGTCAAATTTTCTGCTACTAGCAGACAAGGGTAATCCTTAAGAATGTAACAACAAAAATGTCCTAACTCATACATCAGTAAATAAGCTCTAAATATGGCTTTCTTGGGCTGGGGATTTAGCTCAGTGGCACTGTGCCTGCCTCAAAAGTGCAAGGTCCTGAATTCGATCCCCAGTACTGGAAAAAAAATTAACATAAATATGGCTTTCTAGATTCTGTCTTAGTCCATTTTCAGTTTCTATAACAGGTTACCTGACTGGATGATTAAAAAAGAATAGAGGTTTATTTTGGCTCATAGTTTTGCAGGCTGGGAAGTCCATGAGCATGCTACCAGCTTCTGGCTTCTGGTAAGGATCTCATGCTATCATAATATGGTAGAAAAGCAAAAAAGATAAGTGAGCACATGTAGAAGAAACAAACACAAATGGTAGCCCTGACTTTCAATAATCACCCTCTTAGCACCTAATCAAGCCCCATTAAAACTACATTGACCTCTCTTAACATCCTTACCACCTCTTAAAGTTCCCACTGTGTCTCAACACTGTTACACTGGGGACATTTCAAGTTGAGTTTCAGAGGGGACAAACCATATTTAAACTATAGCAGATTCCTAATAATTCAGCTCATGAAACTGGAAAATCTTTTGTTATTTAATGACCAGCACATTATATTATGGGATTACATGATGTAATCGTATTTCCATTTGTGTATGGAGAAAATTTTACACACTTAATTACTTATTCCACAAATACTTCCTGATGTCTGCTCTGTATAAAGACTACAGAACCCAGACTTCCCAGGGGGCTTGTTACTTCTCATTACATGTCAATGCCTCAAGGATGTCTTCCCCGACCACCCTTCCTTTATTGTTCCCTTCCCCATTCTCATGTCACCCTTTATTGTATCTCCCTTTATAAACCTAACCCTTCCTCGAATAAAGTTATCCATTTACTTTTTGATGTCACTTTATCAAAATGTAAGCCCCAAAACAAGGACTTAATCTTGTTCACCACTAGGGCCTACATCTGGGGATCAACACATATCTGTAGAATGAATGAAGGCATTGTTCCTAGCCTCAGAGGGTTCACAGACTAGGAGAGCAGTCAAATCCTCACACTCCAGTGGAGGGACCGATATGATGATGTGGGAGGGAGATATACAGAGGAGAAGCAAACAGATAACCTTGCAGAGACCATAGTGAGCCTTGAGCTGAGTTAAAAGTGCTCAGGAAGAAAGGACAGAGGGAACAGAATAAGGGAAGGTATTTAGGCATGAAAAGCCATCATAGCTTAGTTAGACCAGGACAGAGACAAGGAACCGAGTAAGATGGTGACGGAAAGGTAAGTGAAAATAGGATAGGTTAGGGCCACATACCCCAATACCTACATGGAGCCAGACAAACAACTTAAATGAATGAAGAAATGAGTTGTCACATGGTAAATAACATCTGTATCCTGTTCAGTGTCCATGGGCAATAGGGAGCCACAGAGACAAGAAGACAGCATGTATGATCAAAAAGTATACTGGTTAATCAGCTCCACAGAGCTGCTGCCATGCCAGGATGCAGGCCCAATGTGGCCAGATCTTAGGATTTTTCAAAAGAAGATGGTGATCTTCTAATATGAAAATGGTGGTAACTGATCCATATGTTAACCACTTTGAAGGTCAATATTTTGCAGGTCAAATAAAATCTGCCCATTGGAAGATATGGGCCTCAGGCCATCTGTTTACAACCTTTCTTATCATTGGAAAGAATCAACAATTTGAAGTGGATTCTATTGTCTGTACCAAACTAGGGTGTGATGTGATCAGATCCAAAGAGTAGGAAGATCCTTCTAGAGCAGGGTGGAGACACACTGGGAGAAGGACCCTGAGGTGGAGGCCAGCAGCCAGCTAGCACGGTGCTGAAACAGTCTACTGAACTCTGATAGGGACAATAGAAACGGAAAAAAGAAGTACTGTGGAACATATTTGGAATATTTAGAATAATTAGAAGTCAAAAGTAATTCTCATGCTTCTCCTCCTAGGAGTGAACCTCGTGAGGATAAGGCCTGGCTGTGACTTGCTCTCTGCTGTATCCCCAGTACCTACTGGCAGGCATTTGTCAGTTCTGTGAGTGGCTCTGTTCCAGGTGACCAAGTGGATGGAGGTGCCAGCTATTTATTGGGAGGGGCAATGCTTAAAGAGGAAAGTTGAATTCACCAGCTAGAAATGCCCAGGAGACAACTTCATAAATCAGGAGAGAGATCAGATCTGACATGGATACTTGCATTTGAATCCTATAGTTGGGAGTAACATGTTTTCCCTTCCAGTTTCCTGGGAACTAGAGAGCTGCCAGGCTGGAAAGTGACTAATGCTTATTCTACTCCAGAGTAAAGGAGACACATGATGAGCTTGGGGCTGTGGATAACATCAGATGGAGCTCCTGGCAGTAACATCTCCATCTGACTCCTCTGGCTGATATATCCTCTGCTCCAATGCAGTTAGCTCTATGCTGTCCTCACAACTCCTACTAAGAACCAATTTCAGAGGGACTATGTCTGGCTCCATTGATTTCCCTGGAGACCAAAACTACACAAATGTAGGAGATTTGGAATTGCTCTCTGCTCTACTTTGGGCAAAACTTATGAAATTAAATTGCCATTGCAACGATAGTGAGACATGAGACCTTTTGAAAGTGACTAGATCATCAAAGTACCATCTTCATGAGTGGATTAAAGCCATCATCACTGCAGGAGGTTAGTGAATATGGCAGTGGGCTTCTGCTAAAAAGATGAGTTGGGAGCCAGGGACTTAGCTCAGTGGTGCAGGACCTGACTGGCAAGCACAGGGTCCTGAGTTCCATCCCCGGTTCGGGGGGTGGTGATGAGTTGGGCCTGATTTTTCTGTGTCTCATGTATACCCTTCCTCACCACATGATGATGCCCCATCTTATCATGCAGCAAGAGCCCCTGTGATGGTTAACTGACTGTGTCAACTTGAGTAAGAAATGCCCAAATAAATCAGATCAGCATGGTTCTGGGTGTGGCTGAAGGGATTTACTGAAGACAGAAGACCTACTCTGGGTAGGCTTGTCTACCTGAATGGAATAAAAGGGAAATGGAGAAGGAAGCCTTGCTTCTGTTTCTTCAGAGAGAGCTCTAGACTTCACCTTCACTTGGACATCATCTCTTGACTTCCAGTGCAGACCCTTCAGGCTTCCAGTGCAGATCCTTCAGCTTCCTGATATGGACTTGCATGGGACTCTGCAGTGAGCTCTCAACCTTCAACTGGATGCTTCATATCTCCTACATACAGACAGGCCTTTTGCACTCTTCCACACTTGACTCTGCAGGTGGCCATTGTAGGCCTACCTTGTAAATCCTTATGTATTTACGTATCTTGCATCAAGTCTATTTCCCTAGTTAGCACTGACTGATACAGGACCCTTGTCAGATGTCATCTCTAAGTTCTTAGATGTCCCAGCCTCCAAAACTGTGAGAAAGAAATCTCTGTTCTTTATAAATTACTCAGTCTCAGACATTGTGTCATAGCAACAGAAGACCGACTAAGGTAACTTCTATTCAATCTGTAAACATTAATGAACACCTACAATGTACAAAACACTGTAGAAATCCCCAAGTGCAAGGTGGTGCAAGGCAGCCACGTTATAAGATGGGGAAGGGGTACATATTCACTTAAATGCTTGCTTTCTGCACGCTATGCCCAGAGTTCAGCACTGGACAGATTCTCAAAGGAAAGCAGCTCTACATGATTCCTATGATCTGTGATTTCCAGTAAAGAGAACTGAACTTTCCATAAATTAAAAAACTTACTGAAGACAGGAAATTGTAGGATTGGAAGCTACATCTGCCTTGTTGTAAAAGCCTTGCTTTTTAATACACACCCTTTGCTCCCATCTAGGCAGGTGTTGGGGTTTAGGGGGTAAAAGCATGCCATTTTCTACTTCTGTCTCATCTCCTGCTGCCCTCTGAGATCGCCCTATTGATAGTCCTGAAGACCAGAACTGCACAAATGTAGGAGATTTGGAGTTACTCTTGCTCTACCTTGGGTGTCTCCTCCTAAACTCATGAAATTAAATTGCTTTGCAACCCACACATGATCTTGATGTTGGACCCGTTATGCTCCCTAGTTGGCACTTAAATCCATGACTGCTAAGAGCTTTTCCTTAAAATGGTTCTTTTCTTCTCTTCATGGGGCTTTGGGAGAAAAATAAGCAGAGGTGGTGCCATCTCACTCCCTCCCAGGCCCTGACTCAAATGGTCTGGGCTCACAGACATCAGCACCAGAAGCACTGAGAAGTTCACCCACGTTAGCACCGGGGTTGGAAATCAAAAGTAGCTATTTTTGGACTCAACTTCAATCACTTTCCCTTGGAACCCCCTCAAGGCCAAGAGAGCAAATAATTTAATATGATTAGATTGAAACAATCCCAGAAATTGGTCTGTTTATACACCTTGGCACCATTTTTGACAAAGGTATGAGAGTAATCCAAATAAATGTTCTTGGCCGAGTGGGTGTGAAGTGTTCCATTTACTCTGGCCTGCTATGCCATTCCAGGGCTGGGGACAAAGACTCTTTGCTGAGAAGGAATTATATTGGAAAATCCAGAGTGGGCTGGAATGAAAACCCGTCCCACCTTGGCCCCCTCATCTGCTCTGACTGTGATTTGGGTGCATAGCCCTGGAATCTGGTGGGCCGGCCTCAGAATGGAAGGTGATGAACGTATTTGCACTTGGCAGGCATTTTCTGGGTTTTCTTCTTACAGAGATTGCATCTGCACTAATGTCCCAGATATCTGCTCACCTCCCCCTCCCAGAGTCACTGAGTGCATGGTGGCGGGTGGCGGGGCACTTTGCAAAGTTTCAGAATGGGCCACTCTCTTCCACTCCTCCTACAGCAGCCACTGCTCTCATCTCCCCATCTCAGGTCCAGAACACGGCAATGGCAATCTCGTCTTTCCCCCTCTTCTTCTGCATCTCCCCTGGGGGACCACCTTCCCCTGGCTGAAGGACAGGCTCCTTCCCAGACAGATCTGCAGACTCATGCCCAGGAGAAGGGTGAGGCCAGGAGTTGAGGAACCCTGAGCATGAAATGGAGGCCAGGCACACTGCCCACATGTGCAGAGCAGGCCCCTTGGTTCTCCAACTCCTGCTCTCCCTCATCAGAACCTGAGCTTCACACTTGATTCTCTTGCAGTTACCTGGAAGGGGCCATGCCTTAGCTCAGGCATGAGCCTGTTTTGTTTTGGGAAGTCTTTAAAAATATAATCATGAGGGCCAGGGATTTAGCTCAGTGGTTCCAGTGCCTGCCTCACAAGTGCAAGCGCAAGGTCTCAAGTTCAATCACGGGTACCAAAAAAAAAATATATATATATATATATATATATATATATATATAAAATCATACCACACAGAATAATATGAAGACATTTCATATCCCCCAACACTTTGTGTTGGCTTTCAGTCATTTTCTTAGAAGTAAATCAGGATAGAAAAACTAAATACCACTTAACAGTCTACCACTCATTTCTATCTCTTCCTTCCAAGAAGCAAAAAGTATCCTTCCAGTTCATATTCTTTTGAGTTTTATATACCTATGTGTACAAATAAAATTTATTATCCCCTAACTGTATGTACAAATAGCATTATTGTGTGTATATGAAATACAATATTCCTGCATATTGTCCAAAATTTAAGACACATCAGGATGTACAAAGAGGCAAGGAAGTATTTCTCCCACCTTCACCCCTCAGGCTCCCAGTTGGCCTTTCTACAGACAATCACTTTTCCAAGACCATCCATCTGTCTGACATTTTCTTTGGCCTTGACTCCAAGCTTCCTTCAGAGCTGATTGGTTGGCCTGGCCTTCTGTGAAGTGTCCCTGGGTCTACAGAGGACTCTCAGTTCCCCTTTGTGGGCCCCTTCTGCCTTGCTGCAGCTCTCAGCCCATTCACTCAGAGGTCTCCCCATCCCAGGCCGGTGTGTGTGTGCAGGAGGGAGGCTTAGTGCTTCCCAACCAGCGTGCAGCTCCTCCTGCCTCTCCCCTGCTTCCGCAGGGCCCCTCTGACACTGGCTTTGAACTCCTTTGCTAAAGTCATTCATCAGTCTTAACAAATCACTAGCTGACACTTTCCCAGAGGATGTCTAAAATCCGAATGGCATATGTCTGTATTTGTGCCTTTATTAAATCTGAATCAAAGATGAGCTTAACCCAGGCAAAGTTTTTGAGCTTGATTTAGAGCAAATAAATAAACAAATCATTTTTTGAGAAATATGTTTGTCTGCTACCCAGCAATGAGCAGGCAGCTTTCTGTTGAGAGCCCATGGGAATGATTGCTGGCTATAGGATTTATGTCATAGAAGTGCCTAGGAGACCTTATGAGGTGAAAATCCATTCTGTCCCTGACTCTTCCATTCCTCCCAATCTTAGGAGAAACAGAAGAGCAAGCTTGGTTTTCTATTCCAATGGAAAGGAGAAAAGGATATCCTGTTATGCTTTGCATGCATTCCCCAAAAGCTGCTTAATCAGTAAAATGAGCATAAAATAGCCCTTCTTTCAAAGATTTTTGTGAAGGTTAAATGCATAAAGATATGTCAAATGCATTTGTAAGTATCTTGCACCTGGTCCACACTCAATAAATCTTAGCACTTATTATAATTACAGGAGACAAGAATTCAAGCCCTTCACCTGAAAGCAAAGGTGCTCCGATGTTTCATGTTGGGACAGTGCAGGCAGAGTGAGCCCAGCAGCCACTTGCTCTGTGCTCCGGCATCTAAACAGCTTCCTAAACTGACCTTCCTCCAAAAGAACCAAGTCTGAACTGCCTGCTGTCACCATCAACTGTGAGTGACTGAGGTCTCCGTCACCTTCTGCTGCCTTTGACAGTCCTGCTCCAGAGATCCCAGCTCCTTCGATCACTCGCCTTGTCCAAGTGATGTTTCTCACTTGCAGATGCACATTTCAAATTCCCCCTTTCACCATGGGGTACTCCAGTTAAAATCCACTTAGTTAGTCACTGGGAAAGAGAAAAAGATTTTATAATTCCATTCCTGATAAAAACAAATATAATTATATAGGAGAACACAATGAAAAATACAATGCTATAACAGTAAAATAACATAGGGCAAACAGTATTTCCCTCGCAGCTGCCTTAAGGCATCAATCCTCACTGGCAGCTTCCAGAGGCGTCAGTGTTGAGTGTCAGATTTCAAACCATGCTCCTAGCTTGATGGCCCCTAACGTACAGGGCCCTGGAGAAACTTTTAGGAGTGAGTGGGAAGAGATGTGCACCCCAACAGGTATGGAATTTACCAGTCGGAAGAAGGGCTGAAGTTCAGCCTTTGTATACATTCTAGACAAGCTGTCCTAGAGACCTCCGAGCCATGCCAAGCAGTCAGATGAGAGGGTAACCTAACCGCTTTTGCACTAGAATAATTCATTCATGGGTCAACCGTTTTTGTTGGTCCCAGACATCTCTGTGGAAGTTTTGAGAAGGGTAAGTTGCCAAAGTCATATATTGCTCTTGCCAAGGTGTGCCTCTAGCTCACCCTAGAAATTAACTCATGCAAAAATGACTGAGTCAGCTTTCGGGTCCATCCCAGGAGGAAGGGGGCTGGGATGTGAGAGTCATCAGTGCATGTAAAGTGATGGACAAAGTAGAGCAGTTATCTGGTGAGCCTGATTAAAGTCGACAGCCAGGACAGAAATCCAGCCTCCTTGCCTAATGAGTAGCAAAAACTTAGGGAATATGAAATGGGCGTCACACCTGGACACCTTATAGTGTGTTTCTTCCAAAGGGCTCCAAAGGATTTTTTTTTTTTCATCTACAATTTCATGGTATGAACACCATAGCTTTACTATTCTTACCAGCCCAACTAGAAACTTCCATCCACCTTCCACCCTTGGCTGGGCAATCTGCACACATTAGTTCCACTCCTTTCCCAGCCCCAGTAACAGAGAGGGACTATTTTCTGCAGTCTATAAAGAAGAAACTGAGACCAACAAACATCACAAGTTGTCGCACAGCTGGTAATATAATGCAGGCCTATGTTGTGTTGGTTTTTTTATTGTGTTTTATTTTACTTTTAAAATAATAGTGCGCCAGGTGTGGTGGCGGTGCAAGCTTACAATCTCAGTACTTGGAGAGGTGGGGGCAGAAAGGTTGCAAGTTCAAGCTCAGCCTGGGCAACTTGGTGATTTAGCAAGATGCTGTTTCCAAATATTTAAGAGAGAAACTGGGATGTAGCTCAGTGTGAAGGCCCTGGGTTCAACCTACAATACTGCAAATAATAATGATAGTGTACTTTTTTTTTTCTTGGTACCAGAGATTGAACTCAGGCCCTTACACTTGCGAGGCAGGCATGGTGCCACTGAGCTAAATCCCTGGCCCTAATGGTGATGTATTTTTTAAGTACAAAGAATGTACTTACTTTCCTCCCAAAAATACTCTGTGTCTCCACCAGCTAGAGTATGTATATGTGCACAGACTTGCATCCCCTCATTTCACACAAATGACAGTATTTAAAAACTTCCAAGAGGCTGGGAGGGTATAGCGCTGGGCTAAAGCATTGTCTAATATACACGAGGCCCTGGGTTTGATCCTCAGCACCACAGGAAAAAAAGGTCTTTTGAACTCCCATCTACTTGGTAAGGTGAGGCAAGGGAATCACAAGTCCAGGAAGCCCTGCCTGGGAAACTTAATGAGACCTTGTCTTGAAATTTAAAAATGTATATAAAGAGCTGAAGACATAGCTCAGTGGTAGAGAGGCGCTAGATTCAATCTCTAGTACCACAGAAATAAAATAAAGTAAAATAAAAAGTGCCCTGCCTCGTACATTTTCAAAAACATATTATTATAGAAACTTGCCAAACCTCCACAAAAGTAGTCAGAGAGGTAAATCAAATTCCCGTTTGTCAGGCAGCCCTCACAAATGTATTGTCTTGGCCAAACCTGTTTACTTTCCTGTTCACCTACTTCCCGCCCACCCTACATGGCTCCAAACAATCCCGAAGCGGATATCAGCTATCATGTATTTCATCTGTAAAGACCTCAGGTTGTATCTCTAAAAGATAAAGATTCTTTTTAAAGTGTATACATAATACTATTATCGTACTTTTGAGGGAAAAAAACCCAGCAAGTCCTCACTATATCTTGGGGATAAGGACAGCACCTGCATTCCCACAAAAGTGGCTTGTCCCCACAAATACTAGGCATGAACACATCCCCATTGATCAGGATTTAAACTATAGCAAGTCTTTTACTACTGTTAAGTTGAACCATAATAAATTATCAGTAATTCACCATTTATCAGTATTTCGCCATGTTTCATCATCTTCACCATTACAAAAATCAGAATTTCCTACCATTTAGTCTGAGTGATACTGCAGTGAGCACTCATGTGCATGACCCCTACAAGTCTGGTTAGGAAATAAATGCCTAGAAGTGAAATATCTCTATTAAGGTCCTAGCTATCTTACTCAGGCCTTGGACAATTAGAAACTAAATTAAACTAAACTCCCAGTGCTTTTGCCTTAGACTAGTCTGCCTTTCTGCTCCCAAGCTCTCTCCATGTCCAGCCAACCTGACAGTGTCATCATCTCTCCAGTGAAAATCTCATTGTCTCACTTCACTGCTTAAAACCTTCTATGGCTCCCCATTACCCTCAGAATAAAAAATCTAATCTCCTTAACCTGATATTTAAGGACTTCCACAACCTCATCCAACCTGTCATTCCAACCCATTCCTGTCATTTCCCTAAATTTCAGCCATACCAGTTCAGTCACCATTACCCAAATAAACAAACCCTACTTTAAAATGTTTGTGACTTTTCCCAAGCCAGTTCCTGAGTCTCAGGCTGAAGAACTCCTGTTCATCCTTCAAGATCCAACTCCATCGTGCCTTCCTCTGTGAAACATGTTCTGAGCCTTCCAGGAAAAGTTGGTCATGCTCCTTTCTGTATAGAACTCTGTATACAACTTTATGGGTTCATGAGATGATTCTACATGAAGCTGAAATCATATGAAATGAGTGATATTTGAACATGTTTTACCTACAAAAAACCAATTTTCAGTAAAGCAATAATCTCTCCTGAACAGTAAACTTATTTATATATACAGTACCTCTCCTAGAAGGTGGTATGTGTCTGTAAGCCAAGAGATAAAGGAGTTTGTATCCTAGATTTGAAGAGGAAACTACTGAAACATCACTGAGCTGCTCCTTATAGGGGTTTGTGAAGGTGATGAGTTATTAAGAACATTCTCATTCCCTGAGGATTACTTCTGGTTCAGAGGTCAAGTGAATGCTTCAAATGAGTCCCCAGAGGGACAGGAAGCCAGGAGCCAGGCCCAGGAAGCTGATCAGCAGGTTTCCTGTGTTCCATTTACTCTCTCACCTGGCTGCTTGGACCATTTATAATTCTTTACTCAGTATCTCTCTCTGATCAACAAATCCCTGACCATCCATCTTCCTGCCTTCCTGCTTCCTTTCTTTTCTATATTTTAAAAATTACAATATAATAATTGTCAAAAGGAAAAAAATACTATTAATGGCCTGAATAACCACTAAGAGGAGATTATGCAAATGAATAATACCCATGCAAGGAAATGCAATGAAACTAGTAATAAGGCAGGGCCTAGGGGGTAGCTCAGCAAGCAGAGTATGTGCTTATATGCTAAGCATGCAGCAAACCCTAGGTTTAATCCTTGACATCACAAAAAGAGAGAGAGAGAGAAAAAGAAAATAGTATGATATTATTGTGTTTTTAAGAACACACATATATGATGTATTTTTGTTATGCTTTACATTTTTTAAAAATTATTCATACAACAAAACTATCAAGTATATTTAGTTCTGGAAAATAAGAATAATGGCTGTTGGGCTGGGGATTTAGCTCAGTGGTTTTGCCACCTGCTGCACAAGCGCAAGGACCCGACTTCGATCCCAGGTACCAAAAAAAAAAGACATTCCTAAAAAATACCCTTGTCATTCCCACTAATGTCACTGTTTTTTGGTTTTTTTCTTTTTGTGGGGCTGAGAATTGAACCTAGAGCTTCATATATCCTAGGCAAGTACTCTACCACTGAGCTACAGCCCTACCCTCTGCTAATATTTTAATCAATAACTTTCTGAACTTTTTTTTGTCTGGGTTTATATATTTCACTGAAACAAGGAGCTTGATCTGTAACCCAATTTTCAGTTTTAAGTGGCCTATGGACAGCCTATGTTACTCCGTCATCTTCCATGGCCTCATGTTTATTGGTACAAAGGATTCCATAGCTGCTGTGCTTACTTTCTGTCTACCACACTTTCAGTCTTCATTCCTTCTGGTATCTGTGAGGATGTCGGAGGGTAGCTAGCTGTCTGGCACATTAGATGCTCCGTCTAATCAGAGGAGTGTACCTTCCACACTGGCATGCCCAGGCACGTACACCCAGACATCTCCCTGAACAAGGGATCCCTATAAGCATCCTTCCCATTTCCTGTGGCCCACGCTGTCATGGATGCATGTGAAGTTGTATTTCAGGACTCCCTGTGGGCTGGTGGCATTTTGAACACTATGGGCCACATGGTTTATAGACAGTGCTCGCCAAGCAAATCCAAAAGGAATAATGCAAAGGAAAGCTTTCAGTTCACAAAAGACAGATGCTTGCCTGCTCTGTCACTGAAATCCCAGCTCCCCAGGAGAGAGGTTTCTGTCTTTCAAAAGACCTCCACCTCTGCAGCCTATCCAAACTGTAGGGGAGAGGGTTAGTGTTCCTCCCTGCGGTCCTGTGAAGACCTCAGGTCTAGAAGCTCTGGGAGGAAGAATCAGAAGAAAGGAAAGGGAGACGTGGGCCTGAGGAATGGCCTGTTACCCAGAGGAGTTCTCCAGCCTGTGGCCAGCAGTGAATGAGCTTATAAAAGGGCTCAGTCTTTGTGTCAATCCCATGGAAAATGACAAGTCATATAGTGAGAGAGACATAGGCTGAGGGTCCAAGGAGGGACTCCCCTCTCACGGGATCTGTGAGCTTTTCTAGCTGAGTTTGGATATGTTGACCCATTAACCATCTACCCTGAATCTCCCAAACTAGACATCCAAGAAAGCTTCCAGTTGCACCCTTCTCCCTGATGTCAAGGCTATATTGAAGTCTGATTCTGCTACCTCCTGGCCAGAAGGCCATTTGTCACCTTTACTAAATGTCCATTGTATGCCCAGCTCTTGCATTTATCTGGTCCAACAAGTCTTTACTGAGTGGCTGCTACGTGCCTAGCCCCTGATGGCCAAAGAGGAATTATAGTTAGTGGACACCTTCTGGATGCCTAGAATTAAGAAGGATACCAATTAGATAACTGAATTGAGTGTCTACTGTACATCAGGCAATCTCTGGTAAAACATAGTCCTCTTTCCCTCGAAGTCCAAACTGCTCATGCCCAAGTGAAAATAAGGATAATGATACTCAACCTTCTTTCTCTTTTTGTTTTTGTTTGTTGTTTTTTTGGTTTTGGATTTGGCTTTGGTGTTTTGAGACAAGGTCTAGCTCTGTAGTCTAGACTGGGCTTGAACTCACTATGTAGCCCAGGCTAGCCTTGAATTCACACAATCCTCCTGCCTTAACCTCCCTAGTGCTGGGATTGCAGCCACTACAGACATGCACCAACCTTCTCTTTGAGGCAATCCTCTCTCTCTCTCTCTCTCTCTCTCTCTCTCTCTCTCTCTCTATATATATATATATATATATATATATGCCAGCATGTGACTTGCCCAGGATACTTATTAAAAATGCAGTCCCGCTAACTCAGAGTAGCACTGGATGGATGGATCTGGGAATCTCATAGTTAAACAAGCTCCCAGATGAAGATTGAGAATGAAGATTGAGAGTCAGCACTCTGGGGCCTGGGACATAGTCCATGATTCATCCTAGTAAATAAGGAGAGGGCAGGGATTCAGTACAGGCAGTCATTCACCTTTGGGCTCAGGATTTTCCTACAGAAAAGGAATCTGAGACCCCACCTGATAAGTGGGAATGTCAGTGATGGATGATCACCAAAAGAGGAAGCACAACTGATCTACTCACAAATGGCAAAATAATCAGCCTCTCAAAGACTCAGAAAGTATAACCAAAAAGGAAAGATTACTTTTGCCTAGAAAAATATTCCTTTGCTGTTTTTCTTTTAAACAAAACCTAGTGACTTCAGTGTTACAAAACTCTAACTTGTGTGTTATTGTGGTGGTCAACAGTGGTGCAGTCTTCTTGGAGAGCAAGTTGTCATTGTGTATCAAGGGCCTTAAAATATTTTGATGCATAGCAATTCCATTTTTCTGACTCTATCCTGAGGAAATCATATTATTCACAGGGGGAAAATCTTTCTGAATGGTGGTAATCATTGCCAAGTTAGTTATAAAGATGAAAAATGGATAACAAAATGGAAGAGTTGATAAAGCCAAGGTGTAGGTATCACACTTAAAAAAGAGGCAGATAAAAATATACCAGCAATATGTTTGTTTTTGTTTGCTTGCTTGTTTGTTTGTTTGTTGCAATAATGGGGATTGAACCCAGGGCCTTTTCACTGAGCTACATCCCCAGCCCTTCATATTTTTTTGTTACAGGGTCTTGCTGAGCCACTGCATTGCCCAGGCTGCCCTTAGACTTGCAGTCTGCCTGCCTTAGCCTCCCAGAGTGTTGAGATTACAGATGTGTGCCAGCACACCTGCACAGATACGTTTTATATATCATAGCGAGAAACATCAGAATGGAGAACAATGATGACTGTTTAAAGCTTAGCTTCAAAACACACTGCTAGCCTCTCTGGGAAGGAAGGGGAGTCTGGCTCAAGGAGGTAGGTGACCAAGTACCCTCTGTGGCTGCTGTCAGAAGCTGCTCCCCACCTCCACCTTCAGAACATCTTTTGCCAAGTGACCGAAGCTAGCATCAAATTCATCTCTGTTTTACTAACTGGAGGAAAAGACACACTTATCAGTTAACTCATACCCTTTCAGCTGTCTTCTGCATGTTTCTCTCTGACAAATAATATTTATTAAAAGGCTATTATGTGCTGGTTAGCCTCCAGTTGACATGTGTAATGGGAATTATAAAAATCAAATTATAGGGGAAATTAAATACATAAAAAATACTTCTCTTGGGTGTACCATTTTCTTTTTTCTTTTCTTTTCTTTGTTCCTTTTATTTTTTGAGACAGAGTCTCACTGCATAGTGCTGGCCTTGAACTTACATCCCAGGCTTGCAGCAATCCTCTGCCTCAACCTCCCAAGGGCTGGGATTATAGGCATGCACTGCCACTCCCGGTGACTCTTTTCTTGAGTTTTGGAAAATATATCCAGCAATGGAATCACTAACATAATCAAGATTAAAGGCATTTTCATTACCCTAGAATAATGCACTCCTTCCCAGTTAATTTCTGCCACCACCCATGGTAAAAGTATTCATGTCCTGATTATTTATTTTATCATGGGTAATCTTGCCTGCCTTTTAACTTTGTATGAATGGGATCGTGCTCTGTACACTTCCATGTCTGGATTTTTTTGCTCAATATTATGTCATTATTTGCAGTTACACTTTGTTTATTCTCAGGATGGTAGCATTCCGATGTGTAAGCGTAACACGATTCATTCACACATTCCACAGCAACTGCCATTGGGGTAATTTCAAGTTTGGAACTTGAATACTGTTTTAAATATTCTAGTCTACATAGGTAGAATATTATTCATCCTTTAAAATGTACTAGATCCTAACATTTGCTACAACCTGAAGTACCTAGCGTGCCTAGAGTACACTATGCTAAGTGAGGTAAGTCAAACACAGAAGGAAGAGCATTGCCCAATTTCACTTATAAGAAGTATCTAAATTAGCCACATTCAGGGTCGGGGATTTAGCTCAGTGGTTTCATCACCTGCTGCTCAAGCGCAAAGACCTGAATTCGATCCCCAGTACCAAAATATAAATAAATAAATAAACTAGTCAAATTCATAGAAACAGAATAGAGGTTGCCAGGAGCTAAGAGAGGGGGAAATGGAGACTTGCTGTTCAGAGGTGACAATTTTTAGTTATACAAGACGAATAAGTTCTAGAGATCTTCCGTACAACACTGGGCCTATCCTTAATAATTAGAAAAAGGGACTGGGAATTTAGCTCAGTGGCACTGCGCCTGCCTCACAGGTGCAACCAAACTCTTGAGTTCAATCCCCAGTACCTAATAATAATAATAATAATAATAATAATAATAATAATAATAATAATAATAATAATTAGAAAAAGGACAAAAAAGCTTAAAAACAAAGTGGAAGCAATCCAGGTGGCCATCCCCTGAGGGATGGATGAAAATGTGATACACCTAAACAGAGTATTATTCAGCAGTAAGATAAAATAAAGTACTAAAACCTTCTGTAATCTGGATAAATCTTGAAAATACTGTGCTAAATGAAAGAAGACCTACTCTGGTGCTGGCAAACCTATGGAACATGTGCTTATTTGTTTTTCTCTTAAGATAAAAGATGTTATTGTATGAGTTGTTTTTTCTAAACTAAAACCTCAGCATTCAGGTTTAACTGCAGAATTGGCACTTTGTGATGAATAAGTGGGTTTTGAGTTGCAATCTAGGTGATCATCTCTAAAAGTTTTGCCATCACTGACCTGCTTAGTGGTTTTTGATATGAAACGTGCAGAAGAAGTTACTTGGTAAAGACAGAAGGTAGAAATGTGGTTGCCTACATATTGGATAGGAGAGAAATTGGACTAACTGCTAATGGGTAAAAGATTTATTTTGGAGGTGATTAAAAAGTGTTTTAAAATTGGTTAAGGAAGCCCAGCATGGTGGTACATGCCTATAATCCCACCACTTGGGAGGCTGAGGCAGGAGGATCACTGTGAGTTCAAGGCCAGCCCGGACTACATAGTGAGACCCTGTGTAAAAAATATCTGGCTGAGGTGACAACTGCATAATTCTATGAAGTATCTGTGAAGATACTAAAAGCCATTAATTGTACACTTCAATTGGATAAATTGTATAAGAACTATACCTCAGTAAAACTGTTTTTTAAAAAATTTTAAATGGTGGCTTATGTTTCTTGGCTGACATATGGACTCAGATCTCTTGGCTATCTACCCAGGGAAGGAGTTAACTAGTCAGAAGGTGTATAAATATTCAGATTTAGTAGATACTACCTTATCAGCTTTCTCGAATGGATTTCCAATCTCACCAGTAATGCATAAGCATTCCAGCAGCTCCTCATCTTCATGAGTGTTTTTTATTGTCTGTCTTTCTCATCCTGGCCATTCTGGCTGCAAATATGCACAGTTTTTAATAAGATAGAATTGGCTTTTCCCCAGAGGTAGGACAGATGAGTTCCTGACAGTCAGCTTCAGTTGGGATATGCCTCCCTGTTTACAATTATGCAAGTAATATGTCTGGTTATGTTTTTAATATTGTCTTATGTGTGTATAATTCATGTACATAAAATGCACAAATATTAAGTTACAGCTCAGTGGATTTTTCATTTAATTTTTACACAGTTATGAGACCATCAACCAGACAGAGAGATCATTATCCCAGAAAGTTCCCTTACATTTTTTACTGATCACTTTCCAAGAAATAAACACTTTTCTTAATTTTCCACCATACATTCATTTGGCCTGTTCTGAAACTTCAAAAGACAAAATTGTACAGTGTGTATTGTTTTGTGTGAGACTTGTTTTGATCATCATAATGTTCTTGACATCCATTTCTATTGTTGGATGTATCACTACTTTATTCCTCATTGTTAAATAATATCCCATTATATGGTGGTAGCACAATTTATCCATTTAGACATTTGTGTCATTTCCAGTTTGGGACTGTGAATGGAGTTGCTGTCAATATTCACTTACGAGTTTAAGGTTTGTTTGTTTGTTTGTTCATTTGTTTTAATAAATACTCAGGAGTAGAATTGCTAGGCCATGTAGTAGGTATATTTTACATTTCCTATTGGCAGATGGGCGTTCTGACTGTTTCATTTCTGAGGCAATATGGCTACTGTCAGTCTTTTTAATTTTGGCCACTCTAACAACCTTAATGGTATCTCACTGTGGTTTTAATTTACAATTCTCAGGTAACTTAATATGTTTGGTATCTTTTCATGTGCTTGTTGACAATTTTCATAACTTCTTTGGTGAGGTGTCCAAATCTTTTGCTCATTTTTTAATTGAGTTGAAAAGGGCATTTTTTATTTCCTGACTGCAAACCCTATGTCAAATATATGCATTGTGGAAATTTTCCTCCAGTCTCTGGCTACTTGTTCATTTTCTTAGCAATGTCTTTTCACAGTAGTCTTTATTTGTTTTCATTTTGTTTTTTTAAGGAAAGTGTATGAGTCTTTTTCACTTGCTCCTGCGTAGTACTTTTTAAAAGAAATAATTATATTTAATTCTCATTTTACAGCTAAGAAATGTGAGAACCAGAAAGTACAAATGCCTTGTCAAATCCATGAACTCCTACTAAATAGCAGATCCAGGATTCGTCTCCATGATTCCAAGACCCAGTAGTATTGTGTCCAGCTGTACATTTAATGTCCAATCAAGCCCAGAAAAGGAAAGGCCATTACACAAGATTGTTTGTAATAAATGTATTATTTAGGGTGAAGAAAGGCCAAGTGGGCCAAAGGATCCAGGAGTAACTAAATGGGGCCTCTTGTACGTTCAGAAATAAAATAAAAGAATAAATAGAGATATTAAAGAAGGAAATACCCTCCCCTCCCAAAAGAAATAAAAATGTGACCAGCCTCTGCTCTGTAATCTCTGATGAGAACATTTAATCAATTAGCATTGCTGCTGCCACCACTTGCTTCCTTCCCACGGAGCCAAGAAGCTGCCTGCAGCACGTCCCAGTGGCAGCCGCCTCCCCTTCCTGGGCTGGGACTCATCCCTGCAAGAAACTTCTTGTTTTCTCTCCCAGATTAAGTTCTTGCCGCCCCAGATGTAAAACCAGAGGCTGCTTATCTAGCATCATTTATCTCTATGCTAATAAAATGTCAGTCCCCAAGGGAAAATTTAAAAAGAACCTTGCAGTCATCTCTGCTCCTCGGAGGACACATGCTCTGTTGCTAGTTCACCTCCTTGCTCTGTGGGCCAGGCTAGTATTCCAGGGCTCCCTAGAGGAATAAGTCCCTAAAATGACCAAGGCTCTGCTTCATAGTTTCTCTCTCACAGGGGCAAAGGAATCAGTAGTTATACAGAATCTCCCAAACACTGGCCTCCTATCCACAGCAGGCACCTATAATCCTCATAGGATCCAGGCAGGGAGAATCAGCAGGTCCATATTAGCAGTGAAGAAACTAAGGCCCCCAAATTTGTCTCCTAACTAACAATGGTTAACATTTGTAAACCATTTAGCACTTGGGGCTTGGCAGTGCCCCATTTAGTCTTCACAACAGGCAAGAGAAGTGAATGTAGTTTTTGTACACATTCTACACAAGAATAAGCTAAGGCCCAGAGAGATGATGTGATTGACACAGAATCTCATAGCTGACCAATGAAAGGACTAATGTCAGAAATATAAATGATTCAGGGAATTTTGTAGAGTGGTTTTAACTGTAGGTGATTTCTGCCTTCTCTACGTGCAGGATGTAATGTACCCTTGATATGAGTACTGTCTGTTATCCCACAGCTGAGGCCACTCAGAGGCACTGGCTGGGGCACCAGGTGCAGGAGGCTCAACCAGACCCTGTGGGTTCCAAAGCCCAGGCTGGCCCCTCACTCCTAGGAATAGTCTTCCCTAAAATTTGGAGTACAGCCAAAAAAGACGTGTCATATTTTGATTCCCTCTGCTTTGTGATTTAGGAAAAACTTAAAGTCAACTGTGATGTCACATGCCTGCAATCCCAGCCCTCCAAAAGCTGAAGCAGGGGGTTCACCACGAGTTCAAGGCCAGCCTGGGCTACATAGTGAGTGCAAAGCCAGCCTGAACTACATAGCAAAATTCTACCTCAAAAAATAAGAAAGAGAGAAAGAAAGAAAGAAAGAAAGAAAGAAAGAAAGAAAGAAAGAAAGGAAGGAAGGAAAGAAGGAAGGAAGGAAGAAAGGAAGAAAGGATGAAAGGAAGAAGGAAAGAAAGATAAATTAACAAATAATTGTATAAATTCTCCAGCCTAGAAGAATAAGGAAAGATAAGATATTGAAATATCCTATGTGATCAATGGAACCATTTGAGATAGAACCTACATTGTCAGTCTCAGACTTCTGTAGGACAGTACCTAATCCAATCAGATAAAACCAAATCATGGAGAATCGTCATTATAATAGCTAACTATCACTAACACAAATAATACATGCAAGGCCTGGGGATGTAGCTCAGTGCTAGACTACTGGCCTCTCATGTGTGAGGCCCTGGGTTTGGCCCCCTCCACCACAAAAGAAGTAAATTAACTAATTAATTAATACATAGAATCAAAAATATAGTCATTGGTACATAGAAATGAAATAAGATGGGCTGGGGATTTAGCTCAGTGGTTCTACCTCCTGTCTCACAAGCTCAAGGTTCCGAGTTGGATCCCCAGTACCAAAAAAAAGAAATGAAATAAGAAACAATAGCAAATAGAACTAATAAACACTAAAGACAAAAACAAAGGCTGGAACTAAAATCAGTAATGATAATTGCAGTTTTTTACGGGCCAGCCACTCTTCCACACCCTTTTCAGAAATCCATTTATTTAAGCCTTTAAACAACTCTGTGAAGTAGGAACTATTATAAAGCCTTAATTTATAGGCAAGGAAACTGAGGCATCCAGCAATCATGGGCTTGTTCCTGGCAGGATAAACTCAACAGGGCCCCTTACTAAAGTCAGGAGAAATCCAGGAAGGAGGGGGATAATGACTGTGTCCCTGCATCTCATCTAGGGACCCCAACTTGGGGATCATCTAGGGAAAACTGGAGGCACATGAGAGCCCTGATTTCAAGCAAGACCCTCTTGGAGGCCCTTTGATGTTCATGTAGCAACC
The DNA here is from genome assembly GCF_000247695.1 of Heterocephalus glaber. Next base: position 15,323,224 of record NW_004624733.1, on the reverse strand, counting down.
CGGTGGGAAATTGTTTACTCCACCTGCTCCGGCCAGACCTGTTAGGGCCAGAGGAATTGGAAGTACTTACTGTACATGGGTCATGCTCCTCCTCCTAAAGCTGCAGCCTCCTACAAAAGACCAGGTAGAGGCCCAACATGGTAGCACACACCTGTAATCTCAACACTCTGGGAGGCTGAGGGAGGAGGATTACAGATTCAAGCCAAGCCCGAGCAACTTAGTTACTTGCAAGACCCTGTCTCAAAATAACAATTAAAAGGACTGGGAATGTAGCTCAGTGCAAAGGCCCTGGGCTCCATTCCCAGTACCAGAAAAAAAGAGAGAAAAAGATCAAGCAGTGAGTGGGAGGGTGTGGAAAGCAAAAGGATGGAGAGAAGCGGTAAGATGCTACAGGGTCAGAGAGTGTCAGGAAGCAGCTAGAGATGGTATCTGACCAGGGAGCCCCAGCAGAACATGTGCTCTGACCTCAGGCCATATTTTCAGAATAGGCCAAGCTTCATTAACTGTTTCTTCAACACGAAACCCTTCTCTTTACAGCCTCCTCCTCCCCTTTTGCCCTCAGTTGTCCCCTCTCCCACCCCTGCTTGCACAACCTCCCTCATCCCCATTCTCCTTTTACAAACTTCCAGCCCAGGCTCCTTTTTTATATTCTCTCATTCAGTGAACATTGACAAATACCTGCTCTGTTCTAGATCCTGGTCTGATAATGACTAGGGACACAAAAATAATGTAGCCTCCATTCACTCCCCACTCCTGGAGAGATGGAGAAGTGGTGGTTCCTGAGGTGCTGCCCTCCCTTTCCCAGGCAGCTGCCCGTTGATGCCCCGTGGAATCCCATCCCCCTACCTCCAGCTACTGCTTTGTGGTTTAAGTCATTCACTGTCATTCTCATGCCTTACCTGTGGCATGTGCTGGCCTGCAGGCTGCCTGTGCAGACACAAGACATACAGAGATATTGATTTACCCAGAGTTAAAATAACCCAATACTTACGAATGGCATGAAAAAAGCAGTGAGTGTGGAGGTCATCTGAGAAGGGCATTTAACTTTTGATTTTAGCATGAGAAAGATTAAAAAGGGTGGAATGCCACTGAGCATCTTGCCCCGAGGAGTAAAATTCTAGTGTTTAAAGATAGAAAATAAATACATAACTTGGCCTCTAAATACGAGCCAGGTACTCATCTCATGTCCAGAGAGACAGGAGTTTATTCTAGTGCTATTTGAGATTGTTTTCATTATGAGTGTGTGTGCTCACTATATAGTGTAATATACACACATAACGACACATACAGTGCTTTGTAAATGACTGAAGGAGCTTTGTAGAGTGGTTTTAACTGCAGGTGGTTTCTGCCTGCTCTAAAGTGCAGAATGTAATGTACACAAGCACACACATCAAGATTTGTCTTTGCAATAAGGCATTTTCTCATAGAGTAGGACGTGGCTCTTAATTACTTCACAAAGTGTACAACAAATAAAAAGCAATGTAACAACTACCTATATACCCAGGAATGCCATCGAAGCAATGCATGCTAATGGATTAAAGATTAACACGACCTCAACCGCAAGTTGACTGGGCTGTAAACCGTTGGGGCTAAGTAAATAATAAAGGAAATAAGATTGTCATCCTTCTCCCCATTCCGAAGAGCTGATGATCTCCTTAAAGTGCTCCTTAGGCCCTGATGAGATCATTCAGGTCACTTCCCCCTTGGCTCAGGATGCTACCTGTAAGACATGAGTGAGGAAACTGAGTCACGGGAGAGAGGCAATTGCTGGAGGTTCAGAGCTGATCAAGAGCAGTGTACACCTTCCCCCTACCATTACAGAGGCCAGGCCTTTGACTAAACTGAGAAGGGTGGAGGGACAAGCCTTGGAAGAGGATAGAATCATGGAGAAGGACTTTAGGACTAGAAAGAAACAACGCTTTTTCACGGGAATCCAAATCCAGTGACTTCTCAGAGCCAGGGCATCACGAAGAAACAGCATTAAAAGCAAAAGGATCTAGTCCCAGCTTATTTTTCCCAAAGCACGAAACGCCTCATTTCAAATCAGTTCTTTTTTGTCTCTGAAAGAAAACAAGAAAAAGATGCGATGGTGTTCTTGCAACAGGGAGAGGAAGAAAATAGAAGAGGAAAACTGTTTCAGGATTCGAAACAGAAAGGACCTCCTTCCCCTTTATCAATAATTTTGAAAGGGTTGCTGTAAGACACTGACTAATGACACGTGACCTTTGGATTCTCCAGGAGGCAGCAGGCGCAGGCCCCAGGCCCAGCGGGGACCCCTCTGCCAGTTCGGGGTCACTCTCTCCATTCAGTGCTTTATTAGCTCCCTCCAGTCTCAGGGCGGAGTCCTGCTGCTCCCGGACTTTTACAGCTTTGATTGAGGAAAGCTATTCAGCGCAGGGGAGAGGATCTGTTTGTTTTCAGGAGGAAGCTTCTGTGAGTGCGCCCCCCCCCCTCCTGTGTTTGCAGAGTTGCTGGAGAGATAAAAGCCATGCCTCCTTTTGACCTTCATTGGACAGTAGGAGCCCCACTCAGTGTGGAATAATAAAGGCATATCATGCTGCATAAATTATCTGGTGATTGACGTGCTTTCTTCCAGCTCCAGTCTAAAGGGGAAAGTTGGTGGGGCCGGGGTGGGGGGCAGAATGGTAACCCTCAGTTGATTTAGTCAAGCACCTACTATGTGCCCAGGTGCTGATGGAGAAGTTCATAGATGTGTTCCAATCCATCCTAACAGTTTCTAGAGGTAAATATTCATTACTGCAACATGCATGAAGACGCATGGTCAGAAAAGTTAAATGACTGTCCCAAGGACAGAAGGCATAACATTTTGCTGGAAGAATATTTTCACAAAGGCTTTTTTTAAAAATGAGCTTTAAAAATTGCCAGGACATGATGGTGTCGGTGGAGGGTCAGATTCCGGGGAGGGCTGTGGACCTGCCAGGCTTGGGAATCACGCTCGCTCTATTGAAGGTCCAAGTAGGATGCCTGCCTTCCTATGGATTTGGGTGAGTAGCTGAGCCAGCCTGGGGGAGGTTGGGTGATTAAATGAGAAATAAGAGATTTTTAGTTAAGCTGAAGACTTCGTTTGGAAACCAAAAGCCTTAACAAATATTTCTTGGATCTTGACTCACATATTTTCCATGAAAAGTATGCATTTTTTTCCCTGCAAAATTTTGTTGGGAGTTATGCTTTGAGAAATGAAGTGAGATGAATATAAGGAAGTTTTATTTAATGACATACTGTACTGGAAATCTGAAGACCAGCAGCAGATTTAAATTGCAACTTTTGTTATAATTTTCAAAAAGATTGTGAATTTGTCAAAATGCCCAGCAATCAAGGTTGAAAATGCTATATGGAGGGAAGATAAGGCTGCCCATTGTACTGTTGCTTTCTTTTTTTTTTTGGTACCAGGGATCCAACTCAGGTCCTTGTACTTGTGAGGCAGGTGCCGGAACCACTGAGCTAAATCCCCGGCCCTGTACTGTTGCTTTCTTTGGGTTTTCAGGCATGATTTGGCAGGGTCAGAACAGTGTAACATTAACAAATTCAATGAAAGGTAAATACATGGAAAAAAGTTGCCTAGTAATTTACCAAACTCATTCTCACCCAGCCTGTGAGCCTGACCTTGTGCTCTGGGCTGAGAGGTGGACACAGGAGAGAAAGGAGGGGAGTGCAGGATAAGAGTGACAGAACTGCTTCATTCATTAACCACTCATTAACTATTTGTCCAACAGTAGACTCGGTATTGACCAGCTGTGCCTTGGCATGGACGTCCTTGCCTGGGTGAATTTTGCCTTACAGCAGGGAGACCACAGTGAACCAGTAAGTCATGCACATGATTTTGGGATGATGGTAAGAGCTTTGAGGAGAAGAAAGCAGAGCAGTAAGAGAACATGTCTGAGTAGGGAAAAGGGCACAAGTGTAGATTTCCCCTCATAGAAGTGATGTTTCTCCCGCATGATATGGAGAGGGCACATGAGGAGTTGGCGAACAGCCATTCAAAGAAAGGGCATGAAAGTGCAAACACTCAGGGAGTAAGATGAGATGTCTTGTCAAAAAGCAGAATGAAAGTCCAGGGTGGGAGAGCAGATTCCCCCGAACCCTGTGATAAAAAATCACTAGTATATTCTCGGTAAGGAATCCAGTGAAGCAAGGAGCAACCTGAGGACTTGGGGAAACCCAGAACAATCTGTGTTTTGATTTCCTTGTGTTTTGACTGGGCAGATGGGTGTTGTCAAAGCGTCTTTGTTCACAGGCAGGGCCACCAAAGGGAATCTTTGCCTCCTATTAAGTTTGCCCCTGGAGTTGGAGAGTGTGACTTTAGACATAATCACCTGTAGCCCCTAACCCCAGGCTGTACCTCTATCTGAGAATCACAAACTCAAACTCTAACTCAAACTCAAGTGCCTTGGACATCAGGGATGTATACCTGAAGTGGGGTATTCAGGAACCCTAGCACACTGGGCAAGAGACTGTCTCTCTGAGGTTCCCCTACTTTACTTCATTCAGTTTTTGCACTGTGGAAGGTGACAGGCAGTACCAGGTGGCCAGATCTGATTCCACAAGAGAAGGTAGAAATCCAACATTTGTAAAACAGCAATAGCAACAACAACAAATCTTGGTTTTTAAATATCTCAACAGTAGATTCAAATTAAAATATCATTTCCTGGGCAAAAAGTTGCCTAAGACAAAACCCTGGCCTGTAGGAGATTCAGGCTAAAATCAGGACTGCCACTCAGCTAACCAAAGCAGAGATCACAAAACACAAAACAAAGAAAAAAGCAAGTGACTGCCATTCCTGCATTGTAAACCATTTTGGTGAAGTTGAGTCTCCTTGACAGCCTGCTGGATTGTGGATAATATTTTTAGATGGCAGAAAATCAAACAAAGACAATCAATTACATTTAAATGCAGTTACCAAAATAATGCAATGGATCATACAATTGCTTCACTGTTAATCTATCAGGCAATAAGGTCTGGTGTGGAGCCAATGACTTCCATACTTCTCCCTCATACCAGGGTTGTAACCCAGGGCCTTCACTCTGAGCTACATCCCCAGCCCCTTTTTTATTTTTATTTTTCCCAGCCCTCCTTTAAAATTTTTTAAAATTTGAAACAGGATTTCCCTAAGTTGCTATGTTGCCCAAGCTAGGCTTGAACTTGTGATCTTCCTGCCTCAGCTTCCCAGAGTGCTGGGATTATAGGTGTGTGCTGACTACCATACTTTCGAAGCAATGAAGAATAGAAACTATATATATTTTAAAATATCTGTGACAAATACACTGGGATAGGAAAACATGTGGCGTCTGCTGGTGACAAAATCGCTGTTCTGCTGTTCTGCTCTGGGTTGTTGTCAGTAACCATAATGAAATGAAAATTCAGTTTGCAAAGAGTTCAAATAAAGATGTGTTGTTTTCTCACTTAGACTCACAGGTGTCCTCTCGCCCCAGCTCCGAAGTAGTCCATGGACCCCAGTTTCAGAACTCTTAGTTAGACAGGATTTCCCTAGGCAGTGAATTACAAAGAAGCTGATCTCCTCCTATCTCCCTATTTCAGGAAATGGGGTCCCTAATGCTTCACCTCCTCCAGGAACCTCCTAGGTCCGAGCTTCTCTCTCCATGCAGAAGTCCGTAAGGGTCTGATCTTCCCCACTAAGCTGGCTTCTTTTTCCATCACGCTCCCCATCCCTCCCTGTAGTCTGCCTGTAACCAAAGCCCTTTCAAGCCTCTGTACAGAAGGCCTGGGGTGGTCAGAACAGAAGCTTGGGGTCAGCCAGGCACAAATGTTCAAGCCAAAGATCTTCAATTTATTAGCTACAAGATGGTGAAATGAGCACTGACTTTACAGCCTCAATTTCCCCCAATACCCATTTTTCATGGTCACAAGGATTTAATGAAGCAATGATTTAAAATCCCAGTCACAGTTTAAACTCTCAGCAAGGGCCGAGGATGTAGCTCAGTGACACTGCGCCTGACTGGCAAGTGCAAGGTCCTAAGTTTGATCCCCGGTACCAGGAAAAAAATAAACCCTCAGAATATGATAGCTGCTTTCACTGGGATTTTATATTACTAGTGTTTTTTTCTCTGTTGCTTCTCACTAAAACATATCAGCTCTTATTTTGTCTTCAATACTCAAACTAAAGCCCTTTCTGCTCACTTTATTCAGGTCTTCGCTCATTGTCATGATATCTTCCCTGGCCATTCATTAAACCAATGCCACCCACCTCTCTGTTACTTTACCCTACTTTTTTTTTTTTTTTTTACATGTAATATCATCCATCTGGTATAGTACATAGTCTTGTGCCACTTAGTGACAGGGATATATTCTGAGAAATGCATTGTAAGGCCAATGTTTTGGTATTGAGGATCAACCCAAGGCTCCCATATGCTAAGCAAGTGCTTTACCATTGAGCTACACCCCAGCCCTGCTTGGGGCAATTTCACCATTGTTCCAACACTGTAGAGTGTATTTACACAAACTAAGACAGTACCAGTGTCACTAGGCAATCCTTTGGGACCTCCTGTGTATATGAGGTCCACCAGTGACCGAACATTGTTATGCAGCACATGACCGTATATTACTTATTTATTCCACTCACACCAGGAGAATGTGTATGCTCAGTGAAAACAAGCATTTTATTTTGTTCACTGCTGTATTGCCCATGCATAGAATGGTATCAAATCCACTGTGGGTACCGTGTAAACATCTATTGAATAAATGACTGAATGAAAAGTCTGCAATTATTTTGCCGCGGGCTATTAGAAAGATTCAGTGAGATAACAAAGCTACAGTACCTAGCTCTGTGTCTCATGTCTCACTGCTCATTGCTCATCGACTTTCTTAACTTCTCTGAATCTTAGTTTACTCATCTGTAATGTGGGAATACTAATAGCAATAATAAAAATAAAAATAATAACACCAGCCCTACTTACCTATAGAGGTATTGTTAATGTCCAAAGCCAGAAAGCATTTTATAAGCTACAAAACACTATATATATGTGAGTTGTTATTGTTATTACAAGAACTTCATCAAGTTACTTCCTCCTCCCAGGGCTCCATTTCCTCCTCTGTGAAGTGGAGCTAATGATACCTGCACTTCCTGTCTGGCTGAGTTATTGTGAAGAATGAATAAGATAATGCATGTTTAAATGCTTTGTAAACTATAAAGTATATGCAGCCATAAGGAATAATTATTTAGGAGCAGAGAAGAGCCATGGAAGTACCATGGACTTTGAAATCTCTAACACCTGGGTTGGAGTCCCTGCTCTGTCACTCTCTGTGCTGGATGGGAAGTCTGGGTCTCAGGAGTGCCACTGTCCAAATCTAGTGCATGTTGAAGGCTCAGTGCCTGACCAACCTGGATTGACCCCTACCTACAGGAGATAGTAGCTTGCTACTGCTCAGCATTAGCCCGGGTACAGCTGTCTCGAGCCTTCTTACCCATCTCAAAGCTTTGTTTCCTCATCATTTCAATGGTAATCATTACACCAGCCCATTCGGATGTTGTGCCTTTTAATTAATATTTATAGGTGTTTGGAGATCTTCCTTTGAAAACAGTAGGTAATGCACATCGATTCCAAAGTGGATCTTGGTATCTTAAGACCCTCCAAATGTTCACAACCTCCTGCTGGCTTCTCCAAATGGTTCAAGGCTCAATTTGGGCATCAGTTTTGGTGATCAGAAAAATGCCTGTTTTGTAGAAAAGCTGAGCTCCACTCTTCCAGCACATGAGTCTTATCACTCAGCTCTGAGTCAATCTGGGACACACACAAGAGATCTGGACCAAAGTCTCCTTGGCTCTGTTTGGACAATGCTAGAAAGTGTAAGAAATAAAATGAAACGAGAAATGTAGCTCCAGATTTGCCTTCACTTGTCTTAACTCAGTTGCACTTGGCAGGCAAGTGGAGGCCTTTAAGACTGGCTGAGAGTCCAGGCCAGGGATCAGGGCTGGGAGAAGCACTGCCCAAAGGCTGTTTGTCACAAGACCAGGCCTGCCCACAGCCCCCAGGAGGCAGTGAGGCTCAAGGGGAGAGACCATCCACAGGTTCAGTTCAGAGCTCCTCTGAGCTCCTTTCCTTCCTGGGCTCAGGAGGCTCAGCGTGAGTTTGTTACTGAGACTAGTGCTAAACTCCCAAAGTCACAGGATGGAGTCAAAGCTATTCTTGGAATTATTACAAGTCTACACCCTTACATTCCCAGGTTTCTGATGGACAGAGAGAGCAGAGTTCCTCAGCACAGTGCATGGCCAGGAGCACCCTTGTCAGGAGTCGGGGAGCATCTGCTTGCAGTACCTTGGGGTCAGTGGGCCCCAGAGCTAGCTGTGCTTGGGAATCAATAAAGCTGCAGTCTTGTTTGTTTAGTGTGTCAGGATTTTGTAAGGGTACAAACAGAATTAGCCTATAATCTGTCCACCCAGATAACACTTTTTTTTTTTTTTTTTGTACCGGGGATCGAACTTGGGTCCTTGTGCTTGCGCAGCAGGCAGCGAAACCACTGAGCTAAATCCCCAGCCCTAGATCCTAGATACACTTTTAAAATTGTGAAATAATGTCAAATTGAAGTAATGATAATACATTCATGTAGCAAGGAAATGCAGATAAAGTATAATGTGAAAAATATGCTTCTCTTTCCCCTCTATTAGACTCTGTCTCACTAAATGAAAATTATTACAAGTTTCTCATCTATCCTTCCAAAAAATAAGTTTGTTTACTCTCTAGCATCTCACTGTCCAGACCTGGACACTCACCTCCTGTCTTCACTCACCTCCTTTCCCATCCTCATCACTTTCAGTTTCCAGAAACCTGACTTTTATTTCCTTCAATAAGCTAAGCCAGTGCTGCCAGAGGGCCTTTGCACGTGATGTTCCACTACCCTGAAACATTCTTCCCATGCATATGGCATTCATTATGGCTCACTCTCACACTTCACATGAGCTCCTGCTCAAATGTCACCTCATCCAGGAGGCCTTCTTGAACCACCCTACTAAGAGCCGCTGTACTTCATACTCTCCCCTCCCCTCCTAGTCCTTGATCTGTTCTAGTTTTCTTCATACTACTTCCAAGACTTAACACAATATTATAAATGTGCTGTTTATTTGGTTTATTTGATCTCATTTTGACTAATACATTGAAACATAAGATCATATGTAACAATGAGGTATAATGATATTTCAGCACATGTATGCATTGTCAAATCAGGTTGAACTTATTTATTCCTTAATCATTTCTCATTTCTTCATGGTAAAAACATTCAATATCTTTTCTCTTAGATTTTTGAAATATACAACACACTTTGATTATCTATAGTCACCCCACTGGGCAATAGTGCACCAGTTTCTTATCCTATCTAACCGAGACTTAGTGCTCACTGACCAACCTCTCCTCCTTCTCCCCTTGCCACACCTCCCCAGCCTCTGATAATCACCATTACACTCTCAAATTCTATGACAGCAATTTTTTTTTCTAGTGTTAAGGATTGATTCCAGGGCCTTGTGAATGCTAAGTGCATACACTACCGCTGAGCTATACTCCTTACCCCAAGATCAACACTTTTAGTTTCCACATATGAATGAGATCACACACCACTTGTGCCTGGCTTATTTCATTTAACAATCTCCAGGTCCACCCACATCATCTAAAATGACAGGAGGCTGAGAGAGGAGGATCATCTCAAGTCTGGGGCCAGCCTGAGCTATTGAGTTGAAGACCAGTCTGAACTATATAGTGAGACTCTGTCTCAAAATTTAAAAATTAAAAGTTGTTTAAAAAATGATAGAACTTCATTCTTTTTTGTGGCTAAAGAGTAGTCTATCTGTGGTGTATGCGTACCACAATTTCTTTATCCATTCTTGCACTAGTGGACACAGGTTATTCTGTATCTTGGCTAATGTGAATAATGCAACAGTAAACATGGAAGTCCAGGTGTCTCCATGACTTACAGATATCATTTCTTTTGGATACATATCCAGAAGTGGGATTACCTGGTCTCCTCTATGAGACTATCAGTTCCAAAGATTCAGTCTGTGTGATTACCTTCTTGATCCTTCACACCTTGAATCCACTTGGGTGCCAAGTACCTAAGATGCTCAAAAAACACCTGCAGAATAAATAGCTCTTTTATTTATAACAGGGACCACTTAATCCTGGTATTTCATTGTAGAACTGTGCCATCATTTATTTAGCAAGCATCAACTAGTGAGGACAGGTAAACTGTTTATCCTTTTCAGTATCACAAACACATAGCTATGAATATCCTTAGGCATAGTTCTTTCCATTCTTCTGTGAGTAGACCCTGCAGGTAAATAAATGCTGCCTGGGGCACTGTAAGTTTAAAGAGCATGTAAACTTTACCTTTCCCAAACTGACCTCTGTCTGCACCCAGTGTAATCTCAACAGAAGAACAAGAAAGTAACTGCCCCTCAGCCCTCCCTGTGATGCTTGGTCATTACAGACAACAAACAATGCCAGAGTTGTTTCCCTTACAATTCTTTAATCACAAAAGAGACTGGATATTCTTTTACATGATTAGACTCTTTTTATATCTATTTCTTCCAGATAACATTCTTTTTTAATTTTACACAACACACACACACACGCGTGTGCGCATGCACACATGTTCAGTACTTATTATTGCTTTGGCCTTTATATTGCAAACTACATTTGCAGCTTTGTGGATTTTTTTTAAATTTCTGTTTCTTAAGAAGTTTTTTTCACTTTTATATAACTAAGTTCTCATTGTTTTCTATTGTGGCCTTTTATTTTGTATTTGTTTTAAAGGAAACTCTTAAAAGTGCAGATTCGTGAACCCTACCCTTACAACTCTGATTTAGTGGTCTCAGGTTGAGGTCAGGGCAGGACCATCGCCACACGCATGTGGGAATCAGGACCAGTGCTCTCAGGCAGGAAGGACCTACATCTTGGTCCCTGGCACGGAGGAATGGGGCTGAAGGACCAAGACTCAGAGTCAACAAGATCTGGATGAAGCTCTGGATGGGCATTTGGGAAGGGCCTACACTCAAGCTAGGGACCTAGAAGGCTGAACATAGAGAAGAAGGTAGCAGCCCTATCCTGGAGTCCTAGGAGCAGGCATTGGACTGAGGTCCTGAGTTCCCAGGGTTAGCTGTCTATGATTCGTATTAGACACATATACCATGAGATTGAGCCCACTACTGGCCGTCTGCCCTGAGAAGTGTCACAGCATCTGGCTGGGCTACATTTAATGGTTTTCAAGGTCAAGACTGAGAGTTAAGATAGGTAGAAACTGCCTTACCATAGCCATTCCCATTCTTCTCGCTTCACCAGTCTAATTCCAGTATGAGAGGTTGGGTTCTGCAGCCAAGCATGCAAGTGGTGAGACGTCCCCTCTCTACCAGTTCAAGAGAACAAGAGATTGAAGGGCTGGAGGGAGGAAGTTGCTGAGCTCTGCCAAGGGACAGTGGATTGTCAGTCAGAAAGATTGGCACCGGGTTCTCCTCTTTGATTCCTAGTCTCCCATCAGACCAAGGACTGAACTCCACTCTACAAAACCCCACTCTGTCCCTCGACAGATGAGCGACCTCAGGCAGCTGATTAACTCTCTGAACATCAGGGTCTTCGTTGAATGTCAAGCAAAGGAAGCTCAGTCCTAAGTGTGCCCTGAATCCAACACCCATGACTCTTTCTCAGCCTAGCTAGCACAGTGGCCCTGGGAGAGCAGGGAGGACGGCAGAGGGCTGCAGATCCTTGCATAGGATGGATAAACTGTAGTTTATTGATCCACTTACTTGAACATAATGAGGCCTGATAAAACTTTTCATTTTAATACCTGCAGTGAGCACAGCTAATAGGGAGGGGATGAAACTTCACAATAGAAAGAGATAGGTAGGGAGTTTGGGATTAGGGCTTGGAGAGGGAGAATAATAAGTTCCTGGGGGAGTGGGAGGAGAAAGTCATGCGCAAAGGTCCTGTGGAGGGAAGGAGCAAGGTGCAACCTGAGATCTAAGAGACAGCCAAAGCGCCTGGGGTGTAGATGGATGGCATGGGGAGGATGCCTTGGAGAGTGCCGAGTACTATAGAGAGGAAGGGTACTGACCAGGCAGACAAGGAAGGAACTATGGGTATTTCCAAAAGAGCACTAGGAAGCCGTTGAAGGGATTTCACCAAAGGAGTGATACAATCAAATTTGCAGGGGGTTTTTTTGGTGGGGGGTACTAGGGATCGAACTCGGGTCCTTGCACTTGCGAGGTAGGCATGGGAACCACTGAGCTAAATCCCTGGCCCTAAATTTGCAGTTTTAATAAATCTTTATGGCTGTCTTGTAGAGGAGTTGCCCCCAAATTTTTCTTAGGCATATCCACTGTTCTCGACCTCCCAAATAACTATCCTCTTCCACACCACCATCATGTCTTACCAGACCTGTAGCTCCTGCCTCTGTTTTAAGCTTTCTGAATCCCCTGGTGCCTGGTGCTGCACTCCCTGCTTCCCAACACAAATGCAATTCAGTTTCCTACAAAGCCACAAAAGTGACCTTTTAAAATAGAAGATAGGGGACCTGGGATTTAGCTCAGTGGTTTCGCCGCCTGCTGTGCAAGCGCAAGGACCCGAGTTTGATCCCCGGTACCAAAAAAAAAAATAGAAGATCGATTTTCTGTCTCAACCTGAAACATCTCACTCCTGTCTTCTTCCCATTGAGATTAAATCTCAGCTCTTGAGTGGGCCGCGGGCCTCTGGGCCTGACCCCTCTCCTGCCACGCTCCCACTTGTTTGGCTTGCTCCAAACACACTCTCGGGCTCTCAGATTCTCCAAGATACCATCTCAACTCAGGGCCTTCAGTGATTCCCCACCCGTACACTCTCTTCTCCTTTCTAGTACCCACGGAGCTGCCTGGTGACCTCCCGAGCCAGTCCTCCTGACCACCCTCGCAATCTACTTTGAGTCCCCTCTACGATTATGTCCCGTAGGTCCCTGCTTCTTTCCTCTGTGGCTCTTGTCACAGTGTGTTATCATCTATTTCTTATTGAATAGCTGTGTCCTCCAGCAGAGAGTGAGTTCATGAGGCCTGCTGCACCCTAAGCACCTACCCAGGAAGGATTCCATGTCCAGAGAAGAATTCTATTCAGAGGAAACCTGGGCAGGTGCTATTCAGATTGCTTCATTCAGATGAACTCATCGAATGCTCACAACAAGCCATAAGGCGGCTTCTATTATTAGATCCATGTTTTAAAAGAAGAAACAGATATAGTGAGGCAAAATAACTTTCTCCTGGTTGCCCAGCTAGAAAGTGGCAGAGATTGATCTGGACCTGCTCAGCTCCAATGCAGACTGCTCTTCTCGTCCTACATCAAAATGGCCCAGGCAGAAACCAGGGAGTTGGTTCTCAACTCCTCTTCCTCCTTCCCCTTTTCCTGCCCTTTCCGTACCTCTAGTCATGACCACATATTCAGCCCTGACTCCAGCTGGACCCTTAGGCCAGCCCTGAGCCTCCTCAGTGCACCAGGCAGCAGCAGTTCCTGTCCACTTCTCCCATGAATCACTCTGAGTCCACACCTTTCCTGCTATCTCCAGGGCTTTCTTGGTCCAGCCCATGCTGTTAGGTACTCAGATAGGGGCACTGCAGCAGCTTTCTGATGGCCTGTACTCCCTTACTTGACTTCCTCCCATCCATCTTCCACATACAGGCCAGAAGGATCTTCCAGACACAGGTTACATCTCTCATGCTGTGCTGAGCATCCTTTTGTGACTTCCTTTCATACTTGAAAGAAATTTACAGAGGAAACACGCTAGAACTTAACACTCAAGATTGCTAAGTACTTCTGTTGGGTGCCACGGGCTGGGTGAGCCCTGCTGAAATCTCTCCGCATGCTCTGCAACAGCATCTCCTCCCAGCCCCTCCCTGTCAGCTCAGTCTTGACCTGAAGCAGTAGGCATGGGAAGCTTTCGTTGTGTGCCATGCCCCTTCTAGCCATCACGTGTGCTTTCCTCTCTTCCTATCGGTAGTCTCTCCTCCCCAGACTTCATGTGGCTCTTGCTTAACCTCAAGCCTTTCCCGAATGCCCTCCCAATGAAGCCTATCTCAAGCAAGGACCCTAGCATTGCACCTTTCACTCATCTGTGTCTACCCCAACCCCTGAACTACAAACTGAAGTGCTGTGGGTCTGTGGCCTTGCTCATGCTAGGCAAGTGCTCTACCACTGGACTACATCCCCAACCCTTACAAACTGACACTTTGTCCCACCTGATAAGTGTGAGATTTGGGTGTCAGCATGTGTATGCATCACTCCTGTGAGAACCAGAGCACGTTCTTACTCTTACCTACAATTGTACTTCCAGAGGCTCACACCATGTTGGGTGCACAGTAAGCACTCAGTGAATTTTTGTTGAAGGAAAAATAAATGAATGTCTGCTATTAAAGCCTCTATAACTTTCCCTCCAAATGTCTGGTTAGAAGAGACCGAAAATAATACAGAGCAAACCAAAGCAAAGGGAGAGAAAAACCCAAGGGGGCAAAACCCAAGATTCCAACAGTAAATTCTTGACCTTTTTGTTTTCCTTTCCAAGATTGTCTGAAAAAAGATTTTTTTTTAAAAAACCCACCAATTACCTCTGAGATGAGACTTCATATGCCAAGTTTTTGCCTAAAGCACATTTTTACAGCTGAGTAATAAACTCCAGAAAAATGTGCCTTGTGATGGAAACATTGAACGTCGTCTGTTCCAAGAGGGCCACGGCGGCTGCTGAGATGGAGGAACATTGTCGTCAAAAGAGAAGGGAAACTGGGGAAGAAGAATTGGATTAGGTAAATATTTACCAAAGAGGCAATGTTGTTGACAGTGGGAATCTGGGCTTTCCTTCCAAGCCAGCCTTTTATTTGTTTTCTATCTGGATCATTTTTATGACACTTGAGTTTCTTAACAATGAAAATGCATGACTGACTAAAAGAATGAGAGAGAAATGGAGAAGCATAGAGATACTTTTATATGTGGGCCCCCTTTACAAGCTTTAAGAGGGTCCCACAGTTCCATGTTAGAATCAGAGATAGAAAAAAAAAAAGAACCAGGGATATAAATATTGCTATCTTGGTCCCCATATTGCCTGGGAGACTCTAGTAGGGGGCATTTTCCAAGAAAAAGAATTATTTTTGGCTCCAGTTGTGGTGTTTGAAAAGGAACTCAAACTCAGAAGACCCAAGTTTGGAACCTAATTCATCGTGATAGTAACAGATTAAGCTTGAGCAAATAGCTTCCTTTCTGTGAGTCTCAGTTTCCCCACCTGACTGTTCAAGGCTGTGAGATGGTGGCCTACTATCTCTCTACATTTCTTCTTCCATATACTGCGACAGGCCAGCAAAGAAAGCCTTTTTGAAATGAGTGTCCAAATTCTCAGTCAACCCAATCTATGTAGGATGGATATGAAATTGATTTCGGAATAGGGATCAAGATCAAAACTATCACAGTCTTTTCCTGGAGTAAATGGAAGGACATATCCTGCAGGAAATCACAACAGAATAAGTTGTGATTTGACTTCAACTTAGAGTTAATTTTAAAAACATTTATTGTGAAAGTGAAGAAACATTTGAAAACAAACACAGATTTATCCCATGACCCTGACACCCCCAATTACTTTCCTGTCTGCATAGTTTCTTTCTGCCCATGTGTGGCCTGTGTTCCCTCCTTGTAATAAGAAACACACTCTGGGAAGACCAGAGGGGTGAGCCCAGAAAACACTCTGGGCTTCTTCTCTCTCTTCCCTTTATTTATTTCTTTTTCTCCAATGTTTATAAACATATCAGAGGAACTCCCTTCTCCTTGGCACTGACTGGGTTTTGGTTTTTAGTTTTGTTTTTTGCTGTTGTCATTGCTCCATTTAATTAATTATTATTATTTAAAATATTATTTATAATTGTTTGTTTTAATATTGCACCAACTGCCTTTGTGCTCCCTGCCACTGTGGGAATTAAGCCCTTTGCCCTACAACCTCTGCCAGTAGCCAGAGCTGACTTATTGCTGGTGTCAACCAGTGGCCAAGTTGGCTCCATCATGCGCAGCGCACACAAGCACAAGGAGCAGGGCAGCTGCACACAGTGGCACCCGGCTCACATTGTGCAGCATTGCCTAGGTAACCAAGAGCCAGCCTCAGAAATGGAGGAGGGTGGGTGCAGAAAACAATTCCCATCACCCCTCCTCCTCCTCCTTCTCCTCCTCAAATCGTCAGCTGGCCTCTGTTCGTCATTTCGGTAGATGGTTTTCCAGAACTGTCACTTCCATTTATTAAGTGCCTACTAGGTGCCAGGGACAGACAAGTGCTTGCTCTAGTTCACCACAAACACTCCCAACAACTCTTCAAGGTTGGTATTCCCATTCTAAAGAAGAGGAAATTAAGGGTCAGAGAGGCTAAGTGACTTACCCAAAGTCACATAGCTCCACATTTCTGTCTCACTCTGGCCTCTGCTCATCCTCTAGCAGCACTGTCCAGGACAGAGTTGATGAACTAGCAGATTCAATCTGCTTCTTCAAAGAGCGGACCTGGGTGTTTGACCTTAAGGACCACTGTCAAAGTCAGGGCAGGTAATTAATTTCCATTCCACCTCTCATATTTTAATGCCCAAGATTGTTAAATGCTTCTGTTTGAGCCCATGAGCTTAGAGATCCATGTGACTGCTCAAGATTCAGTTAAGAGGTCACACCAGGGAAAAAATTCTCAGCCCGCATTCTGCTGCGTAGAGCGCAGAGTTAATTATGAAGTCAGGTGGACTCATTGTCAGGGGAGACTTAGCACACTCTCTTGCACCATTTAAAGGCTGAGCAAACTCTCAGGTTGGTCAGGATACCCAGTGCTGATGACAATCTCTGGTTCTTCCACAGAGCAAGGGGACCGTTCAGAGCAAGTTGGTCCAGAATTTCCCAGGAGCCTCAAAGGTGACAGGGGCCTATGAGAAAATAAATCTGTTGTTCACTTCCATGAGTTAAGGAGAAAGACAAAGCAAAAAGCAGAAACAGAGGCAGAGCAACAGAGCCAGAGTGAAGGGCAGAAGGAAATCCTCATGTTTAGGCTGCCCATAAGCAACAACAAGAACCTACCCACCAAGCCCAGCCCCTGCCCACCCAGCCCCTTCCTAGGAGTCCAGACCTTGTGATTTTGCTGTTCATGCTTCTAATACACCTATTTTCAAATGCAACTGTCTAAATTGAAAAGCAAATCCTTTAGGATTAGATGAAACAATGCTGCTAATTATCCAGCTGTGCTGTGAACTCACCAGTGACTTAGTTGGCAAGGCAAGGCTGTGTGCATGTCCAAGGCTTGCCCTATACAGAAATGTGTCTGTCTACCTCCCTGGCCCACTCAGCCAGGCCCTAAGCATGTGGAGTGAGACGATTCTTCTGACCTAAGTGGCCTGCTGCCCTAAAATTGAATTCTAAGGGCAGGATGCTTGGGGTCGCTGGCCCCTGAGGGATGTGATAGCAGATACACAAGGACAGCAGGAAGCCAGGCCACTCTCCATCTCCACTCTGACCACTCAGACTCACTGCACCAGCAGGGCATCCCTGCAGCCAGAGGACACGCTGCAGCTCCTTTTCTTCCACCAAGGATCTCCAGCACTGGTAGAGCTGAGAGCAGCTGGATACTGCTAATGGGACTGTGCACGGGAACAGGGCTTTTAAAAATAACCAAGCAAGGTTTTGTTCAGGTTAAAAATATACACACTTGGTTCCAGGAATCTCAGTTTGAGAAGTTAAACCTTTAAAAATAACAGTGCCAGTTGGGGATTTAGCTCAGTGGTTCTGCCGCCTGCCTCACAAGCGTTAGGTCCCGAGTTCGATCCCTGGTACCAAAAAAGAAAAGAAAAATAACAGTGCTAGTATGAAGGTGTGCAAAGATTTTTTTCCTCCAAGAATTACTGGTAATGGTAAAAATTTGGACAAAATATAAGGTCTATCCACAAGGAAATGCTTAAATAACTTGTAAATATCTCTACGGTAGACTAGAGAAGGATTGGGTTCAATTTATATCTAATGGCATGATGAAATGCTTGCGATATGAATTAAACAAGAAAAGCAAGTTGCATAGAGTAGCATGTCACTCGTGCACACATGCATGCACGTGCGTGCACACACACACACAAAGGCATCATCAATTTCTACGTTTGTGTATGTGTATCTGCTGTTTTGTGTTGGTGTATAGATAGGAATGTCTCAGGATGCACATGAGATTGTTACTATTAGTTATGCTGAATGGCAGTTTGGCCAGAGGATGGAGACTATTCACTTCTTACACATCTGTGATTTGTTTTCAGGATTGTGGTGAATAACTATTGCTTCTGAAATTCTAAAAAAAGGAATTTAATAGAAGGTGACAGAAAGAAATTAGGGAAGGAGTAACAGAAAGAAAAGAGGGAAGGGAGAGGAAGGGAAGGGAAGGGAGGAAGCAAAGACCTTTGCTATCTCACTGCAGATCTCAAAGGCCCAGCTCCCACTGCACCCTCCCCCCAGCCTGTCCGCACCCCCTATACACTTTCTCCACACTCTCTTGTCACTCAAACACACAGACCAGGTCATTTCAACGCTCCCACTTTTTCACATATGGCCCTGTTCACCAGGAAACTCCCCTTTCTCAACCTGGCAAAACCCTTCAAATCTCAGCCTAAATGCTACCTCCTCCAAGCAGCCTTCCCTGCCTCCCAAGGCTGAACTGCTTGGTCTGTAACACCTCAGACTCATTTCCTTGTGTCCTGGTGTGGAGCCACTCTCCAACTCCCAGCCAGCAGGGACTGGAACATCCAGATCCCACCTAAAGAGATCCTGCACTTTTGAACACACCACTCACCTCTGAGGGATGCAGATTTCTGTGGAAAGTCCACTGACTTTAACTGTGGGCCACTTAATGAAATGTTTAATAAACTCTCTTCAGGCCAACACTGTGATGATGTGGGAGAAAAGAACGCTATAAAATGAATCTGGCTTTGGTGCGGTCCTTTTGACAACTCTTTGGGTAACTGGGTGCTTGATACCTCTGAATTTCCAATGGAGTGGGAGATTCTTAGGTTTTGTTTTGTGGTGTTTGTTAGTTTCTTGTTTTTGTTTTGTTTTGCAGTATGGGAGATTGAACCCAGGGCCACTGCATGGAGCTACATCCCCAGCACCGCCCTTTTTGAGACAAGGCCTTGCTATGTAGTTCAGCCTGGCCTTGATCTTGCGGGATCCTCCTGCTTCAGCCTCCCAGAGTGTGTTGGATGTTTTGTTTTGCTTGTTTATTTGTTTGTGGTTGGTTGATTTTTGCAGTGGCAGGTACTGAAGCCAAGGCCTCCTGTGTGTTACACATGTGTTCTACCACTGAGCTACCTCCAGACCTAACTGGAGATTCTCAAGTCAGGAATTTGTCTGAGTAGTCTCTGAATCCAGCACAGACCTGCCAGAGGAAAAGAGGAGGAAGACAGGGAAGTAGGAAAGATGGATGAAAAGAAGGAAAAAGGCATATAAGGCAATGTCTTTTGTTTTTCATGAAAAAGACAAGTGAAAATACTTCCCTGCCTTCTTTGCAAGTTAATGTATCTTAATTTTGCTGCAGAGTACAGATATCCTGTGAGTACTGTGACAATGCATGCTGGAGAAATGGCAGTCCACATATCCACCCACTGAAGGTGAGCTGGTTGAACACTGGGTAAGTGACTTTTAAACAGAATTCAGCTTTCAAAGAATTCTTCCCTCTTTTGCAATTACTGCTAAGCTAGTAGATAACTGGGTCAAGGATAAATAAACTTGTATTTTGACCAAATTCCCCTAGTCATTGTTTACTAATAATACTGACAATACCATACACCCTGCCAAATGCTTTGGTGTCTTCTGTGATCTCAATAGAAGTAGTAGTAGTAATAATAATAATAATAATGTGACCCTCAACTATCTCTACAGTAAATTCTTCCTGCAAACCTAGGAGGTCAGAATGATCACTGTGGCCCAGATAAGAGATCCAAAGTTCAGAAAGGGGAAGTAACTTGCCCAAGGCCATCCAGCTAGGAGGAGGTGGGGTTGGATTCCAGCTGGATTCTGTGCTGTTGGAAATGCTGTGCTCTGTCCCGTAAATCAGTGTCAACCCGAATTTCAGGCATCCACCTACACGATTGTTCCCTTGTCTAAGAACAGTCATGATTGTTGGCCTTATCCCAGTAATGACAGGGCTATTTTTAAATTAATGTTTAACTTTAAATAAATTTTTATTTTAAAACAACAACAAGAAACTTGTAAAGTAAAATTTATGTCATAGTATTACTTATCAACCACAGATAAGCAAGCTCTGAGAATAAGTAGAGTGGAAGCAAACACTCTGGAGTCATTTCCAGCCAGATGCTGTGGCCTCCTGAGGGTGGATGCCAAGTCCTTTGTCCACAGGGATGTTAGTAAACGTGTTAACGATGTATCAGAACCAGCTCCTGAACATAGTGGAAGGATTCACAGATCACTGCAAATGGAATCACTTTGTTGTCACGTGCTTCTATGTTACTTGGTCCAGGGACTCTCCAAAATCATTTCTCTGGGAAGACCTGTGTGGCAGCTTAGGCAAAGCATTCTTGCGCTGCCCAAAAGGCCCCAAGGATTTTTAGCAAGCATGATTTCCATAAGCTTCTTTGCGATTGTCCACACCTATACGTTTAGCTCTAATTGGATCATTAACAATGATCTACCATGTTTCCTCCCAGGCCCCTCACCTGCTGATTCAGACGCTTTGCTCCTTTCTCACATGGGAGACCAGCAAAAGGCAACAGGAGAGGATTAATTGTGTTCCTTAAATTTTATGTTCATGATCTCATTTAATCTTCCTAACCCCCTGAGATAGGGATTATTAGCCCCCATTTTCTGGTGGGGAGAATGAGCCTTAGCTGAGAGAAGAAGGGATACTTTCCCGAGAATCCACAGCTGGTGCAGAATAAAACTGGGTTCCAGCCTACCCAGCCTGACTCCTGCCATCTCTCCACTTGGCTCCTGCAGCTTCCAGGAAACCTTAATCAGCCTGGTGGTGGACAGGACAAGGAGCGGGCTGAATTTTTCAGGCACTCACTCACTCACTCACTCACTCACTCATTCCTTTATCACAGAACCGAAGAACCAGAACAGACATGAAAGGCAACTAAACTTCTTGATTTTACCAGTGAGGGGTGTGTGGGCCCAGAGAGCAAAAAAACCTGTTCAAAGGTGGGTATGCGGACCCTTGCTTCTCACCTGAGGTCTAGGTCCTTTTCTCTGCATTCTGTCATCCTGTCCACAGAGCTTTGTAGGTACATTTGCAAAAAGCCATGAACTGTGTGGCAAAGGAAAAACATGCCACGTATGTCAAGCTACAATATACATGGGGTATTAAATTTGCGAACAGTATTATTGTTATGAAAAAGGCCAATTTTTAAAGTTCAAGGCTCTCATAAAATTCTGAGGCCATCACAATGCCCTTTGTATACAGTTTTACTCGTAGCTCTGATTTCTTGTTCCTATTTAAACGGTGGTAGCTATTCTTTTCTAAGCACGGAGGGTGGTGAGAGAATGGAGAGGGAGTGACCTCTTTACAAATACACAACCAAAAATGAAATGACACGTATCTGGAGTTCCCATGTCTGGGAATCAGACCTTTCAGTAAAATGAAGATAATAATAGCATCTACAAATAAGGTGATTTTGAGGATTAAATTAGTTCGTCCATGTCCTGTGCTTAGAGCAGTGCCTGGCACAGAATAAGCCCTCAATAATGCCAGCTGCTATTGTTAGGGGCTCAGGAGCTCATGCTATCAGTTTATATTTTTCTAAATACTTTTGCTTCTTTTTAAATCTTAGAAACACAGTCTCTTAGAAAACCTGGACATGAAGTAAAATTAAAACATTACTAAAGTAAGTGTAAAGAAGACAGCGCAATGCTGAGTCTCTCTGGCTACTACTTTAAGCCAGAAACAAAAGAAATGCCATGCAGAGAGCGAGAACTAGAAACCAGCTCTGGCATGATGTGAAATGTCCAGTGGACTACTTGATTGCCCCACGACCATGGACAACCTCCCCAACGCTTTCCTTCTCTGTGAAGCGAGTAACTTTACAGAGGAATGTGATGATTTAGAAAGGCTAGTAACTTTCTGAATCTGAGAAGGAATGAAGACTCAGTTTCTCCCAATGGACAGTTTAAAATTCTACCCTCTTCCTCACTGATCCTCTCTCCCCATCCAGCATCAGTCCTGGTTGTTAAGATACAGAGACCAGCCCTTGAAATACATGGTTCATTCTAAAGTTGCAGGAGAAATAAGAGAATAAACTTCTAGCAAGTGATCCCTGTAGTTCCAGTCACCACTTGGATTTATTGTTTCATTCAGTCAATATTTACAGAGCATGTGCTGTGTCAGAGGGTCCCTGGCTGATGGATACAGCACTGGGCATATGTGACAAATCCTGGGCCCCCACATCAGGTGTCTGTGTACCCAGATCTGAAGAGGGTTCCTGAGGATGAAAGGCTCTGGAACCAACACCCATATGTTCTCTGCATACCTCCCAAGGTGGCCTCAGGGAAGTGCCTGGGTCTCTCTAGATACCTGTGTGGTGAAATAGAGCCTATAGACTTGAAGAGGTGGAGCCGGAGAGGGAGTGGGAGGAAGGGGGATCCTAGAGCCACAGTAAGATCCTGAGAAACAAGTGAGGTCTCAGATGTGAAAGCCCTCTGCCTAGGCAAAGTTCATGTGCACAAAGTTCAAAGTGGGCAGTTTTCTTTTTTCTTTCTTTTTTTTCTAGGGGTGGGTGGGTAACAAATCCAGGGTCTTATGCTTTTTAAGAACACACTCTGCAACTAAACCCTCCTCCCCACAGCCCCGAACTGTAATTTCCCTATTCTGGCAGCTAGGGTTCTTCTTACCCACTTGGACCCGGAGCCCTTCCCCTAAGGCTGGTCCAAGCCTGGGGCCTAACCCCAGACCTCAACCTCTCTTCTAGAAATAACTAACAAAATTTGGAATAATTGCTTCTAATTGTCCTCATTCTCCAGGTAAGGCAAATCCTGTTCACTCCCCATCCTGCAAGGGGCGGAGGCAGACCAACTAAAAGAGATTCTATTTTCCATAATTAAAAATATAATTATGTCCATTAAGGAACTCCCCAAACTTTCTTCTCCCTTCCTCTCTTATTCCCTGTCTGCTGCATTTCGAAGCTGAGGGAATGCAGAGGTCACCACATAAAATAGATTTGAGATTCCTGCTCAACTCTTTGGTAATCTACCATCCAGGTTCCCTTTCCCTGTGTATCTTCACTAGTGAGTGAGCCCCTCTGACCCAATAGCCCATCTGTCAAGCTGGAGGAAGATGGAAATAGGAGATTCTTTGCTGATGCAAGCATTTCCAAGATGTGTCCCCTCCCACTTACAGCAACTTCTGCCTTGAGTGAAATACCTAAATTTAAGAATCAGCTAAACCCTGATTTGCATCTCTGCCAAGTATTTTCTAATTGTTTAAAAAAAAAAAAAGTGTACTCAAGCTTTAAGTTTCAATTTTCTCCTTCTTCAAGAGGCGTGAGAAACTCTACATCACAGGGCCTCTAGAAAAGTAAGAGGGAGCTGACCAGTTACTGGACCCAATCAAAACCTCACCTCCGGGAGACACAAGTGAAGCTCACTGCTAAGGTGCTCACGCCCAAGGCCCTGGGTCCAATTCCCAGCACCAAAAAGAAAAAAAACCACAACACCTTCTTGTCACCCAGCCCAGTTGGAGTAGTTATTTGGGCTTTTCAGATGGGTAAGCAGAAGAGGTGCTGAGCACAGATTCATGCATGGCAGTGCAAGATCCCCTAGGTACCAGCCTGGATGATCTGCAGGGTTCCGGACCTCAGCCACCCAGCCTCCTGGAACCTCCTCTTCAGGGAGCCCTGTCGTTGGTCTTTCTCTGCTGGGCCCTGCTCCTAGCAACTGCTCTCCAGTCCTAGCTGCTAGGGAGGTGTGCCCAGGGCCTGGAGAGGGGAGGTATTCCCTGCTGTGTATCCAAACCATTTCTTTCCCCCTTAATCTTCACCCCTCACTGGACAGAGCTCCAAATCTACTTCCTTCTCAAGAAGTGGGTAGTTATTTACAGAGGCTCATCAAAACGGCAGTTCCATGCCTCAGATCATCCAATATTGCATCATCGGAGCCTAGACGTTTGCAATGCCACAAAGATCGACTGGAAAGAGAGGTTTAAAAATATTGACAATGACTTCAATTATAATAACGTATAGCATTATGAACTGTGAGGCACTGCCCTAGTACAGATGAGACAACTGTGGTGCCAGTGGTGAAGTGGCTTATTCTCAGTCCCATAGGAAATAAATGGCTCAGCCCTATTGAAAACCACCCTGAGGAGCTATGTGAAGTGGAAGGCAGAGCCAGGCTGCTAGTTTTAGGTTTGGCTCCTGGCACCTGGTCCTCAGTGGCACCCCTGTAGTCTGGGCATTCGTAGGCTCATTATCTCAAAGAGAAAACCACAAAGGCAATGATGACAAACGGTCAGGAATGGGGGCTGCATTTGAAGACAGATCTAGAGAAGGCCGGGAACCCTGGCTCTTCCCCTTGGGGAATCCTCACACCTGCTATGGGGAGGAGCTCTTGAAGTCTCTGAGAACCCGCCACTCTGCTCCAGGCTCTGGGGGCGGGGGGGGGGGACCCCAAGGGACTCCCCACTTCTCAGCCTCTTTCCCCAGCATACCCTGGCTGACCTTCCAGGGCCTGTTAGGAAACTAGGCCCTGCGGGCTGTTACTCTCAGGTCAGCCTCGACTTCCTGGACTGGGAAATGGGGAGCCAACTAAAGCTCGGGGTTCAGGCTTTCAGGCACTTGTGTAGGGCTTTGGCGAAGGCCCCTTCTCTGCGACCCACAGTTAAATGTCCAGAATTTCACAATCTCAGGAAACGTCCCCCAGAGTACCACAGTTGTGACCCTGAATCCTCAGCTACTTTGCTTCCCTCCTGTGTAGCTCCCAAAGAGACTTCCTCTAAGTGCCTGGGAATATGTTTGGCCTACCCGAGTTGGATCTGCCCATTCCAACTCCAACTCCATGGCACAGGTAAGAAATATGAGCTCAGAGAGGAGCAGTTTTTTGCCCGAGGTCACACAGCGAATGTCCAGGGGGTGGAGAGCAATGTTGTGGAATTCCTGGCAGACGTTGGCGCCCGCTTGTCTGCCCGCTTCTGATACCCGGGTTCGGGAGAATAGGCCGCTAACAAGCGGCCCATTAGAAGGAATTGTCACTCCTCTGGGAGTGAGGTTGTCCCATTAGGGCGAATTGTCATTCCTCCTGGAGCGAGGTTGTCCCGGCTCCGCGCAGGCTGAGTGCCGGGGCCGAGAGCAATTAACGCGGCTCCGGCGCGGGCAGCCGCCTCTGCCCCGGGCAGCGGGGGCGGGGCGCCCGGCGCGGCTGGAGCCGGTCACCCGGCGCAGCCCCTTCCCCCGAGCCCGCCTTTCATCTCCCCGCGCCTGGCGCCTGCCCGCAGCCCTGGCCCGTCTACAGCCCCCTTCGCTGCCCCTCCCCCGCCTCCTCCACTCCTCCGGGATCCAGCGATCCGTCCTTGGAGTTTCAGAGGCTGCGGTGTGCGCACATCGCTCCACAGTTTGCAAGGAGTGTCTACCGCGGGAATCGGGGCGCGCGTGCGCAACTGCGCCGCCACAGGCCTGGCCTGGGTGCAAAGCCCGGTGGAGCCCAGGGACGCGGAGAGCTGGGGATCTACGTGCGGAGGTCTGCGCACTCGGGAGATTCTGGGGCCTCCCAACTGCTACCTGCGCTCTTAATGCTTCCTAATTCATCTGTAAATTGGGGGAAATAATCTCCACCCGAAGTGTTATGTTGGAAGAAACAAATGCATTTCTGGACAGGTCGAAGTTCTTAGCATCGTGCAGAGTTAGTTCTTCGTGGCGGCTGAGTTCCAAGTAGAACCCCGTTTTTCCACTTGCTAATACTACAGCTACGTAAACATTACTCCACTACCAGGAAACAAGCATTTGCCGAGTGTCTCCTGAGTGCCAAAGCGAGTCCTCCGATGAGGGACGATAGCCCAAGGAGGGCAAACCAGTTCTTGTCTTGGAGATTTGACAATGGCCCAACCGTGAGATCCATTAAAGCTGAGAGATAGGGCCTTAGTTTTTGATCCCTCAGGGGAGAAAGCATTCAATAAATTGTTTTTTTAATATCCAAGAATGCTTTTTAAGTTGGTACCCTACGCCTTCTGGTTAGTTTATGAAACGTATTGAATTTAATTACCACAAGAGCTCATCCCAGGTAGGAATTACCTCTTATTTTAGAGATGAAAAAAAGTTGAGCGAAGGAGGCGAAGTAGCGTTCCCAAGGTCGCGCTGCTGAAGTGTTCTGGGGGCCCAGCCAGCCTTGGGAGCGAATGCAGAGATGTGGCTTGCCATAAAGGGCTAAGGCCGAAGTGAGGTTCTAGCCTTTTCCCCCCAGAAACATTGGAGCAGATAATTCAGAAAGAAGACCCTTTCCGGAAAGGTCCACGAGCCACCAAAAGGAGGGGAGAGACTTGTTCAAGGGCATGGTGAGCAGGTTGGTTACCTCTTGGTCTTGTTCATGGTCAGACCGTGGCTCTCTGGTTATTATTTTAGTTATTTTTAAAAATCTGTACTGTTTTTCTGTTTCTGGCTTTGTACTTTTTGTTCTCTACCTGGACACCAAGATGCTAAGATAGCAAGGAGAGAAGCTTTTCCTCTCCCAGAGAAGTTTATTAAAGTAAAAGCACACCCACAGAATATATTCCTTTTCTAACTTCCCAAGAATGAGCTTGTGTGCCCCTAAGCTAGCACATATTAACAATGAGTTTTCAGGAAAAATTATAAAACATTTGGCTGGGTTGAACACTTTTGTACACTTTGGCATCGAAAGGCTAAATGAATTTCAAGTTTGCTTCCAAAGTATTTAGCTGGCACCTTGCCTCCTGCCTCTAGAAGGCACAGAACTTAGTCTGGATTTACCTGTACTATATTTGAGGTGCATATCAAGCCAACTATTATCAGCTATGACTCAAGGGGAAAATACATACATCTCTTGCTCTTGAGTTTTTTTTGTTTTTGTTTTTTGTACCGGGTTTCGAACTCAAGTCCTTGCACTTGTGAGGCAGGTGGCGGAACCACTGAGCTAAATCCCCGGCTATATATCTCAAGTAGACTTCATAGTTGTTCTGTAAACTTTCTCTGAGGTTCCGGTTTGTTTAAAATAAAGAGGAAAAAGAGGAGGAGGAGGAGGAGGAGGAGGAGGAGGAGCACGAGGGTAAGGAGAAGGGCAGCCTGTTTCTTGCGGTGGAGAGATATTCAGAGATTTTTGGAAGACAGTAGTTAGAACTTCTTTACTCTGTAACTTTTTCAGAACCAAATTGAATTAACTCCTCAATGAAGATTGTTTTTATCCCCCATGATTCAGGCTTTTTTTTTTTCATTTTCTCAGGACCAGCACAATTTCACTTCAGGCAAATATTTGTGAAGGACCCAACATTGGTCCTTTAAAAAATTTAAAACACTGGCACCTCCAAAGCTCTAGAAAGTGTGTGTGTGTGTGTGTGTGTGCGCGCGCGCTGAGCGAATAACCTGCTCTACACTTACTCACTTTGAGAATAATGGTTCAGATATAGAAAAAAGCAGCTGACACCTGTAGCGTCACTTGAAGAACTGGTGGTGCCGGCGGCCTGCGGAGCCGCGGAGAAATTCGAGGCCTCTGCGTTCTCCACGCTCTGTCTGAGGCAGTCCTCACGGAGGATTTGGGGCTCAATCCCGAGGGTATAATTTGGGGTGGAGTAGAGATATCTATGCATTTTTAAATTTTTCTTTTCTTTTTGGTAAAGCGGAGTGAATAAAAATGTGCTACCCAAAAGTTACCCAGGCCTGGGTGTGCTAATGTGTAACTCGGTATTTCTGAAACTTCGAAGAAGGAAGAAGGCTCTAAACATCGGCGACTTTTCCTCCCTCTCCTTCACCTTTCAAAGCAAACAGTGGTCCCTAGACACACAAAACAAACTCTCGAACACACTTTGCATTCAGCAGTCTTGAGAAAATCAGACGCGGATCTGTCCGGAAAGGAGGTTCTGGAGACACAAAAACGCGGGGTTTTGGGTTTTGAAAGCACTGCGCGCTGGTGTTGCGGCTTCGCGCTGGTTGTGTGCAAGTGGAGGAGACCGGGCTGCTGGCTTAAATTCTCCATTATGAGTGTTTAGAGGAGGCAGCCCCTTACCACCTCTCGGGCTCCCTCTGTTCCGCCTTTCCTAGAAGAACGAGTCCTACTAAGAGCGGAGGCTGTGGAGAGTTCGCTCGGGTCGACACTGCTCTTCTAAGCGCCGCGCCTGCGTTATTTCCCTTAGCGAGAAAGCTGGCCGGTGCTTTCCAATGCTATTAAAGATACCACGTCAGGCGAGTTTGCGTGCACAGTAGGAGCTTCACCGATTTTAAGGGTATCGGGCGGTAGGACAGGGGCACACGGGGATGAAAACGAGATGCCTTTTAAAGAGGGGTCAAAGAAAGAAGAAATGGCACTCGGCGAACTTCCTCTTTAAATAATCAGCCTTAATTACGTCTTGGACTTTTCAGTTTTGGCGTGATTATAACCCTTGAGGGATCGCCTAATAACAACTCTGCTGACTGCTCCTGTAATTAACTCCTAATTTATTTCAAACGGGGGAGGGGGGAAATAAAACCTCCAGCCTCTTCTGGAAAAGCCAATTGGAGGCGAGCGTCTGTGGCGTCATCGCCAGGGCCGGCGCGGATTGGCTGCGCCGCCTCTCCCACTTCCCCTTGGAGGAAAGGCTCGGCTCCCAGTGCGCCCCTCCCGTTTCCCCCCCCAAAAGTTTGAGTCGCTGCTGCGGGGCTGCCAGCGGAGTTGCGCGCCGGGAGCTACGTAGGGCAGAGAAGTCATGGCTTCTCCGTCCAAAGGCAACGACCTGTTTTCGTCCGATGAGGAGGGCCCGGCGATGGTGGCCGGGCCCGGCCCTGGGCCCGGGGGCGCCGAGGGGGGCTCCGACGAGCGCCGCGTCAAGGTCTCCAGCCTGCCCTTCAGCGTGGAGGCGCTCATGTCCGACAAGAAGCCGCCCAAGGAGGCGTCTCCGCTGCCGGCCGAAAGCGCCTCGGCCGGGGCCAGCCTCCGGCCGCTGCTGCTACCGGAACAAGGCGCCCGGGAGGCGCACAGTCCCGGGCCTCTAGTCAAGCCCTTCGAGACAGCCTCGGTCAAGTCGGAAAATTCCGAAGACGGAGCGGCGTGGATGCAGGAACCCGGCAGATACTCGCCGCCGCCAAGTGAGTGCGCGTGTCGGGACCCAGGCGCGGCGGGTCCCTGGGGGAGCTGCGGGCGGTTGTTCAGTCTGGGCGCCGAGTCCCTCGGTATTCCCTGTGCGCCCGGGAAGCAAGCCTAGCAGTTCTGTCTCCGGATACCAGAGATCAGCCTGCTGGCCGCATCCGGGGCGCTGTCTGGGTGATCTCGGTGCTGTGTGTGACGTGGTCCCCCTCGCTGTGCGAAGTGCTCCGCACCGGGGCGGACTCGCTGGTGTCTGAGGAGCGAACCCCAGTTGGGTTTAAGAGGTCTCCTCGGGTGAATCTGCACCACTCGGCCCTGTGCTCCGGACACTGGGCTTGTTTTTGTTTCACTATCCACGGGGTCTCTGGTGGAGAGTGAGGAAGGTGCACGTTTTAGGAGCTCTGAAGTCTGGGCTGGACGCGAGGCAGCTGTCTTACCCCGCCTCCAAACTCGGAGCCCTGCGAAGTGCTCTCCCATTTTAAAGATGAGCGCATTGGAGTCTAACCAGACACTCAGTGGAAATCATTAACTTTAGTGGGACGCGCCTGGTGACAAAGCTGGATCTCAGGAATAGGTGGCGACAGAGACAGAACCAGAAAGGAAACGTCACCATGGCTTGGCCACAGCCAGCGCCTGGTTGGCAAAGTTCGAAACTTCGCTGGGAGCGGGCTGGGTTCACAGTAATAATTAGCAGCATTCCAGCAGGGCTTGAGAGTTTACTAAGTTATTAGCCCACCAGATCCGGATCCTCTCTAGAACCCCACAATATAGGAAGAGGCTTGTAAGCAATGGCTACTCCCATTTTCAGAGTGGACGCTGATGCTTTTATGAGGGGTGCATTTGTTTGGCTCTGATCAAGAACAGACCTTACACTGGACACGGGGATCTTTCAACCAAGCCCTGCCCTCAATTGCAGTGCCCTGGCCATCTTTGATGTCTTCCTAGAGACCAGGTCCAGGTGCACCTGCATCCCATTTCCAGAAGCTGTGGAGGTCCCTATGTTTAACCTCTATCTTAGGGCCCTGAGTCCTTTCTCAGTTTTGAGAATCTACTCCCTACCGTCCTTTTAGGTCAATTTCTTGGCCTTTATGGTTTCTCTGTGTCTTTATTTCTATATCCTTCCCTAACGGACGCCTCTCCTACCTTTAGGAAGGTGAGAAAGGGGGCAGGTGGATGAAGAGAACCTTTTTTCTGTTTCCATTATTTAGCACAAAAGACTGGAGATGCACAGTATTTTGTGACAAAACAAGACCATATACCCAGGCGTCAGTGGCTGTCCCCTCTGGCAGTCTCTCTCCACCCTGCTGGAAATTCTGAAAGACTCAAAGGGCGCGGAGATTAAGGACTCAAAGAATTTAAACACAAGTTTGCACAGTGCTTTACAGCACTTTTCACCATATTATCTTATCTGATCTCCTTTGTAAAGCAACAGCCGCCCTCTTGTTAACAGATGAACATTTCAGCGGAGTTCAGAGGGATCAGCAGTTTGGGCCCGACAAAAAGCTTGGGGACATTTAAAGATCACCTACCAAGTAGCAGAAAGGTCTCTGGGCATTCTAAAATGTGGCACTCAGAAACCACCCTGAAAAATAGGTATTATTTACCCATTTTATGGATAGTGAAATAAAGGCTTAAAAATAATAATCTGAGCATATTAACAAATTTTGAGTGCATGTGTATTCTTAGGCCTGGGGCAATGTCAGCAGCACATCAAAGATTTAGGCCTTAAATGGAATGATAGCCAAAGGTCAGAAATCCTGGCTTCCTTTGTCTGGGGAGGGGCAGCTCCTCACTAGTCCTGTAACTGTCTCGGCCTTTTATGCTAGCTTCTCTGTCCTCTGGAAGGCAATGTTGAACCCTGGATATTACCTTTCCACAAGAACTGGATAGCACAGTATTTAAAAAGATATCATCTTAAAATAGAAGGATTGTTAGTACTTTGGGCCTGGGAAGTACTAGTGGGAGCCCAGTAGTCTGGTGGTATCCAGGTGGGGCAGGGAGTGCCTAGTGACCTGACCCCGACAGCCCGGAGACTGGGGAGCCACACTCCTGAGCCTGGTTTTGTTATTGGGAGGAAGTAGGATAAATGCTGTTTTGCCTTGTATAATCGCATCCTTCCTCGCCTGGTTTAAAATGGGATGGGGGAAGGGATGGGGGATGGTACTCTGGGAGGAAACCTCATAGTTTTATGTTTGATATACACATCCCCATAGTCTGGCTTTCTTAGTTCCAATATAACCCCACGGAGCAGCTAGAGTTACCCTGCCCAGGCACTTAGATGGTTCAAATCCCAACGTATAGCCAGGAGCGACTTTCAGTATATGTATTAGGAGCTTGGTGTCTGAGCTGAGACTGGGATCCTTCTCAGATCTGACCAGATTTGGGAAGGGTTAAGAATTTTGCAGTTCTCCTAAGTCTCCCATGGTGGTGTCAGCAAGTTTTTAAATGAGGAAATAGGCTCCTCTGCTCTCCATCTTATTTGGGTATTAGCATATACTGAAGTCTAGACTTCTATGGAAATTTTTGGCCCATCTTACCCCCAGATGTCTGCTCTTTGACTACTGAGCCTACTGCTTTTTATTTTTGTGTCAGTAAAGAGATGTTAATAATGTGACACTAGAACAGATCTGTCTCTTGTTGGAAATGGAGGTTGGGTTGGGACTTGTGCTATGTCACTCTCGAGTATGAAGTGTAAACTCTTTCTTGGGCCACCAAAGTAACTAAACAAGAAATGCGACATTCTCCAATGAGCACACTGGAGTTGCTACTGTGGCTACATTTGGAAAAATATTGTAGCTCATAAAAAGCCAAATGCAGAAAATTAATTGTTTAGCAATCTATTCCTGTAGCTCTACGCTCCTCCCCGTGCACTTGAAAACAAGCCCAAAGTTAGTTGACAACCATCACCAGCATATCCTAGCCCTATGACTTCCTATAATTGAATCCATTTTCAATTCAGAGTCTGGATGCTGTTGCCATACTTTTATTTTGCTTGTTATTCCCCATTTCTAAATTCAGGAGGCAAACTAATCATTTACACATTTGCCCTAAACCATAGAATGGGTAGAGAAGATGACTAAAATGTCATCATGTGCTCTCAATTCAGAGGGAGCATGATTTCCCCTGACATGTACATTTATGGGCAAGCTAATTTTCCCTCCGTCTTAGTAAAGTTTATATTACCCAAAACAGCCAGCCAAGAAACTTAACCCACATCCAGATCTGTAAAATGATGTTCGGTTTTATAATCTGTAGACTTCATGGAAGGGCAGCTGTGTGGTTGTTTATTGCATAGGCCTGCCCCCACATCCAGAGATGCCATTAATTCACCACAGACCTTATCTGCATGATTATTTTTCATAAATAGGCTGATGCAATTCAACTTTTCCTGGTTCAAAGGGGACCAAGGAAAACAGCTAACCCAGTATCTCACAACTTATTCATTTTCCTTGGGGTGTGTGATTGTCACAGCATTGGGGGAAGTATGGATAATCAAGAGCCCATCCGCTCCTTTTAAAGACAAGGGATAAAATTCATGAAGTTTTTTTCTCAGAATACTCAGCTCCCTTGACTTAGGAGAATTCTGTGCATGAGTTCTATTTCCTTTATCGCTAATGCTATTTGTTTTCCATGTAGAACATTCTATGACACCATTCAATTCCCAGAGTGATTTTTTTAAAAAGCAGTTTATCTAATTAAATTTGGTCCTTCTCCACCTCTCCCCAAAACATGGCTTTACAGAGGTACCTTTTTGAAAGATGAAACAAAGTATATGTGTATGTATATGTGTAAGCCAAATGTTTTCAGTTAAGAGAAGAGATCTGCCCAAACAACCTGGGGAGAATCCCACCTTTGCTAACTTGAGTCCCCTCTCTGTCCTCTAGGACATATGAGCCCCACCACCTGCACCCTGAGGAAGCACAAGACCAATCGGAAACCACGCACACCTTTCACCACGTCCCAGCTCCTAGCCCTGGAGCGCAAGTTCCGCCAGAAACAGTACCTCTCCATCGCAGAGCGGGCAGAGTTCTCCAGCTCTCTGAACCTCACAGAGACCCAGGTCAAAATCTGGTTCCAGAACCGAAGGGCCAAGGCAAAAAGACTGCAGGAGGCAGAACTGGAAAAGCTGAAAATGGCTGCAAAACCTATGCTGCCCTCCGGCTTCAGTCTCCCTTTCCCCATCAACTCGCCGCTACAGGCAGCATCTATATATGGAGCAGCGTCTTATCCTTTCCATAGACCTGTGCTTCCTATCCCACCCGTTGGACTCTATGCCACGCCAGTCGGATATGGCATGTATCATCTATCCTAAGGAAGGCCAGCCAGGTTGACAGACTCCACGATGGGTGTTTGTTTCAAAGGGTTCCCTTTCTCTCCAAGGAGGCTACACTGACCCCGTCCTCCTGCAGTCCTTGCTTGCACCACTCTGAGCATGAGCAGCAAGGGCTGTGGGCCACAAGACATAGCTCAAAGTTTGTTCTTTAGGTGGTTGGCACCAAGTCCTGTTTTCTTGGCATAATCTTCCAAATCCCCCCCTCTCCTTTCATAGATTGGCTCTTGACAGTTTTTATGTATAAATATATATATAATAAAATATAAGGCATTTTTATACAGCAGACATAAAAATTCAAATTATTTTGAAAGGCAAAATTTATACGCATATATACATTTTTCTATAGATCACCTTCTGAAGAGTGACGGTGTAAGTCCATTTGTTATATTTCCTTAAAGGGGGAGACTATTTATGAAAATTGATTTTGATAGGATGATTGACTTTTGCTTATGGAAAACAAATATTAGAATTGGACACAATGCACCTAGAAAGTAGATAGGGAGAAATTCAAGTGAAGAGGCTGTGTAACGTTTGCATTTTACATATATCAGAAAAATCTCATTAGATACTACTATATTTGTCCCTAATTTTCCTCCCTCGCTCTACATAGTTAACATTTTAACTTTTTTTTAAAAGATCAATAAGAGGGAGATGAAATAATTTTAAGAATACCTCCAGGGGGTAGAAAATAGGAATACTTCCTAATTTCTGTCAAGGCTATTTAACTACATTTTAGGTAATTGGAGAGTAAAAAGTTAAAATATGTCAGGAAGCATTGATGATTTCTGTGAAATACTAGGTGTGTTGATCCTCGCACATTGCAAAGGTGATTTGGGGGGGGGCGGTAATTTTCTGCTTAAAAAATTAGTATCTTGTATCATTTACCTATTTTCTAAATATTCCTGAACAATTAATAGAACCAGTAAGAGGGGGGAAAAATCATACTTTCTCTGTGTGTGTGCCTATTGTATGTGCTAAACTTATTAGGAAAATTTATATACTTTTTAACACGTTGGGGGCAGAGGGTAAAGGCATCTTTTGACTTGCTAAAAAATGGTGTTGTCAAACAGCCCATTTGGCTTCCTGGTGTTTTACCTTCCTATTCATCTCTCCTCTCTCCCCCACCCCCAATATACTTTTCTCCCTTTGAAAGGGTGCCTTGTACAATTTTATATATTTTATTGAAGAGTTATTTCTTATCTCTTATTCTGAATTAAATTAAACATTTGTTTTATTGCAGTAAAGTTTGTCCCAATTCACAATTATTTTAAAAGGCGCATTTGAGCTGAGCTTAGCTCAAAAATATCCAGGTAAGGGAGGAGGGTGGTCCTTTTAATTATTGTTTTAATGTGAATCAATGGAGAGTTTTGGCCAGGTTTGAGGGGCAGTTGAAAAAGAAATACTTTCCAATGTTCTCCTTGGTAGCTTGTGCTGCTCATGGAAGGGCTGGAATTGCTATCACAAGTTTTGCAAACTACAGTGAAAAATTAATTTAAAAGAAGTGGTGAGGAAGAGGGTCACTATAATCTGAGTAGTTCGTAGATGATCCAGGGAAAATCTTGAACTTGAAATTATGCAGGTTCCAAGACCACTACCTTAAAGCTGAAAAAAGGAACCTGTGGCTCTTTGCAATTGGAAATAGTAACTAAATCCACTGGTTGGATTGGAGGGATGGATGCCAGCTGCCATTTCAGGAGTTTGTGGAATCCCCTTCTGTATCTCCTCTTGGGAGACAGACTCCAACAAGAAGGGAGAAAGTGGGAGAAAGTGGCTCATTCAAGTCCTCTTTGATAGGAAGCCTCCCTGTTCTAGTGGAAACTAGATGGCAGTAAGTTTGTGGGCTTAGGTTTTGAGGTAATGCCCTTAAAAAAGTGATGGGATGAGGAAGGATCTTAATTCAGTTTTCTGTTCCACAAATAAGTCAAGAGTAGCTACTGATGCTGATGCCTTTCAGGGGTCTGTTTTCCGACGGGAGCCCCGTGATCTTGGAAACCCGGAAGAAAGTCTAGAACCGCACTGCGGGAACTGTGGCGTGGCACCTAGTAAGACTGGCGCTTTCCTGCCCGGTCTCCGTAGTGCTGTCACTCCAGGTGGAAGTGGGCGACAGAAACTTTGTCCCTGTGTGGCGGAGATCCTAGGGGTCGGGCCACTTTCTAAGGAGTTTATAATCTGCAGGAGCATAGTTCAAACCTAGATGTGCTGGAAGTCAGAGACCATTTCCCCGCTGTCCTCTCTCAGCCGAGTCGCAGTGTCCTAAACCTACCCAAACGTGCGTCTCTACTATCCTACTTGGCCTCTGGAACTCGAAGTCCGAGTCCAGCCACACTCAATTAGATGCGTTTCTCCAAAAGCTAAAGTCATCAGCCACAAAGTTGGGTCCCTAATTAGCCTGTCCACAGAGCTTCCTCCGCGGCGCCGCTCCGACCCCGCAGCCCCGGGCAGTGTTACCCGGGGTGGGGAATCCGGAGACACCGGCTCTGGTTTAGGCGCAGTTTGCCTCGGGGAAGAAAGGTCCACGGTCCTGGTTGCGATGGAGAGTCGGGGCTGTCCTGCTTGGCGAGTGGGGAAGACTGGGATCAGTCTGGGTGGCTAGCCACCACCCCATCTCCCCAGATCCTGAAGAAAACCTGAGGTTCTGCCCGGCGGTTGAATGGGCTCCAGAAATACTGCCCTCCGTTGTCCGGGATGCTTGGGGCGCCACGTTGAGGACCAGAGCTGAGGCCCCTGAGACGGGGCCGAGCGCCCTGCTCGGAGGCTCCTAGTCACCCTCCCGTCCGAGGCTGAGTTCAGCTGTCCCTGCCACCGCAGTCCTGGCCTCCGTCAGGCTTGGTAGTTAACGGCAGGCGTGTCAGAGGGCCAGGGTGACAACGTGTGGCGGCAGACCACCCTCACTTACCCAGGACCCGAGCAGACACGCGTTACACCCGAAACAGCAGCGTGCGCTCTCGGCCACTGCCACTCGCTTGCTCCGCTGCCTCACTAAACCACCTGCCCCTCCGCACTTTAAACGCTTCCGTCCAAAACATTCCAAACAGACAGCCAGCATTTTCAAAGAGGGGCAGAAAGCAGCAAGTCACATTTTTACGGAGGCCTGGAGGCCTTGCTAAGTGAGGAAGTACGCATTTTCTTGCAGTGCGCAAGTGCCCCCCCCCGCGCGCGCCCCCGCCCCGGTTTAGTTCAAGAAACTGAGGCTCAGAGAGTGGCTCACTGAGGTCACAGAGCTGGAGGGCAGCAGCAGGGGGATCCAGGCTGAGGCTGAGTACAGGAGGTGGGCATCAGAGTTGGCTAGGCAAGCCCTTAAGAACCGCTGCAGGGATCTGGGCAGCCTAGATTTGGAGTCTGGTCCTGGCTCCCACTTCTCAGGGCTGGGAGGGGCTTCCAGCAGAGCGTCCTGACCTCCCCCTCACCAGGGTCCCAGAGCTCAGCCCACCCCCACCCCCGTCAGTCCTAGCCGGGCTGGGCTGGGCCGCAGGAGGTAGGCAGCACAGGCCTGGCTGAGAGCAGGCGATGGCGAAACGTCTGCCTGACCCGACTGAAAAGAGGATCCCTGCCTTTGAGCAGAACCTTGTCTGACCGAATGAAAACTCCCATGGCCATTCTTTGCTATAAAAGCCTCTCATTTGCCACGGGTTGGAGAGGCCATTCCCCCACCCCCATTCACTTTCCACTGCTGGATTTGAAATAAGCATAAACCTCATTTATAAAAGAACCCACGTCACACACACCCTCCCCAAAATCACGGGGCCTGGTTGGTGAAGTCGATTGTGCCTGTTGCCGTCTTTTATGTAAGAAAAAAAAAACAACTTTCAGGTTTGGTGATACTGCAGCCGCTTCATAAAATAATCACAGCAAGAAGGAAAAGCCTGCTGTCACCTTCCCTATAGTCCTACTCCCACCCCTAGTCACCCTCGCACCTCCTCCCTGCTAGGAACTAAATAAAAAGCAGTAAAACTACTTCCAAAATATCCCTCTTCAAAGCAGAGCAGAGGACTAGGCTGCGGGAATCCTGAATCCAGCCCTGATAAGGTTCATAATAATCAAATCCAAACTCCATCCACCTCCTCTGACTCTTTCCACCCTCCTCCGACCTCTCTGCATTTATTGATGAAAACACTTTGATGTCCTGAGTCCTCCAAACAATTATTATTATAATTTTAAACAACCTGGTATTTTCCATTACTAACGGCTTGGGCTTTGAAGTTACACCTCATAATTTCCTAAATTAAATAAATCATTTTAAGTTTGCACTGGGAGGCTTTTAATAGCAGAGAAAGGAATATCATTATCTTATTGAGACCCAATTGCGGTGGCTCCAGTTTGGCTGTAGCTAGGGGCAAAGTAGGCTCAGTCTAACAGACACACTTTATTAACCTCCCATAACTCTTGAAAGAACATTTTTATATTTTCTTTGATTTCCCCCCTCCCTCTCTTGTTTTAAAGCTGTCCCAACCTTTAATTAGTGCCTAATATGAAAAGCATTATTTTTTTAATGCTATGTAATTTACCAGCGGCAACAGGCCAACTTAACAATTGTTTATTAGACTTGGTTTTTCACACAGGGCAAAGAATGCCGCTCCAAACCCAACTTTTCATGGGTGGTTGCACTAATTAATACAGTGTCTGAGGCTCCTAGGGGTTTTTTTAATATTGAAGCCTATGGGGGCGGAAGGGGGTTTTAGAAGTCCAGCTCCTGCCCACAACAACGTTCTCTCTCTGATTTCTTTCATGCTGTTTTGATCCCGTCTGAGGAGTCAGCACAGAAACTGTTCCCCAGCTCTGGAAACTCTGGGATCCCGAGGCAACGGCCCGGGAACCCCACTCCGCTTGTGATTTATGGCTTGTGGAGCCCAGGCTTCTGGCGCAGGGAGTCCTTTGCTCAGCAGGGGACTGAGGTCGGGGTGGCCTCTCACCAAGTCTGAAGGGGAAGGAGCTGGCCATAGGAGTCAAGCTCTGGGGGTCAAAAGTCAGGTCCCCCAGACACCAGGG
This sequence comes from Heterocephalus glaber, assembly GCF_000247695.1. The sequence continues at coordinate 15,284,674 of NW_004624733.1, read as the reverse complement.
AGCCCGTGGCAATGGGCACAGAGTGCTGGGTGTGAGGCAGGCACCGTGGGGGCGCAGGTCCCGCCTGGGAGGGGCCCGGCCGCCTTCTTGCCGGTCTTTCTGATCCTGGTACTGTACTTCTTTCTCCTCCACTTTGCTCATTCTTTTTTCTCTTATTTCTTTCCCAGTTTTTGTTTCTCTTTCCATTTTAAAATTGTCTTTCACTCTTTTGTAACTGGTGGTATAGATTCTTGGGCTTCGTGTGGGGAGATACCGTGCTTTGATCATTTTCACCCCTCATCGCCTCCCCCGCCCGATCTGGATCTGCTCTCTAGTTTCACGTTTTGGGGAGTTTCAGTGTGTATCACCCTCACTCTTAACCCGCCTCTTCTTCGTTCGTTGTTTCTCTTTTCTTACCTGCTCCTCCTTTCATTCTTTCTCCTGTCGGTCCTACTTTATTCTTCTTAATTTTTCTCTCTCACTGCCTATGGTTATTTTTATACCCTCGTTCTTAAATTCTTTTCTCTCCTTTCTTTGTTCCTCTCTGCCTGACACTTTGCTCCTCCATCGCGTTCCTCAATCTTTTTTCCATTTTCTAATGGAGTCTCAAGTCCAGTGTTTCCCACCCCACCCACCTCCAACCCATTCTGGCTCTCCTTCCGGTCTTCTCCGAGTCCAGCGATTCCGTGCCCGGTTCGGGAGCTCAGTCCAGGCGGGTCGGCGCTGCGCCGAGCTGCACTGGGGTGGGGTGGGGTGGGGGACTCCTCGCCAGGGGTCCCCGCCCTCCCTGGCAGCACCTGGCGGGAGTGGGCCACAGGACCCTTGCGCCCGAGGGGCCGTCACTGGGGTTCCCCGCGGAACCGGTGGGCGTCGCGAGCCAGAAGGACAGCGTCCCGCGGACCCCTTCCTCGGGGCCCGCAGCCGGCCGCCCGTTTGATGTCGAGGGCCCCGCAGGAATGCAGCCGGGTTATCACTCACCCAGCTGGATCCCGAAGGTCTTGGCCTAATCACATTTAATTGCTCGTGGAGGCCCACTCTCGCCCCGGGCCGGCTGCCGCGCTCAATTACTCCCCAAATACCTGCCATCAATAAACGCGCGTTGACACCGGCCCGGCCCGCTCCCCCGGCCCGGGAGATCACCGGCGACCCAGCTCCCTAGTCCCCACCCCGCCCCTCATCGTTAAACTTACACTTCGCCTCCCTCCCGGAGGAGCAAGCCAAGCAGATAATAGCAGCCCCCTTTCACTGAGCGCTTCCCAACTGCAGACTCTGATGCGCAGCGATTTTCAAACACCAACCCGTAGGAATCTCCCCACCGCCCGCCCGAAAGACTGTGTTACCACCTCCTTTTGAGTCAAGACAACCAGGTTTGGATCATTCATTAGTGTGTTTGGGGGTGGCACAGATAGGCAGCGGCCCAACTGGGACGAGACCTTGCGACTTGGCTGTCTACAGCCCATAGAGAAAAGCACGAGGCAATAGCGCCTCCCAGAGGCGGGAGACGTACCCGGGGCCCTAGGCGCCTAGGTGTGTTGAGCAGGTACTTCTTTTTTTACTCAGTATTTAGGCAGGAGCTTATCTGTTCCTCTTACCAACACTGTGAAGGCGGGACTCAGCCCATTTTCCAGATAAGTACAAAGGAGCCCGAGGCAGATGTGAGCTGGGCACTGCTGGCCCTCAAGCAGATGCCCTGGCCTCTCCTCCCTGAACCTTCCGGGACTCCATGCTGCGGTCCACTTCCCACCACAGAGGCCTTCACTCCATTTCACTCTGCTTCTCCACAACCCTGAAATTTAGGAATTATAGGTTCTCTGATTTTCCCAGAGCAAGAAAACCCCAGACAGTACACTGCACAGAGAGGTGACACAGAAAGGTGGCAGTCACAGCAGGTGAGCTCAGAGGCCAGAAATCCACGTCATCTCTAGCTCAGCTCTCATAATTCACATTACACCATCCTGCTTCTGCTGCAACTCTTTGCTTTGAAAGAGAGCACATCTGACTGTATTTCATGTGGCTTAGCATTCATGGGGAGTAATTATTACACATCTAAACAGATGAAGACGGTGTCACCTAAAGTCTGCCTTGGATTTCTTTATTCTTTATTTTTTCTTATCCCCTTAAAGCTGTATATATGAAATATATCCCATTGCCCAAAATATCTTCATAGTTAGAATTTCATTGGTCCTCAAGGCAATATGCAGTATTAGTATTATCCCAATCTTATAGAAAGTAAAGTAATAGCCCAAAGGGGTCAGGTGACTTGCCTGAGGTCACACAGCAAGAAGCAGAGCTGAGCAGAGTCCTTTTACTTGGTTGAGGTTAAGTCCTAGCTAGTGGAGAGATGTGTCTGGCTTTTTTGTTTATATGGACCCAAGATAATGTACAGATTCCTGAAAATGACTTCTGAGTTGCAGGGCCTTACATAAAAACATACTTTGGCAAACTTCTCCCTGTTTTTATTTCAATGCTGAGAATGTGCAATGATGGAAAAAGTGATCGTGAAGAAATTGCCTATAAGACGTTAAAGTGCCTCCCTAAATCCCATCGCAGAAAATTACCTGAAAGGTGGTGATGATGGATGAGGCAGTTACTGATATGAAATTGGCCAATTTAGGGAAAATCTGAAGGCTGCAAAGTGTCCAGCTCTTCCTTCTTCCTGTTGCATAAGTGGCTCACCTTGGCTAGTCTTTACAGTTGGATTTCTCTTTGCTTAGCAATGGGAACAAAGAGGAGCCAAAACGACAATGTAGGAAATCCCAGGGGTGGGTGTGAGGAATATGATCTTGGACTTGAGAATAGTAGGAAAGCAACTGGGTGAAGTTGTTTCTGGTGGATGTGGAGTGGGTGTGGGGCTACATGCCTGGCCAGCACCTACTAAGAGGCAAGCTAGCACCGGTCAGATCCTGGGGGCTGCTGCCTTTGGAACTGGGCACAAAGATCTGAAGTCTTCCCAGGGGAGAGATATTTATGCTTTCCCTAGATACCATTAAGCCACAGCCCACTTTAATGAAAAGGTAAAACAGTTTTTGTTTTCGCCTTGCATAGAGCAGTAGAGTGCCAAGGAAATTAGGCCATAGAAGGAAAGATGCAATTAGAGGGGAAGCAGAAGATTTCCAGAGCCTGGGACTGATGAAAACTGAGCTGGAATGAAATATCTTTTTCAGGGGGAAATAGTGCCTATATTTTCCTCCATTCACAATCCCTGGCTACATCTGGGTCTAGAAAGGAAAACCCTTGCTCTTTAGAAGATTTTTAAAAAATGAGTATGTGATGACTCTTTGGGGTACAATATGCATCCCCAAAGAGTATATGTACTCTAATGACTATATATAGCCACTGTGAGTGTGTGTTGGGTAATATATGTCTATAGATCTATATTTGGAGAGAAGAGAGGGATCTGAGGATGGAATCAAGGCCTCACACATGCTAATAAGCACTTTGTTACTGAGCTACATCCACAGTAACAGTACTGACAGGACACAAACTCAACCTTCCCTTTCCTTAACCCAGCAGTAAGTTAAAGATTATTTTTGCTGGATCTCAGGACACACTAGTGATCCTGAAAGTTGATCCTCTGATACCCCAAGATTTTCCTCAAATTCTTCAAACAGAATAATTAAAATTCACTACCACTGAAAAGACATGTGTCAACAAAAAGTGTTGTTTATCTCTTTAAATAATAACTGAATTAGATGAGCACTTCCTGTGTGCTTAGCAGTAGGTAATTTCATTTTAATCCACATAGCAAGATAGTCATCTATCACCGCCATTTTGGGATTTCTTTTTTTTTTTGGTACCGGAAATCAAACTTGGGACCTTGCGCTTGTGAGGCAGCTGGCAGAACCACTGAGCTGAATCCCTGGCCCTATCACCTCCGTTTTGTACATAAGGAAACTAAGACCCTAAAAGATTGTGTAATTTGCCAATGATCTCAGAGCTGGTAATGGTGGAGCAAGAACTGGGCTATTGGACTCCAAAGGAATGTGCTTTCAAAACTGCTGGTGTAAGGATGGGGGTGGATGTTGGTCGGTGGTCCAGCAGTTGCCTAGATTCTATCACCAGGCTTTATGCCTAGCACCACACACACACACACACACACACACACACACACACACACACACAATCAACCAAACAAGCAAATGGAAAGCAACTATAAAACTTGCTGTTGTAGAATATTCACTGTTTTGGGTTTGTATCACCTATAAGAGAAGAAGCCAGGTTGAGAGAGATGTTCTTTGGGCACAATAGGAGATGAAATTGATTTAAAGTAGGCAGCTATAGCTGGATGTGGTAACACATGCCTTTAATAGCACTATTGAAGGCTGAGGCAGGAAGATGGAAAGTTTGAGCCAAGCCTAGACAAATTATGGAGGACTTGTCTTAATACAAAAATAAAAAGGGGCTAGAAATGTAGGCTTAATGCAAAGGCCCTGGGTATAATCCTTTTGTACCAGAGAAGAGGTGGCAGGGTGGGGTGGGGGGAATGAGTTGTTACCTAAGGTCCAGTGACATTTTCAGGCTAATATCTTCAAACAGGAGAAGAATACTATGGAAAGGCAACACTGTGGAATCTGACAGTGGAAGGGAATGTTATGATCATATCCTACAAGAAGTTCGGAGTAGAAGTGACTTCCTTAAAGTCATATGGCCTCTGTGTGGAGGAGCGAGACAGCAAAAGAAAAAGAAAGAAAGGACCATGCTTCCGGTTTGTTTCAGCTAATCTGAGCTTTTGGCAATTTGGTTTCTGAACAACCTAAAATCTAGGACTCTTATGCGTTAAATATTAATACTCACTAAGAGGGACAGTGAGACCAAGAAGACCAGAAAGGGTTTTGGTCCTCATTATAAGTATCCATTCCCTACAGCTATGGCATGCTAAAAACATATGTGTGTCTTCTTTGGTCTAATCAAATAATATTTTCCCAAGCTCAGAAAGTGTGAGTAAAAGCATTTTTTAGAAAATGTTACTATTTTTATTCATCTTTTAACATACCATCATGGTAAAATAGTGTGCTTGCTAAGCAACAAAGATAAATCTCTAACCCCATCATACTTTCCTCCAAATAGATTACTCTAGCTACACCCTGCCTTTTATTTTAGTGCTTCCAACAAAGAGCACCAAATGTGATATGAATTACTGAATTCAAGTTCAACCTCACCTCAGATGGCTCTCTAAACCTCACTTTACCATTTGCAAACCAAGGCATGGATAACCAGCCAGGTGAGAGGCAAGAAGCCTACTGGGACAAAGTGTTTTTCTGTCCCCATCTGAACTCTATCCCTAGTGCTTAGAATGATGCATGGCCCATGGAAGGTGCTCAGCACAGTGTTTATGGAATGAACGAATGTGAATGTTTTCTCAAATGACATGCAGTTCAGGGAAAATTGTGGGGTTTGAAGTTTGACTGATTTTTTAAGTTTTAGAAAATGCATAGGTACGCCAAGGGTTCAAACTCTTAAAAATTGGCTCAGTTCACAAGACAATAAAAATGATTTGCATTTGGCAAGATGGACCAGGTAGGGCTATCAAGGCTGTTATAAAAGATTCTTGATTTAGTTCAAGTCTCTGATGACTAGTCACGGATGAATATTAAAGAGACATTCAGGACCCAACTGGCGGGTTAGCCAGACTACACAGAGCCAGTTCTACATGTCCTTATATTTCACAGTTAAGAAAAATAGAAAAAACTTAAAACATGGCATTAAATGGAACCCATTGGAATTATAAAATTGTCTAGGTGTACGTAGACTACGTCTATAGAGTTTGTTTTACAGTGCGATCCAGAGGTTAATTAATGTTCTCACTGATAGTGATACCTGACTTCTAGCTAGTTTGGGAAGAAAAGGTAATCTTTAGAAAATATTTCTTTTTCATATCTTTCTTCCTCTTCCTCTTCCTCTTCTTCTTCCTCTTCTTCTCCCTCCTCCTTCTTCCTCTTCCTCCTTTCCTCCCTCCACCTCCTCCTTCTCTCCTGGTCAACAAAAGCCTCACTACTTGCTATGTCAGGCTGGACTCCTGGGCTCAATCAATGGGGTAGCAGCTGGGACTTCAGGCATGCACCACCACGCCTGGCTTGAAAATGTTCTCTTACTGTCTTTACAGCCTCAATTTTCTCTTCTGTAATGTGGGATGCATGGTTTCTGCTTCTGTAGCTCTCAGAAGAAGATATGGCTAACACTTCCTTCACCCTGAGGCTAGTCATAGGGTTTGAAAGCAATAAATAAACTTCTAGAAATTAAGTAGGAAATTCATGGTATAATTTCAGAACGAAAGGTGTCATTCCTACTAGACTGGACTAGGCTCAGCTCTAAGTCTTTTTAAGGGCTGATGGGACCATGTCTGTTTGAGGATATAATATTGCAGGTCACAGGATTTAGATCTCAGGTACAGGGAAGCTTTGTGAACTTTATCTTGATTTTCAAGGTCACAGTAAAGAAATCAGGTTTCCATTTCACGCCTTTCTAATTTATAGATTATAAAAATCTCCCCCGAAGTCTGACAGTCTCTCTGCACTTATCAGAACCCAGATTTCAAAACCCAGGGGCAGAATGAGGTCTCTTGTTACCAAGACTTCATCACTTTTCAGAAATATACAGCAGGCCATTTGTCGGTAGGTTATGAAATATGATCGTAAATTAAAACTAAATGACTCACATGAAATAAATGGACAAAGAGCACTTTGTGATGCTGAGGGCTCTGGTTTGATTGTGTTGGTTCATTGATTTGGGTATGTGGGGCATTTCAGAAGGCCAGGTAACTCCATCTCCTGTAAATAGACGGTAGGTGTGTGGAGGCATTACTGCAAGGCTTTCTCCCAGGGCCATTTCAGAATCAGTGAGTAAGGAGTGACATGCAGGTGCCTCTTTATAGTTTGCAAACTTTGTCACCTACCTGATTTCTGTGAGGCAGGTAGTGTGTGGAGGAGGAAACAGGCTTACACGTAGGGGGACAGGCGCAGGCTGTCCAAGAGCAGGGATTCTGCTGCAGACAGAAAACTCAAGCGTAAAGACATGTGGATTATTTTTCAAAGGAGTTGCAGGGTTTAACCAAAGTCACCTAAGCTGGGAGACTGGCAGAGGAGGAGATGAGGTGGGAATATCTGTGCATCTGTTGAAGTTGACTGTGGGAACTCGGTGGTGGTAGGTCCTCACTGTCACTGTAACTCAGTGAAATTCGCTTCATATACTTTCAATTGATTCATAAACAAAGACAAAGCAGGTGGATCTGATAAAATGGAAACATGCTCCCCCACACTTGGGTGCTGTCAATTGTTCTTTTGTGATTTCTTTTCAGTTCCACTATGTTGAAATTAGGGGGAATGCTATAGAGAAGAGATGGTATTTTTTATTCATCTTTCTCATGAATTCCAGTTCATTTTCTTGTGAGCATGGCTCCTCTCTGTCTCTCTTTCATTATGATAAAGTGCATGTCACATAAAATGTATCATTCTAAGATTTTTAGTTTTAGTTTTTAGTTTTTTTGACACAGGGTCTCACTATTTAGTCCAGGCTGGCATTGAACTCACTATAAAGCTCAGGCTAGCCTGAAACTCATGGCAATCCTCCTGCCTCAGCCTCCTGAGTGCTGAGATTATAGGCGTTCATCACCAGACCCAGTGAGTCTAAGGTTTTTTAGTATAAGATTCAGTGATACTAAATATATTCACGTTATTGTGCAACCATCACCACTATCCCTCTCCATAAGTTTTTGTCTCCCAAACTGTACTCTGTACCCATTAAGCAATAACTTCTATTCTCCCTTCACTGCAGGTCCTGGTAACCATTGTTCTACCTTCTGTCTCTATGATTCTAGACTATTCTAAGTACCTCATTTAAATAGAATATTATAGCATTTGTCCTTTCCTGTCTGACTTATTTCAGTGAGCGTACATAATCTCTTTGAGGTTCATCCATGTTGTAGCATGTATCAAGATTTTCTTTTTATGGATGAATAATATTCCACTGCACATATGTATCATATTTATTTATCCACACATCCATTACTGGATGTTTGGCTGGTTTCCTGCTTTTGGCTATTATGAATAATGCTATAGTGAACGTTGGTGTGCAAACATCTGTTTGAGATCCTGTTTTATGTTTATTTGAGATCAAATGCAGGTCTCCTCACACAAGCTGTAAGGCACCTTAGAGTGTTGTACTGAAGAAACTTCTCATGTGGCAAAGAAAGGAGGGAGTCACACAGTTACCTCCAAGAGGTGTGTGCTGCAGTGTTACAGGGAAGCTTAAAAGCTTTGGAGGTTAGGCTAGAGGAGAAACAAAGTTGCTGTGGCTGCTAAGGGTGGTGAACTTTCAACCATGTTCCGAAGGACTAACATCTCTCTCTAGGTGGAGGGAGATGGGGAGGAGGAGGCTGGAGACAGCTGGAACAGGAGAACACAGATAGTACAGGCGCTGGACCGGCTGTCTAGGAGGAGCACGGGGAAGTACAGACCCCAGGGCAGAGTTATTTGGAGTTGAAGTGTGTCATCTCTTGGTTAGTGCTCCACGGACCTTGTCCTTGGACAAACTGCCTGTTATGTTTTATATCTAGATGTCTCCTCAAAGCCTCCTGGGCTCAGAGGCCAGGCTTTTAAAAGGGGCATTACTGTGTAGCTAGCTGTGATGTTAGGGGCTGGGGCCTGGTTGGAAGAGGCAGCCCAGTGGGGCGTGACCTGGAAGGCTGTATCTCCCCTCTTCCCCCCACTCCTCCCTTCACCACTCTGTTTCCTGGATGTTGTGCCCTGAGCCACTTGTCCCCCAGCTCTTCCTCCTCGATACCCCTGTGCCATGCTGTCCTGCCTGGAGCGAGCCATCTATGGACTGAAACCTCTACAAACCGTGACTCAGTTTGTAATTTGCGGGTGTCGGTTATTTTGTTCCAGTGATGAAGAAGAGTGAAGGAGTCACCCCCAAACTCTCTGGAACTTGATTTCCTCATATACATCAGATGGAGGATAATGAACGACACTTATTTCAGATGGTTGCTGTGAGTTAAGTGAGTGATGTGTATCAAGTACCGTGATGCATGAGCTGAAGAAAGCCCTCAATGCATGGTGAAGTTTATACGGTACCTCAGGTTAAGGAGCCCATACCTCACCCTTGGGCCCTGGGTAACAGGCAGGGATAGGGTCCTATGGGTGTCACTGCAAGGGAGAGCTAGGGCTCAGACCAAGGGCTAAACTTTGTCTTTTGTCTTGTGCCATTTGGGATAACATGGGAGATAAAGCTAACCTGCTGACTGTTGTGGCAAATAGATATAAGCACACAGCACTTCCCAAGTTGACTCAGTCTGGCCAGGAACAGTTGAGCAGAGTAGTTGTTTTAATAATTTCACTAGCATTGGCCCGGGGAATTAGCTCAGTGGTTCTGCTGCCTGCCTTGCAAGCACAAGGATCCGAGTTCAATCCTTGGTACCAAAATAAATAAATAAACAAACAAATAAATAAATAATTTCACTAGCATCACTCATCCTTTATTATCACTCTTTCCTCCCCATTGCCCACCACAGTATTGGATAAAATAGGCTTTGTCTTGGCCTGTTTGTGCTGCTATAACAAAATATGGCAATTTACAAGAAACAGAAATGTATAGCTAGACACAGTAGTGAATGCTTGTAATCCCAGCGATCTGGGAGGCTGAGGGAGGAGGATCCTAAATTCAAATCCAGCCTGGGCAACTTAATGACTTAGCAAGACCCTGTTTCTAAATAAATAAACAAAAAAATAAATAATAGGGCTGAGGCTATAGTTCAGCACAAAGGACCAGGGTTTGATCCTAAAAAAAAAAAAAAAAAATCCAAATTTTTTTTTTCTCACAGTTCTGCAGCCTGGGAAGTTTAAGATCAAAGAACTGGCATATTTGGCTGTCTGGCAAGGGCTGCTCTCTGCTTCCAAGATGGCCCCTTGTTGCTATGTCCTCTGGAGGGGGCAAGCACTGTGTCCTAACATGGCAGAAGGAAGGGAAGGGCAAACAGGGCTGAACTCCTCTCTCAGGCCCTTTTATAATGGTGCTAATCCCATCCATGAGGGCAGACCTCTGTGGTCTAATCAGCTCCCAGAGACTCCACCTTTTAATCCTGTTGTACTGGGGATTAAATTTCAACATGAATTTTGGAGGAGACACAAATATTCAAACCATAGCAGGCTCCAAATAAACATGGCATGGATTAGGAGAATTCTACAGTCACTTGTTTTCCCATCTCACCCCTCCCTCCCTGCAGGATCTGTCTTGCTGTCTCCTCTGGGCCTATGACAGGGTGTCCAATGACAGTCTGGAGGGTGCAAGTGAACGTGTGCCAGTGGAAATCATAGAAACAGAATGCCTGCACCAGGAATCCCAGAGCTCTGAGCTTTTACAACCCCTGAAAGACAAGCAGCGCTCTGCTACCAAAGAGTTCAGTCTCATGAAAGCCGTTTCCAACAAGCATTTAAAATCACCCATCCAAAAGATAACTAAATCATGGCCATTCATTCCTCTCAGCCCATCACACTGCAATGAAAACATGTATTTAACTGAGAAAACACTGAGCCTTCACTCTCCCTGGCCTCTGTCCCTTTTCTTCTCCCTTCCTTTGAGGGCTCAAAATGTTATGATTCATCTCAGCACTGCCCAGGGCAGCAATGAATTACAAGCCCCAAAGATTTCCAAACCCAGAGGGGTCCACAGAGAGATTGTCCCCCCAGTTCATCCTGACATTCTCTCTGCAGCCAACTGTGTTTGTCACTTGACTCCTTTTGATCATTGCTTATAACAGTAGCCAAGCAGAGGAAATTAAGCTTTTGTATTTAAACTAATCCATGACCCTGGATAATTTGTAAGAGACGTCTATGAGGGGTTAAAAATGAGCCTCCAACTGCTTGATGTGGAGACATCTCAACACACCATGGCTCCGTTCGTGGGATCACAGAATTTCAACTTTAAATGAAAAGATGTCAGAGCATGCAGGGTCCTTTGGGAACATTTGTCCAGTCCAGCTCTCTTAGTTTTAATGGAGAAACTGATAAGGGAAGGGACCTGCCCAGAACCAACTAGGGAGTTTATGGCTGCAGAGAAATTTAACTGTAGGATTTGTAATGCCCTGGACTCAGAGAACAAGACAGTTAAGAGAAATGTGAGGCATCAGTAACTTTTATCCAGTGGTCACAGTCACTGTACTCAGTCCGCTTTTCAGACTGGCCCAGTGCTGCCCTTAACAGAAGGACCAGACTCCTGTCCAACTCCATACTCCAGTTTTCTTTTTCAATAGTCTTTAGTGTAGGGGTTGAGGATCTAGCATGATGAGTAAAAGTTTGAACCCTAAGATCAGAATGTGTTCTTTGGGTTTTTGATTTAGTGACAGAATCCATCAGCTTTCTGCACTATGTTGAAATTTCCTGATCAAAAGCACTAGGTACTTCAGAGACACTGGGTTGTGACTCACGGCCCCACTGCTAACCAGCTCCATGAGCCTGGGAAGGACACTGGCTCTCTGAGCCTCAGTTTTCTCATCTGGACAGTGGAGATGTTCACCCTGGCCTCCCATGGGGGGTGAACTCATTTATCAAGTACTTCCTGGTCTCTCATGCAGTGTCAGGCACAGGAATGGGCACACGAGATGCCCACAGACAGACTACAGATGCTGCCTGTCTCAAGTCTGTTTTCTGTTGCTTCAACTGAATACCTGGGCCGGGTGATTTGTAAACAATACGAGTCTGTTTGGTTGTGTTGCTGGAGTCTGGGGATTCTAAGAGCACAGTGCCAACATGTGGCGAGAGCCATCATTCTGTGTCACAGCATGGCAGGAGGCCAATGAGCACACACAAGATACAGAGAAAGTTGGACCATGCTCACTTTTATAACAGACCCATTCCTGGAACAATGGCATTCACAAGGGTTCTGCCCTCATGACCTCACCGTCTTTAAAGTCTCATCTCTGAATGCTGAAATAATGGCAATAAAATTTCCACATGAGTCTTGGAAGAGACATTCCAAATATAGCATTGCCCCTGTGGAGCTCATCTTTTGGCAGAGCGACAAGACAAAAAAATCTATCGCGCAAACATAAACAAACACATTCTTTAATCATGCAAAATCAATCGTAGTTTATATGGAATGTGTGGACATCCCCTTTTGTAGAGATTCCCTGACCACCAGGTGTCTGTTCTAACCCATACAAGCTGCAGTATTTTGTTTTGTTTGTGTTTTCACTTTTAGTTTTTATTCTGGAAGATCTCAAACATATATGAAGGAGAGAATAGTATTAAGAATTCTTACCACCACACTGATCTGCCAACTATCAACTCACATCCAACCCGTTATGCTTAGACGATTCCCATCTGGTTTTCTTCTTTCCAGAATTATTTTGAAGCAAATATCCAAGACATTTTAATATTTAATCCATAAATATATTAGTTTTTTTTTGAGACAGGGTCTCACTCTAAATCAGACTGGCCTTGAACTCACTATGTAGCCCAGGTTGGCTTTGAACTTGCAGCAATCCTTCTGCCTCAGCCTCTCAAGTTCTGGGATTACAGGCATGTGCCATCATACCTGGCCTTAATCCATAAATATTTTAGCATGTACCTCTAAAAGACAAAAAGTTAGTGTAAAAACATAAACATGAAATTAGGTTTCCTTTCCCCTCCTCCCTTTCTTTTTTCTTCCAATATTTGTTGGAAAAAACCCAGTATTTTTGTTTACATATTTTCCTACTGTGTGCATCTCTGTGAAATCATTTAACATGTTTCTTTGTCTCTTGTAATTTTTAAAATAAATTATTAGATCTGGAGACTTGATCATATTAAGGTTTTGCTTCTGAAAAGACTATTTTATAGATGGCTTTATGTTTTTCTGACACAGGGCACTTAATAGCTGGCTGTCTCTGTGATATCTAAAGCTGTAGATGATCAATTTTTAGATCTGTCACTTTACTGGGGGTGTGAAATAGTGACACCCTAATCCTATCATTCCTGAGCATTCTACTAGCACCATTACTAAACTCAAGTCTGTTTACTCGCCCACTGAAAATATCCAGAACAAGTTGTCGGGGCAAGGAAAAGTATTTATTCATAAGCCTCTGATTGAACAGCTTCCCTGTTGCTGAGAAAAAATGCCTGACATACACAACTTACGGAGGACATGGTTTATTTGAATCATGGCTTCCAAAGTTTTTAGTTCATGATTGTCTGGCTCCAAGACAAAGCTACCACTGCTCAATTCATGGAGGCTGCGAAGCAGAGCCCAGGAGAAGAGTGCCCCCAGAGCTGTGTCCTCAAAGGCCCACCCCAGTGCCTGCCTCCTTCAAGGGGGTCCAGCTCCCAACAGCACAATTAGCCAGGAAGGTCAGTGGATGAATCCACCGGTGAGTACAGTGCCTCCGTGATGCACTCACCTCTCCAGGAGGCGGTCACTCCAGTCATGTCCACAGTTAATTGGCACAGCCAGCAAAGCCAAGATAATGGTGAAGCAGCCTCCAAAAGGATCACTTAGCTCAGCCTAAGTTTTGAACCCCCTTTTTCTTGTTTCTTTTTCTTTCTTCTCTCTCTTGTTTCTTTCTTTCTTTTCTCCTTTCTTTTTCCCTTCTCTCTCTCTTTCTTTCTTTCTCTTTTTATCTCTCTCTCTCTCTTTCTTTCTTTCCTTTTTTTTCTTTCTTTTATCTAGGAATTAATCTAGGACCTTACACTGAGCTATCACCCCAGCCCTTTTTGAACCAGGGTCTAGCTAAATCACTAAGCTGCCCAGGTTAGTCTCAATCTCGGGACTGAGTCTTCTGAGATGTTTTGCCTCAGTCTCCAAGAGTGCTATGATTACAGGTGTGCACCACCATGCCTGGCTTCAAGCTCCTTTTATTTTTGGCAAGGGAAGGGGGTGTGTTTGAAGTTAGTAAATGATGGATAACTGAAGACTTACGGTCATCCCTCTGGTAGCCTGGAATGAAATGTTGCAAAACCTGGCATTGGCAATCCGTTTATCACAATGCCCCTGTAAATCTTGAAAATATCATAGTTACACTTATCTTGGTGTCTTCAGCCTTGAAGGAAGAGGAGAGAGATTAGGGATGATGTTTTGGCCAAATCAAACCTGTGCTGCTAGTTTTGGTCAAACATTCCTCTGACTAACATGTCTACTTGCAGAGTGGGGCAGAACCAGTCTGACTCAAGGGTTAAGGTAGCAGAGGAGACAGATACAATATAAAGGCTGAGCTTTTCCACCATGGTTTAGTCACTCACTGGACACCTGCGTAGTCCCAATTTGAAGAATTGGTGATTTGACAAAAACAGCCTTCAAATCACTGACAAGTTACCTACTGCTATCATCAAAACTCTTTTCAAAGCTAGTAGGAGTCTAGTATACTGCTCAGCTCTGAGACCTCCAGAATTAGTGATATCTAAAGTCAACTAAAATCAAGTAACTAAAAGCAAGTGATGTTGGAGGGTTTATTTAGGTTACAATACTTCTATAAAGAGAAACTTCTTTCCATCAATTATTTGGTTGGTCCAAGGCACAGTTGGTGTGTGAAAGGCAAGAGGGATGTTTGATCTGTCCTTTAAACTGTCATTTTCCCAAAGGATAAGTTGGTTATATAGCCTTCTCCAAACATCCATAGCTCATGGCTTAAACATATTTTACGTGTTTCAATCCATGTCAGTCATGTGGTACAAATGGTTCCCACTTTATCCAACATGAGCTTTTTCAAGTTGGCTCTCATCTTTTTAACTTCAATAAGCTTCCAAAGTCTCTGCTTTCTGGTCAAAGATGATCCAGATTCATCTTGTACATTTCCTGCCCTAGACATAGAAGTAGTCATTTCTCCAAAGAATGCTGGTCTTGTTAAGAGGGAAATAGCATTGAAAGCTACAATCTGGGCAGTGGAAGTTCTCTTTGCTAGGTACTGGGTTTATGTAGACATGGTCAAGGTAGACACAGTCCCTGTCTTAATGGTTTCCTATACAGACCTGGATGGCAGCAAAGGAGCAAGCGTTAAGTACTATAAAAGGAGGGCAAGTTTAGTGGGCCTTATCAGTGTTGTTAGAGGTCCAGAATGAGGTCTCAGGGAAGATTTCTGCAGAAAGAGGAATGGGGAGGGGATAGGAATTGAGACCATTTGAGACAGACTTCCTGCTTAGCAAGTGACTACAGTACTATCTATATATTCCTTCCAGAGGGAGGATTAAATGAGGTAGGGATGTGAAACTGATGAAAAATGTAGAAAGCTGGACCTTAAACCGCCAGTAGTGGAATTCAAAACACCCAGCCTAGGGGCAAGGATTTGTTATCAGTAGGCCTTACTTCTCACATTTCCATTCAGGTAGAATGATTCTGTTTGCTCATAACAATACCTAATTAGCCATGCATTGTTTGATTTAATCTTCACAATAGCCCAGAGGCGAGGCGATTGCTCTGCCCTTTTACTAGGTAGGGAGCTTGGCTCCTGTGAGGTTAAGGAACAGGCTGAAGGTCACTTTCCTAGTAAGAAGCTAGGATGGGATTTGAACCCAGAACTTTTTGCCCATCAAGGATAAATCCCTTAGTGATTCTGCTGTGTTGTACTATCCAAAGTGCATGTACTGATAGGTTTTAAGGTCCCTTTTAAAAGGACTAAAAATCCACTTCCTTCTCAACCTTCTGGATAGAGTTTCAATCTTTTTCTCCTGTCACTCTTTGCCACATTGCTCTCTTGTCTCCCACTTCCAGGAAGATTTAAAACTGTAGATTGACCTTACACACTTTGTGGCATGGAGCAGTTTTCTTTAGCTCTTTCTCTCTGAGCTTTGGTCTCCTTATCTGTGACATGGGGTTAAAAATATTCATTAACATTGTTATTGAGGCGTTACTGAAGATATGATATGTGTAAGCATTTAACACAGAGTGAGTATTCCATAAATGAGAGCTCTTGTTGAAATGAATGAAGAGCTAACATTCTTTCCATCATTTGGTTGCCACTGTAAGGTGAGAGGTAGGTATATCATTATCCAAGTGTTACAGAGAGGAAAACAAGGCACAGTAGGGGAAAGCCTGTGTTTGGATCCAGACAGAGCCCTTGGACTTAAGCATCATGCTCTGCTGTCTTCATAAATAGGCTTGTCCCTAAGGGGACTGCCACTTCAGCCTTGTGGTGCTGTCGTTTGTTCCCACCTTGCTGAAAGGAAGTGGAGATCTGCCCAGAGCTGGAGGTAATAGGTGCTCCCAGAGGTCAGCTTCACTGTAATGAAAAGATGCACCTCCTGGGCCGCCCACTGGCCCCATTCTGGAAACCACAGCTGCCCTGGAATGGCTGCCTTGCTCACGGGACATTGAACCATAGGCATTTAGTGACTTCAGTAATTACTGGTCTAATAAATTGTTTTCCTTCTTACAGAGCTCATAATAAGAACACTGGCTCCCTTCTGGTGCTGACATAGAGAGGGTGGTTTTTAATAATTAACTTTGCATTCAAAACTTTGCTGTTAAGCCACACTGCCAGGGGAGAGAAGGAATGAAGAGGACAAGTGGGGCAGAGCTGAGGTTTCACTGCATGCTGTCAGATTGCGGCCCTCCCGGTCCATACCACTTCCCCCACCCCCCTCAGAGCTTCATTTCTTCAATCAGTCTTTATGAAGAACTCAGGTTTGAGTCTACACGAACAAATTCTCCTGGTTCTTTAAGGAACATATTTGAACTCTTTAAAAATTAGGTTGGCATTAGTGTAAAAATGGTACAACATGCTAACCAGCATGAATCGTCCACGAAGAGTGACAGAAAGAGAGAGAGAGAGAGAGAGAGAGAGAGAGAGAGAGAGAAAATAAAGAAAAAAAGAAGAAAATGATTGAAAATTAAGCACAGGCAAAATACAAAATACTGGCCGGCTTCAGCCACTCGAGCTAGATTTCAGATTTCATCTCCTTCCGATAAAAAAAATTAAATTTTAGTCTCATGATGACAATTCCCAAGAGGAAGGCTGAAGGGCTCCGCCTCCCACCCGCCCCCTCCCGAGTCACAGTCCCCGCAATCAGAGGTGGGGAAGCCCCCACCGGGTCACCTCGGCCGCCCTCGGGCTTCCTCCGGGCCCAAGCAGTGCCCCCTGCCGTGAGCTCGCGGGCTGCAGGAGCCGGCTCGGCTTTTATTAGCAACACATGCGGGGGCCAGGCGCACCCTGACAGCCGGGCAGCTCCGCGCCAGAATGGATGGCTCTCGGGCGGGAGGGCACGGTTACAAATGCGCCGCGCCGTTCTCAGGTGGACAAATGCGGGCCTCCGGGGCGGGCTCCGGTTCCCAGGCGCGCGGAGGCGGCGGCCCCTTCAACTCGGGGCGCGGGCGGGAGCGGAACCCGTGTTAATTACTGTACGTTTCCACTGTAAAGAGTGTCAGCCGGGGAGCGGGGCCGCCGAGGCTGCCCGCCCCGACGCACAAAGGCTTCATATATTCTGAATGAAGGCGAATCGCAGCCTCGGCCCCCTTGAAAAGAGCCGTGAGGGAGACTTCATTCTCTCCCTTTCAGCTGTGCTCAGACTGTGAAATCCACACAATCGCGCCCTTCTCTTTAAAGGGAGGGAAAAGAGGGGCCGCGGCCGTGCGCCCCGCCATTCGCCGGGCGCGGAGAGGGAGAGTTCACTCCGGGGACAAGGGCGGCCCGGCCGGGGCTGGACGGCAGCAGAGTTTCCCATCCGGCCGGGCCGCAGCCCCTTTCTCCCGCTGCATTTCACGGCGGCGCCTTTTGTTGCCCGGTTCTGGAGAGGATGCCGGCCGGCCTGCCTTCAGGTGCGTGGTCTCTGTGGCTCGCCCGCAACTCCAGGAGTTTACGGCCCAGCTGAGTTCCTTCCCCAAACCACAGGCCCGGGTGGAGCTGTCCTGGGGGCCGAGCATCCCCGGGCCTGGCCACACCCAGTTCCTGAGCGCCCCCCCCCCCGCCCAATAATTTAAAGTAGAATACCAGAATCAAGTGAAAATACATCACTCTGTATTGAAAACATTAGTGTTGAGCATTTGACACTGTATAACCTACACAAGCCCAAGAAGTGTGAATTATCAGATTACTACAGGACTCAGGAGAAAAGAGTTTTCTCTATGAATTTCACTGTGGTCCCAAGTGCCCAAAGGTTGGAAGCCCATGATGATTGAAAACGTTTTTTTCAGTGTCTCTGCAACTGGTTGTGTAAACTCATTTGGGGAGACCATCTCAAGGGTAAAGTGGACTGTGAATCTGAACCTTTTGGACAAGTGTCCCTCCTGCTTTGTCTGTGATAGCCCTGAAGTTCAGGCCACTTTGAGACTGAGATGTGTGGTACATTTCTTTAAGTGCTCCAACTGTTGAATTCCGGCATTGTAAAGCTGGACAGGATCTTGGCTGTTGCCTAGTTGCCGGCGCCATGTGTTGAAATTTCCCTTTCTGTTGGCAAAGGCAGGGTCAGGATAGGATGACACTGAGTCCACCTTGCGACGTGCTGGTTTCTTGTATACCTGAAATGTGTGTAATATACTGTTATGGCTTAGATTTGAGAAGTTAGGGGCAAATTGCACTCATTCTCAGAGACTCCAGTATCTAACCATCCCTTTCCTTGGAGAGAGAAGGGAGCAAACCTTTATCTATGACATTTTAGTACAGCACTAACTGTGGGTTGGATACTTTGAGTGGATTACAGTATATCATTCAATTTTCCTAGAACCCACAGGAGATAGATACTACTGGGGCTGACGGAGGGGAAGGAACTTGCTAAAAATCAGCCCATATACAATAGGGGTGTGATTGAACTCTAGTGGTAATGATGCCCAAGTTCTTACTCTCCCTGTGGGTCCTCTTAATCCCTGCTAGCAGGGCTGGGTCTGTCACACACTTTCTATCATCTGATCCCTACAAAGTCTTCAGAAATAGATGTTTTTCTTGATCTTTCTCTTGCTTTTTAATAAATAGAGAAATCGAGGGCCCTAGATGTCAATTACACAGCACAAGGGCATTCAATGTAGAGTCAAGGCTACTGTTCTTCGCTGCATAGGTGTGCGTGTGTGTGTGTGTGTGTGTGTGTGTGTGTGTGTAAGAAACTTCTTTATAGCATAAAATTCTCACCCCCAACCTTTAAAAATGCAGATTCTGTAGGTCTGGTGTGGGGCCAGGGAATCTTCATTCAAACTCCCTACAATCAAACTTTGCAGACTAATAGTTTTTCAAATGCAAAATTTCACGTTGTTGTTAGTTTCATCTTTTTGTGGAATCAGAGTAGCAGATATGCATGTATTTATTCTGATGCTTCATTCCCATTAGATGTAGATATTTTATTAAAGATGAAGTTTTATTAAAAAATTCGTATGTACATGTGGGTATGAAAAAAGATCAAAATAGTACAGTAGTTCTGTAAGTGTATTTAATACAAATTTTAAAAATCAATCCAAGTGAGTTCTTGATACTCTGTTCACTCTTACTGTTTTTTCAGTCTAGAAGATGTTGGACACCCTGAGGGAACTCCAGGTTTTTAGGGGGCTGCTGTTGGGGATTGAATCCAGGGCCTTGTTCATGCTGAGTACACACTCTACCACTGAGCTACACCCCAGCCTTTAACCTCTAGGTTTTGATAAAGGCTTCGCAGTTGTCCAATCATGGATTTGCATGTCCTCACTGATGCACACTTAGGCTGTTCTTGTATTTTCACTGTTACAAGTCAATGTGGAATAAAATTATTCGAATATGAAACTGTGCCTAAATTGCAAA
Organism: Heterocephalus glaber; assembly: GCF_000247695.1. The sequence continues at coordinate 15,265,038 of NW_004624733.1, read as the reverse complement.
TGCCGATAACCAATAGAATGAATCTGGAGATTCTGAAGCACTTCGCTAGGAAAGAATTGGAGAACTAAACTTAAAGGTCCTTGAGGCTCTTTCAGGAAGCCCCTTAGGGGACCCCCTATAACCTAGGAAGGTGGTCCCTTGGAGAAAGTGGCTGTGCATTTCTACAGTGCCCAGATGTGCATGACTTTCTGTGTAGCTTGTAGGTTTGAGCAGATCTCTGGGGTCTCCTGTAGCTGGATGGGTTTGGTGCAGGCAGGGTGGGCAGGAAAGGCCAAGGGGACTCCAGTGCTGGGCCAGGGAACTCAGGGGCAAACCTGTTTGCCAAGCCTGTTCACAAGTTTGAACAAGACCCTGTCTCAAAAAATAAGAGTTGAAGATACGCCTCAGTGCAAAGGCCCTGCGTTCAACCCTTAGAACTGTCCATTACGAAAACCCAGAAGATACAGAACATTAAAAAGAAGAATGCATGAATTATCTTCAGTCCCATAATGCAGGAAATTACAATAGCAGTCTGGTCTGTTTCTTCCACTCCGGGGAAGTGGGGCTCAGGAACCTAGGGAAGCTGGGGACAAATCTTTCTATTTATTAGCTGTGATCTTGGGTAGATTCTTTATTTTTTAAATGGAGATGAAATTCACAAAAGATATAGTGATACAATCAACAATTCCAAAATGCATGTGTCAGTGGCATTCAGTAGGTTCACAATATTGTACAACCACTGTCTCTATTTAGAGCCAAAAGATTTTCATCATTCCCAAAGGAAACCCTGTGCCAGTGAAATAGTTTTTCTTTTTTGGTACCGGGGATCGAACTCAGGTCCTTGCGCTGCGAGGCAGGTGCTGGAACCACTGAGCTAAATCCCCAGCCCAATGAAATAGTTATTCCCTCTTTCCCACCACTCTCAAACCGAGGCAACCATTACTATGCTTTCTGTCTCTATGGATTTACCTACTCCTATAAATGGAATCAGAAAATAGGTGGCACTATAGTTTGAATGTGCCTCTTGAAGTTCATGTGTTGGAAACTCAACTCCCAACTCAATAATATTGTGAGGTGGGGCCTTTAAGAGGTGAGGAGGTCATGAGGGCCTGCATCCATGAATGCATCCGTGCTGTCATCACAGGAGTGAGTTTGTTTCCTTTCTTGGTTTGTCTCAACACTTAGCACCTTGGTCTGTTATCATGCAGAAAGAAGGCTCTCCCCAGAAGCAATCACTGATCTTAGATTACTCACACTCCAGAGCCATCAACCAAATAACTTATTATTATTATTATTTATTTATTTTTATTTTTTTGGTACTGGGGATCGAACTCGGGTCCTTGCACTTGCACAGCAGGCAGCGAAACCAATGAGCTAAATCCCTAGCCCAATTATTATTATTATTTTTGGTACCGGGGATTGAACTTGGATCCTTCCGCTTCTGAGGCAGGTGGTGGAATCACTGAGCTAAATCCCTGGCCCAACCAAATAAATTATCATTTAATGACCCAGTCTATGGTGTTCTGTTACAACAACACAAAAGAGGCTAAGCCATGTGTTTGTGTTTGTATTCTCTCACTCATCAAAATGTTTTAGAGATTTATTCATGTTCTTCTACGTATCAATACTTGGCTCCTTTTCATGGCCAGATAATATTTTGTTGCATGGCTATGCCCCATTTTGTGTTTGCATTCATAGGTGGTGGACATTTGGGTTGTTCCCTCATTTGGTCTTTTGTAAATAGTGGGTGATGAACATTCTTGTACAAGTTTTTATTGGAACACCCTTTTCCAGTTCTTTTGGGTGTATACCTAGGAGTGGAATTACTGGAGCATATTCTATACTGGTAATTCTCTGCTGGTCTATTCTCACTTTTTTTTTGATACTGGGGATCGAACTCAGGACCTTGCACTTGTGAGACAGGTGGCAGAACCACTGAGCTAAATTCCTGGTCCTCTGCTGGTCTATTCTCTGCATTTCACTTTCTGAGGACCTGCAATTCTTTTCTTCTGTACCTTATTGTGTGACCACCAGCAATATATTCAGGTTCTTATTTCTCCACATTCTTCCTGACACTTGTTATGATTCCCTCCTACTCCCATTTTTAAATAAAAAATATATTTTAACCACTTTAGTGGAGTATAGAAGGATATTTCATTGTGTTTTTATGTGCCTACTGACCATGTGTACATCTTCTTTGGTGAAAGATCTATTCAATGCCATTATATGCTTTTGATTTTTTTTTTTTTTTTTGGTTGCTGAGTTTTAAGAGTTCTATACATACTCTGGACAATAGGCCTTTACCAGATACGTGATTTGAAAATATTTTCTTCCCTTTCTGGGAAGCTTCTTAAACTTGTTGTGCTTCAGTTATCTCATGTGGAAAAGAGCAACATCTACATTATTAGCAGTTGTGAGGACTGGATGAGAGAGTTCACTTGCAGCACTTGCATAGTGTGGGGGTGTGTACGCAGTGCTCAGGAAATGTTCTGAATACACAGGTGAATATTAGTATCAACTCCATAGGGTGAGTAGAGGTTTAGCTGACACAGAGCTACAAAGCTTTCTTTAACACAGTGCCTGGCACATAGTAATGGCCCAGCAGATGAGAACTATTGTCACTTGTACCATCTGAATGACCCCAGGGGCAGAGAAGTCAGGGGAGCCTCAGCCATAGCAGTGCACAGAGCTACATAAATCCCCTACCCAGAGAGCCCCACACGTATAACTGCCCTGTGGCCATTGGCCTTAGGTATTGATCTCTTTTCCCGTGTATCAAGAAGGAGAGACTGTCTTCATTTTCAAGCCACTCTGAGCCAGGTGTGGCTGTACCTGCACATCCTTGCAGGCTGCACAACAGGTCTCTGCAAAATAGGAAGAGGAGAAAACCTACCCTCTCTCCTCTGACTGTGACTGCAGTTATTCAACCACAGCATAACCCACTTTGTCCTTGAGAGTTTTCTCAACAGGACTTTAAAAACATGGCTTAGAGATTTAGGCTGGATTTTAATGACTATTTAAAGTGGCAGGGCATTAGAAAGTCTTAGCCTTCCTTTTTCTTATGGCTGGGATTTATAATGGCTTAGGTTTAAATGATCTCCATAAGGAATTTATTTTGGGTTTAATAAGCTACCCCTGGCCTGACTTTTCAAGCAATTTCCTTGCCAGATACAGAAACAATATCAAATTTTTGATGTGACTGTGCTGAATGATGCTGATGCATTGATGATATGTCTTGGGATAAATATGAAGGAGAAAAGTGATTGGCATGGTGGCTGCTCAGATGCTGCACTTGGATCCCTCCTAATAGAAAGGAGTCTTGGTTTGCAGCCAGGGACTGCAAACATTGGTGCAGAACTGGGCTCAGAGTCTGACATCCTGCTGCCAAGGAAGAATGGCAGAGAACTGGACTCAGGAACCTGTACAGCCTCAGGGGCCGCTCTGGGACCCTCAGGTTACAAATGGCTACACTGGGTGGTAGAGGCAAAGGAGGAGTGGCTAGGAGTTTAAGACATTCTGCTACCAGAAGATAGGCTCAGAAACTGCCACAGGCTCAGCCTAAAGCATTAGAGGGTACAGAGTACCCTTTGAGCTGACTCACAGAGGCCACAGGCAAGAAAGTGAGGTGGGGGATTTTATTAGTTGAGGTAATTTTGTGTGCAAGTGGCAGAAACCCAATTTACAATAGTTCAAACAGAAGAGAAAATGTATTAGAAATGAAGTGTGGTGTAGGATTCTGCATTCTGGCATGGCTTGATCCTGGTCTTAACATCAGGACGCTATTTCCTCAAACCGAAGATTTGATTCCTTTTGTTTTGTTTTCTTTGAAAGGCATGCACTTCTTATAGATAAAATGAAAATGGTTAGCAATGGGTCCAGGTTTCCATTCTATCACCTCAGCAGCCCCAGGGATACAAAGGACCCTTTCCCTCATGTTTCACCTAATGTGAATTTGAACCTATTCTTCCAGCATGGGTCTTGTGCCATTCCTTGCACTATAGCTGGTCTGGATCATGGGGGTGGGGATGCCTATAGAAGCCCACGCCATCATTACTTCCTGCCTGAAGGGACAAAAGATCTGAGGGAACTGCTGGTGGCCTGCAACACATGCCTGACTGCCTCACTTTCCTGACTGCTACCTTGGGAAATGCAGAGCGCTGACCTTGCTTCTAGCAGCTGGTGCAAATCTGCATCCAAACGTAGCACAAGTCTGACTGCTGAGGAAAAGGAAGGATGTTTTTGAATTTGGACTAAATCAGGTTGTTGGCAAATGGTTGAATATCTTTGCCTTTCTCTTTAGTATCTCCTCACTGTCTAGACTTATGTTTCTTTCCAGCTGTCTTTCTGGAATTTTCCTCGGAAAAACTCAATAAAGCCTGTGTAACTCTGTGCATGTAACTTCTCCTTTCTGAGTCTTACTTTCTTCACATGAAAAATGCAGAGATAATACATGCAGGGCCTGGGGATGGAGCTCAAAGGGACAGCACTTGTTAGCATGAGCAAGACCCTGGGTTTGAGCCTTAGCACCACCAAAAGAAAAGAAAACAACCAACCAAACAAACAAAAAACGATCTTACTGGCCAAATGAAAAAAAAATTATTATAAATTAAAATTATTTAGTAGAGTATGTGTTGTGTTCCAACTACTAGGCATAGAAACGTACCATGAGATGAGAATTTTTATCACCACTCACTTTATGGGTGAGAAATTGAGGTACAGAGAGTTAAGTAACTTGTCTGGATCACGTGGCCAGAAAAGGGCAGAACAAAAATGTAGACCCTTGGGGCTGGAGCTTCTAGCCACTAATCCATCCTTCCTGACAGCAGAGGATTAAAGTGCTGTATATGTACAAAATTAGTGTGCAGAGCTTTGTAGTATGGAATCTGCAGAGATCTGCCCCTCTCCCCCAGGGATCTGTGACCTCACTTGGTACATTAGCTGTCCAGGTGCTGGGACAACATACTTGTCACTCACAACTTAAAGGAGGAGATGCTTATTGGCTTCCAGCTTCCAGTGGGTTCAGTCTAAAGCTGCCTGGCTCCAAGACAGATGTGGGATGGTGGAAGGGTTTGATGGAGAACAGCTGCTCACCCTGTGGCACCAGGGAGCAGAGAGGGAAGGGAGGAGTGGAGAAAGACCCTTCCAGGTCACCTGCCTGGTGATGCCCTGCCTTCCAGACCAGGCCTTCATCCTAACAGTGCATTCAACTATGAACTCTTCAGAGGGTTAATCCATGATCCAATCACCTTCTAAAAGGCCCATCTCTGAACATAAGATTTTTGGGGGACGTATTAAATCTAAACCATACCAGATGGAGAAAAAAATAAAATTTTTATTTTTACCAAATGCTAGCTGCAATTTAGCATTTGCTTCCATTATGAATGTGGGCTATGAATAAATAACTGATAACAGTGTGATACCTATAGATTCATAGATATCTTGATGCCACATTACATTTGCAGATATTTTATGTCATCATCATGAGACAACTGCATGGCCAGATGTGAGTTCTCTGTTGCCAAGCAGTTGTGGGGCAGAACAGTGGGTGAAAGATCCAAGTGTTCTCTGATGTAATGGTTTCAGCAACACAGGCTTCCCAGTGGCCTCAAGGCCAAGGTCAAGGCCCTGACCTTGGAACACTGGGGCATTTATTTCTGGGGAGGGACGGTGCTGTCACGTGGGTAGTACCACATATTTGGAATCAGATGTGCTGGGGTCCTGTGCAGACTTCTCCTGGGGCACCATGTACCCCACTTTCAGTTTCAGAATTGCAGTTTCCACATCTCAAAAATGAATGTCTGAGCTTCCCTGGGCTGGTTATCGATTGAGTAAACAAGGAATCTGAAGGTCCTTTCTGAACTATAAGATGCGGTCCAAACATTAGTGATTGTTCTTATTTCTGTCTTCAGAAGGAGAAAGATACATATTCTTTAAGGACACTAGTACCTCACTTTTGATGGTAGCACAATGTGGGAGGGTTATTGGGTTAAGCAATTGTTCCCATCCCCTCTGGACACAGAGGTGGGAATTTTAGATTCTTGAGACTTCTTTATTAACAAGACTATGGATACTTATTTACTTCTAAAAAGAATCTTTCTTTCATTTTTGAGGAGGGCCTCCCATATTGTCCAGGCTTCCCTCAAACTTCTGGTCTCAAGCAATCCTTCTGTCTCAGCCTCACAAATACCTGAGACGACAGGTACATGACAGAACACCTGGCTTAGGAATTTTTTAAAAACATTGTATGCATATATATGCATATATGCCCATAAATACATTTATGTGTATCCAAATCTCCGTATTTCTTAAAGGAGAGTCAGATTCCCAGGAGACAGCTATAGTTACTGAGTTTAACTAACAAATAATGATGAGGGGCTTGCACTCTACAAAGTATGGAAGATGAGGAACATGGATGAGACAAATCTGGCAGAACTGGCAGAATCTGGTGACAAACTTCTTTTGAATTTAGACCCCATAGAGGTATCTCTGAATAAAGTGTGGTAGGTGAAATTTGGGGGTGTGACTTGAGAAACTAAAGCTGTACTCAAATGCACACACATGCCCACACACACACACTCACAAACACACACATATATTCACATTTTCTAAAAGAGATGTCTCTTCAATCATTTAGTGTCTCTCTGTCTTATATTTTTCCTCTTAAAGTGAGGGTGAACATAACTAGATCAAAGAGTTGCTGTGGGAGTTAGGTGAGGTGATTTTAAAAATGGGCTCGGTGTGGCCTTTGGCATGGACTCAGAGCCCATGATTGCCATCTTCTCCCCATGTAGGTAAAGGTGCAGTTTGCTAGGCAAAAGGGTGGGCAAACTGAAGGAACACCAGATGTTGTCACAGATATTTTGCTAGAGACATAGGTGCTTCAGGGACAGCAAAGTGGAAGTGACCAATTAAAAGAGTAAAACATTGCATAGCTTCGAGGCTGAAAGACAGAGGAGCTTTCCCAAGACACTGGACACTTACAGTGGGATTATCTGACATCTCACTCCATTTAGATCAGTTGCATTCCTGTATGTCTCTTGAACTATTAGAGCATTGTGATAACTAACATTTATTTGTAGCAATCAATGCAAATACGTACTTGAGAGCTTACTCTGGGCCAGGCATTATGTTATTCTATCTTCATAACCACCATGAGATTGGTCTTGTTGTTCTCATGGGGCAGATGAGGGAAACTTGAGTTGCAGAAAGGTTAAGCTCCAGGTCAGCATGGGTCAAGGTGGGTGAGCATGCTTCTTCCATGGAAGTCTTCAGAGTCCCCTGCTGTGACCCCCTACATCTCTGCACTATCCCCTGCACAGTAGAAAAGTGGTTCTCTCTCTCTCTCCCTCCTCCCCCTGCTCCAATTTGGGTTTAAGAGTGATCACTTCAAGCGCGGGGTACATCAAACCTGGGTTGGAGTCTTCTTGGCATCATTCCTTACTATCATGTGGCCCTTGGCAAAACTTTTCAACTTTCGGAGCCTCAGATTTTTTTTTTTTCAGCTGTAGAACAGGGCTAGTGGTGCCGTGATGCGGGGTTTGTGCAGGATTTGATCCAGGACTGAGCCTCCTGCAAGTTGGATCAAGACTGTAGTAGATGCTCTTCTGAGCGGAGAGTCTTATTAGAGGAGGAGCCAGGCCTCACTTCCTGTAAGGGGGCATCACAGTCTAGGTGGGGAGGCTGCCATATAACTTGATGCTTGTGTATGAAATGAGCAGACCTGCTCCCCAGTCAGGCTTGGTCTCCTTCCTACTATCCTGTTGATGAGCACCAGCCCAAAGGAGGGCTGTGGGGTCATGCTCAGAGCTCTGAGATTTTTCTCCCTGGCTGCTTCTAACTGTCCATCAGCTTCTAACTGCACATCTTGAATTGATTTAGAGCCCTGGCCTGAACTTGTGCTGCTCCCCACCCCCAGCTCACTACTTTCCTTGGGCTTTCTGTGCAGGCTCCTTGGATTGGCACTTTTAATAAATCTGCAGTGGAGTGCAGCACTGAGGACTCTGTGCTCCAGAAGGGTGACCACTGACATCATACTGCATCCTCTCCAGTGGCCTCTGCATCTTACTCCTGCCCAGACACTCCAGCCTTTGGGGTATAGTACTTATTTTGGAGTTGCAACAGTGCTTTGTGTTCCTCTGTTTCAATTTTATAACACATGTTATAAAATTCAGTTTTATGGTTCAATTTTATAACACTCATGGCAAAAGTCCCAAGCCTGGATCTCAAGGCAGGACCCTCTTCTGATGTCAGAGTTCAGGGATGGGGCTTTTAAAAGTCACTCAGAAATTAGGAATATGGAGGATTCTGCTAGGATTTTGTTCCAGCCCAGCAGGTGTTTGTGGAAAACCTTAGTATCCAACTCCCAGAAAAAGTGGTTGAAAGAAAAAAAAGAAGCCACAGACCTTGCCTTCAGGATGTCTCCAGCCTGGAGTGAAGATAGGAATTAAGTAGAAAATTTCAACCAAATATCTTAAGTGCTCCATCCGTCCATCCAATCCAAATATTAAGAACCTTCTACATCCCTATTACTGGAGACAAAACAGTGAGCAAAATGGGCAAAGTCCCTGATCTTATGGTAGCTAACAGACAAATAATTGAAAAATGTGTTGAAGATATCCAATAGTGATACATGTTATGGACAAAATACAGCAGGATAAAGTGATAGGGAAGCACAGATGTATAAGGGCACGTGCATGCACATGTGTGGGTGTGTATGTGCATGTGTGGTTGTGTATAGCAGTGTGTGTGCATAGGGGAGTGTGTTGTGAAGAGATGTGGACTTGTGCTTGTTAATGGGAATGTGTGTGGACAGAAGGTTTGTTTGTTTTGGGGTTTTTTTTTTTCCAGTACCTGGAATCAAACTTAGGACCTTGCGCTTGCAAGGCAGGCAAAGCGCCACTGAGCTAAATCCCCAGCCCAGTTGTATTTTTTAAAAAGATAGAGGGATATGAAAGACCACTCTGAGGAAGAGATGTTTCACAAAGTCCCATAAAAGTGAGGCAGCAAGTCACGAGAATATCTGGGATGGAAGCAATCCAGCTAAAGAGGACAGCAGGGCCGGGGATTGAACTCAGGTCCTTGCGCTTGGTGCAAGGACCTGAGTTCAATCCCCAGTACAAAAAAAAAAAAAGAGGACAGCAAGTCAGAAACCAGGAGAAAAAGAGCCTTGGTTTTCCAGAACAACTGACAGCAGCAAAAGCCCACATAAGTAGACGCAATAGGGAACTAGGATTTTGTAGCAAACAAAGTGAAACAAAGAATGTGAGTGAGACCAAAATGAGTAAATCAAAATGGAGTATTCGTTTTATGTTCAACAAAATGCAGTCAGCTCTTCTTTAGGTGGAAAATTTTCGAAAAGAATTGTGCCTATAATGGAAATGGTGCCGCAACATACGGTTGTTTCTGTAATTCCATACAAAATGCAGTATAAAAACGATTTACCTAGCATTTATATTGTATTAGGGATTGTAAGTAATCTAGAGACGATTTAACATATACTGGAGGGTTTTATAGGTTCTACAACAACACTACACCATTTCGTATAAAGGACTCGAGCATTCTCTGATTTTGGTATCCATCCAGCTACATGCAAAATCTTAAGAATGATGCGGGGTTGTAACATATTAAGTTTATTAGTTAGTTTTGTATCTCTGTGGCAAAATACTTGAGATGAACAATTTAAAAGAAGAAAAGATTAAGCTTGGTGTAATGGTACATGTCTGTAATTCTAGCATCAAGAGGCTGAGGGAGAAGTCTGGGCTACAAGGTTTGCCTAGACTAAATAGTATGTTCAGTGCTGAGCTAAGCAGTGAATGTATCTCAAAAACAAAACAAAACAAAAGAAGAGGAAAGGTTTAGTTAGCTTAAGGTTTTAGAGGTTTTAGTCCATGGTTTCTTGGCCCTTTGTCTTTGGGCCTATGGCAGGTCTTCAAGGACGCACTCCCAATGAGCTCACTTCCTCTGATTAGACCCCACCTTCTAAAGGTTGCACTACCTCCCATATGATGAGAACCCACTTTTAAGCACATGGTCTTTGGGGGACACTTTAAATTCAATCCATAGCAATATGCATGCTTTCTGCAGATGACATCTGACTCCACAGTACATTATGGACTTTTTGTAAGTGAATTGTGGACTTTACATATATTTGTTACATATTTTTATTTTATTTCAATATTTTCACAAGCCTCATTTCTATTGCTCGTATTTAAATGTGCTCTTTTCCAAAGATCTTTTTACCAATTGTAAACTGCTTTAATTCCATTGTATCCCCACTTTTCCAAGCCTTGCTGAGTAATTGGAGCTTTCAGTCACCATCACTCTCTTTGATTTCATGCAACCCGTGTCCTTGCTGTGTTGTACTGCTGGATGACAACACAGGAGAGTTGACAGAGATAACAAGAGCATTAACCTTCTGGGTAATGAGGAAGCTTGTGTTACATGAGAAGCCAGGACTCAGTGCTTTTGAATGGCCAGTTCAATGGTGTCTATTTGAACACAAAATAGCAAGCAAAAGGGATAAAGTCCCTAATCTTATGGCAGCTAATAGACAGTTCATTAGTGCCTATTTCCATGTTGCAGTGGCCTGTGTTTTCCTCTGTAAGCTTATACCAGCAGGACCTTGAAAAATGAATTATAAGAGAAGCCTCCTGCATAATAACAGGAGACACAATGAGAGTTCCTAAGAAGCTCTTGGGAGGCTGAGGCAGGAGAATGGCAAAGTTGACCCCAGTCTGAGAAACTTAGCAACTTCGTGAGACTCTGTCTTAATACAAAAATAGGGCTGGAGATGTAGTTAGTGAGAAAGTCCTAGGTTCAGTCCTCAGTACTGCACAAAAAAGAAGGCAAGGAAGGAGGAGGAGAAGGAAGGAGGGAGGAAAAAGAGGAGGATGGCATCTACCATCTATCTTTTTATTTGTTCTTAATCGTGTAATCTAATCATATAAGCATAAAAATTAACTGGCATTTCATTCCTTATCAAGCTGCTTGTATATATTCTCCAGCCAAATTCCCCACCACCACTCTATGAAATAGGTGTGATTACTTATTACTTCTACAGAATAAAAAATGGAAGGGCTGAAATTTGAAATTACTGCCCAAGTTTTGGTGTCAAACTTGAGCCCCTACCCTCTAAGTTCAAGGTTCCCCAGTCCTCTTTCTGATATTTTCTTCTCATGAATATTGTGCTTTCATGGTTTTCAGCAGTTTCCCACTTACTGTCTGATATAGTTTTTTCTTGTTTTGTTTTGTTTTTATTTTTTGAGTCAGTGTCTCCCCATGTACGGTGTGCTTGATAAACATTGTCTTAAGTAGCTTCAGAAGATTCTGTAAGGCAGGCACTATGATCCCAATTTATTGATAAGGAAAGTGAGACTGAAAGAGAGTAGTTTTGGAAAAGGCCACGCGGCTGGTGGGGTGACTGAGATTCCAACGCCAGCTCATCTGCTTGCCCATCTCTCCCCAGGGCTTCTCTAATGAACAGTTATGATGAAACCTCCAAGGTGGCAGAGAAAGGGGATTTGGGCACCTGGCTCATATGTTTTCCAGGAACTCTATAGTTCTCAAAACAGCAATAACAACAACGAAGAAAACAACAACAACAATTTGCAGTGCTGGGAATCAAACCCAGCATCTAGTGCATGCTAGGCAAGTGCTATGCCACTGAACTATGTCACCAGCTCCAGGTTATTTCTGGTAAAGGGCTGATTTGTCTCATTCTCATCTCAACCTATTGTGTGTGGGTTCTTGTATAACAAAATAAAATGGTTTTCTAGGAAAATAGATTTCTAGGAAAATGGATTTCTGGAAACCTGAAGTGGTTTCTAGGAAGTACTTGGTTATTGTGGGAATGTTGGATTGTTGTACATGTTCTCGACAGTCCTTTCGGTGTCTCCTTTGAATCTTCTTTGAGGAGAAAAGTGGAGACCAAAAAAATTGGAAGATTAGGCAGAATAAGGTAGGGGATACAGGCTTGATTTAGGTATTTATTTATTTATTTAGTATTATTTTGGTGCTGGGGATCGATTCTACGGTTTTGTGCTTGCCAGCCAAGTGATTCACCACTGAACTACATCCCAACCCTGGCAAGGGGTGTTAGAGGCGGCTTTGGACTCTTAGATGACTTCCTCATCCTTCCTTGGTTCCTTTTCATAAAGTCTTCAATAAAATCTGGGGTTATATTCCAAAGCTTTTGGGATCCAATAAAGGTTTTGTTTGAATGCAACACTATGTGTTGAAATGCACCAAGATGGGGGAAATAAAATCCATATCTCCATGTCCTGGCCATCCATCTCCTAACCTATTACTGGAGTGAGGTTATACGCTAGACTTTTCACAAGGCAGTTCATTATCACTAATTGTGTTGATAGTGATGGAATTAATAATAATGGTTCTAGAAATAATAATGATAATAATAAAAGGAACTATTAGTTTTTATTATATACCTATATGAGCCACATGCTGCACTAATCATGTTAGACACATTTATTGTACAATGTTTGCATGAAGGTGGGTGTGAAATCCCCATTTTATGATAACCAAGTTTATAATTTATTAACTATCTGAGGAAGGAGATGATGAATCTTAAATCAGAGAAGTAAAAGAGCTTAGAGAGCTAATGGGACATGCTACCAAATGAGAAGGGCTGGAAGCAATGCCAGGGGTTGAGGGGAGGCATAAAAAGAAGACAGATTGTGATCTGGTTGTAGTAACTAGCTTCCAAGGTGATGCTCCAGCCTCAGAGGTCCCACCTCTTTTATTAGTCAGGTTTTTGTTACTATAATGAAATATCTGAGGTAAGCTACACAGTACTTCATGAAGAAAAGAGGTTTATTTATGACACTGTTTTAGAGTCAGAAAGACCAAACAGCTTGGTCCAGGCCCTTGGCTTCATCAAATAAGTGGGATGTGTGTATATCTCTGTGTCTGTGCAGTTTCTCTGTCTTCTTATAGAGCCACCAGGATTCGGTCATGGCGGTGCCATCCTAAAGACCTAATTATAATCTCTTCCCAGAATGATTTTATTAAACATCATAAGTGTGTACAAATTTCATCCTCTTAATACCATTACTATAGCACTTTGGGGATTAAAGTCCTGCATGAGTTTAGGGGCACGAATCATATTCAACACATAGCCCCTTCTAATATTCCATCAGAGCTAGTCAATGCGTGTGGCCCATATAATATAGCGAAAGGGCTGGTGAGCTAAAAGCCTACATCATGAGACTAGATAATGAAAGGCCTTGTAAGTTCCTCATTGATGACTTGTACCATTTGCTCTGGTGGCAGCCAGCAGCCATGCTGTGCATTTACTCAAGCAGTTCTATGGAGACACATGTCTGTAGAGGAACTGGGGCCTTCTGCCAAGAATCATGTGAATCCCTGTTTCCTTGAAATGGATCCTCCAACCCCCTCCAAGCCTGCACATGATCAACCTCTGACCTTAGCCTCATGAGAGACCCACTCCTACAAAACCATGGGTGCTCAGCCAAGCTACCTAGGAATTCCTGACCTACAGAAATGAGGAGAAATAGTAAACGCTTATTGTTAAGTCACTAAGCCTTGGAGTAATTTTTTATGCAATGGATACTTACATACTCGTTCTAGATGAATCTCAAGAAAATCGTAACTAACTATTTTGTTTCTCATTAGTATGACTTGGCCCTTCACTTAAAAGAGGACATTTAAAAATATTTATAATCCAACCACATTTGAAGCTGGGTCATCCCCTTAAAATGTCGGGTCTAATAGGACTGGGAGCTTAGTTGAGTTTGGATTCACAAGTTTAGGGTCAGGTGAGAAAGAACTAAAATCTCTCTGTATTAGAAGAGAGATATTTGTACCTTCCTTAGTGATTCCGGGGGAAATGGGAGAAACAAGAAAAAGTGAGAAAGAGCCAAGGAAGGTGCAAGGAGCAGGAGGAAAGCTGCTTTCCATCCAGATTTTTAGGGAGGTTGCCTGACTCAGGACAATTGTGCTCAGTGGAGCATTGATGGGTCCCACAGCAGCAGTCCTTTCTGTGCCCATGGAGGATTGGTGAAGGGCAGCAATAGGGACCCAGAAGCTAGAGGCACATAGTACCTGAAAACCAGTGGAGGAATTTGGACTTCCACAGGTCATGGAATTAGGGAAGGGTGAGAAGCCTGGTATACTGGGTTTCCAAGAAGTGAAGTGAGCCCGACTCTGAGCTTCCTACACTGTGCTAAAAACTGATCCAAGGACAGTCCTCAACATAGCATGTTTCTAGGGGCATTTGTTTGGGTAGCACTATCATTTGGATATAGTTTTAGCATGCCTCCCAAAGGTCCATATGTTGGAAACTTGGTCCCTACTGTGGCAATGTTAAGTGGTAGACTCTTTAAGCATCAGGACCTAGTGGAAGGTAATTAGGTCAGGAGGAATTCTGCCCTCAGAAGGGATTAATGCTGGTCTCATAAAATGAGTTAGTTCTCATGAGAGCGAACTGTTTTGTTTTTTGCTTTAAAGATCAAGCCTGGTCTCTCCTCTGTCTCTGGTTTCCTGTCTCATCATGTGAGCTGTCTCTCTCTTACAATGCTTTCACCATGATACAATCTATCATGTTGTGACACAGTCACAGCCAAGGGGGCCCTCATCAGATGCCTAACAGATGGGGCTGTCTGGACTTGTCTGGATCTTGGACTTTCAGTCCCCCAAACTGTGAGCTAGAGAAACTCCTTTCCTTACAAAGTATCCAGCCTCAGGTATTTCATTATAGCAACAGAAAATGAAATGATACAAATATCTATCCCCATCAATTACTCTCTGACTCCCTCTGTTCTTCTGCATTGCAATAGACAAATTTTTTCTTTTTAAGAAGATGCAGGTCCATATTGTGTCACCCAAACAGAACTGTAGGTAAGCTGGATTTAGACCTTTAGTCCAGTAATTTATAGCTTCTTTTGTGCAATGGGAAACTAGGCAACTGAAGATCAAGATATGCTCTGCTTTCACCTCTTTGGCTACATCTTTCCCCTGACTCAGTGCTGGGCTGCCTAGTAAAGACACCAGTCATTGTGGCTGCCTCATGAGTCTGTTTAACATCAGACCATGCAGGTGAATAAAACTTACAAAAGTTTATGGTGTGTAAATCACAGTTATGTTCCACCCTGGGCCTCAGTGCAGAAAGGACTGACTGCCTCTGGAGAGTTGTAAGTGGAAACAGCTTCTCTTCAGCGACACAAGAGTTTGAGAAATTGTAGTAAATGTATGAGCAGCAAGGCAAGCCCAGCATCAGCTCTCCTGGGATGGGCTTGGGAGCTCAGTTGGGGCTTCACAGTTGCCTTTAGGGCTTCTTTAAGGAAATAGGCCCAAGAAGCACCCACAGCGGTCATAACTGGGACACTGGGCAGCTCTGCCGCAATGGAACAGCAGAGGTCAAGCTCAGGCTTCCTATGGGAACAGTTTTCTTGCTTTCATGGCCTTCCTGTGTGCCCATCAGTCACACTGTCCTCTATCCTGACCTGCTTCTTCACACCGCCATGTTTTGCATAATCAGTTCTCACAATCAAGATGCCAGATCTTGCTTCCTCCTCCACTCTGCAAGTTCTTGCCCACAATTCTTGAAGTAGCTACATCAGCCCTGCACATATTTCTGCTGAATTTCCATAGCTTTTGCTCCTTCTGTAGTTGTGTCCTCTTCTTCATATAGTATTTATTCATATTCTGTATTTATTCATATACTGTATCACTCCCAAGGAAGGTAAGTGCTGGGGATCAGAGTATGGTTTATTCATCAAAAAGACAATTTAATTCATGACAATGACAATGAGCTAGCTCAGTTCTCTATATCAGTCAATGGAAGCCCATGACACAACTATCATTTTGGCCCACTCTAGTTCACTAATGAGGAAACTGAAATTCTGAAAAGATAAGTGAATGTTCAAGGTCTCAAGAAGGAGGAGGGAGGGTCAGGAGTTGAGGCCCCAACTTCTGTCTCTAGAATTGAGGTACTTCACCCTGGCACTGTATTGTTTGCCAGGAATGGGCATCCACCAGGAATGTGCAGAGATTTCAGGCCCCTGAGGTTGCCTCTTCCTTACCCTGCCAATCCTGGGACAAAAGAATCCCTAGAAACTGAAAGGGTCAAGGGATCTTTTAAAAGCTCTCAAACAGGGACCGGGTAGAGTGTCCTCTTAATAAAATTTACTTTTAAGGCACAAACCAAAAACTGAACATTGCAAATGACTGAGAGAAAAGATATAGTCAGCATTTTCTTAAAAAGAGCTGCAAAAATATTCTTTTCAAATGATTAAGTCCACACTAAGAACTAAGATTCAAAATTCCAGAACAAAAATCCCCTCTGTTTATCTCCATTGGCAAGCATTGCCATGATTCACAATTCAATTCAAAGGGCAAATCTCTTAAAAAACATTTAAAACAGTGAGATTCCCAGGGGAAGTGTCAGATACATATCAAGGCCATTAAGGGTAAAAAGAATAAATAGACTTGCAGGCTTTCTAATGCTTGTGCTAGTTTAAACTTAGAATCCCAAAGAAAATAGAATTTAAGTGATAAAGGATTCTGACCACGTTAGCTTCTGAGCTTGCTTTCAGGTCAGAAACCTTGCTCCTAAAACAAGATATATACGTGTGATCACCTGAGAAGGAATGTTTATTTTGCTCCTCACAAAACAGACACAATGCTGTGCTGATTGTGGTAGATTTTGCTGAGGTGGAGCCTAAATCCTGCATCTATAATGTCCATGAATGGTTATGCTTAGAGACTTGCTGAGCTGAGGCAGTGGCACCCTTGGGGCTGTACACAGCTATTGAAAAGATCAAGAAAGGTCTACCTGTTGACTGCAGGAAACCTTCAACTGCATCATAGCTACAAAAATAGAGATGCTGCACCACGCATGCAGCAAGTTTATTTTTGAAAGAAGAGCAAGACAAGATCCCTGTATCTCAATGTGTTTGTGTAATCTTGGAAAAATATGTAGAAGGGTCGTCACAAGGCAGCTGCCTGGAGATAACTCACAGTGGATTTCTTAAATGTTTTTTGTATACTTAAGAAAATTATTCCACTTGTTACATAAAACAAATACCTATTGCTTTTGTAAATATGTATATATTTTAGTATATATATATATTATATGTATATAATATATATTTTAATACTGAGGATTGATCCCAGGGCCTTTGCACTGAGCTACATACCCACCCTTTTAAAAAATTTTTACTTTGAGGTAGAGTCTCATTAAAGTTACTAAGTTGCCCAGGCTGGACTTGAACTTGCAATCCTCAGCCTCTGAGAGTTCTGGGATTACAAGTGTATACCATCACAGCCAATACATTGTTTTATAGAGGTGAAGTGCCTTTCCTGGGTCATAAGGATTTTTAATGACAAAATTAAAAAGTCATCTTTAATGACAAAATGATCATTTATTAAATACCTACATGGCAGGACTGTGCTAGGCTGTAGAAATACAATAATCAGGCATAACGAGATGGATAAGCTCTCATGTAGCCTCTGGTCTATTTGTGGGAAAAGAACTGAAATAAACACGGTTTTAAAAAATTCCTGTAATAAACAGCAGAAACTAACTTGGCTGTAAGCTCCAGAAAATATTTGGTTCTAGAAAGCAAGGCTGTGAATGATTCGACTTATTTATTGGGACTCACACCATTCTTATCCAGAGTTGCTTCAAGATCTGTGCCCAACAATATAGGATTATTAGATCAACTCTGTCCAATCTCAACCAGTTCTTGGCCTCCAATGACATGCCTTTACATCATTTGTCCTAAGACCTAAAACCATATAAATACCTTTCTCCAAATACCCATTTTTAGATACCACTGAGACTCTTAAGGTTGTACTTTTTCTTACTTCAGAACTTCTGACACATTTAGCTTTGCTTGATTAACAGGTTTTTCTGGTAGT
Organism: Heterocephalus glaber; assembly: GCF_000247695.1. The sequence goes on along the minus strand of NW_004624733.1, from coordinate 15,247,161 downwards.
CTTTCTGGGCTCCCACAGTTGACAAGGAGATAGAAAACATTTTTAAATAGGCAAATAAGTGAATAAGATCCTATCAGAATGACTCAGGTTTATGCAGAAGGGTGAGGTGATAGACAGTGGCTTGGAATTGGGTGAGGTAAGGTATAAGTAGTCAGAGAAGATGGCATATAAGCTGAGATTTGAGTGATGAAAAGGTGGAATTATGGGATAACTTGGGAAATGAGCATTCCTGGCAGAGGGAATAGCTTGTTCACCAGGACTGGAGAGTGAGGCACACTCATCGATAATATCGAGCCAAGAGCCGGGGCAAGGCATTGGAGAGGCTGGTGGCAGTGAGGCAATAAGGCCACACTGGCCACAGGAAAGAGTTTGGATTTCATTCTATGAGTGCTGGGAAGCAGGAAGTAACTGTCAAAGAATAATTTAATAAACATGACTCTCATTCAAACACCTTGTGAGCCTATGCCAAAGATTTCTTTCAATCATCAAGCAAGAAAGCAGCAAGTCATAGAGCTGATTCAAACAGCATTTGAGAAGCTGAGATGCACACAGTCCACTGGGAAAGGCAAACTGAGATAAGTGAGCCAGGTAGAGTCAAAAATGGCTCATGCTTTCCTGCAATAGAATCCTAACTTCTGTGATTCTCTTTTCTCTTCCAGATAGAAATCGTTTTCTGTTTGCATTGCGGTGAGGATTTACATGCTGCCAAACATCTGAGCTCAGCTACTTCTGTTCTGTTTTTCTTCCTTTTTACAAGTGGTGATCCCCAAAGTACCCCTTAAGGGGCTTCCTACAGGCATCTCCATCTCACAGTCAGGGTCAGACTTAGAGCCCAACCAGCTCATGCATTCCTGTGGCTCCCAAATTTGCAAGTTAGCAGTCTGTATCTTCACAGAGCTTGAGCTTTAGCAAACAGTAACAAGCAAATTAAACAAAGGTACATCTCCTGGAGAATTAAATAATTTGTTGTCATTATTGTGTTAAACAATTGGATGAGCTCATCAGACAGTCAACTTTTTGCATTGTTTCCATGTTTTGGTTAATTCTTCTTTTATTTTTGTTTTTCTTTCTTGCAGTGCTTAGGATTGAACCCAAGGCTTTGTGTATGCTAGGCAAGCAGGCTACTACTCAAGTATATCTTTTGCCCTCTTTTTTTGTTTTTAAGTTTTATTTTGAGACAGGATCTCATTCAACTGCCCAAGCTGACTCCAAATTTGCTATCTTTCTCCCTCAGCTTGCCTGGGTAATTTTTCTTAACATGATAACCTGAGGTTTCCTGTCTTTGTCTGTCAAATTCCATGAGTCTTTCCATCACATGTTTCCAGAAGGCGAGAATTAAGGGAAGTGTTGGAATAGAGTTCTTGCTGAGCCTCAGAAATCAAGGCATCCAGGCACTTTCCTTCCTAGAACACTGGCATTCTTCACTGGTGGCATAAACCCCATAGCCAGGGGGCACGAGTTCTCACTTAGCACATTAGCTACCAGGATCCAAAAAATCTGGATGTTTAGGCTTTGAAGTCCGAATTTTATGGATCAGGTTCTTCTTGGTTCCTTGTTACCAGCCAGGCTGGTTTACTGTCCACACAGCTGGGCTGTGAAAGTGAAGAGCCACACTTTGCATCATCCTCAAGGTGAATCATGATAATTGGAGACCTTACTGTATCAGGGTTTAGGTTAGATACCATTGAAAAGGATCTTCATTTGCTAAAGTTAAATAAAGAAGAGTGGTGAGCTTGCTCTTCTTCTAGAATCCTGTGTTACCACTGCTTTCACATGCAATAATAGCTCCAGCCACTATTTGTCCTTCTCCAATGCAGCTTTGTGAATAGGCACCGTTATTTCCGCAGTTTTGTAAATTATGAAATGGAAGCTCTGGGAGGCATTAGGGTCACAGTTGTGGTATATGGCAGTTCCAGAGTTCTCAGTTTTCTTTACCACACAACACTGTTTTTCTGATGGTAACAGCCATCAAGGGTCTTTCCTTGTCAGTATGACCCATTGCACCATTGAGGTGGAAGGGAAAGATGGCAACTGTGTTTTCCAAGCTCCAAGCAACTCCTTGACAGAACACACAATACATACTGAGAGCAATTCCAATTTAACTAACCTATCCTACAGGGTTACCTCTTTAGGCGTGCAAAGATAGATGTACACAGAGTGGTTTTCACATTGTAAATGATAGTGAAAAGTTATATGTATTCTACTCATAAGTGTTTTTATATAGGGAGGATAATGGTTATAAAAAGTGACAGTACCTTGAAGCTATAGAATCAACTACTTAAGTAGTTGTTAAAAAACACGTAATGCACCTGCTCTCTGTGTTGATGAGGAAAAGAGGCCATGTTAAATGAATAAAGAAGACTGCAGACATATACAATGATTCTTATTTCATTTCATAAAACCTTGGCTTCAGTGTGTGTGTATGTGAGTGTGTGTGTGTGTGTGTGTGTGTGTTAATAGTACAAATGTCTAGAAGCACACATAGCAATCCATTAATGATGATTAGTTCTGAGTACTGGAGAAAGATAGGAATTCTCACTTTTAATTTATATAACTGTATTTGAAAACATTTTTGCAATGAGCAGAGGACTTTTTAAAAATCGAGGTAAAAATTAACATTAAACTCACTACTTTATTTATTTGTTTATGTTACTGGGGATCGAACTCAAGACCTGGTGCTTGCAAGACAGGCAGCGGCACCACTGAGCTAAATCCCCGGCTCAAATTCACTACTTTAAATCATCTTAAAGTGTACAAATCAGTGGTTTTTAGTGCATTCACAAAGGTGTGCAGCTAGCATCACTGCCTAATTTCAGAACATTTTCATTACACTAAAAAGAAAATCCACTCCCAATAAGCAGTCAGCCCCAATTTCTTTCTCTCTCTGCTAACTACTCAGCTACTTTATGTTTTTATGGGTGTTCTTATTCTTGACATTTCATATAAATGGAGATATATAACATGTAATTTTTTTGTGTCTGACTTCTTTCACTCAGTATCCTATTTTCCAGGTTTGTTTACATTGTGGTATGTGCCATACTTCATTCTTTTTATGTCTGAATAATATTGTATTGCATGAACATACACCATTTTGTTTAATCATAAACATCTGTTACATATTCAACATTTTGGTTGTTTTCACAGTTTGGCTGTTCTGAAATAAGGTACCATGAACATTTGTCTATAACGTTTAAGATTTGCTTTGTTTGGACACGTACCTGATTTCTATTTTTATGGATATATACCTAGGAGTGAAATTACTCAGTCATATGGTAATTTCACATTTAAATTTTTGAAGAGAAATCATCATAACTTTCTCACAGCAGCAGTTCCATTTTAAGTTCCCACTAGTTATAAGTAAAGGTCCAAATTTCTTCATATCCTCACCAACACTTGCTAATTTGGAGGTTGTGAAGTGGTATCTCATAACAGGTTTTATTTTTATTTCCCTAAATGACTACTGATGTTGTATACCTTTTTGTGTGCTTGCTGGCCATTTGTACCTCATTAGAGAAATGTCTATTCAGTCTCCCCTCTCCTCTCCCCTCCCCTCCCCTCTTCTTCCCTCCCCTCCCCTCTCCTCTCCTCTTCCTTCTTTCTCTCCCTCCCCCTCTCTTTTCTTTGTTTTCCTCCCTCCCTCCCTCCCTCCCTCCCTTCATTCCTGGAACCAAAACCCAGTCTTGTATGTGCTAGACTAGTACTCTATCACTGAGCTATACCCCTGGCCCATGTTTTCTTAATTTCATCTTCAGATTATTCATTGCTGGTACAGTGTATAGAATGATGATTGATTTTTGTACATTGATTTTGTATCCTACAGCTTTGTTGAAGTCTTCATTTATAAACTCTTAAAGTGTGTGTGTGTGTGTGTGTGTGTGTGTGTGTGTATGTATATGTCTTCTTCAGGATATTCTCTGTATAAGACTATTCTTTTCTAAATAGATCATTTTACTTCTTTCTCTCCAACCTAGATGCCTTTATTTTTCTTGCCTAATTGCTATGGCTAGAACCTCCAATACAATGTGGAACAGAAGTGGCAAGTGTGGACATCTTTGTCTTATTTCTAGTCTTAAGGGGAGTTAGTCTTTCATCGTTAAGTATGAAGTTATCTGTGAGTGCTTAATACTTAATTTATGAGTTTGAGGAAATTCTTTTATATTTGTAATTTATTGAGCCTTTTTATCATGAAAGTGTGTTGTTATCAAATGGTTTTTCATCAACAGAGGTGAACATTAATCTTTCCATTAATATGGCATTATGTTGATTATCATATGTTGAATCCTTCCTGTGATAAATCCCTACTATGGTGTATAATCTTTAAATTGCTACTATATTCATTTTGCTAGTATTTTTTGGAGAAATTCTGTATCTTTAGTCATTAGAGATATTGGTCTGTATTCCAGCTGTGATGTCAGCCTGGATTTGGTATCTGGGTTATGCTGGCATTATAAAATGAATCATAAACCATTCTCTCCACCTTTAATTTTTGGGAAAGTTTAAGAAGTATTGGCATACTATTACTAAAAGCCAATATTATAATAATATTTTTTAAACTTATGATAGAATTCATCAATGAAGCAATCTTTTCCTGGGATTTTTGTTGTTGTAAGTTTTGATTATTGATTTAAACTCTTTCCTTCTTATATGTGTATTCATACCTTCTATTTGTTCTTGAATCATTCTTGGCAATTTTTAAGTTTTTAGGAATTTGCTGAATTGATCAAGTTGTCTAATTTGTTATCATACAATTGTTCATAGTCTTTTCTTGTAATTTTTAAATATTCATATGTATATGTATATGCATATGGCCCTGCAGATTCACCCAACTGTGGATAGAAAATATTCAGGAAAATTGGAGAGTATTTGTACATAGAGAGTCATTCATTAGAAGTAAATGACATTTAAAACACTTATTTACAATGGGACATGTACAAATCCCTACTCTCACCTTCCCTATAAATTTTAGTTGCATGAAAAAGTTTCATAGGTTACCATGACTACAAGTTCATTGTTTTTAGACCATTTAAATGTGGTTACAAAATTTATTAAATAAAAAATTAAAAAATATTCAGGAAAAATGCACTGTATCGAACATGTATAGATGTCTCCTGTCATTCTAAACAATACAACTATTCACATAGCATTTACATTTTGTGGTATGAGGAATTATAAATCATCTTAGAGTGATTTAGACTATACAAGATATGTGTAGATTGTATGTAAATAATATGATAGTTGATTCAATGCCTTATGCATAGAGGGACTACTCTATCACAGACTGTTTCTTTCTCTTTATTTAGAACTAAGACCACTCACTTTTACCCATCTCCTTTGCTTTATTTTTCTCCAAGGTATTTATGGTTACCTACACACTCTATATTTTACTTATTTATTTATTGTCTTTTTGTGGCTTGATTTCTAGGGCCCAGAATGATTCTCTAAATTTCTCTCAGTTTGTCTTCCAACCCCACGAGCTCAGCATAAGTGCAGAACTTTCAATTTACCCAGTAGGCACTGACTTATTGGCCAGTTTTGTCTGATTGCAGAAATCTCCCTGGACCATTCATTTGAACCCAAGTTCTCAGATCTTTGTGAGAAGTTCTGATTTTGTATGGCTGGAGAGGGGGCTGGTAGATTGAACTCAGGGCCTTTGGACTTAGCTACAACTACAGTCCTTTTTAATTTTTAGTTTGAAACATGGTCTCATTCAGTCACCAAGTTGCCTAGGCTGGGCTTGAATTTACGATCCTCCTGCCTCAGGCTCCAAGAGTGCTGGGATTACAGGTGTTTACCAGTACAGCCAGCTGTTGCGGTCCTTTTTTAGCAAGCTTCTTGATCTGAGAATGTGGAAAATTCTGCCCTCTGGCCACAGCCTCCCAGCCGGCCCCCAACAAATGCCCTTCCCCTGCAACTTCTCACCTTCCCATCCCACTCTTTAGCCTCAATCCCCCTATCCCTGGCCCTCAGTTCTTCCTCCATTCAAGATGCCAACATGGTCTTTTAAAAATACATAATTCTGTCCTTGTCACCAGCCTACTGACATGTTCAGTGGGTTCTCCCTCAGCCTCAGTCACTTACTGGAAATGGCAGAAACTTCAGGGATTCAGGCCTACTGTACTCACACTGTAAAGTGTTATCTTCATTAGAACTGTGAACTTCAGCCAAACTCTTTCTAGTCAAGGATAAACCCTTGACGACGAATGAACCATGTGGCTGGCTGGCCATCCCGGGAACTGGCCTGTTTAGGAGTGTTAAGGAGTGTTGAGGAGCAGCCTGTGCTCCCTAGAAATGGGCTGACCCCAGGGGAGCTGTGTTGGGGCCGTGCTGGAGGTCAGGAGACAGCAGAGGACTGAGCATGTGTCTAGTTTGCCTGTCCTTTGGCCGAATTGTCCCTCCCTCCCTCTCCAAGGAGCCCTGGTGGGGATATGGATTTGCCTTCACCCTTCGGAGGGCCAGGGACTCCCAGTAGGCATTACGGGGGAGCGTGGTGGTCTGTGAGAGGGTGGCTTACCCAGGGGAGAGCACTGTCTGGAAGGAACTAGGACTGCAGAGCAATCCCCCTTCAAACGAAGGCCAGCCCTTGGCTTCAGTTCCAGTGCACAGGGACAGCAGGAAGACACGTCTGCAAGCAGAGCAGTGTCTGCCCCAGGGAGCATATATTTCCATGCCATTTAAACGGGCAATTACTGAATTCACCACTCTCTGTTTCAACAACAGAGACTTCGTTAATTAAGTGGTTACAACCATCTCCCTGATGGAATAATATTTATCTTTACAATGCAGAAAACATGGGATAATGTGTCGAGTAAGCCTGCAGGCTCCTCCTCCCCGAGGAAGCTCATCCACCCCGCTCCCGCGTCGCCCCTGGAGGGATCCCTTACCTCTTGGCTGGAGCGGGGTGGGGGGCGGCGGGGGCGGGTCCGCTCCTCCATCGCTTGCCTCGCGGCCAGCGCCAGCGCGCCTCCGCGCGGCCGCCGGTGGGATAATCACCCTCTACCGAGACAAAATCTGGTTTTGATTCACTTCCATTAAATAGGGGGCTTAGCGAGTCTGGGTGGAAGTGAGGCTTGATCCCGAGCCCTTCAGGGACTATAAATAAGAACTTTTAGGCACGTGGGGTATGGTTGGGAGCACGTGGAGACAGATAAATACAAAGTTGAGGTCAAGAGTTAAGATTGGAGCCAGACTGTCTAAGGTGGCCTCCCTGCCACTTCCAGGGAACCGAGTGACTTTGGGCCAGTCATTAAACTTCCCAAATAATGGGGTGTTGACTTCCTCGAGGTGGAATGCTACGAGGCAACAAAACACTACGTTCGGCGTTAACGCTGCATCTCATAGTATTTGAAACATACAATATACTAAAAAGAGTACTTCATTAATATTATTATCATCTCAGTGGTCTCTGTACTACATTTTTGAAAATTCCAGAACATAATTCCCTTCACTTTCTCTACACTTTGCAACTAATATTAAATTTTAAATTTCTGTAATAGTAAGGGGAAGAGAAGAAAACAATGTTATCATACATGCCTACAAATAAATCATTTTCAGCTGGCCAGGTACTTGTTTCCCCCCTTGTCCCAAACCAGAATGATGGGGATTGAGGATACATAATATCATAGAATTCATATTTAAATTCATACTACAAAACAAAAAAAGAAACAATACTAACCATGTGCTTCTCTATTTTCCTGGTGGTGTGGTTGGTGAGAGAGGCTGGCCTCATGTCAACCCTGGAGACTTAGAAAACCTGGGAAAACATCACCTCCTTTTGATTATAAAAGGAGGTACAAAGACGTAAATAAGTAAACAAATGGTTGTTTGTTGAGAGCTAAGGTTCATCAGTATTAAACATGGTGCCTGTACCTCAGTGCTCTGGACCTTTTGGACCTGATAATTCTGTGCTGTGGTGGACATCTGTGGGCTCTACTGGCCAGATGCCAGTAGCAGCCCCCACCCCAATATCTACAGACATTGACAAATGTCTTCTGGGGAGCGGGAAAATCACCCCCAGTTGAGAACCCCTGATAAAGAGGATGCTTTTTTTTGTGAGATCAGCTAGTTACAGCCAACAAAAGGGACAGTTCAGCCTGCATAATTGTAAGACGGCAATGGTATGTAGACCCCTCCTCCCACCAAAACAGCCCGGGCTATGATGTGGGAAAGGTCCCCAGGACCCCTACAGAGTTGGAATTTGAAGCAAAGGAAGTGGGAATTGAAAGCTGTTCCCAGGATCCACAGTTCTGCTGCCTGTGGAAGACCCGTGACAATCCTTGGAATCTTATTAGAACATGGTTAGTTTATAAAAGGTGCCTATTGTACTCATTGTAAAGGGAACATTATAATATTAAAGGGAAATTAGTTTTTTTAAGTGCCACAAAAATCTCACATCCTGGCACACTTCAGCTTTTATTTTTTGCAGGATTCTTGTGGATCTTATATATCAGGGGTTGGTGAACTACAGCTCGTGGATCAAGTCTGATTGGCTGTTAGTTTTTATAAATAAAGTTTTATTGGCACATGGCCACATCAATTTATTTACATTATTATTTGCAGCTGTTTTTGTTTTACAGCAGTGACAGGAAGACTGTGTGATGTGTAGATCCTAAAATACTCAAGCCCTTTATTAAAAAGTTTGTCCACCCCATTACATGCAAACATTTTCCACAAAACTTCACTTACTATTTTGATATGATATGTAACAAATCCAATATAATTCAGCAGTACATTACAGGGCTTTCCTGCCAATAAAATTTCTTTGCAACTGCCATCTCACCTAGTTTGCCATGGCCTTAGGAAGGAGGATAAAAGAGGCCACTAAGGCAAAGAAGAGTTTTGTGAATAGCCCTGGGGGTCATAGTCAGTAACAATCCAAGCTGAAACTTATGACCTTATCCTTCTTCTACAATCACTCCTCATGTATCTATCTACCTGCCCCAAGCTGGGACTTTGTTGTTTGTATGATGCAACAGCAGATTCCTTTATAGGTCATTTTTTTCGTAAGTTAGGTTTTTTTTAAACATTCAACTCCTTAGTGACCAATGCTTTTTTATGTTTTATTGTTTGGATTCTTAGCATAGTGACCTAATTTGGAAATTTTCCCAAACCAAGGTGACTTGATTTTTTTCCTTTCTAGTAAACCAAGGCAGATAGAGAGTTTTTCCATTTCCCTTCCATAAATAAGAATTCCAAGTAAGTCACATGCATTCAGGAGGAAAAACCAGACTTTTAGCTTCTAAAAGTAAGATGGGAGATACCACACTTGCATAGCAGAGTTATTGATGAAATTATTTGCTTTGCCCTGGGACAAAATTAGCTCAGATGGGACTTAAATCTTTAGACTGATGTTAAAGTATTGTATGGAAAAGAGAAAAAGAAAAGATTCTGTGAACAAATAAATTTAGGAAACATTGATTTAATAAAAAATTTTTAAAAAGTTTTTGTTTCAGGACTTCTCAGAGCTTTTAATGTGCTGATGTGAAGCCAGCTTTCCAAGGGACCCAAAGGTGCAGTGCTTTACAACTTCCCTGGATGGTGGTGTCCTTGATTCCTGAGACATTGGTGAGGGCCACTCTGTAGAAACTTCAGCATCTGAGCCATGTTCCATGTGCTGTGCTGTCCTAACTGCACGAGGCCTCCTGTGTCCTTGTAGTAACTCTGGAAAGCAGGGGTCATTGTGATCTCCACTTTACAGACAGAAAGATAGACTCAGACACCTCAGCAACCAGGAGAGCTGTGATGGTCCAGGATTCAGCTGCAGTCTGTGTGCTCCAAGCCTGCATTCCCAGGTGCCATGTCATCGCAGAGTCTCCCTTGTAAACTACATTGATCTGTATATTCAGCTTTGGATGGAAATCGGGAGATAAAATATTTTAGTTTTATTATAATTTGAATGTTTTCCCCAACAGTTCATGTGCTGGAAACAATCCTCAAACTCATGTGTTGATATGGATGGGGTCCCATGATGGCATTAGTGGCTTTATAAGATGAGGAAGGGAGATCTAAGCTAGCACACTTGCTCTGTCTCCCCATGTGATGCCTTCCACTGTGTTGTAGCCTCGTCAGATGCCAGTGTCTTTGGACTTCCTATCCTTCAGAGCTGTGAGCCAGATAAACTCCTGTTCTTTATAAATTACTTGGTTTCAGGTACTCACTTATAGCAGCCAAAAGCAGACTAAGACAAATTTTCTCTCTGAATTCCTCAGGTTTTTTTGTCCAAGTGACAAACTTACTTTGTGGCTTTGGAATTTTAACATAGGTTGAATTGATTAGAACACAGTGATTGTCTTTCTGGACACCTCAGTGGCTGATTATTCAAACTTTCTCACTTTCTGTTCTAAATCTTGGGTTGGACTTTGCATGGGCACACAGAGAACTGAAGTGTTACTGAAATCTCAGGGACTTTCTCTCCCTGTGGCTGCAGCCAATCTTTTTGTAGGACTAAAAGTGTCTCTCAAGGGAAATCTCTTTTACATATTTATTAGTTAGGACTCTTGGTCAAAAACTCAACTTGAACTGTGCTCAGTAAACAAAAAAAGACTTTACTCGCACATGAATCTGAAGAACCAGACCTCAAGAAGGGCTCAGTAACAACCTGAACCAGGACACAGAATGTTCTGGAATATTTCTACCTCATTTCTTGGCTTTTTGCCATAAGCAGTTTTCCATAAGTCTGTCTCTCCTGAGGTATGATACATGGTGACATGATCTGAGTTTCTCACTGCCACTGCTTCAGCCACCAGAGGGTAACCAACTTGAATGTTCTCAGATCCCAAGGCCAAATCCAGGGACTGGTCCAGCTGGGTCAGATGCCCACTGTAAAAAGTCCATCAGCTATAGCCAGGGTCGAGTGGAAGGGCCACAGAGTATTGATAGGGAGACTGTCAAGCTAGCCGTGAGAGAGAGGAAATTTCTAGGAAGACAGACAGTTCCCATATCCATGCATATCCATGGGAGCAAATGACAGCCAGATGGGTCTCTCAGTCAAATGCTAAGCCTGGTTTATATTTCACCTATGAAAGTTAATCATGTAGGACAATAAATTCTTATTTCACTGAAGTTAAAAATTGTCTCTCTCATTAAAAAGCCAGTAAAGGGTAGTGTTTAAGTGGGGCTAATAACAGTATCACCTCATAGAACTCTCCTGAGGATTAAATGATACAATACAGCTCGAATGCAGAGCTCTTACTAGTACTCAATCAATGTTAGCTGGGGTTATGAACAAGGAGTTCTGAGGGCGTTCACAGAAAGCCATTAACGCTTGGGTTCTTTCCCCTTAGCCTCTTGACTCTAGAAGCTCACAGGGAAGCCAGCCTCCATGGTAGCCGGAGGGAGTTTGGTGTCTATTTGGGGCACAGATTTCTGAGTATGTGTGTGCATTGGGGGACAAAAAAGTGGAGCCATAGCAGTGTCCTATGAAGAACCAGTTTTCTGACCTTCCTCTAAAACCTCCATCCCAAACTGACATTAAAGTGAATTTGTTTCCCAAGACAACCTCATTTCCTCAAAAAAGGTCTAATTTTCTCAGGATGTGGTTCATTTTGTCAAACCCCAAAATGATTTCAGCTGTCTCAGGGAATAGGTGTTCCCAGTTCTCAACCCCAGTATCGACATCTCTGGGACTTCCTGGAAATGCAGACAGACAACTTCATAGGGCGTCTCCATCTTGTCCCAGGCTTTTCTAGTCCAAAAATGGCATGTGGATATGAAACTGGCCATGCCCTTGAGCAACACTGAGCATATCTAAAACCACTGGTTTCCCAGGAAAGTATGTGTAGGGGAGGCATATGGTTTTTATAACTGACAAGACATTCAGATTCATTAGAATGAGCAGAATCATGCACAAGTGAAAGCTACACAAAGGAGCCCCACGGAATTTATGGCAATATCCCGCTAGCTCATGGACCGCCAGCAAATCACCTCAACTCGCCAGCTTAGTTCTCTCATCTCCTCAATGGAAATGAAATAGATCTGTGGTGCTAGTGAGGCCAGGGCTGTGCAATGGCCCAGCATACTGCCTGATGTACAGGGAGCACTCAGCTGATGCACGTTCCCCATCATCCAGAGGACTGTAGAATGGAGAAGGGATTACCCACTCCCCGCTAGCCCATGTCAATCAGCACCCAAATTGTTCTTTAAGCACCACTTTTCTTTAATCAGGCTGTTCTTCACTGGGGCTGTTTTAATTAAGGGTCTTCTGTCAACACAAAACATATGTTCTGAAGTCTTGCTTTGGTTCCTAATGATGCCCAGGATTATTAAGTCTGGAAGGAATTTCCAGCTCCGGCTTGCTGGGCTCTCCTCCCTGCCCCCATTCGTCTTGCATCTCAGCTTTCACCCACTTACCCTCAATTCCTGGCATTGTTACTCCTTTGCAATCTGATCTAGAAGAGCAATCTGTTCAAATCAATATTTGGGGTATAATATCCTAAAATATAGTTTTGACCATCTCCTGTCAACTGTCAGTTCCTACTGACAATTCTTCCCTTGAGATCCAGGCTAATGACTGGCAATTCCTTCAAACTAAATTATTTAAAAAATAATGTTATACACAGAGATATACATCACTTAACAGTAGTGATACATTCAGAGAAATGCTTCCTTAGGTGATTTTGTTATTGTGCAAACAGCATAGTATAGTTACTTGAGCTAGATCAATGATGGAGAGCCTTTCAGAGATGAGTGTCCAAACTGCAACCAAAATCCACAATGTCGCAAAGTTCCATCACCTCAATTAAATCTAAATACTGAGGTTTTAGTTTAGAAAAAACTCATACATCAACATCTTTTGTCTTAAAAGAAAAACAAATAACATGTGTGCCGTAGGTTTGCCATCCCTGAGCTAGATGATCCAGTCTATTATACACCTAGGCTATATGGCCTCTTACTGGCAATGTTAGCCGATTCTCTATGCTCTGGGATTGTGATGCACAAAACAACATGGGGTTAAATTAAGCACAAGATAAAATGTTGCTAAAGTCAGGGTAGACAGGAAATGTCAAGGCCTGCTATCAATGTCATGTGGCATATTGGTTTACAGTCAACTTTAAAAATAAAATGGGCAGAAGGAAGCCACTCCAAACTAATGATAGAAAGCATAGTATAAGAAGCACATAAATCAATAATATAATCTTTTATTGTCATTATCCAGGATTATGTACTTGATATGCTATACATTTGCTTGACTAGTGGCATAGAAAGTTTGTTTATATAGGCATCCCTCCACATGTGACTGATGCCATGCACTGCCTGGTCATGATAGCTTCAGTGTCACTAAGCATTAGTAGTTTTCAGCCCCATTATAGTCTTATTGGATCACCATTGCATATGTGGTCTCTTGCTTACACACACACACACACACACACACACACACACACACACACACACTTTCCCCTTTTTTCCTGCTGGATGAGCTCATGGATGAGGTCAGCTGCTTCTCAGTTGTCCAGCTGCCAGGCAGCCTTCTAAGTTGATCCTGTTGACTACTCTGTCCTGCTATTTACACCTTGTGTAATCTCTTCTCATTGAGTGTGGACTAGACCTTAGTGATTTGTTTCCAACCAACAGAATTCAGCAAAAATTTCATTTCCAAGCTTCAACTGCAAAAGACCATGGCTTCTGTTGCCTCCAGGCCCTCTTGGGTTCTTGCCTGAATGCTGTGAGGAAGCCCACTGTCATGCAGATACCCACAGGGCCAGACACTGAGGAGGGCCTCAGCTCACTGCCCGCTCAGAAACCTAAGTGGATCCAGCTGCAGCAAAGTCCTGAGAGGTCCGTGTCCCTGGTAGACACCTCCATGGCAGCCTAGCAAGGTGCTCTGAAGGAAAGGACTCTGATAAGCCCCACCCAGACTGCTAGTCACAGAAACTGAGATAGTAATCAGTGTGTGTTGTGTTCAGCTGCTAAGTATGTGGTAATAAGTTGTGCACCTCTTGAAAACTAACAACCCCAAGCAATTTGATCTGGCCCCAAGTTTAGTAGAACAGCAAGGTGGAGAAAGAATGAGTTTCCTCTCTCCTTGATCTGAGACCACCGTCATTACGGTACCAGGACAGTGACCTCCTGCTTCTCAGACCTTGAACTGGCCACCTGCCCTCTTATCTCCTTTCCAAGCTCTCAGGCCCTTGGCCTTGGACTGAATTATTCCACCAGTTTCTTTAATTTTTCAGTTTGCAGATGGACAACCATGAGGCTCCTCAGCTTCCATAAAATCTCATGAGCCAATTCATATAAAAAAAATCTCTCTGTATATATATGCAGTCGGACTTAGATCCTATTGGTTCTGCTTCCTTGAAGGCTCCTAAACAGTTGTAATTTGAAGTTTTAAATAATCAGCTATAAATAACTCACTGATGTATTCTAGTTGTAAAAATGTAGACGGAATGGAGTAAATAGAAAAATCACAATAAAACAAAATTGGTGTGTGTGTGTGTGTGTGTGTGTGTTTCCTAGGGCTACTATAACAAACTATTGTACCACAAATTGTGTGGCTTAAGTAACAGAAACTTACTGCACTGAACTTTGGGAGACCAGAAGTCTGAAATCAAAGTGTTGGCCATGCTCCTTCCGAAATCTATAGGGGAGTCTCCCCCACGTTGTTCCGCAGCTGGTGACTTGTGGCCATCTTTGGCATTCCTTGGCTTGCAGTTACATAAGTCTGATCTCTGCTTTCATTGTCACAGGACGTCCTGCCCACCTATGCCTGTGCCTTCACCTGGTTATCTTCTATAAAGTACCAGACACTGGACTGGGGCCCACCCTAATGCAAAGACCCAGGGCCTGAACCCCAGAGAGGGAAGGGCCACACCCACCACCATTCCAAGAGCTTGGAGCTCCAACACTTTCTTCCAGCATGCATCATCAGCTAGGAAAAAAGCGACGAGCACTGCACTGTCATAGTCAGGTCATAGAATCTGCACATGTTCATGTAAATCTGGTGCCCAGATCAAATAGCAGTGAAACACTGGGCTGACCAGGACACCCCATGAGTCTTTATTTTCTGATCTGTAAATGGGGTGTAATAATATGCAATGTTCCAAGACTATTTTGCAGTTCTAAAGAGTTGTGTGTAGCCTGCACAGATTGCTAATAAATGGTGACTTATTCTCATTAGTTTATTATTATATGGCTGTATCAGTCGGTATTCATTAGAGAAACAGATTTAATGTAAGATATATAAATATATAAGGATTCACAAGGTAGGCTTACAATGGCTGCTCACAGAGTCAGGTGTGGAAGAGTGCAAAAGTCTGTGTGGAGACTTGAAGGATCCAGTCGAAGGCCTGGAGCTCGCGGTAGAGTCCTGTGTAAGTCCATATCAGGAGGCCAAAGGGTCTGTGATGGAGGCTGAAAGGTCTGCACTCGATGTCTGGGTGAAGGTGGACTGAAGCTCCTCCAGAGAAACAGAAACAAACCTTCCTTCTTCTTTCCCTCTTTTATTCCATTCAGGTTCCAAGCCCCTCACATGCAGGGAGGGTCTTCTGTTCTCAGTAACTCCCTTCACCCACAGCCAGAACTATGCTAATCAAAGTGGTCGGGTGTTTCTTACTCAAGTCCACCCAGTTAACGATCACAGTGGTCTCAACGAGATACAAGTTACAATCAATTAAAGAATTCAACTCTAATGCTCTTTCTTGGGAGCGGCTCAACCCACGCCATTATAATTGGGGGTTAGACGAAGTTAAGTTTTCTTGATGTTGTTGGAAAAATCAGGCATCTCTGTGGAAGTAAGGGGGGGCAAGCATGTTAAAATGTGCTGGGGGCGTGAGTGTCTGTCTGGGACTGGCATTATGGAGTAATGGATGATAAATATCTCTTCCTTTGAGACAGCTCCCAGAAATCTCCCAGGCCTGCATGGATTTTGGAAAATAGAGTCCTTCATGGAGTCTATGGGGAATGTCAGGCAGAATACTTTCCCTAGTAATCACCCAGGAAAAGGTGGCAATATTGTCTTCTGAGGAGATGGAAAGAGACAGACTTGAACCCATGGGCCAAGCCCCTCAGTTTGATGTCTCTGTGTCTCATTTGTCCTGATTTTATGTGACAAGAGAGAACAACTTCTAACAAAGCAGAAGTAACATAACCTGGAAACCTCAAATGCAGAGCCAGTGTGTCCCACGGGACTCAGAAAAGGTTACAAGCCTGTTGTGTTCTTCATATTAAAAACACTTGTTTAATTGCTGCTGCAAACTGTTAATTTGGTTCTTGCCTAATTGCAGTTGGCCAAGTGCCTTTATCAGACTTACTTCTGGTTTGGTTAGATGCTCGAAGGATGGAGGATGTCCTGACAGTATGTATGTCCCTTCTTGTTATTTTCTGTGCCCATAAGAAGGTTTTTGGGTTTCTTTTTGGATTTTTGTCTTCAGGAAAATGATAATGGCTGGTTTATAAAGAAAAAGCATAGCTTGAACTTTTTGACTGGTTGTGGCTGCCCAAGTAGGCTATTCAGTGTGACAGAGGAATCTACCTGATTCCTTAGGTGGTACTTTCAAAAGTGGCTCAGCTGGAGCTGGTGGCACACACCTGTAATCCCAGCTATGGAAAGGCCAAGGCAGGAGGATCATTAGTTTGGGCCTAGCCTGGGCAACTTAACAATTTATAAAGGCCCTGGGTTCAATCTCCAGTAATGCAGAAAAAAAAAAG
Organism: Heterocephalus glaber; assembly: GCF_000247695.1. The sequence continues at coordinate 15,230,520 of NW_004624733.1, read as the reverse complement.
TGTCTTAATTATTTAGGTGTAGTGGTTCATGACTGTAATCCCAGCTACTCTGGAGACTGAGGCAGGGGATTCAATATTCAAGGCCAACCCAGGAAATTTAGTAAGACTTTGTCTCAAAACAAAATTAAAGAAGGGTTGGGGATGTAGTTCAATGCACCCTGGAGTCTGTCTGTAGCACCATGCCCCAAATGTGCCTACATGATATGGGAGTCTACAGTATCTATTTCTGTGGTTTTAGATAACCTGCAGGCAAGCATGGTCCCAAAATATTACATAGAAAATTCCAAAAACAAAAGATACATAAGTTTTAAATGGAGCACCATCCTGAATGCATAATGAAACAAATCTCTCACTGTTCTGTTATTGGTGTTAATCTCTTACTGTGCCTAATTTAGAATTTATACTTTATCACAAGTGTTTGTTTATGGGAGTAAACAGGATATAGAGGACTTGGTACTACATGTGGTTTCAGGCATCCCCTGTGGTTATCAGAGTGCATCCTCTGTGGGTAAGGGGGGTGGTCTACTGTAGAGGAGTCCTAAAAGGAAGTTATCCCATTTGTCCAGTGGAGAGAAGCAGGGCGCCGGTAGGTGGAGTTCCAGTTAGGTACTGACTGATTGGGTTGATTTAAAAGGTTTAAGGCCTTTGCCCACTCTTCTCCCACCCACTTTGTCTTAGTTAGTTTCCATTGCTGGGACAAAATACCTCACACTCACAATTTAAAGCAGAAGAGGTTTTGGCTCACAGTTTTAGTCCATGAGCAGCTGACTTCAAAGAAAGGGAAAGCTGTTCATATCACAACAGCCAGGAAGCAGAGAGAGATGGGAAGGGCCAGGAACAAAAATAGAAAGACTCTTCCAGGTCACAATGACAACAAGGAGCCTTTGGCTTTTCATCATTTTAATTTGAGAAACATCCTTTCTGACAGAAAGGAAGCAAGGAGAGATACCTATGTTCCTACCACTGTCTTCTACTCTCTGCCTTCAAGATCCCCCATCTGTGGATTCAGTTTCCTGCCTGGCTGGATTTCTACCTAGTATGTTCTAAGGAACAACCCTTAGGAGGGCTCCCTATTTCTTTGAATTGAATGACATTTCTGGCCATGGCTCCCACTTATCTGGTCCCGAGGCCTGGATTTCAGCTTCAAAACTTGCCAAATAGTTGGGAGTCTCTTTGCTTGCAAAAGTACATTCTTTTGGGTGGCTACCAAATAGATTTCCTCAAACATCACCATTATCGTCTCCATCATTCCCATCCTAGTTGTTAACATTCATTGAAGACTCAGTACATACCAGCCTGTCTAACACTTGTGTTACATAAACCATTTCATTAACGTTTAACAGCAACCCTGTGTTAGAGGTGTTGTTTTTGCTAATTTTTGAAGATGAAAAAAAAAAAAAAGCCAAGACTCAAAGAGGTTGCATCATATATTGAAATCCACATAGCAAGAAGACAGTAAAGCTGATTTTTAAGGCCGCAATCTCTGACACTAGAGTCTTACCACCCGAATTTGCACTCAGATATAAGTTTAGAAAATAGTATTATAAAAGTTGAGGTAAGTAGTGAAACAAACAACCCCAAATCCTGTACAGGACTGCCATGCTGCAAGAAATCAAATGTTTTTACTTTTTGTGTTCTTCTAGTGGCAAAGGAATCAAGGGAACTGGTCTTCCCATTGGAGAGTCTGTGCGTGGCCCTTGCTTTGCTATTGATGCCCATCATTCCCTGGTGCCTCAGTAGAAACATTGAAGTTCACATCCTGTCCATGTTTTTAAATATCAAAAGATTGAAAACAACTTCATATCCACAAATAAGATACAATGAACAAACAATGATATTTTTATGGACTCCAACTATCCAATTAAATATATTCATGATTACCATACAATGGTGATAAGAAACTCAGCCAATATTTATTACTATGGATAAATCTTACCAATAAAATGTGAGAGGGAAGTTTACATGGATTATACATAGTATGCACATTTTATATACATTACATACATGTACAGCTCTTTATGCAGATCTAACATCCAAATGGATAATATTGGGTAAGATTATATAAATAGGTAGCAAAATGTAAAGAAATCTGAGGTACCAGAGACTCCCCAAACATGACCACTACCATGGGGTACAGTGACAACAGTCTGCTTTGGGGAGGAGGGGGAAGGTATGTGACAGGGGAAAGGATACTGAGAGTGTTTCCACTGTCTTGGTAATGTTTTCTCTCCTAAGGTGCAACATGCTGAGTTGTATTATTTCTTAAACTTTCTGTTATGTCTTCACTATTTGAAGTATATTTAAAATAAAATTGTTTTGCCTTCAAGATTTGAAGGCTCCTGTCCATTGACTTATGGTTTCTAATGCTGGTTAGCAGCCTGGTGCTTTTCAGATTTTGTATTTTGTTTTTAAAAAGTTTTGTTTATTTCCTTATTTATTTAATGGTGTTGGAAATTGAATCTTGGGCCTTGCGCATGCCAGGAAGGGCTATACCACTGAGCTACACCCCTAACTACATTTAAAAAATCATTTTAATGAGATCTATAGCCTTAGAAGCTCTGCTTTCTTAAAATTTCTCAATTTTGGTATGATTCTTTTTTCCCTCCTCGTCCTCCTCCTCCTCCTTCTCTCTTCTTCTTTTCTTCTTCCTCTTCTTCTTCTTCTTCTTCTTCTCCTCCTCCTCCTCCTCCTCCTCCTCCTCCTTCCTTCATTTCACTGGTGAACCTTTTCAGTATGGAATATGGACCCTCATTTCCTCTAATATGGGAAATTTGAATAATCTCTTTAATAATGTTCTTTCTCTATTTTCTCCTCTTTTCTGGATTTACTGTTATTTGGAGGTTGGACTTTTTAGATCAATTCTCTAATTTTTCATATAGTTTGCTTCCATTTTTGGCTCATGTTTCTTTCCATTCTGTCTGCTAAAGGATATATTCAAATTTATCCTACAACCCTTTAATTGAATTTTAAATAGTTCTTCCATCATATTTTTAATTTCACAGTTTTTCCCTTAAATTTCTATCTTTATTATATAGTTTCTGTATTTCATGAATACAGTATCTTTCACTCATCCTGGAATGTTAAATGTTAGATTTTCATGTATTTTATACTCCCCTCTCCTTGCATTGTATTTCTTATGAATTTCTTTACTTCTTCACTTAATTTCTTCTCCCTCTATCTCTCCTCCTATTCTCCCTGCCCTCCCCTCATTTTCTTCTTCTCCTTTTTATTTATTTACTTTTTTGTTTACTTTACAGACTAGGCTTTCCTCCTGGGTCTGCACATTCTTAGTGACTGTTCTTATAGAGGAAGCTTGCTAAGGAGTGGGATGTGGCTCTGTGTTGGGGAGATGAATGCTGGGTTTCACTATAAGCAAATGTCTCAAAGTGTGGACTGTGACCCCCTAAGAGTCACCAAGACCCTTTCAGAGGGTGGACAAGGTCAAAGCCATTGTCATAATGCTAAGATTATCATTTGACCTTTTCACTGTGTTGACGTTTGTATCGACTATGCAAAATCAATGGGGCATGTTAATTTTATATATGATCTTGGCTGGATGCCCAGGCATTTGGTCAAATATTATTTTGTGTAGGTTTTGGATGAGATTAAAATTTAAAACTGTGTGCATTTTTTTAATGTGGTAAAAAAATGATACAAATGAAATCTACCCTCTCAACAAATTTTTGAGTGTACACCACAGAATCGCCAACTAGATGCACACTGCTGTAGAACATATCTCCAGAGCTTTTTAATCTTGCATAAATGAAATTACATCTATAAAGGAGCAACTTTCATTTCCCACACTCCCAGCCCTTGCACCCACCATTCGAACAACTCTCTCCTTCTGCCAGTTTGGCCTGTGTCAGACAACTCAGGTAAGTGGAATCATGCAGTGTGATGAACTTATTTTCAATAAGCAAAAAATTCCTAAGGTTATCCATGTTGTAGCACATGACAGGTCATTTTGTGTTTATATCTTATTTTCTCTCTGTATTTACCAATTGATAGACATTTAGGCTGGCTATTGTGAAAAATGCCCAAAGAACAAGGGAGAGCAGGTGTCTCTTCACAATCTGGCTTTCAATTATTTATGCTATATCCCCAGAAAGGGCAGATAAGGTGAGATAAAGGTCCAATTTCATTCCTTTCCTTTGGATATTTGATTTTTCTAGCACCATTTTTTGAAAGAGACTATTTGTATTAGTTTTCATATTGGTGTGGCCAAACTACTTGACACCCTCAATTTAAAGGAGGAGATGTTTATTAAATTGGCTCAAAGTTTCAGAGGTTTTAGTCCATGGTTGGTTGGCTCCAAGATAGGAACATCATGGCAGGAGGGGTGGTGCAGCATAGCCTCTGACTTTGCGACATCCAGGAAGCAGAGCACAGGGGAAGAGCACTGGCGAGGGATGTGTCCGCCAAGGCATGTTCCCAGTGACTCCTCTCCAACTGGACTCCACCCCTAACATCACATTCGGTGGTAAACTGAGTGGGTTAATCCTGATGTGCGAAGAACCTCTATGATCCAATCACCTTCCAGGACTCTCAATTCAGTTGGCAGTTAATCCTACCTGTCACATGATCCTTTTCTTGTTGTGTAGTCTTGGCTGAAATCAACTGGCTCAATATGTTTGGGTTTATTTATATGTTCTCTCCATATTTCTCTCTTTATTTCTATGTTCTCTCACTCTATTCCATTCATCTATAGTCTGTCATGACACTGCCATTCTGTTTCACTTGCTGTACTTTTGTAATATGTTTTGAGGTCAGGAAGTAAGAGGCCTCCTACTTTTCTTCCTTGAGATTGTTTTGCCTATTTAGAGTCTTTTGTGATTCCATATAAGTTTTAGAATGTTTTCCTATTTCTGCAAAAAATGCCTTTGGGTGGAATTTTGTTAAGATTCATCAGATCTGTAGGTTACTTTGGGTAGTATGGACATTTAACAATATGAAGTCTTCGAATCCCTAAATACAGAATGTCTTTCCATTTGTTTTGTTCAATTTATTTCAGCAAAGTTTTGTAGTTTTCAGTGTTCAAAGTCTTTCATTTCTTTGGTTAAGTTTATTCCTATGTGTTTTATTCTTTTTTGATGCAGTGATATTGTTTCCTTAATTTCTTAATTTCCTTTTTGGATTGTTAATTTCTTAATTTCCTTTTTGGATTGTTAGTTAGAGACTCAACTATTTAGCAGTGTGATTTGTAGCCTGAAACTTTGCTCAACTCGTTCATTAGTTCTAACAGTTGTGTGTGTGTCTGTGTGTGTACTTGAGAGTTTTCTTCTTATACAATAATGTCATTTGTAAACCAAGATAGTTTTATTTCCTCCTTTCCAATTTGAATTCTTTTTATTGATGAGACGTGGTGAGTGTGGATATTCTTGCCTTATTGCTAATCATAGAAGAAAAACTTCCAGTTTTTCACTTTTGAGTATGATATTAGTTGTTGGCTTTTCATAAATGACCTCTCATACAAAGAAGTAATTCCCTTGTATTTCTAATGTGTTCAGTGCTTTTAAAATTTTGTCATCAAAGCAGATTGAAATTTGTCAAATGCTTTTTTTCTTGCATGTTTTTCATTCTGTTGTATCGTGTTGATTTGCATATGCTGAACTATATTTGCATCCTAGGAATAAATTTCACTTGGTCAACTTGGTCACGGAATAACATTTTTTTAAATTTGCTGATGAATTCAGTTTGATAGTATTTTGTGGAAGATTTTTGGATCTCTGTTCATCAGGGCTATCGGCTTATAGTTTTCTCATGTGTTTGTCTGGCTTTGGTATGAAGGCAATGTTGGTCTTGTAAAATGAATGTGAAAGTATACCCTTTTCTTCAGTTTTTGGAAATATTTAAGAATTGACAGCTGTTAATTCTTATTTAAATATTTCTTAAAATTTTCTAGTGAAGCCATCTGGTTCCTGACTTTTCTTTGTGAGAGGTTTTAAATTACTGATTCTATTTCTTTTCTAGTTATGAGTTTGCCCAGATTTTCTACTTCCTCATGGTTCAGTCTTGGTCAGCTGTATGCTCCTAGGAATTTGTCCATTTCTTCTAGGTTATTTCATTTTTTGATGTATAATTGTTATGGTAGTATCTTTGAACACTTTTTATTTCTTTTGCATCAGTGGTAATGTCTCCTCTTTCATTTCTGATTGAATTTATTACAATCTTGTCTTTTAGTTTCACTGATTTTTTTCTATTGTTTTCCTTCTCTACTTTATTTCTTTTTGCTCTAATCTTATTTCCTTTCTTCTGTTAACTTTGACATAGCTTGTTGTTTTTTTTTTCTTTCGGGTGTAAAGTTAGGTTGTTTATTGGAGAATTTTTTTTCTTTTTTAATGTGACTATTTGCTGTAAATGTCTCTCTTACTACTGTTCTTTCTATATCCTATGTGTTTTGGTTCATTGTATTTTTATTTTCACTTATCTCAAGATATTTTCTGATTTCTCTTAGGATTCTTCTTTGACCTATAGGCTTCTCAAGAGTGTTGCTAATTTTTGTTTATTTCTAGCTTTCCTTCTGCTGTTGACTTTTTTTTTTTTTTTGGTACCGGAGATCAAATTCGCATCCTTGAGTTTGCAAGGCAGGCAGCGGAATTTTGCTGTTGATTTGTAGTATCGCTTCAATGTAGCTGGAGAGGATATTTGGCATGGTCTCAATCTTCTTCAATTGTTAAGACTTGTGGTCTAGCATGTGATCTATCCTGGAGACTGTTCTGTGTGTGCTTAAGAAGACTGTATTCTGCTGCTGTCTCATGGAATATGAATGTCTTGTATAGGTCCGACAGGCCACTCCATTTCTTGGTGTTGCTTTTTCCAGTACTAAAGATTGGACCCAGGGGCATTGAACTAAGCCAAATCCTCAGACCTATTTTAACATTGTTTTTTTGAAATTTTGAGACAGGCTATTGCTAAGGCAGAGATGAAATTTGTGATCCTCCTGCCTCATTGTTCCAAAGTGTTGGGATTACAGGCATGTGTTACCATGTGTGGCTGGCTGATAGTCTTATCTTCTGCATGTCACAAATTACATTTCTTTTGCTGCTTTTAATATTCTCTTTGGCACTGACTTTTGGTTATTTCATTATAATGTATCTGGGTGACAAAATTCTTTGGGCCCTTCATTTGGTGTCCACTGTGGCTCTTTGAATATGCTGTCCATTTATTTCCTCAAATTGGGAAAGCTTTCAATCATTATTTCTTTGGCTAAAGTTTTTGTCCCTTTCTCTTTCCCTTCCTTCTTTTTGTTCTCCTCTTCCTGTTCAATCTCCTCTTTTTCTTCCTTATCCCCTTCACTTTTTCTTCCTTCTCCTCCTTTTATAATGTGTGTGTTGGCCCACATGATGGCTTCCTATAACCACCTTCACTTGTCTTCACTTTTTCATCCATTTTTCTTTTTGCTCCACTACCTGGATAATTTCACATGATCTGTCTTGGAGTTTACCAATTCTTCTGTTTGCTTGATTAATTCTGATTTTGAACCCTCTGGTGAATTTTTTATGTCAGTTATTGTATTCTGTAGCTTTCTTTTCTTTTTGTACATTTCTATACCTTTATTGCTATTCTTATTTTGTTCATTGTATTGTTTTCTGAGGTTACTGAGCATTTTTTTAACGATTAGTTTGAATTCTTTGTCAAGCAATTTCTATACCTTTGTTTCTTTAGGATTGCTCTCAGAAGATTTACTTTGTTCTTTTCTTTGGGTTTGTTCCCCTGTCTATAATTCTTTCTTTCTTCTTTTCTTCCTTTCTTTTGTTTTTAGTACTGGGGATTGAACACAGAAACTTATAACCTCACTGAGCTACATCCCCAGCCTATTATTATTATTATTATTATTATTATTATTATTTAGACATGGTGCCACTAAGTCACCAAGTTGCTCAGTCACTAAGTTTCTCAGGCTGGGCTATGATTTTCATTCCTCCTGCCTCAGCCTCCCAGAGTGCTGGGATTACAGGCCTGTGCTATCACTCCTAGCTTCTCTGTTTCTTTGTGTGTCTTACAAATTTGTGTTGAGATCCATGCACTTAAAGAAATTGACAGCTATTCTATTATTTAATGACTGGCTTTATAAAGAAAAAGCCAGAATTTCTGCAGGCTCTGAGACTTTTCCTGGATATATCTTCTTTGAACTTGTGCATGCAAACTCCCAATTGGAGATATTTTCTCTTTTCTTTTTCCAGACATTTATAAATCTCTTGCTCCCTCTGGTGTCTATCTGTGGTGTCTAACCACAGGTTCCATGGATTTTCCCTAAGCCTCAGCATGATTTTGTTCTCAGAACATGGCAGGTTATAAGTATGTCATGTACTGTCAGTGAGTGTGCTCTGTCAAGTAGAGTAAGACTGGTCCTGTGAGCAGCTCCCCAAAACCCTGTCACGTTGGATACATGCTCCATTTTTCTATTTTTCCCAACCCCCAAGAGAGACGCCAGCAAGATGTAGTGGTTGGGTTTGAAGCACCGATGACCCTCTGGAGCAGCAGCAAGCTGCTTGGATCATTTCTGTCCCTAGAGTTTCCCAGGCACCTCAAATACATCAGGTCCTGTAAACTCCAAGACAGGTGAGACATGGGCCAGTGTCCTGAAGAGCTGCTCGAAAAAGGAGAATGCTGGACACCTACTCAAATTCTGTCTCCAGGGAGAAACTGGAATTGAGAACTGCTCATTCTGCAGGGAGCTGGGTGGAGGGACTAAGGTGAACGGTGAGTGACTGTGCCAGACCTGGATTTTGTTTATGGCAGCCTTTCCTGTCAGGATTCAGCCAAGAGAGAACAATCCCCTACACCACTCCCCAAAAAGCCAGATATTGGGTATACGGTACAATCTTCCCTTTCTCTTTCCAGGAAGAATCTAAGAGCTGAGCATTTTCTCTCTACCATGTGGCCATAAACTGGGAGAGAGACTCTACCAGATGAGTGGCTTGGAGATTTCTAAGGGTTTCCTCGTGCCTGATTTTGTGCTTGCTGGGGATGCAATAGCCTCTTTGCTGGTTTCTGGATTTTTGTAAAGGGTTCCATCTGCTGTGGATTTGGTGTCTGAAGATTGTTATCCTGCCCACTACCAAGCCTAAATCAGTGGACTTTGCACAAAGCAAATTGTTCTCCCTAGTGGGGGTGGGCCTTACCCAATCAGTTGAAGGCTAAAAGAGAATAAAAATCTGAGCCTCCCCAGGCAAGAAAGAGAATTCTTCAGAGGACCACCTTTGTCTCCCTGTGTAGTAGCAGCTTTTTCTGCTTCTGTGGCACACTGCCTTCACAATGGAACTGCAGTGTCTGTCCCCAGATCTCCAGCCTGCTGGCTGGCCCTACAGATTTTAGACTTGTCACAGACATGTGAGCCAGTTCCTTACAAGAAACCACTTTATATAATGTACACACACACACACACACACACACACACACACACACACAGAGTTTCTGTGGCAAACCTGGAATAATACAATGGGTAAAACTATTAGGCAAGTCAAGGCAGAGGCCTACACTGCCCTAATGTTTTAGATGCTTTACTTCCACATGCTTGTAATAAAAATAAAGTGCCAGTTTCACTTAACAGTGTCCTTTGTGGAGCAGAAAGAACACTGATCTTACCAAACATGACCTTGTGTATATGCCCTTTTTGTGCTCTGTGCGGCAGTGGGGAGTGTGTGTAAACAGTATCGCCATAGGCAGTCTTGATGGCTCCCTCAAGGAAAAACCTTTGAAGATGGAGTTGCAAGATGAGTTGACTACATTTTGGGGGGGCGCTAGTTGTTTTTTTTTTGAGACAAGGTCTCTCTATCTAGTTCAGGCTGGCCTTGAACTTGCAGCGATCTTCCTGCTCCAGTCTCCTGAATGCTAGGATTATAGTTCCTTTTTTTTTATTCTCTAAGAGTAACTGTCAGGCAAACTATGGTTATTCAGACATAGATATTTGGCAGACATTATCTTAAAATGAATGACGTGAACCTGTCACCTAAGAAAATAATTGACAGTATTTTTCCAAAGATAAAATTTCAGATTTAAAATAAAAAAAATTTTGGAAACTGTCTATCATGGTGAGCTTGTTACCTTTTTTTATTTTTACCTTGGGGTTCTGGGGATTGAACCCAGGTCCTCATGAATGCTAGGTACCACTGGGCTACTCCCTAGGTGAGGTACCTTTCCTGGTGAGGTCAGTAGTGATAATGATGAATGGCTTATTTGTAGATTATATAACAAAGTGTGTCAGCAGCTTGGAAGATCTGTACGATTCAGTGAATCAACACAAAATCCTGTATTGGTAAAAGACCCATTTACAGCACAGAGAATGGACAACTGTACAGTCACTGCTGAGGAGCCCATTCAGAGAGCCAGATAGGCTGATGGATTTAATGCTATAGAAGACAAAATGTTCAATGATATGTTTCCTGTTCCGGACTGCAACTAACGCTTAGAAAACATTACTTGCACATTTTGTTCTCATATCAAAGAACTGTTTGAAAAGGGCATTGGAATCCTCCTCCTTTTTTTTAGCCACATATCTTTGTGATCGTTACATACGTTAGCCTAACAACTTATTTATCACAGCATACTGAATGCAGAAGCAGACAGGAGAATCCAGCTTTACTGTTAAGCCAAACTTTTAAGAAACTTGAAAATTTTAAATCAGGGCTACTCTTTTCACCAAATTTTTGCTTGTTTTGGATGAAAGTTATTTACAATAAAACATATTATTTATGAACACGATACATTTTGTTGTTACTCTAAGACAAATTAGTAAATATTTATAAGATGTTTTTGGTAAAAAGTATTGTTGGATACAACCCACATAAACAAAATCTCTTGGGAGTTCTTACTCATTTCTAAGAACGTGGAGGGACCTTGAGACCAAGTTTGCCTAGGTGACCCGATGGGGCTGTTTCACTGGCAGAGCCCAATTGTCAACTCCATATGTCTTTCTTTGGCTGTGTGGCATACAGTTCTATTCCCCCCATGACTGTCTTAGTAACATTCTTGTGGCTGGGACAAAATGCCTAATACTCACAATTTAAAGGAGGCAAAGTTAGTTTTGCTCATGACTTCCGTCTGTGGCAGCTGGCTCCTAGCTAGAAACAGGATGGCAAACAAGCAAGGTGGGAGAAAAGGTGCTTAACCAATGGCAACCAGGAAGCAGAGAGAGAAGGGAGGAGACATCAGCTATAAATCCATTAGTGGGTAAATCTGCTGATGAGTATAGCACCCCCGTGATCCAATCACCTTTAAAACACATGAGGCTTTAGGGGGATATTTTAGATCTGAATTAACACTGCCCTCAGGGACAAGTGCACTTCCTTGCCTCTGTGAAGCTGCACTTGAACTGTGACTTGTGTTGGCCCTTGAAATGCTGACAGATATGATTGCAGTGGAGCCTTCATGGTGCTTATGTGGGTGTCATTTGGCTTGTCATCTTGGCCCCTATTTTCTATAAGCAGAACACGGTCCATGTAGCCCCACATGGCTCCACATGGGGAGCCCCACAATGAAGACCTTACCCCATCCTGTGATGTGGAATCTCAGTGAACCCCACTAAGAGGAGCTGAACCCCAGCAACCTGCAAACCCATGAGAATGAAAGTAAATGATTGTGGTTATAAGTCAGTGTGACTTGGGAGATTTTTACACGGCCTTGTTGCAACAGAAACCTTACTCATACTGAATTCCAAAGAAGACTTGTTATGGTTTGAACATCTCCACCAGAATTCACGTGGAGATTTAATCACCATTGTGAGGTATTAAAGGATGAGACCAGGTGCAACCTTTAAGAGGTGATTAACTCATGAAATCTCTGCCCTAATGAATGAATTAATCCATTTGTGGATCAATGGATTAGTAGATTGGTGGGTTAGTGGATTATCTAAAGAGTGGATCTCTTATAAAAGCCAGTTTGGCTTCCTCTCTTGATGTGTGTTGCTCACCATGTGAAGCCTGACACCACCCTGGGTCTCTCCCAAGGCCCTTACTAGATGCAGCACCTGGAATCCAGGCTCCAGAACTGTAGGATACAGATTTATTTTCTTTACAAATTTCCTGGGCTCAGGTATTTTCTTATAGGAAAAGAAAACAGATTTAGACCCTTCCATCATTTCCCACGGTGGATAGAAGTGGGTGGGTATGCGGGGACAAAGCTGGCTCTGGCCTTTCTCAGAATGAGCAGGGGAGGGACAAAAGGGCAATGGCATCACCAAGAGGACGTGGACTTTGATCTTGTCCCTTTCTGTTGAGCATGGTCCTTCTGCCCACAGCTGTGCCTTGTAGAACAGTCCCAAGTCCCTCTGATTGCACATTCAGAGCACAGGAACCAGTGGCCATATGGATGGTGATTGCTCAGCTGTGTCTGGTGGAGAAGAGAATTTGGGGAAATCCTCCCCTGTGGATGTGCACCCAGGCCTCCTGAGTTCAGCTCACACTGCCATTCCCCATGCAGAGGTGCCTGGTAACTGATGAATAGTTCTTTCTAGTGTTTTATGGGGGTAAATCTGCTAGTTTTATGGGACAAATCTCCAAAATTTGGTGTTTGTCCTTTTCTCTCGAATTTCTCTTTTTTTTTGTGGATTGATGACTTTTACATTTGTCATCACCTGGCCATCTTGTGGCATCTACTTAAAAATATGTATGCATTAAACATATTCAGAACACAAGTTCAACCAGACATCTCCTGAGTGACTTCTATTATTCTTAACAATTCGCTTTATGGAGATACAACTCACCTATCATATAAATTATCCACTTCGAGTATATAGTTCAGGAGACCATTCTACTAAGTGAAACACGTCAGATACAGAAATACAATACTGTTTAATCTCACTTCTATATGGAACCAAAAAAAGCCATAATCCTAGAAACAGGAAGTAGAATGGAAATTACCAGAGGTTGGAGTTAGGGGGCAATGGGAAGTTGTTGGTCAGAGGGCACACACTTTTGGTTATAAGATGAATCAGTTTTGGAAAACTAATATACATGTGGGGCCATAGTGACCAATAATGTAAACTTGAAATTAGCTAAGAGAATAGGTCTTAAATACTTTCAGCAACCCCATCCACAGTGTAACTACATGAAGTGATGGAGCTGACTTGATTATGGTAATAATTTCAAAATGTATTAGTACATATACCAAACATGTTGTACACCTTCAACACACAAAATTTTTATTATGCCTCAATAACTCTGAAAAATACATGAACAAATGTGAAAAATTGTATTATTCAATGGCCTTGAGTATAGTCACAGAGTAGTACAGCTATCTGCACAATCTAAATTTAGAATATTTTCATCACTTTCTAAAGAAACTCCACATCCTTTAGTCATTAGTGTTCAACAGCCCCACCTTTCCCTAGACCATGAATCAACTTTGTATCTTTACAAATTTAGGTATTCTAAATAACTTATATAAGTTAAATTGTATGATATTTAATCTTTTGTGACTGGCTTCTTCCACTCAGTATAATGTTTTAATGGTTCATTCATTTTGCAGCATGGGTTAGTACTTTACTCCTTTTCATGGCCGAATAGTATTCTATTGTGTGACCAGACTGCCTTTAGTTTATCTAGCCATTCAATTGATGGAAAAAATGACCTTAAAAGTATAACTCAAACTGGGCATGGTGGCACATGCTGGTAGGCCCAGTATTCTGGAAGGCTGATGCAGGATGATCACAAGTTCAAGCCCAGCTTCAGCAACTTTGTGACACAGAGAGACCCTGTCTCAAAATAAAGAATAATAAAATGGCTGGGGATGTATCTCAGTGTGAAGACCCTGGAGTCAATTCCCAGTATTCCCCCCCCCCCCACAAAAGAAAATATGTATCAGATTGTGTCACTCCCTCCTATAAAACTCTCTGTGGTACTGATCACAAAATCATCATGGCCAGTCAGGCCTTGCTGAATCTGACCCCTCCACTCACCTTTCTGACCTCATTTATCATAAGTCTCCTCCTTTGCTCATTACTCAACAATCACACCGGTTTTCTTTTCTGAAAATCCTGTTTATTCCTACCTCAGGGCCTTTGCACTTATTTTTCTTCTAAAAGGACGCTTCCCTCAGATTGAGAAGTGCTTCTTTCTCATCCTTCATGTTATATCCTCCAAAGACCAGCTGACATTCTCTACCCAAAGCATTCTTCCGGTTCTACCAGGCCACCCATATGATTTCCTTTCCTCTTCAGTATTGTCTGTCATTACCTAGTCTTTCTGTTTGCTGTCTTTTTTTTTTTTTTTAATCATTTTTTCTCCCTTCTCTGCAATACAGGCCTCAAGGTGAAGGCAGGTGCTGGATGACATCTTCATGGCTCCATCCTTAGGATATGGAGAAGACTTAGTATAAAGTAAGACTTAGTAAGTCTTTGTTCAACTAGTGGATAGACTTAAGGTTATGTCTTAGTCCATATTCTGTTGCTATAATTGAATACGTGAGACTGAATGATTTATTTTTATAAGTTTATTCATTATAATTTTGGAGGTTAGGAAGTCCAAAGATAGAAGAGTCACATGTGATGAGGGTCTTCTTGCTGAAGAGGACTCTGTAGGGTTTGGGGGAAGGACAGAACATCACACGGCAAGACAAAGCAAGCAGGCCAGGGAGAGCTTGCTTTCATAACAAAGCCATCCCTCCACAATCCATTCATCCCTTAATCACAAATGGATTAATCCACTCATGTGGGCAGAGCCCTCTAGACTGAGTCACCTTCCAGAAATCCAAATACCACTCAGAGGGCGTCACAACAAATTTTATTTAAAGGAGCATTATGGGGGGTGTATAATGCCCGAGTATATTTTTTAGAATTATTTCCGTTGACAAATTATTAATTTTAATTTTATGCATTTTATGATATTAAGCAACGTGTACTTAACAGGGAAATAAAACATCAATAAAATAAAATATTAAAATTTTACTATGTAATAGAATAAAGATCAACATTTTAATATCAACTGTTTACTTGCTTATAAGAGCTAAAAAACCCCAGCAGAAATAAATTCCTATGTGAACTATAATGAAATACACACAAAACTCTACCACAGAAATAATCTTTGCTTGAATTATCACACCTAAGGCAGTCTCCACACCTGACAACAGCATGTTCCATGCACACGTCTTGCTCACACTGACAGCATGTATACTTAGCTTTTTTTTTCTGTTTGGCAGATCATACATGTCACCTCTCTTGTTTTCCTCTTTTGTTCAGGAGCTTCCTATTATATTATACAATGTGTACCTAGCAGGAAAATGAAATATCAATAAAATAAAATATCAAATATATACTGTTTAGAATAAGCATCAACATTTTCTATATCAACAGTTGGCTTACTAGCTCTAAAAAATAACAACAGAAATAAATTCCTATATGAACTACAATGAGAACACAAATAAAACTCTACCAAAGAAGTAATTCTTACTTCAATTATCACACTTAAGGCAGTTTTCATACATGTGAACAGCATGTTCCATACATAAGCATCATTTACACTGATAGCACAAGTGTTTTGTTTTCCTGTCTTCTTTGATAGGTGATACTTGACATCTTGCTAGTTTTCCTGTTTTCTTAGGGGATTCTTGTGATGTTTGACCTGTCTGTTCACAAGTCTGCACCAGAATTCTTTTGTGGAGATCTTTGGGCAGATACACAATACTCTTCCTCTATTGTAATCAATCATTTATCAATTCCAGTCCCAATCCTCTAAGAAAATTTCTCAGTGATATTTTGTGCTTGTTATTTTCTTTGTAAACTATGAAACTATTTATGCCTGATATGTTGAGATCCAGTATAACACAACCATTGGCCAACTCTTTGTGCTTTCAGTAACATCATAGCTGCCACATAACTTGTCAACATTTCATTTTGTTGTGAATTGTCACCATTTCTAGCTTCATTTGTGTTAAGAATTCACTACCAATCTTTATTTTGTTTGTTTGTTTGTTTGAGACAAGATTTGACTACATAGTCCAGGGTAGCATTGAACTCACTATATAGCACTAGCTGACTTCGAACTCACAGGATCCTCCTGCCTCAGCCTCCTGAGTACTGGGATTACAGGTGTGTACCATCATGCCTGACTTCACAATCAATCTTATCATCATGGTGTAATGTTGACAGTAGCAATACTACTTTGTTTTTCTTCACCATATAGGGGGTCAATGTTATGTCTTTCTGAAATTCAAAGATTATTATGTATTTCTCTATTGTGAACTTGCAACATTTTTCAGGAATCTCCATTTTGTTCTTGTGAATAGTTCCTGTGCTGGTCAGCTGTTTTTGTTGTTGTTGTTCTGTTTTGTTTTTGCAAATGTAACATAAATAGATAACTTGTGAACCAATTGTCAAATGTGACATTTGGGTTACTTTTTGAAATAGATGCAACAAGTCTGTTCACAATGTCATATGGTTTATTACTACACAGATGAAGACCTGGTGGCTGATTTCCAGGATAAATTTCTAAATTCAAGGTGTAAAATGTCTTAGCATTCACCAGGGCATATATTTTTATACCATATTTGGAAGGTTTTTTTGGCATATATTGCCAAAACTCTCAACAATCATGAAATGATACAAATTTTTTGTGAATTCTCATGTATCCAGATGGTATATAAATTGCTTGACAGTTCAAAACAAAGCTTTAAAAAAATGAGTGAATAGCAGCTAAATTGTCTGATTTTTTTCTTGGTGGGTCTTTTTGTTGTCAAAAGTAGGCAATTTTGAAAAACAAAACAAATCTCTTGAATGTCATTATTGGTCTAAAAATCTCAGTGCCACATCCATCACTTCCCCATAAATCCTTTAGATTCTTACAGTTAGAATGATAAAGCCCTGCTATGAAGGCTTTTAGTTCAGATAGTGAGATGTCAAGTATATTTTTGCGTATTATTATTGATGCATATAGACTGTTTTACTTGTATTTCATTATTAGTGTATTTCAAAGCATTTTGTGTTATATTATCTGCTACAAACAGTTTCCAACACTGAATCACAATGTTGACATTCCATCCAATATGATTCACCCCTGGAAAGAACCTAATAACATTTTCTGACCTAGTTCTAACAGATCACTCAGGTATGTATGTCCATTTTGTAACATTTTAACTAGTCAAATATTTATTTACTCTACTGTTTTCTTCCTCATCTGAATCAAAATCTTCATTCTGTACTTCTCTGTCATATTTTGCTAACTTCTTAGGTTTTCATGATCCAAGTCATCATTGGTAGCTGAATCACCTGATGACTTACTTCCAACTTCCTCCCAAAGTTGTAAAAGTAGATTTTCATGTGATATTGAACTGAATTGTGCTAATGCTTCAAGAAAAATAAAAATAAAACATGTAATAAAAAACTATAAATACACAAAAATGTAACAGTGCATAATGTGGGTAAAATTCAGCCATTTACACTTTGACATATGTACACACACTTTGTCATTTGTTGTACCAATTGGGTAAACCCAAAGACTGCTTCCTGTATTCCTCCAGTGCAGCTACTGAGACACTCAGCTAGCTATCATTATGCTCAAGTACATATTTTCATTAGAAAAGTTTGGTTGGGGTGTCTTTTATCCACCATGATGGTCCTTGGGTTCATGTGAATTTGAGGATTAAGTTTTCAACACATGAAATTTGAGGAACACATTCAAACCATACCATTTTTTTTTATTAGAGCATATTGGTTATATAGAACAGTAGGTTTCACGTGGCCTATTTGTACCACTTCTTTTCTTTTTTATTTATTTTTTCTTTATTTTATTTTTTTATTACTTAAATTCTTTTATTGGTACATTTTAGGTATACAACACAATTACACTTCTCATTGGGAATTGTACCTTTACATAATGCATCCTAGTTCTTATTTTTTCCCCATTCCTAGCCCTCCCTTCACCTCCTCCACCCTTCCCTATTTACAAAGACTTTATTTCCATTTTTTCCATTTCTCAGCATTTTTCCTTTCCCTTCTTTCCCCTGCCCCTCTGATTATCCCTACCCCTGTACCACTTATTTTCATTGTTGGCTTCATTATCTCTCGCTAGGATATGTTGAGAGACTCTGACTGCCTCCTTTGTCTGTCAGTGAGAGCAGAGTCATGCCCTGAATTGGACATGGCTACAAAACTGTAGACCCTGGAAGATAACCACAGGCTTGAAATAACAGTGAAATTTCTTTTCTTTTTTTCTTTTGAAATTTTTGTTCATTTGGTTGTTATTAAAATTTTTTTTGAGTGAGAACATTATATGTAGTTTGTTTTTTGTTGTTGTTTTGTTTTTGTTTTTTCTTCTTTTCTTCCCTTCTGTCTCCACCAGCTTCCTGAGGCTTGGGTAATCTTCCTTTGTCCTTCAGTTTTGCTTCTAATGTCTTGTTCTTTTATTTCTCTACTTTTTTCTCTGCTCCCTTTCAAATTTTCTCCCCTTAATTACTCCTCTCTTATTTTTTACTCTCCATGTAATTTTTTCCCCCTTCTTTATCTTTTGTCTTCTATTTCTTAAAATGTTTAAAAATCTGGTGAGGATGCAGGAACTGCACCAGATTTTGGGTCAACAGACTCTCATGATCAATGCTTGGATCACTCCTGCTGTGATCATTCACATCCAGGTTTGCCAAGCACATAAACCATATCAGCTTTTTCTGCCACCTTAGACATCTGCAGTTCATGTCTGTCCTCCTGTAGCAGCTGCTCCTCTCCAATGAGGACCCGTGCCCTCTGAAGCATCTTTGGTGCCCTCAGCTCTTTTATACAGTCAGTTTCCAGCTCTGAGAACTCTTCTCTGATGGATCCCAAGCAGCAGGCACTTGTCCACTTCCTCTGTGCCCTCCATTATGTATGTGATTTGCCCTTCCACTTGTTCAGTAGTTACTTAACAAGAGCCTGGGAGGTTTTAGGCACTGTTCCAGACGCAGAAGATATAAGAATGAAAAACTCTGACAACAAACAAAAGCAAATCAATCTATAGAATATTAGCTGAATGAAAGTGTGATGGAGGGAAGAATTGATCAAGGTAAGAGAATATGGATGTGCTGCTGGTTTAGATTGGTGCTCATGGAAATTCTCACCATGAAGATGACATCTGAGCAAAAATGTGAAGGAGGTGAGAGATGAAACATGAGAGAGCTGAGGGAAGAGCATTTGGGGAAGAGAAATGAACAAGTATGAACGTCCTGAGGCAGGATTTCATGGGTGTGTTTGAGGAATGGCAGGGAAGCCAGTATGGCTATAAAAGAATGAGAGGGAGGGTCGAAGCCTGAGCTGACTTATATTTTGAAAGGACCACTCCAGTACTGTGCTGAGAATAGATATGAGATGGAAGAGTGGAACAGGGAGGCAGATAAGGGAAAAATTATAGAGCAGATGGTGAGCTGGGTCAGAATTATAGTGATATAAAGTGCTGGGATACTGGGATATTATAGGACATTTAAAACATAAAAGTAGAGAGAATAGTAAAAGTGAAACTGCATATATCTATCATTCAGCTTCTACACTGAACAACTTGGGTCATCTGGTTTCATTGATATCCCCCCTCCTTTTGTGTTGTTTGAAAGCAAATCCAAGGCATGCAGTAATGTAATCTGTAAGTATTTCAGTAAGGGTCTCTAAAAGAGATCACCTCAATATCTCAATACCATTACCACACTTAACAAAGCAGCTGGAATTTCTCAGTGTCTCCAGTCAGTGTTTAAAGGTGGAGCTGATGGGATTTTCTGGTAGATTGGATTTGGGCTTAAGAGGAAAGGTGTACAGGACACTGCAGGCATTAAAAAGACATAAAATTTATTTTAATTTTATAGATTATAGAAGTTTTCACAGTGCCTTATAATTACTTATGTGTATTTTCTCCACTCAATTACGAACATGCCTCTACTGCAGAGACTATATTTTATTTAACTTTATATTTATTTAATTGCTAATCTCCTCCAGCATGGTATCTGGCATGGATAAGGTGCTCAATAAGTGTATTTGAATAAAGTAAGACATATTTTTGGGACACATGTCTCAGTTTTGGTCATAATGTGTGTGCTGCATATTGTCTGTTGATACTTAATACTCTCCTGCTTTTCAAGCTCTCCTCTCTATTCCAAAATTGTCTTAGTCCAGATACAATAAGAAAAAAAAAAACCCAGAGACTAGGAAATTTGAACCTCAAAGATTTATTTCTCAAAGCTCTGGAGACAAAGCCCATGGTGCCATATAGGAGAGTGATCAATCCTCTGACCACCTAGAAAAGGAGACAATGAGGGCTAAAGAAAAAAAGACAACAGAGATTTGTGTAATTTCAAAGTATTTGAGGGGCCAGGAGGGCAGTGCCTCACAGTGGGCAGAGACAAGTACTCTCCAAACTAGACATAATTTATTGGGTACACACGATAATTGGAGGTGACTTAGTGGGTGGAGGTAATCCTATTTAGATGAGGATCTTATGCTGATGAAGATCCTAGGTAGATGAGGAACTTATATCGATTAGGAATTTGTCCCTCCCCAGGTGAAACCTTTCTCTTACTATTTGGTTCTCAAGGAACCAGGATGTCTTCAGCTGATGCAGTTCTGCCCTGGAGTGTCACAGCATCATGGAGCCATTGAGGTTTTAACTGTGACTGGTGGCAAAAATTGAGTTATGTCTTGACATGCCATAGCCAGCCTGTAGGCAAGAAAGGTAGGCCTAATTTGTAATTTAATTGTGAAATGATTTCCCCCTTTCTCAGTTTGCAGATGAATGCTTTCTTACTATATCCTAATATTGTATGAGAGAGAGAGAGAGAGAGAGAGAGAGAGAGTGAGAATATGAGATCATCTCTTCCATGTTTCATGTTAAGAGGATGCTATTCCTCTATGAGGGATAGATATAGATATAGATTCCATCTATGAGGGCTTCACCTCATGACCTAATCACCCTCCAAAGTCCCTACTTCCAAATAACATCACCTGGGGAGTAGGGCTTCAACATATAAATTGAGAGGTGCAAGCATTCAGTTTATAGTAGAGGGATCCACCCTGAGAATGACTTTTCCTGGAAGCTCATGCCCACAGAGTTTCTGTTAGACCTTGATAATGAGGGACATTCATGTGAGATCTGAAGAGTAAAAGAACAAGGGACCCTGGTTTCCTGGCGGGAACTGAGGACAGATGCTCACATACCAGTGGACAACAGTGTGGGTCAGCCAGTGGCTTCTGGGCACCCTGATGTCCTCCTTGGAATCAGTGATTTTGGTGCTGCAGGCAACTGAGAACATGGTAGTCACTTCTCTGTGATTCTGTCTTCTGCACTCTCTCCTGTTTCTTCATTGACTCCAATCAGTCTTATGTTACTCTTTGGATCATCTAGCAGCTGCTGGATTGATTTCTCATGGTCCCTTACTATTTAAAGAAAATTTTCTTCTCCTGGTCACTAATTGCAATCTTATCTTCTATATCTGAAATTCTGTCCTCACATTGGCTCATTCTGCTGTGTAAACTTTCAATGGAGTTTTTAATCTCCTGGAAATCTGTTCTCATATGTTTTATGGATTCCATTTGTTTCCTATGTTGAGATTCCATCATATTCCTCAGCTCCTCTATTTTTTTTTATCTGTGTCCTCTCTAGACTTATTAATCATGTCTTGCACTATGGGTACAATCTCTGCTGTTATCTGAGAAATTATTTCTGATTTCATTTTTTCCAGTTCAGGGAGTCCAGGTGGTTGAGTATCAGGTTGTTTCATCTCATTTCCCTTTGGGGTTGCTTTAGGTGATCTGGGAGTCTGGTTTTGAGACTTGTTTAAATGTCTTCTCATTTCAATGGGGTGGGGGGCAGTGGTTCACCTCCTGGGTGCTGGGTGTGGTAGTACGGTGGCTCAGAAGGTTCACCTCACTTCTCCGTGATTCTTGTACTTTTCAGATTCCTTGAAATTGGCTGGTAGGTGTTGAATTGTGGCCTCCAAAATATGTGTTTAAATCATATTGCTAATACTTCAGAATACGTGACCTTATTTGGGAATAGTGTCTTTGTAGATATAAATAGTTGAAATGAAATCATATTGGTATAGGATAGAACTCTAATCCAATGTGGCTGGCATTCTTACAAGAAGAGGAGAGAGAAGCACAAAGAAAGAATGCCATGCAATATCCAAGGGGGACATTCAAGTATTATAGCTACAGGATAAGAAATGCCAAAGATTACTGGTCACCACCAGAAGCTGGAAAGTGGTGAGTAAGGATTTTCCTCTGTAAGTCTCAGAGAGAGCATGGGCATGCTGACAGCTTGGTTTCAGACTTCTATCCTCGGGAACTCTGGGACTGTTGCTTTAGGCCACCTCATTTGTGGTATTTTGTTATCTAGGAAATGAATATGTTTCCCAGTCCTTCCTCTGGTTGGGTAACTATCAATTCCCTGTATTAAATCTTTTCCCACTCAAAATACCTAGGATGGCTTTGCCTTCCTACACAAAACCTAGATGCCTCAGGGAGTGTTCTTCACCTTTAGCCTTTAGAAAAGCTTCTCGA
The DNA here is from genome assembly GCF_000247695.1 of Heterocephalus glaber. Next base: position 15,208,079 of record NW_004624733.1, on the reverse strand, counting down.
GTTAGTGAGACCAGAGGAACATACTGTCATTCCTATCTTTTGCTGTCATGCATCTTGAGTCATTTACAGTAAACTGCAAAGTTGCACCAGAGGAAAATGAATGAAGCCTATCTGGCTCAACAGGACATTTACTCAGCAGTGGCCATGGGACATCCTTGAGGGTGTTAACAGAACTGTCAGATAGGAAGCAGTCTCCTTCCTGTCCTCAGAGCTTCCATTACTACACTGAAAATATCTTTTATTGTTTTTTTTTGCTTCCAGAGGAAAATGCCTATATTTTGATCATAGAGAATTCAAAGTTAGAATGGAAAGAGGGTTCTTCTCTACTGCAGAAAATGAAGGGGCCTGGTAATCTTTTGTACATATGGGCTCAGGAACCACTGGAATTAAGGAAAAGCACTTTGATAAGATATGATTCAAGAAATGAATACTAGGTTTACCATCTTGTCATTGGCTTCAGGCTTTCTTTCTAAGGACATGATTAGCATGTGAAGACCATGCACTATCAGGGCTAAAGCCAGCTGAACAGTCACTGAATTTCTCAGTTATAGCTGAGGAAATTCAGGTTAAGTGAAGAGTAGAGACTGTCAGTTAATTACATGGTTGTATTGTAGACCCAGACCTTTTCATTTTTTATTTTGCAACAAGGTCTCCTTAAATTCCCCAGTTTGGCCTCAAAGTTGAGGTCCTCCTGCCTCTGCCTCCCACGTAGTTAGGATTAGAGGCATGCATCACTCTGCCCAGCTTTTGGGAGTTTGTTCTATGCTTGGATTCCTCCACCTCAGACCACAAGCTCATTGAGAGCTGAGTTGGTCCTTTCTTTAAGTTCCAGTGCCCAGTTGGGGTGCAATGAAGAGACATGTCTGGATCATTCACTTATTTTGTGGTTAGCAATGGAAAACACAGAGGGTTTCTCCACAGAGGTGTCCTCCAGGCTAAACCTGGAAAGGTGGAAGGCAGGCTGGCCTTAGGGAAAAATGGAAAAATCAGTTAGTCTCCAAGAGAGCCTAGAAGGGCCAAGGAAATTAACTAAGTGTAGCTTTGTACTGGAGAGTTTAGAGATAATTGCCTCTGGATATCCAGAAGCAGATCCAGAGAGAACAAGAACCGAGAGCTCTTTTGGCTCTGTACAAAGATCTGATTCAGGACCTTCCAGTAAAATTCCTCTAATTTTAAAGTAGCTTGAGCTTTTGTTCCTTGTAACCACTCATTTCTATGGGATAGTTGTAGATTAAATTAAAAATAAAGTTTCCTTTTGCTTTTTATATTTTCCAAACACTCTGTAATGAGCATAGTAATTTTTAGTTAAAAAAAATGTTTTGTGCCAGTTGGGGAAGTAAGGAGTGTTGCGCTCCTGGGTCAGACTTGGAGCCTGAAGGGAACAGGATGAGGAGGTGCCACAACTGTGAAGGCTGGTGGGGTGTGAGCAGCAGAAGGGTGAGGCTCAGGCCCCTAAGCTCCTGTGGGCATGGAGGAGAGCTGGGCCTTGGCCATGTGGCTGAAGGGGTGCTGCTCAGCTGGCCGGTCAGCTATGCAGTGCCCATGGGGCAGCTGCGACCTTAGGTGTTGATGGATGCATGGACTCCATCGGCAGTGCTGGGTCAAGGTTCACCTTTCCCATATGTGTGCCACCCAGCACAGAGGAGCCAGGATGTGCTCCTCCCAGCATCTACAATGTCCTCACTGAAACTCTTGCTGGGATTTAATCCCTACTATGAGGTGGTAAGAAGTGGAGCCAGATGGGGTCTTTTTGTGAGGGCTCTGACCTCAAGAATGGATTTATCTATTTATGGATAAGGGCACCAATGGGTTGTCTGGAGAGTGGGTTTGTCATAGAAGCCAGTTTGGCTCTGGCTCTTGGATGTGCCCCTACCCCTATGTGATGCCCTGTGTCACTCTGCAAAGACCTCACCAGCAAGAAGGCTTTGACTAGTTGTGGTCCCTTGACCTTGAACCTCCAGAGCTGTGAGCCAAATGAACTTTTACTCTGTATGAATTACCCAGTTCGTGGTATTCAGTAATACCCATAGAAGATGGACTAAGACACTCCACCAAATTCATGACTTCCTGGAACCTCAGAATGTGACCTTATCTGGAAATTGGGTTTCTGGTGATGTGATAAATGCAAAAATCAGGTTGAGCTCACACTGCAAGAGCACAGGTCTTACCCCAGTGAGAGTACTGGGAGGTCATAACTCTTGTTCTGTCCAAAAAAGAAACAGAAAAATACACACAGAGACTCAGAGAAGAGAGCCATTTATAATGAAGGTAGAGAGTAGAGTGATACCACCTTAGGACAAGGAACACAAGGAATAGTTTGTCCCCAGAGCCTTCAGTGGGAGGATGGTCCTGCTGCACCTGATTTGGGACTTCTGGCCTCCAGAACTAGAGAAGACAGCTTCTTATAGCAGTACGGGGAAACTAACACCAGAGCCTAGAAATATCTCTCCTCTTCCCACTTTCTTTTCTTTTCTAAACCATTTTGAGTTGTTTTACTATCTCTTGTAGGAATTTTAAATGGTGAACACCTGAAGTTCAAAGCCACTGAGTTTGATAAATAGAACCAGTGATCTGGGTGGTGAGCTTAGGAGCAAGGCAAGCAGGAGGAGCCCTCAGGGCCCAGGTGACAGGGAAAAGAAGCTTCTTTCTAGCTCCTTCACACATGAGGTCTGACTAATGAGCCCTCCAGAGTGAGGGACATCTACGGGAAAATGTCCTGTCTCCAGTTCTTTTATAATTCACCTTTTTTTTTTGGTACTGGGGATCAAACTCAGGATCTTGTGCTTGTGAGGCAGGTGCAGTGACACTGAGCTAAATCCCTGGTCCTCCACCTTCTGATAAGGCCAAGAAGAGGTGACACTCCAGCCTGAGTGATAGCGTGTGGCCTCAGGCTATGTAATCCATATGAATATATGAGTTTCCAGGGGTAGATGCGTGCATTAGACTTTTGTCCATACTCACCCCAAGGTCAATGAGGCTGCTCGGGAAAGTGACATACCCAAGGACACATGGAGTTTCCACTTGAGGTGCTGGAACTGGAAATGTAATTGTTCCCATCTCCTAGACCACAACCATCAAATGGAAATACAACGTGAGCCTCAAATACGATTTCAAAGTTCTTGGCAGCCACATTGAAAAGATGAAAAGAGATAGGAAAATTAATGTTAGTAATGTATTTTCTTAAACCTACTATTTCTATTTTATCATTTCAACATGTAATCAATATAAAAATTAAGAAAACACAGTTCATTGTTTTATTGCCAGAACCTCAGGGAGCCCAGTGTGCCTCTCTGTCCTGGGCAGGCTCAGCAGCAGCATCTGGTTATGAGCAGAAGGTTGACAAGTTTTGCTCAAAGCCCCCACATCCTCCCTTTTCTGCACCCAGTTTCACAAGGTGAGGTGTCTATTTATTTCGGATCTGCCTGTCATCCATATTTCTCCATCCTGACCACCCCACCCTTTAAAAATAACATTTCAAATCATTCTCTTAATGCAGCATGAGATTTCTAAGCTATGATTCACTTCAGATTTCAGCAGGGCTTAAGTGCTTTTTAAATCGTGTTGGGAGAAAAGTCAAACAGCCCAATAGAGAAATGTGCAGAAGATATTAACGAGCAATTTACATAGAAAGGGATACATAAGCATCATAAAGAAAAAATGACCAGACTCACTAGCAATTGGGTAAGTCTAAACAGAGGCAATATTTCCCCCCATCAATAGGAGTTTGACATTTGAGTGTCAGAGGGTATAGGGAAATGATACCCCTGGAATGGAGGGGTGAGAATGTTTCCAATGCTTCTCTGGAGAACAATGTGACAACATCTAATAAAGCTAAAGATGTATACACCCTATAACCAGTGGTTCTCCTTGGAGGCTTTCCCTAGAGAAGCCTTGGTATTTGAGCACCAAGAATCATGTAGGAGGATTTTTATGGGCTATCATTATAATAGGAGAAATTTGGAATTTCCTAAATGTTGTCCAATAGAACAATACAACATGATAAATTCACAGTGATGGCTATGATATACTAGTTAAAAACAATGAGAGCAACCCACCTGTACTTACACAGAAACAGAGTTATACTGTTGGTGGGGGTGAAAAATAGCCTGAAGCATAATACATGGAATATGGTACTGCTTATGTAAATATGCCATACTGAACAACACTAACATATTTTTATGGCTATGCATGCATATGTTTGTGATGAGACAGAGAAGTTTTTAAGAGAATGTTTCAAATTGATGACAGCTGATACCTCTGGGGAGACTCAAAGGAGAGAGGATTTAAGCATGGTGGTCACGAGTGACATCAGTTCAATCTGTCATTTAGAATTATTCAGGGGAAGCAATACTCAGTTATTGCTTACTTTAAAATTAATGAGAAGTATGGCCATGGGAGGGCCTCCTCCCTTTCCTGATGAGGAGAAGCAGAGGCAAACCTGTCTTCTTTCTGGGCCATCTTCTGTGGTTCCATCTTACCCCAAATCCTGAGTCTGGGAAAATTGTGATGCTGCTGTAATTCATGGTAGGACAGTGGACACATTGCCTCCCCTCCCCAGGGTTTAGGTTCATTTGTAAAGTTAGGCCTGATGATCCCTTCCATTTTGCAACTGTAGCGTATTGAGTTGAACTAATTACCCACGGCTACTTTTGGAGGAAAGCTAATCTAACTGAGCTTTTAAATCAGGCATGAATCACTGATTTCAGTGATCATTTCTTGAAAATAAGCTTGGACAAACTTTTTACAGTTGTTATTTCAACATTAAAGAGTGTCACAGATAGCGACACTCAAAATAAGATAAGAGGCAAGAGGCTCAGTACTTTATGGAAATGCCATTTAGTGTCAAATGTCACATTGTTGATCCATGAGTGAATTTAGGAGGTCTGATTTTCCTGAGAATTGAGGATGGCTGCCAGGACAGTAGATCATGACAAATAGGAACAGTTGAAGAAGCTGAAAGTCAAATTCATGTGTGAGAGCCACAATAATATTTGGGGGGTAACTGATTTGAATCATATAATTTTGTGAACAAATTTATTCATACAAGTGCCTATGAATCAGATGGTGTCCCTACTCTCATGGGGTTTAGAGTTACTCATAGAAAGTTTCCAAAGAGGAATAAAACAGCTAACATTTATTGAGCAATTAGATGTGATTCCAGGGGCTTCAATAGTTCGTCTCATTGATTCCTCATAATAACTCCATGATCACGAGGTAGGTCTAGTTTTTATGCCACTTTATAGGTAAGGAAATTCAGGCCCAAAAGGACACACTGACTTCCCTGAAATGACATACCTGATTGGGACGGGAATTGGAATTTTCTCCACATAGTCTGATATCAAAGTCTATACCCTCAAGTAAGCAAACAAATGAGTAGAGTTGTCCCCTGGTATCTGTAGAAGAATGAGTACAAGAACCTCCTGCTCCATGGACACCCAAATCTGTGGGGTATCTAACTACCTTTTATAAAAATGTGCAAAATTTTCATACAATCTATATAGTGTGTCCTCTTGCATACTTTAAATAATCTCTAGATTGCTTATCATATCTAACACTATGTGCTTTAATCAGTTTTCCATCAATGTAACAAAATATCTGAAATATTTAAAGAAAAAAGGTTTATTTTGGCTTTTGCTTTTAGAAGTTCCAGTTCATGATCAGGCAGAACCATTGCTTTTAGGTCTCTGGTGGGGAGTAAATTGCTCACCTCAGGGTCAGGTAGCAAAAGAATTCAGAGGAGCTGTGGTCCCAGGGTCTCCTTCAAGTGCACACCCCCAGGGATATAAAGACCTCCCACTGGGCCCCACCTCCTGAAGGTTTCTCCCAGTAGTACCACCCAGGGGACATACCTCTAACTCATGGGCCTTTGGGGAAGTAATGAAAACCCAAACTACAATATTATGTAAATAGCTGCTATCTTGTAGCATGTAGGGAATAATGACAAGAAAAAGGTTGATACACATTCAGTACAGATACCACCATCCTATGCCTAAGTACATGTTTGATCTGTAGATGGCTAGATCCTCAGAAACTGAACCTGAGAACGTGGCGGGACAACTACATATAATGGTAAATTTTGTAGTGAAAAAAAAAAGAGCAGGCAGATGTGAGGAAAAAAATAGAGGGTAGAATAAGGTAGAGTAATTAGGATAGGGTGGTGAGGGAAGATATCTCTAAAGAAGTGAGTTTCAAACTGAATATCTAATCCTGAAGGAGTAAAATGGGGTAGGAAGAGGGAAGGAAATTGCAACTACTTCCCATGGATGTGGCTCTGTTCACAGAATCATGAAAAGGCTTCCTTCTATCTGGAGTTTGCTACTCTCCTCTATCTCTGAGTCTGTCTTTTTTTTGTTTTTTGGCTCCCATCTTTCAACATTTAGCTCACATTGTGGCTTCCCCAGGAAGGGGTTCTCGGCAGCTGTATGTTCCTCTGTGCCTTCTCAGCCCTTGCACATGCCTTCCGCTGTTCTCATGAGGATCCCAGCCCAGTACTTAGTCCAGTGCTTGGCACACCTCAGGGATCCATAGCAATTTAGAGTTTGAATGCATCAGGTCTCAGACTTTGTTGGAGCACAAGATGCCTTCACATGATACACTGCCATGCCATCATCCTTTGAAGCTGATTCCACTGTTTCCTAATTGAAGATGCTGATGCTCATAGAGGGGAGGGGCTTTTGCAAGGTCACCCTTAGCTGGGGGGCAGCACTCAGAACTTGTAGAAGAATTGAGTGTGTGCGGGGGGGGATTTTTTTTTGAAAACCCCTTTGAAGTTATGAAGTGGTATTCCAAAGGCTAGGGACCAAATTATGCTGGTAAATTCAAAACAACAGTAGCCTCTCAGCTCAGGTATCCTGGAGTAAAATGGGAAAAATGAAAAATGGGAAAAAAGAATTAAAGAGCCAAACAAATGACAGGGCCCATCTCATTCCTGGGCTAGAGACAGATTCAAATTTGCCCTGATCTGAAGTTCCCCTATCCCTCTCTCAAGGAAGTGCCTCCTCGCATTTCTTACTTGGATTTCAGTATTATGTGTATGCCATGGCTGCCTCAGTGTACTTCAGGTTAAATAAAACCTCTAGACAGGGCCATTTCAACTTGTGGACCATAGATAAGCCTTAGAATAATAATAATAATTTTTCTTATTAATTTAGACCCCAATAGCCTATTATGTCAAATTACATTAGGTATTATATTTTATTATGTAAGGTTTGTGACTGTGGGACAAATCCCACTGGAGAATCATTTCTTCTCTATTCTGGCTTTAGGTTCATTCAGTGATTCAAATCTCTTGGCTTCATTACTTCTTCCACCTTATTTCTTACAAAGCAAACAAATGAAGACAGACAACTTCCCTTACTCCACTTTGCTTGCTAGCTTCTGCCCATTTCTGTGGTCCTCTTTTTCCTAGTTGAAAGACTGTTCTCTCCTCACAATCTCACATTTGTCCTCTATGGTCTCAGACACCAACTCACACCAGATGTATCTCTTGCTCCATCACTGATGTTCTTCCCAAAGTCACCAATGATTTCCATGTGGCTGAATCCAATGGTCTCTTCTTGGTCCTCATGTCCCTTGGCTTCCCAGCTGCACTTGACAAACTCATGCTCTCTCCTGAGTACAGATTCCTTGCATAATTTCCGGAGGATTCTACTCTCCTGATTTTCCTCCCCACACCTGTCATACCTCAATTGACAGTTTGTTCTTTTCTCCCTGCCCATTCAATGTTGAGTTACTCTAAGCTTGGTCTTTGATCTTGCCAAATTTTGTGTTTACATTAGTTTTAATGATCAGATATTAAGATGCAATTTATATTGTGGCGATTTGTCACATTTGTATTTTCAGCCCTCCTCTGAAGTCCAGCCATTTATGTCCTGTTAAGCCTAGTCATACATATCCAACCAAGTGAGAATACTTACTTCTCCTGGATATCTGAGAGATCTCATAAACATTCATCTTTGCTGCCCATTATGCCTCCTTACTGCCACCTTCAGCCCCAAGATGCTTGCTTCTCAAACAATCTACTCCATCTCAGTTAATAGAACAATTGCTCAGAGCCTAAATATTATTAGGATCATCCTTTATCCCTCTTTGTATGTCTCATCCAAATTTCATCTCTCAGCTAATCTTGCTGGCTCTGCCCTGAGAATTTTCCCATAATCTAGCTACTTTGAATGTTCTCTGTCTTGTCAAAGCCACCATCATTTTTAGCTGAATGACTTCAACAGCCTCCTAACAAATTTTCTTGATTCTACTCTTGCCTTAAGACTATTCTCAACATAACAGCCAGAGTGATTCTTGTACAATATAAATTAGATCATGTTACTCTATTTTGCTTAAAACCATGCTGTGTAAGTTACTTTTCTCATTGTTGAGACAAAAAGTACCTGACACTCAAAGTTAAATGAGAAAAGGTTGATTTAGCTCCGTCTATAGAGGTTTCAGTCAATAATTGCCTGGCTGCAAGGTGGGGTGGCATAGCAGAGGAGAAACAGCTCATGGTGGGCAGAAGGTAGCAAAGCAACAAGGGGCAACCATAGCTCTTTCTGTCCCTTATATCTTATCCAGACTACTTAGGGTGGGTAGCACTCACACCCTTAATCCTAATGCCCTTGATTCTAGCATTGTAGCATGAATCAATCCCAGTATCACACACTAGATCCAGAAACCTCTGAAAAAGCCCCACTTATGACCACATGAGGCTTTGGGGGGACATCCAGACACAAACCATAAGATATACCATAGATCCCAAGCTCCTGATCTCATTCATTCAGAGTAGAAGCCAAAGTTCATACCTTGTTTCTTCATCTCATTAGCTAGAATATAAGCTCCACAAAGCCAGAAATCAATGTCTTGTTCAGATGATTGCACAGTACTTGGCACATACAGGGTATTCAATGCATATGCTGAATTAATACAGTAATGCCTGCAGTCATTAACACTACTGCGCTAGTGCTCCCAGATCAAATATGAGGGTGGGACTATCTTGTTGGGAAGAAAATTAGTACAGTGATTAAGAAAATAAATTTTGGTTGCTTGGGTGTAATTCTAGTTTCCCTACACCCTAGATGCACAATCTTGGTCAGGGTGCCTAATTGAGACTCTATATCTTCATCTGTAACATTATATATATATATACACACACGCACACACACACGTATAATACTTAGCACTTTCCTTTTGGTTTTTATCTAGAAGGAAATGAGAAATTATATGTGAGGTGCTTAGCACAAAAGAAGAATTAGTGTTAGCACTATCTTAGTCTCTCTTGTTGCTATGACAGCATATGTATATTTGGAATATTTGTCATTCTGGAAGCCTTGGGAGCATGATACTGCAATCTTCTTATCCTCTGATGATGTCCTTGTGTTGTGTCCTATCATGGTGGAGAAGCAGAAAGAAAAGTAAGGGCATTTGGTAAGACACATGAGGGAAAGCGACAGTGCCACACTTTCTTTACAACAACCCAGTCTTGCCAACAGTCCAGGTCCACTAGAGTAAGAATTTACTTTAGCAAGAAAATAGTCAATACCTCTTAATGACTAATCATCTCTTCAAAGCCCCAACACTTCTCAGCACTATGACAGTAAGAACAAAGCTTCAGCATGAGTTTCAGTGGGGACAAACCATATTGAAGCCATAGCAGTGACTATCCTTGGAACACAATCCCCTTTCAGAATGAGTGTGTTCTGGCACTAAGTACCCAGAGTTGTGCCAAATGTCACAGGTTTAGGGCTTAGTTCTCCACAAGATTGTTCTCATTTCAGACTTTAACCTCAAGTTCAGGAGTCTCCAAGCCATGAGAACTTATCCTCACCTGGTTACAAATTTAGAAGTTCCCATTACTTCCTCAGTTTCAACAGCTCACTGGAGTAGTTCAAGGAACTCAGGAAAGCACTATATATTCAATTGCATACAAATCAGAACCAACCGAAGAGAGAGGCACATGGGGCAAGGTCTGGGAAGGTCCCAAACATGAGACTTTCAGGTCGGTTCCTCATGGAGTCAGGACCCTTCCAGCACACTGGTGTGTGATAATGCAGGGAATATTGCCAGACAGAGAAGCTAACTAATGCTAACTAATGCCAGAGTGCTTACTGAGGGTTCAACATATCAACATGATTGACTGAGTCACTGGCCATCAGACTCAGCATCTACCAACCTTCTCCCCAGAGGCTGGGCTAGTATCATATGGGTGGCTCAAAGCCCCAACCCTACAATCACATGGTTGGCCTCTCTAGCAATGACCAGGGCTCATCTTGAGGCACATCATTAGCATAAACTCAAGTGTGGTCTGAGGGCCCACCATGAAGAACAAAGACACTCCTATCACATGGTAAATTCCAAGGACTTTCAGGCTCTCTATCCAGAAACAACGATAAAAGCCAGTCAAATTCTTCATTACGCAGAAGAGGGGAAGGAGCATGAGGTGAGTCGGCGTAGTTTTTACCCCTGCTTTTATCAAACTGCTTTTATCAAATTTCCCATCCCTTCCTGGAGGCAGCACTATTCTCTTCTGAGAACTGCTACTTGCCTGTCCCCACTAGAGAAAGGACAGGTTTGCATTTTCAGTGCCCAGGCTCCATGCAGGAGTGCATTTCCCCTCTGCAGTTTTATTCCTCCATTGTGGCCCTTTACTACCAGCATTGTTCAGGGCTTTTCATCAAGAGCCATCTTCATGTCTACCCCTGGTCATACCCAGGGGTCCAATGTCCATCTGTAAGCTGAAGCTCCCTTGCTTCTCTTTCCAGCCTGGATTCTTCACCTGTGCACAGCATTCCCATAAGCAATTGTCCACAAGGCACTTCCTGCCAGCCAGCCACATGCTCCAGTTGGTCACCCAGTCCCCATAAACACTCATTCTTTCACAAGTCAAACTCATTTCTTCTCCATGGGGTTTGCCTTAGTGACAGCACCACCTTCTATCTGACTGCCCAAGCTTGAAGACTGGTCACTCTCCTAGTCAACTGGGATTTCGAGGCTCATAGTTTACCTAAATATGCCTTCTTCCTTTCACACTCAGACCAAGCATCACATTCTGTGTGTCCCATAGCCCTCCATGTTCACCTAACAAAGCCTGTGTTATGACCACATCCTTTCCGGGGTGAAGACTCCTCTGAGACCCATTATACAGCCCAACATATACCAGTTGCTCCATTTATAATAAATGAATGAATGGACAAATGAATAGTTGAAGAGGGAAAATAAGACTGGACAAAAATATTGGGGATTCAGTTTTGCACTTTAGTCTTTGGACCAGATTTGTTAGGCAATAGGAAGTTAGTGAAGGTTTTAGGTCAATTTAAGGACCCGATGTGATGTAAAGGGTGTTTCCTGAAGGTTTGAGAATGAAGGTGCACAGTCTGATTACAAACATTTCTAATAATCTTTAAAGACTCAGAGGAGGTACTACTGGTTGTTTGGAGACAGTTTCCTGCTGTTGGTTCAAGGGCCCGTGGTCCAGCTCCAAGGCAGGAGCAGAGCACGTGGGAAGAGTGCTGCAAAGACTTGTCAGGTTTGGAGAGAAGGGATCAACCAGGATTACTGCAGCAAATAAACCTCTCCCGGGAGCCTGGGGAGACAATGAGCTCAACAGTGCTATGAGCGCCTTTTGAAAATCCTTCCAAAATACCTGCCATAACTGGGGTTTAGCTTTCCCGAAAACAATGAAAAGAATATGTTATAATTGCCCATTTTTGAAAGAGCTTCATCCTTCTTTCACCAGAATAGAATGATCCCCTTAATTTGGAGTGGTCTTGTTATCCTTCCACCCCTGGACTCCCCACATGAAAGACTGACAACACACCTCCCCTTCGCAGGCCTTTCTCTCCCTGTTAAATCTTGTAGCAATTAGCAGACATTTCACGGCCCATTTCTGTCAAATAATATGACTTGCCAAAAACTGGCGCCCTTGTAACTGCCTGAGGACTGCAAATCATTTTCTGCATTCCAGATGGAGAAATATTTTGAAATTCGTGGTGGGTGAGTTGCTGGAAACAAAACACAACTTCCCTGAGTCCCTACTCCTCTCAACATTAAACTTGGAAAGAACCATGGACACAGTCTGTCCCCACACATGTGTCCTGACCCTCCTAGGGGATTTACTCCCCATCCCGTCCTCGAGGCAACACTCTTCTCTTGGGTTTATAGCACCAAGCCTCTCTGGTTCTTGGTGTCTACTCTAGCTTAGCTGCTTGCTCTTCTGTCCTTATCCTTCCCTCCAGCCCACATCTCAATTTTCTTAGAGTCACCTTACCTGCAATCTTAGATGGAAATACCTGAATCCTTATGAGCAGCCCTTTTTCCTTTCTGTACGCTGACTCACACACCCAGTGACCTGCCTTCTCTGTCCTTGAGTGACTCATTTGCTTCTGCAGCTCAGCACATCCTGGTGTGGTTCCTCCCTGTTCTGTAGACTGGACACATCCTATTTCCTACAGCTTCCTTTCTGCAGGCAGCCTTTTTGATCTATTTCAGAAAATCAAGTCTGATAACAATCAAGTCTTGGTTACTCCAAGTCTTCAATGTCTACACATAGATAATCTATGAAGGTCAAAATCCTTATAAGACTCAAAGGCTTCCACAATCATTACCCTGTATTATTCTCCTTGGCACCATCCATAGCCCTGGGGTTAAAATCCTGGCTCTGCAGCTGAGTGACACTTCAAAAATTTGACTTCATCACAAACAAGCTAAAAGTCCCTGGGAAAGCTATTTTACCTCTCTATTCATGAAGCCCTTCCCCTGTGAAATGTGGGATTATAATAGTATCTTCTCTAGGACATACACTGTGAAGATTACATAAGCCAATTAGTATAGCACTATTCCTGCAAAAAGACAATCTCCAAAAATACTGCTTTTCCATATTATTTTCAGCTTACCAAATATCCCAGAGTATTGCTTATCTTGTTCCTCCTCTATGTCCTGCTGCTTTTGACTCAGAAGCCTGACTTCTGTGTGGTGGTCAGGCCTCCTCACCAGACAGGACATCACATCTGTCTAAGCATACGGCTTGACTCTCTCCTGCCCTGCACTACAGGAGCCTGGAGAATGCAAGCTACATCTTTACCAGGGTTGTTGCTCTTAGAGTCCCTATCACCTTGCACAATCCTTAGCACATTGTAGATGTAAAATAGGTATTTGCTGAATAAGTGCACCCATGATTGAGTAAATGAAAGGATCAATGACACCTGAACAAGTGGGTTGTTATGAGGAATTAATGAAACAAATATAAGTGCCAAGACCAGTGTTTGTTACCCAATTGGGCCTATGATATCTTTTTCCTTTTCTTTCTCTTAGCAAATGATTCTTAAATGCTTAGAAGAAAAGACCTAGGAAAGCAGCTAGAGTTGAATTACCTTGCTATGGTTTTTCTCCTGCAACTTTGTGAGAGTTGTTTGACCTCATTGAGCTTCTGCTTGCTTCTCTGTCAACTTATGGATGAAAATATCCCGATATTGTGATGATTCAACCATGTATATAAAGATCCTGGCAGAGAGGCTTTGGGTCACTGCAGAATGCTGGAAGTTCTTTGGCACCATGACCATCAAAAATGCGGAGCAAGATGGAACCTTCCAGGAATGACAGTTTGGTGTAACATCCAAAGAGTATGGCAAGGCTGGATTGAGGAATCGTCAATCAACAAGGTAGTGAGACAGTGTTGCCACTTCATAAAACTTGCCAGGAGCCAGCTGTACAGTAAGGAGGAAGGAAGGACTCTGACTAAAGGTGAATAATCAGAGAAAAATAGTTTGGTGCTGTGCATCAGTCACTAGAGGGCACCACTAACTCTAAAGAATTGGGTAAAGCTCTTCCTATAAGGAATAAAGACCCTAGAGAAGGGAAGACTTTATTTTGCCCTACATACAGGTGTGGGGAGACTTGGAAGCATTTTAAGTGGAAGGATGATGGTCTTAAATATTTATTTTGGACAAAAACGATCACCTCGACAAACGTGCGGAAGGTTCAATGCAGAGATGATAAGGAGCTATTGGGAGGATTAAGGAAGATGGGCCTAGAAAACCAGGAAGTTTCAGGCTGCAGAGGAAGGAGCAGTCAGTGAAGAGCAGTAGGCAGAAGAGTGTAACACCTGCTCAAGGGCTGTTTTGAAGGATTCCAAGTTTGAATACTGTCTGGACAACTTAGTGAGACTGTTTGAAAAAAAAAAACAGAAGGGCTAAGGATGTAGCTTAGTGTTAGTGTTATAACATATCTAGATGTCTCCCCCAGAGCCTCATATGCTCATAGGTGGGGCTTTTGGGAGGTGACTGGATCATAGGTGTGTGATACTGCATCATGAGTGCGATACTTGATTAGTCTGGTGATTGGTTTAGTACAGTTCCTCATGTGGATAATGAACTTACTGAAGAGGAAAGACCCATGCTCGGTATGACTGGCACAAACCATAGGGTTTTAGTCTGTATGGAATTAGAAGGGAAAGAATGAAGTCTCACCCTTCCTGGCTGACATGCCATGACTAGTTCTCTTCTGCCACATCCCTCCATGCCACCACGCCTTGGAACCAGTGGACTATGGACGGAAACTTCTATAAACTGTAAGACAAAATAAATCTTTCCTCCTTTAAATTGTGAGTGTTGGGTATTTTGTTCCAGCAATGTGAAAGCAACTAACACCATTGGAGAGTACCTGGGTTTTATTCCTAGTACCACCACCACCACCACCACCACCACCACCAAATAAACAAAAAAAAAAAGAGAAAGAAAAGAAAGGAAGGAAGAGAGAAAGGGATAGAGGGAAGGAGAGAGAGAGAGAGAGAGAGGGAGGAAGTGAAACAGGTTTATTTAGTTCATAGTTTTGAAGGCTGGAAGTCTAAATAGCATGGCCCAGGGATTTGCGAAGGCTCTCAAACTTAGTTACTTTTCTTGTTGCTGAGACAAAATACTCAACACCCAAAGTTAAAGGAGGAAAGGTTTATTTGGCTTACAGTTCATGGTGGTTTCAATCTATAGTTAGCTGGCCCCAAGGCAGGTTGGCATGGCAGAGGGGCATCTCACAGAGGATAAAACACTGTGTGGCAATGCAGGGCAGGCAGAAGACAGCAAGCAGCAAGCAACTGATAAAAAACCACAATACCCTTCTTTCTGTCCCTTATATTTTATCCTGCCTAAGGTCAAGTTTCACTCACATCTAGGGTGAGGCACCTTTAATCTACCCAGAACTATGCCAGACCAATCAGTTGACTAATTTAGTAATCACACACCCTTGATCCCAACATCACACACTCCAGATCTAGCCACCTGTGAAAAGCCTCACCTATGACTGTATGAGTCATTAAGGGGACATCTAGACACAAGCCAGACACCCTCCTTATTGACATCACAACTGGGTGGGACCATGAGTTTGGGGACGAACCATATTCAAACCATGGCATCCTGGCTTGTATGTGACATATGGACTGAAAGGGGTCAGGGTAGAAAGTGGAAGTCCGTGGAGGAAGACATCACCATTTTCTAGGCAAAGAAAGGATGATGGCTTGGATTGGGTCATGACTGTGACATTGGAGGAAGGGATGGAATTGGGTGTTGTTTTGTGATACAGCCAATGGGATCTACTATTGGAGTAGAAGGGAGCAATAAAGGCAAGAAATGACCAACAGTCATCTAAAGAAATTAATCCTTAGTGCCTATGGACAAGAGTATGGCTTTCAAACACGCATTTCTAGGTGGAAGGCAGGAATAGGGGGAAGTTGGATAATGGCTTCCAAAATATAGCTAAATAAAAAGAATAAGTCCAAGTGTTCTACTTCACAGAGGGCATGACTGTGATTCACAAAACCTATTATTTATTTTATGAATAACTACAGAGAGGAACTTAAAGAGTCCAAATATAAAGAAGTAAGGAGAAGATGGAAATATGAACTACTCTGATTTGACCAGTAAATATTGCATACATGTATGAAGATGTTATACTGTACTCCATAAATATGTACAATTATGTGTTACTTAAAAGCGTAAAAAGAAGTTTGAGATGAAAATGCTAATTATCCTGATTTAATCATTACACATCATGTATCACATCATGTATCCAATTACCACACTGTAATCCATAAATATATACAACTAAAACTGTAAGTATTTTAAATAATAATTAATAAGTAAACTTTATTTTAAATAATGAAATAAATGTAAATAAACCTCATAAATTTCTATCATCTGCTTGTCTGTCCTACTTTACCATGTGCTTTCTGGCTGATGAAACTGAGGCAAGGCTTTTGCCTATTGTCCAAAGTGGTTTTTCCTGTCAGCACCTGGAGCTATCTTGGATCAAGACAACCAAGGGATTCTGGGACAAGGAGAAGAAGGGCATTCCTGAAGTTTCCTGGGGGTAGGAAGAGCTTCTCAAGCTCCTTTATTAATGAGAAATTTCCTCCCATGATGCATAGGGAGTAGAATGTTGAAAGTTCCTGAAGCTTCATTATCCTAGAAGTTGGGACTCTCCTAATGGGAGTAGGGGAGGGGGAGAAAGCCCATTTCCCTAAGGGCTGGGGCTCTGTGAAAGGAGAAAAACGTCAGAGAATTGGAAACAGTAATCTCTTCTGAGCTTTATCTTCAAATAGCATGTGGGCCTGACAGGAAATGTCAGCCCTGAGTGGAGTGGACAGAGGTTCCAGTCAGTGGAGGGGGGCATCATGTAGCTTTAAGAGATCCAGCTTTAAAAGTGTTTTCCACCCATGCTTCCGCCCTTGAGGGCAGCTCCATGCATTTGTGGGTCAGGCTTTCCTGCTGCAGAGTGGCTAAGGATTAGTGGGGCCTGGGCTAGGTCAGGGTGGGAACACTACCTCCCCCACCTCTCTTAGGCTAAGTAAACAAGCAGGCAAGGACAGAGGCCAAGGGCATTAAATCCCTATTATCGACTGGTCCTAAATACTTCCTGTGAGGACAATTTGTCATTGACATACTTAATTAGACTCTTGACCAATATTTTCCAGATGCGCGGAATTTTAGTAAAACTTCTCAAGCACAGATGTTTTCCATATTTAATGACTGCTGAGGTGAACCCTTGGGAAAATAAGAAATAGAAGAGCTACAGGCTCTGAGATCATAGCTTAGTGGGTCAAGAAGGAGAATCTATTGGCCGTGGGGGTCTTTCAAAAGTTGTAGATGTCTGGGGCAAACACAAAGAGGCCTAAGGGACCAGCTCCTGGGGTCCAAGCTTTGGGGTCAACTTCTCTAAACTTGGGGGCAGCCTTAAGGCATAAGGCACTTTTGGTCTATTTTGGATCTGTGGACAACAGAAGGAGGAGTCTGTGAGCCAGTGGATTTAGAGTCACCATTTGAACCCTATGTCCTTGAATGAAAGAAGAAAATCAGTAATAACATGAGGCTTTTAACTTTGAAAAATTGAGTTCCAGTTCCTTCCTTGTAGAATTCTCAATAGTTGTCCAAGGCTAGATCTATGGGAAAGCAAGTAAATTGTGCCTGAAACACCATATTTAAGAAGGCAGTCAGCTTTGGGGGCCAATTCTGCACTTGCTCAGCTGGAGAACAAGTGTGCCATTAACTACTGCAACCTCTGTACCTCCTGGGCCCCAGCCTAGTCTCAGCCTAAATTGTTATGGTTGTTATAATCTTGTCTTCCTTTGCTTCTCACCTGGATTTACTCAGTAATCAGTAACTGGCCTACCTGCCCCACCTTCCCTTTCCCATCTATCTGTCAATCTCTCTATTATGGTCAGAGACATTTTACTAATGCTAAAAGTCCCCCAAGCCTTTCTGGTGCAAGAAACCCTTCAAGAACTCCCCATGGGCCATGGGACAAGGTCAAACTTCTCCTCTGGACATTAAAGACCTTCTGTTATGGAGCCTGCTGGGCTGGCTGTCGGCTCTCTGCCTTCTTTCGCCTCACTCTGCAGTTTCACCAGCTGTAGCATGACCTGTGCATTCCCTGTGCATTGACTCACCCACATGGCCTTTGTGTAATCTGTAGGTCCAGTCTTCAAGGCACCTCCTGTTACCTCCCCGCTCCCACTCGGCCTCCACCATGGCTTCTGAACCCAGAGGGGAAACTCTATCTGAACTAATGAGCTGCTGCCTCTCTAGGCATCCCTGGCCTCTGTAGACTCCCTTCCCTGTACCTCACATATGAGCTCTTGTAGCCCCCAGAATGCCTTCCTTGATCACCAGGCTGCTACTGACCTGGCTGCCCACTCTACACAGCGAGGACCAACATATTCTCCTCTTTTAAATTTAATTTTTATTGACTCATGATAATTATACACATTTATGGGGTACAATGTGCTACTTTGATACATATAAATACTATGTAATGATCAAATTTGGGTAATTGACATCAGTCACCTCAAACATTCAACATTTCTTTGTGGTAAAACCATTTGCAATCTCCTCTTGTAGATATTTGGAAATATATTACAAATTACTTGAATGATACAATAAATATATAAAATGCAAATCAAAACTACACTAAAATATCATATCATCCCTGTTAGAGTGACCATTATCATAAAAATAACAAATGCTACTGAGGATCTGAAGGAAGAGGAAATCCTAGGTACTGCGGTAGGAAATTCAAGTTAATTAGCAATTATGGAGAATGACATGGAGGTGTCTCATAATACTAAAAAATGATTTATCATGTGATCCAGCTATCCCAATTCTGGGTATATATCCAAAGGAAATGAAATCAGTAAGTCAAAGAGATACTTGTAATACTATGCACAATAGCTGTGTTACAGAATCAATCATGTTTCTTCTTGTGAATCCCACAACATGCACAGATCTATGTCTGTCAACTGAATTAGTGAGATAATTTAGGGAGGCCCTGGGAACCTTCTACGGTTAAGGAAACAGGCTGGCCTAGTGAGGCTGGCAAACTCACTTGCGCACTGGCAGCAGGGAGAGCTGTAGATGACTGAGGGGCAAAGGAGGGCTCATGTGCACCAGGTACGATCCTCACTGTGTGTGATCCTCAGCTGGAGTCTTTGATTGCCCTGTGCAAAGTGTCAAGTGTTGTGGCTGGGTCAATGTCTCAATGTTTCATAACAGTGAGACAGGGATATTTTATTTGCCAGTGAGCTAAAATGATTGCAAACTTCATGCGTATAAGCCAAAGCAAACTTGCCTGAGAGTAAATTCCCTTCTGGAACTGCAGGTTGAGACCTCTGTTGGATATGTTGAGTGACTGAGTCACACACTTCAAGGTCAGACCTTCCTCTGACTCCCTGTCCAGTGCTGTCTGCACCCCTCATAACCCTCATAATCCTCATGACAGGGACAAGGAGGTGGCATTAGGCAAGGGGCAGGAGTCAGGGACTTGGGATCTCTCAGGCCAGCCCAGTGCTCAGGTTCTCTTCCCCTCACTCCATCACAGACCCATTGTCCTTCTTACCAAGCGGCCTCCCGGTGACAGGAGACTGAAGGCCTAGGGGAATAAGACAGAGAGAGCAGAAAGCCATCATCCATCCGCATTTTCTTGTGCTTGGAAAATGACTGCTTTACCCTCAGACAGTTTCTGTCTCTTCTGTACCCTCAACTTCTTTGAAATTCTCTAATTGCTCAAATCTAAGCTTGGT
The DNA here is from genome assembly GCF_000247695.1 of Heterocephalus glaber. The sequence goes on along the minus strand of NW_004624733.1, from coordinate 15,188,533 downwards.
CACTTGGTGAGAAGGGACTCTTGCTCAATGCCACAGGCTGGTGACAAGTCTGTGTCTTCTTTTTTGGGGCCAAACCCCTTCAGAGAGACATGTTTGTGTGTATGTGTGTATATGTGCACACATGTGCACTTGCACGCTCTCATTACTGAAGGGCAATCTCCATTTGATTTCTTGAAAAGAACAAAAGAGCACCAGACTTAGAATCAGGAGATGTGGGTTCTAATCACAACAGTCCCTTACGCACTTTGGACCTTGAACAAGTCTCCTCAACTGTAAAATGAGTTTTCACAGGTGATTCTGAGTGTGCAAATCTTGTTTAAAAAGACATGTCATACACTCGTCCCTTCACATCCAGGATCCCAGGGTACTAAGATTCAGGATGCTTAGGTCTCTTATATGAAATAGTATAGTATTTGCACATAACCTGCACACCTTCTCATGTATAGTTTAAACCATCTCTAGAAAAAATCTGCACATGACCAGTACAGTTGCAGCTTTTCCAGTATTTCTGATCCCGGGTTGGCTGACCTGTGGATATGGAGGATCAACTGTGCACAGGATATGGTACACATATTCCCTCCTGTACACTGCTCCACTGTACCAATAGGCCACAATATACTCATTCTCCTATTCACAGGCCTTTGAATTGCTTCCAGACTTTTACTATTACAAACTATTCTGCTATGCAGATCTTGGACACAGCTTGTGGGTGTTCCTCTTGGATGTATTTCTATATAATATAGTCACACATCCACACTCACAGATACGGCCGTGGGCCACATAACAATGTTTCTGATCATGCAGAGTATGATGGTTGTCCTATTAGATTACAATGGGGCTGAAAAGCACCTCATGGTGATGGCCTGCGGCTGCGGTTATTGACTAATGTTTCAGGGATATTTCAACAGTTTAATAATTGGTATGACTATTAGAATGTACATAGGAATGGAGTTGCCAGGTGATGGAAGTACACGTGTACTCGACAAGGTAATACCACATTTTCAGAAGTGGTTGGGCCCACTTATACTCCCACCAGCAGGCTAGAAAATGTCTCGTGGATCTGGATCCACTCCTGCCCTCAAGGTGCTTAGCTATCTTGCCCATCGAAGGAGAGCAAAGTGGTTTGATTGTGCTTTTGATTTCAAGTTCTCTAAGTACTAGTCAGGCCAACCATCTTTGTCTAAATATATACATTAGCCATCTGTTGCATTTTGATTTTTTTTGAGGTTTTGAGGATAGGACTCAAGGCCTCACATACTGTAAAGCAAATGCTTGGCCACTGAGCTACATCCTCAGCTCTTTTTTCCCTTATTGATATAGAGTCACATGTATTTGCATATCATAATTATAATATAAAGTCCAATTGATATATGTCACATATGGACAGTCCCTGACTTAAAGAGGTTGAGTTTATGATTTATTGACTTTATGAGGGTGCCAAAACATATATATGCAGTACAAATTGTACATGAAATTTTGAATTTTTTTGGTACTGGGGTTCAAACCCAGGGTTTCGTGGATGCTAGGCAACCATTCTACTGCATTGCCATGGCGGAATTTTGAATTTTATCTTTTCTCAGGCTACTGGTATCTTGTAGAATGCCTTCTGGAAATAGGATACTATAGCGGATTAATGGCCAACTTGTAACACCCAGCTGAACTGAATCAGCCTCCTTTGGGCGTGGAGGATCCACCTGAGCATTGTTGTCAATAGCCATAAAAAGAGAACTGGAAGGGAAGATCTTGGCCTGTTGATTTTCTAGGAGAAGCTTGCTGTGGATGCTTTTCCTGGTATGAACTTGGCTGTTCTCATTGGAGGAGGAGCTCGGGCCCTTTCTGTCGCTGGGAATGGCTGCTATTTTCGTCAGGGGAGCTCTGATCTTTACTGTGAGCATCACTTCCTGGCTCCAGTGTAGATCCCTCAGCATGGTGGCACAAATCCTTCATCTCACTGGCATAGGTTTTCTGGCTTCCACCACTGGCCTTTGGGCCTTCCAGGTGAAGACCCTCAATAAGGACAAGCATGAGACATTGCCATGGGCTCTAGGCCACTGGCTAAACTGGTGGAGGACATTGCCTTGGACTCTAAGCCTTTAGCTGGACTTGGGGGAGACATTGCTGGGATTCAGGCCCTTGGCTGGATTCTTTGGGCCCCTAGTGTGCAGTTAATTTCTTGTACTCCTTTGTATTTGACTTTTTGGGTAATTATCATAAAATAATCCTATAAACTATGTGTCCTGTAGTAAATATATTCTCTTGCCAAGACCCTGACTACAACAGGGACAATGGTAGCAAGCCACAGCTCCCAGTCAGTAATGGGATCATGAGGGCGAGCACCCAGGATCCCACAATGTGCTGTGTCGCTACTATGTTTTGGATGTAGGTGTTCAATAAATCACATGTGATACCCAGCACTTTGTTATAAAACAGGTTTTGTGTTTGATGATTCTGCCCAACATAAGCCCAATGGAAGTGCTCTGAGCATGTTTAGGGCAGACTGGATTAAGGGATGATGGTCAAAAGGATAGGTGTAGTAACTTATGATATTTGCAGTCTATGATTGGGACATAACCCCACTGTAAATTGAGGAGCACTTGTATGTGTAAATGTGTACATTTAATGTTAATCTTTTGCTATGTTGTGCTTGAGTGTGCATCTCGCCTTTTTCATTTTTCAGAGGAGTCTTCGCTTGTAGTGTGGCTTTCTTTGGTGTTGTTCTAGTGCATCTCCAAGACCAAAGATGTGCTCACCTTGCCAATCCTGCTCCTTATCATCCTCCCTTGCTCCCCACCCTGGTCATACTGACCTTCTACCCTTGCTTTGACTTCTGTCATGCATGTTCCACATGGACCCAGGACTTTTGCAGAACTAGCCTTCTGTCCTGACTGCCCTTCCAGCCCTTCTTCAGTCACTCTCTGTGTCCTTTGGGTCCCAGCTCAAATATCATTGACTCAGGGAAGCATCTAGACCTCTTCCATCCCAGTCACAGCCTATGCTATATGCTCTCATGGCTCTTTTACTTCTATGTATTTCTCACTGTGCATATTCATTTTTATTTGTGCCACTATTTGATTAATATCTCTTTTCTACCTAATGATAAACTGTATTTTGTTTATGACAGGGTTCAGGACATGCTACTCTAATACATGGCATCTTAGCATTTGACAAAACAGCAGAAGCAGGAAATCAGCTCTTCCTTTGCCCCTGCCCTTCTCCTCTGAAGTGGGCCATGAACCCTGGGAAGGGCACTCTCTGCCTTTCTCCCTCCCTTCTTTCCTGGAGCATCTCATGTGATGAGAAGCTTCTGCCTATAAGGAAGAAATGTCACACAGTGACACCAAGAAGAATCTGATACAGTCCTTGCTAAGATTCCCCCAGTTTATTACCATGAAATCCTACCCCTTTCTGTTAATTATACTTCTACATGACTGTCTGTAAAGATAGATTTTCCTGTTTTTTTGAATCCTTTCCGAAGGCTCCCATATCATATAAAACTTATATTAAATAAATTTATATTTTTCTTTTATAAATCTGTCTTTTATTTATAGGGATCTCAGCCATGGACCTTGTGACAAGTGAGGAAAATAAATGCTTTGGCTCCACTACATGTATTGCTGCACCATTGGCATCCACCATAATATGTAGCAAACAAGAAAATCTCATATAAAAAGTCAGCATTAATTCAATACCATACAGCATGTAATATTAAAAGTGTCAAGTGAAGGAAGAAACACAGAGACAAATGTGGGCTTTGGACCAAAGGAACAGCGATGCAATCAAGTTCAGCTCAGCAAGTGAGTGTAGGCAGAGAAAGAGCGCAGTGGCCCCCTACTGTTTGCCCATCGCAACAGAACCCTGCCATTTCTTCCATCTTTGCATCTTGACCAGCACTGATCACACACTATGGCTGTCAACATTTGCAGTTTGAGGTAAGATAGCAGAACTAGCATGAATTTCTTATTTCTGCATCATTTCACAAATAGAAAAATTGCTCTTATAGTACACCAGAGCAAACTCAGTACATGATTTTTTCTTTCCTGAACCTAGAACTTTCATCTTTGAGAGGAAGGATTACAGCTTCTCTGTGGCATATCTCAACAGCCATCATCACTACTCTTGTGATTTGGGCTCTTTCCTGAGTAAAATAAGTTACTTACTATAAGCACTGCAGTACTGTGACAGTTGATCTGACAGCCAGATGGTTACTACGTGACTAATAATGCAGACACAGTATAGCTTACCCTGAACAAAGGGACGATTCATGTCCTGGGCAGGACAGAGCAGGAAAGCCCCAGATCTCCTTACTCTGAAAAGTATGCAGTTTAAAACTTATGAATTGTTTATTTCTGGAATTTTCTATTTAATACTTCTGGATGAGGGTTGACTGTAGCTAATGAAAACTGCAGAAAAGCTGTTTCGCTTGAGTCCTTTGCAGGCTCACAGAGCTTCTAGGGTGAGAGAGAGTCCTCCTCTGATGCAGAATTAAGGCACCCTCTCCCCTGAACATCACCCCCTATTCCAAATGTGTCAGAAGGAGAAGTTAAAGATAACTCCAAACTCTTCTTCAGAAGCAACAGGTAAAAATTCTTCATTTTAAGCAGACCTATAGAAGCAAATACTTTGTTCAAAACAACCCGTCTGGCAAAAAAAAAAAAAAAAAAAAAAAAAACAAAAAAACAAAAAACAAAACAAAACAAAAAAAAACAGAAAAAGAAATCTAGATGAGCTAAAAAGAAATATTCATTTTTAATCAGTTGATATCTTTATTCAAGTACCCTGTACCAATGAAGCTATTAGAATTCTCATGTTGCCCTGGAACCGGGCACAGAGACAGAGCAGCCAGATAAAATGCCAGCCCATCATAGGCAGAGAAAGTGTGCGTTGTGACAGCCACTCAGATGTTCTTCTCTGACACATGCTTTATGACAGTGACTTCTCTTTTATAAGACATCAGCTTCCTGAGCTCACAATTCAAAGATTCATAGAATTTCCTCCATCTCTACTTTCCTCTTACTGTGTTCTCTTCCTCTTTTACTATATTTCTACCTCTTTAGATTTGGGCATGTGCATGTGATACAGAAATGAAGGGTACATGGAAAACATCAAAAACAGAAAGGCTGAAAACTTTTTGAGATTATAAGCATGAGCTTCTATATAGGCTGAGTGTTTGTGTCCCCTACAAGATTCATAAGTAGAAGTCCTAACTCCCACAGTGATGGTATTTGGAGGTAGGGCCTCAGGGGAAAGGATTAGGTTTAGAGGAGATCATAATTTGGGGCCCTCATGAGAGGATTAGTGTCCTGTGGTGCAGGCCTGAAATCCCAGCACTCTGGGAGGTGGAGGCAGGAGGACCACAAATTCAAGCCCAACTTAGGGACTTGGCAGGACCCTTTCTTAAAATAGTAATAATGAAAAAAAAAACTAAAAAAGGGCCAGAAATGTAGTTCAGTGCAGAGGCCCTCCCAGCACCCAGCACCCAGCACTGCAGAGAGAGAGGGAGAAGGAGAAGGAGAAGGAGAAGGAGAAGGAGAAGGAGAAGAAGGGGAAGGAGAGAGGGAGGGTAAGGGAGAGAAGAGAGGAGAGGAGAGAGGAGACAGAGACAGAGAGAGACTTCCACCTACATGCACTGAGGGAAGTTTGAGGGCATGCGAGAAGGTGGTTGCCTGAAAGCCAGAAAGAGAGGCCCTCATCAGACAGACATCAAGTCTGCGGACACCTTGATTGATCTTGGGCCTCCTGACCTCTAGAAGTGTGAGAAATAGACATCTATTGTTTGAGCTACTCTGTCTATAATATTTTCTTATGGCATCCTCTGATTTAGGAATTGGCGGAGGTCCTGGAGCCCATTCCCCATGAGCACTGAGGGATGACTGCATGTACCAGATGAATGCTGGTCATCTTGGAGCACATAAACATCCAATTTACTGTCGGTGACATTTGGCCAATGGCTGGCACACTCACCCCCCTCATTCAACAATAGGTAGGGCTATGGAGGAAATGTGCAGATGGGAGCTGCACTCTTTCCCTTATTTGAGAAGCTTATACCCCCTTGGGTGCTGTGACATCCTGCCACAAAGACCTTGCTTTCCTTGGTAGAGCAGAGTTTCTGTGCAGGCAGAATGAGTGAGTCCCCATGGAAACCCCAGCCCTGCTGACCCCACAGGAAAGCACTATTACCCACAGTGTGGAAGGCAGATTAATCTAGGGGAATGATAATGAAAGTCATTATCAGTGTAATTGTAGGTCCTTGGGGTTTAAATTCACATTTTTTCCTGCTTACTCTTCCATAATTTGCACATTTTTATCCTTTGAATAGTGTCTTCAATAGAGACACTGATTGCTATGCCATGAAAGATCCCTCTTGTCCTTTCTCACATCCAATAGGTGTGCACTGTGGATATGGTCACCACTCCCAAACTGAAAAGTTCAGGATGAATATTTGCCTCATAGTCTCATGAGAGTCAAGTGGTGCCTTCTCATTCAACACCTGATCAATTATATGGCAATCAAACAAAATTGTCTTTATCTGACTTGATTCTTAGCTCCAGTCTCATCTGGTCCTATTCAGTACCAAAAATGCCTGATGAAAAGTATGAGGCTTACCTAATCAGAAACATTGAGAGACTTCTAAAATGTCAGCTCTTCATAAGCTTTAGGAAAACCTCTAGATAATAGAATGATGTTAGACAGGGATACTTAATCCATAATAATCTTTAGCATACAGATACTTTATTCATTATGACAGAGATATTTGACATTCTCAACTCTTGCTCTTTCCTCAAATATAAAATCTTCCAGGTGTGTATCAATATATTTTTCAAAAATTTAACTTACGCCGACTTAGCATGTGTTATAGCAGATATTCTAAGCAATTTACTTTGGTATTTCCTTATGGTATGTGCTTATTTACAAAATGTATATACTATGACAACATTTTCCAGGAATCTGATGAATCTGGTCAAAAGTGGATGGTTAGAGGGGATGCAGAGGAAGAATAATATGTAATATGTTTCAAAAAGCATGGGCTTAGGGATTGGTGCAGGAATTCAAACCTCATTAGCTTTATGATGTTACATGAGCTACCTTAGCTTCTTAAGTTCACTGCATTCCCTTAAAAGGATTCTTGCTCATCTCCAGAAAATAAGCTCTATCATATCTTTTTATAAGGGTGTTAATTCCTTTCATGATCTCTACCTTCATGATGTAAATGGAGTTTTTGGCTCAAGTTTATCCCATAATATGCTTAGTGGGTTCCAGAGCTCATCCTCAAGTTCTTCCTCAATTTTTGCATAGTTACAATTTACACCTTTAGTAACAGTTTGGATCCTTACATAGCTATGTTCTATTATCCATGAACTGAAGGTTATTATGACAGGAAAGATTAAGTGGAAAACATTAGAATTGTGTCTACTGACGAAAACAGCAAACCGTATTCTTAGAGGGATTGCAGGAATAGTGTCACCATCAATGACTTGAAAGATGTAGGAGTAGTGATTCCTACTGCATCTCCACATAACTCAGCTATTAGACCTGTATAAAAGACAGATATTCTCTACAGAGAATGACAGAGGTTTATTGTAAAATTAATCAGAAAGTGACTTCAATTGCAGCTGCGGTGGTTGTGTTCTTGAAGGAAATCATCACATTGCTGGGTATCTGGTAGAAGTTATCGATTGGCATTTCTGCTCCCTTATCTGCTGGCAAAGACCATCACAGGCAACTGACTTTCAGCTGGCAAAGCTTCATCTGGAAACTGTCTTCATCTGGAAACTATCCAGAGCATACCTACTTGTGGGATATATCCATTCCCTAGTTCTAAATTATAATAGAATCATCAAATATCTTGTTTGCTTTTTCCTTCCACATGACATTATGCTAGTCCACTGATGATATTATCCTTATTAGATTTCATGAGTAGGAAATAAAAACTGCTTTATGTATATTACTAAGACACCTACATACAAGAGTATACAAAATAGATACTAAAACTTCAGGATCTTGTGATGTTGACAACATTTTTAGAGGTTCGGTAATCTAGAACCTGTTATGATATTTCTTCAAAGGTAAAAAACAACTTGCTACATCTGGTCCCACCTATCATTAAAAAAGAAACACAATGGGGGCTGGGGATTTAGCTCAGGGACACTGTGCCTGCCTTGCAAGTGCAAGGTCCTGAGTTTGATCCATGGTACAGCAAAAAATAAATAAATAAATAAATAAATAAATAAACAAACAAACAGTGCCTAATGGGATTCGGGATTTTACTTAATTTGGGCCCATTCACTGAGCGATATCAAAAGCTACCAGCTTTGAAGGGGCCCAGAGCAAAAAAGGTTTTGCAGCAGAGAAAGCTTTCTTTGTTTGCTGCTGTCACTTGACCATACGACCCACCATACCCTGTGGTCCTTAAAGTGTCAAGATATAGAGATGCTGTTTGGAGCCTTTGGAAAGCACCTACAGGTAAATAACAGTGCAGATCTTTAGTATTTTTGAGCAAAGACTTACTGTCATTTGTGAATGGCTCTCTCTGCTTTTGAGAACTTTTGGCTTGTTACTGGGCCTTTGGAGAGTAAATATGTGATTATATTGGCACGTGACCTGAGTTGCCTATCATAAATTGGATGTTTCACTCATGAAGCCATAAAGTTGGGGATACACAATTTTATCCCAATACCAAATAGAAATAGTCTATAAGAGATCAAATTTAATCAAGACATAAGATGCAAAGAAGATACATGAGAAAGTATCAGATACTTGAGGAAGCTTCAGGTTTTTATGGCCCTAGCTTTGTTTTACTACCTTCTCTCCCTCAACCTTCCCTTTTATCTTCACAGGGAGCTCCCTATGTCCACTTGACTGAGAAAGAAAACAAATAAACAAACAACCCAAAAACAAATGTTTGGCTTACATATGGTACTATGGTTGGGATGAAGGTCCCATGATCTGTGGCTAAAACTTTGGTTGGACGGCCAAAGGTTTAAAATGAACATAGTCAGAAAACTGCTGGCAAAAAATGTGGAGAAGAGATGTGTGGATGGAATCCTTATTGGCAGTGTGTAAAGGTGAATACTATGTGAATGCTTTCTAAAGGGTGACCCAGGGGATGAAGTTCTGCCGTGTGGACATTAGTCAGCCTTCTCTCCCAGCCTCTCCCATCATTGCCCGATGGTACAAAAAAGTGGTCATGGTCACAGGTGTGGAGTTTATGTGTGGGAGCATCAATATGGATTTTCATTCACCGAGGTTGACCTCATCACAGTCATTGCTGAGTGACAAATCTGTTAGCCAACATTCAGCTTTTGATGTGATATCATGCCTTGGGTGACCATTCCATTATCTTGTTGAAGATTGACTACATCAAACTGCTTTCAACATGAAAGGGCTGATTCTTTGTTATTACTGGAATAATCATGTTATTTTTGCATGGATTTACCTTTCCATAGTATAAAACTTCTTATGTCTCAGAAATATTTAATTTTTTCTTCTGTGGGTGTTGCACTTTTCTTGTTAAGTTTATTTCTATGTGCTTAATTGTCATTTTAAATGCAATTTTCTCTAATCTATTATGCCCTCTGTTTATTGTTTCTCTTTATGAAGGCTACTGATTTTTTAAAACTAATAAATTTCAATGTATTAGTCTTGTATTAGTCTCATGCTGTGAAGACAAAACATGGGGTTACCAAGTAAATTTATAATACTAGCTTTTAGGCTAATAATTTTTTAAAATTTTATTTTATTGTTACATTTTAGTTATACAATATAATGACATTCACCATTGGAAATTTTCACCTTTACATAGTCTCTCTTGGTTCTTATTTTTCCCCTGCCCTCCCTTCAACCCCTCCATCCCTCCTTATTGACAAAGACTTGTTTCCATTTTTTCATTTTCTCATATTAATTCCATTCCCTTCTTTCCTTTCCCCTACCCCTCCCACTTCCTTCCCCTTTGCCCCTTTTCTACCTATTTCACATTATCTATTATACCTTTTAGTCCTTATTTACACTTTCAGTTTCTCACACTAGAGAAACTATTTGGTATTTACACATGTGTCCTATTTATTTCACTTAAGAGTATGGCCTCAATGTGCATCCATTTGCTATAAATGTCTGTAATTTCTCATTTTTTATGGCTGAGTAGTACTCCATTTTATAAAAATAAAAAACACATTTTCTTTATCCAGTCTCCAGTTGATGGGCATTTGGGTTGTTTCCAAGTTTTAGCTATTACAAACTGTGCTGCTATGAACATGGGCGCACATGTATCACTGTGGTATGATTCTTTTAATTCTTTGGGGAAGATACCCAGCAGGGGAATAGCTGGGTCAAATGGGACTTCCAGTCCTAGTTCTTTGAGGTATCTCCATACTGATTTCCACAGTGGTTGCACCAGTCTACACTCCCACCAGCAGTGGAGCAGGGTTCCTCTTTCCCCACAGCCCTGCCAGCATTTGTTATTGGTTGATTACCCGATAGCAGCCATTCTTTCTGGAGTGAGGTGAAATCTCAGTGTTGTTTTCATTTGCATCTCTCAAATGACCAGTGATGTTGAACATTTTTTCATATGTTTCTTTGCTATTTCTACATCTTTGTCTGAGAAATATCTGTTCATTTCAGATGCCCATTTTTGGATTGGTAGACTAATAATTTTTTTAAAATGGACTGGTTTCTTAAATCATGTAGAGAAACGGTTATTTTTAAACCATTGCTATAATAACACTTTCTTTAAAAAGAAAACCTTTTACTGAGATCTTTATTTTCTCATATGGTTTGAATTACTGTCAAATATCCTTTTATTCCATTCTGCAGGGTACCCTTCAGTATTCTCTTGAGGGGTACATGTACTGGTAGGTAACAAACTTCTTCAACTTTAGTTTACCTGTAACTTCTTAACCTATTCCTTAGCTTTTGAAGGACAGTTGTGTTGGAAATAGGAGTTGTGGTTGCCAGTTTACTTTTTTTTTTTTTTTTTTAGCTTTTTAAATATATCAGCCACTACATTCTAGCCTTTAAAGTGTCTGATGAGAAATATGCTGACAATCCTATTCATTTAGTTCAGTCATTTAAGCCATCTGTGTGCCACGGCTTTGGGAGAGATCAACATGGGCTTTCATGTAATAGTGGTTCTGCTTGCCTATGCGTTGATGTCACCTGAAGCCACTGAATGGTCTTAGCAGAAATTTAGTCCCTCTTTGCCCTCACTTTCAGATCATAAAAAAAGCTGAGGGGGATAAGTTGCTTGTTCACAGCCACACAACTGAAATCATTGTTGTTTTCATTGTCATCATCACTGTATCATCATCACTTCACAGATACAATCAATACATTGCTGTTTATGGACATTCTCCATCATGCACTGCACATCTGACCTCCTCTTAAGAACTTGGACCAAGAGGTTGAGAGAGTAGGAATACGTGTCCAAGTTCACTCTGCTGGTAACTGGTAAACAGAAGACCTAAGACTCAAACTTGGTCCTTCTCTGTCTAAGCATCGTGCTTTCTCCTTGACATCACATACAGGTTCATGGGGGTGGCGGCAGTAGTACCTGCTGTTTATTGGCTTAAGTAAGAACATTTGCTAGCAGATTGAGGAGCATTATTCTGTTTAACCCTCAAAATGAACCTACTGAATGGGTACTTTTGAAATCCTCATTTCTCTTCCAGTGACTGAAACACTTCCAGACTATTGTAAGACTGGATCCTTCTCACTCTTCAGGTGTTAATAGCAAACTCAAAGAGAATTTTCCAATACATTCTATCTGAAGTAGGAATACCATGCTAGCTTCTATCCATCCCCATTTATTTGCTCAATGGGACTTGCCACGAGCCTTTATGATTTGGTTTGTGCTTTTCAACATCATTGTCTGTAAATCATATGGACTATAAATTCCTAAAAGATGGGGACCACACTACCTTTTTACATAGTATCCTAATGTCTACCATAGTACCTGACATATAATAGAAATGTGATGAATGCAGAGAAAGGTGAGCTCCAGAGTGGTTGAGTAGCTTACCAAAGGCCATAAAGCTGCCAAGAGGTAGGTAGATACAGAGTCACAACAGGCTATGGATTCCAGATCATATGCGTTTATTCTCAGCACTAAATGGTTTAACACAGCTAGAGCACACAGTAAGTACATAATCCTTACTGAACTCATTTGTTTTATTTCTTAAAGCCCATCTCTTCTACCCTAGCCTGGCTAGGATCAAAAAAGCAGGGATTAAGTTTATAACTCTCTCTCTTAGAATAACCACTTTGATTTAAGGCAACGATGAGTCATTGTGCCACTGAGTTTAGCTAAATTAACTACTCCAAGCCTTGTCTCCAATGGTGCTGTGTTGAAAGGTTAGAGCTTTTATCCTAGAACACTGACAGAGATAAAGGATAATGGAGGCTGAAAGGTTTAACTACTCATGGGAGGAACAGAAAGCTGGTTATGCCAGCCACAAAGGATTTTCTTTACCAGAAGGAAAAAAATGAAAACATCAGTGTTGCTATGTACAAGTTTAACATTTTAAAATTTATATTACAAAAGTATAAACATATTAAAGGCAATTTTAACTGAAAAAGAAGTCTTAGTCTGGTGTTGTAGCTCAGTAGCAGATCATGTACTTAGCATGTGCAGGGATCTGGGTTCCATCCCTAACACTACACACACACACACACACACACGTGCATGAGCACACACATGCACATGCATGCATACACACATACATCTTGTACAATTACTAGTGTTACTTTTTTTTGGCTGGAAGTCACTTCTGAATTCCTTGGTTTGAAGGACACACAGATACGGTCGTGATTGTGATAACTATTTCATTCTGAATTCTATTTTCATCACAAATGTATTTCCTTATTCCTAAATTATTTCTAATTACATTTTTATCGCCCATGTAGTGTTTTTCCATCACACATTAATAAGCCAAGCTACTATGAATGGACACTTTTATTGTTTACCGGTGAATCCCAAGGCATTTCACACTTTATTTGGGAACTTTTTCCCCCTTTCATCAAAGCCCACACATTTTTTTTTGTTTTTTTGGTTCAAGGGATTGAACTCGGGACCTTGCGCTTGCGAGGCAAGCTGTGGAACCACTGAGCTAAATCCCAGCCCAGCCCCCACATTTTTATTACCAAGCAAAAGGACAGTAGGACTCTGTGCTCTGGATGCATGCTGTTAAATTGTTCCCCAAAGGGTCCTGTGCTGTTTGATCATAGCTTCCACTGGGCATAACGTCCCAACTCTGGCCACTGCTTAGAAAACAATAACTTAAGTTTAACATAACAGAGCAGTGCATTAACTCAGTTTTTAAACTTTCATTTCATTGAACATCAGATCTGTTAAATATTTTCATACATTTGTCTTTGAGCTGTGTTGCATGTTTTATCTGCCAAGTGCACATGACAGGCGAAAATTTTCAAAAAATAATAATCCTGTAGTTCTATCATAATATACTTTTAATAAACCATGTCAGCTGGCTCAATTAGTTGTCTAGATTGGTTCTGGAAATGATGTTAGTTACATAAGTTAGAGAGATTTGTTTTGATAAATCTGAAATAAAAATCTGTAATAGAGAAAAATAGAAATTTGCTTACAGCTCTTCCTTCATGTATACTTAAATGTCATCATGTCACCGTGACTTAACAGTAGCTTATTTGCTTCTGAGAAACTTGGCAGAAGAGGCTGAGAAAACCTCAGCCCCAAGATAGTTCCCTGAGTCATCAGGCCCAAAGGTGGGAATGAAGCCTTCCATACTGGGAGAACCAGAATTCCTCCACTGCCTGTGTGCACTGTTAATGTCAGCTGCACCACGTTGTGCTTCCTTTGCTGAGTTGGTCTGTGGAGGGTTCGCAGATGTGGACCTGGCTTAATGACTCTGAGCACATACATGTGTGCTACCTGCACTGATACCTCTGCCCCTGCATGGTGCCTCCATGTCCACCCCCACCTGCACCCCACCTGTGCCTGAACCACCCCAGCCTTGAACCTTCCTTGGCTTGAGCCTTCCTGCCCATAAGCACCATCTGGATTGGGATGAATTGATCATTCGCAGCTAAGACCATCAGACACTGGGTTTGTTGGGGCCTCCAAGGGTACATCATGAAGAAGCTGAGTCCTGATTGGAGAGCAGGTGTGAGTATAAGAAATGGGATGGGAGTGTAAAGCTAACAAGCCAAGGACCAAGGGTACACAGGAGAGAAGTGATGAGACCTGCTAAAGTAAGAGGTATGGACAGAGACAGGCAGTGAGGTCAGGGACTGTACATTTCTTTAAAGGGTAGGGGACCTGCTTCCCCAGGGGACAGAGCTGCAGGGACAGCCTTGGTCTCTGGCACATATGTGATCTGGCTTTAATAGGACCTACCCACAGAAAAGTCAACAGAACCCAGGGGATGAAAGCATGATCCCCTGAGTCAGAGGAATTATCTTCGAATCCTGCCTCACCTATTTGATGGCTGTGAGACACTGATGTAAGGGTGTTTTAGAGCAGTGTCTGACACACAGTGAGTGCTCAACACATTAGCTATGAGCTTTAATCATTAGCCTGACTCTTGCTGTTTATTTATGAAGTATTCACAATGTATCCAGACCCATTCTAGGCCCTGCAAGGGGATTCCAGGAAGCACACAACATGTTGGCCCAGTGCAGGATTTTACACCTATACAGTGTGAATTCAGAAGATGCAGCAAGCAGATGGGAAGGTGGCTTGAAGGCTGTGGAACTGAAGGGGTATAGGAATTTCAGATGAGTATTTTTAGGAAAGGCAAAGGTATAAAGGAAGAATAAAAATAGCATCTGAACATGCAATACTGCATTTCTTTGACAGATTGCACATGCATGTGTCTGCATATATGAAATGTTACACAAAAACAGGCGGATCAATACATACCAAAGTATAGGCAGAGCTTACATTGGGGCTAATGAATGAAAATTAAGAGGACTTTGATGTCTTATTCACTACAAAATTTGTGTCTGTATTAGAATATTTGACAAGGAGAAATATTCATTCATTACCAGTGGAAATAAAAAGCATGCTTAAAAAGGAACTTGGGATTGTGCTGTGGAATGCCCTATGTTTGGGGCCAAAGGTTTTCCAAGCACCAGAGGGCAAGGAACAGGTTGTGGGCAAAGGGATCGAAGGGTAATAATTAAAGCTGAGAGTGGAAAGTGAATCTTGCCAGATTGTGTCCTACTGAGGGGATATCAGACCAAGAACCCATATTCTTTTTCAGAATAACTGAATACCAGCTCTTTGTCATGTGTCATGGCAAATCTTTACTGTCACTTTCCAAAGTGGGAGTATCCACACCCATTCTACAGATGGTGAAATTGAGACCCAAGGAACTGAAACCCTCTAGTAAGGACATATGGCTTGTAAGTGAGGGAGGCCAAGTACAAACCCCAGTTATCCTGTGTCCTGGACCCTCCCCTTCCCTTGCAAAGGAAGAACTTGAGAGCAGTCAGGAGGTCCCTGTCATGGTCCAGTTCCACAGACAGCCGGAAAGAGCTTCACTCCTGCCCTCTACTGCACTGACCCCTGTCTCATCTTCTACAGGGATTTGGCAGTTGCTGTTCACCTTGCCTGGAATTCTCTCCTCACTGCTTTTCCCATTGCTGCCTCCTCCTTTGTGCCTCAGCTCTGCTTCTGTGGTTGCCCTCTTATCTGCGTTTTCATTTCTTATGACTTCAATTGCCCAAGGTCAACCACAGTTGAAAAAATTTAAAAATCCTAGAAATTAACAATTAATAAATTCTAGGTTGTATGGGTTTCTGAGCAGCACAGTGGAATCTTGTCCCTGCCAGGACATGAATCACCCCTTTTCCCATAGCATTCATAGTGAATACTCTTCCTGCCCTAATAACCTAATAACAACAGCTCATCCTTAGAGCTCCTCCCCATCCTATCACCCCCTTCTTAAGACCCAGCTGTACTGCCTTCATTTCCCACAGTTGCTACCTGAAGTCACTTGGTTTACTTATTAACCTCTTGGTGTCTGTTTGTTTCCTGCTGCCACTCCAACTATATTTCTAAGTTCTCAAATATTTGTGAAGTACATGGACTTAGGAGAATTTCAAAAAGAAAACTTTTTCTATTCTCTAATGCCCATAATATTCACCAGATTGTGGGGGGGCAGAAATTGAAAGAAAAAGTAGACTTAAGGACTTGAAAGCAAGTCCTAACTGCTCCCCTTCTAAGTCTTTGTGTCAGAACTCTGTGTCCCTGGGGTTATTCCAGTGCTTTTGAATGTGGCTGAAGTTCATCTCTGACTAAACAAGGAGAAGAGCACTCAGGCAAGGAGAGGCGGTGCCCTTCCCCTGTCCTCCTCTCACCAAAGCCAATTAACCTGACTGAATGCCTCGCTCCCTGGCTGAGGTAGAGCCTGGTTTTCATAGAAGGGAAGTGGTGCTTCTGTCTTTGCTCGTGAAATCTCACTGTACTGTGGAATGCCATATTTTAGCTCTGATTTTTAGATTAGAGTTCACTCTTGACCTTGACCTTGTCAACTCTCCATTCCCTTGACCTGGGAATGCCTTTGACTGGATCTCACTGGCTTTGTAGAGCCTGTCAGGGTGAGTACCCTGTTAGCCCATCTGTATAAAGCAACAGGCCAGCAGCGGACAATTCTTTGTTTTACTGAGGAAAGCAAACTAGGGCCTGAGTTGACATTACCATGTACACAGGTAATAATTGAATTTTAATAAGTCTGCTTCTCTAATCAAGGACTTGGGTAGGGCAGAGAGGTGAAATTAATCTGACCTGAATAACAGTAATAATGCATATTTACTAAATATGCTAGGTAAAATAATGCCCCCTCCCCAAGGTAACCAGGTCCTAATTCTCAGAATCTGTAAATATGTTTGATGGACATGGTGAAGGGAAATTAAGGCTGCAGATGGCATTAGAGTTGCTACTCATCTGACTTAAAAATCTAAAGTTTATTCTAGATTATCCAGATGGTCCAGTGGAATCAGAGGGATTCTCCAAAGTGGAAGACAGAGACAGAAGAGATGCTAGTGAGGCGTCTGGCACAACAGGATTAGCAGAGTTCGGCAGCTTGTTATCATCTCAGGGCCCACTCCAGACAACTGACTCAGGCCCCACCCTGGAGGGGGACCTGGGAGACTTGAGGGGTGCATGGGCAGAGTACATGCCCCACCAATGGAGAACACTGCTCTAAGCTCTGGCCCATGGTTTTCTGGCTCATATGAATGACAGCCATTGTTACCAGCTCTCATTTTTCAGAAGAATTCAGCAAAGAAGGACTTTTATGCAAAATATCTGAATTGTAAAATATTTTGCAAGATGAGTGGAAAGTTTAGATTGTGGGTCACCAGTTGGGAAACACTATTTTAACTACCTTGAAGACTTGAGATTTTGGTCCTGGTTTGAAGATGGGTGAAATGCATGATATTGAACAAATAACTTTTCCATTGTAGCTAATACCCCCAATTGCACAATAAAGGTGGATTCTGACACCCATTGTTTTATCTTGTATAAATTTGGGGTAGCAGGTTCAATGTATTATTCTCACCATCAATATGTGAGTCCCTTTTTAGAGAGGAAAAATTGGATAAACTCTGGGTATCTATTTAAATAATTTTATTACAGTCAGCAAAATGAACATTATCATCAAACACCTTATGCCTATAGTGTGATGGATTTCAAAAGCTAATAACAGAGTCATCCACCACGTAATAACATTGTAGTAGGTAACAGTAGGGTCCCTTTTCTCAATCTCCTCACCAACACTGGGAGTCTTTTGTCTTTCTGTTATTAGCCATTCTAATAAGTGTGAGGTGATATTTCATTGTGTTTTTTGGTTTGAATTGCTCTGATGAGTGATGTAGAGCATTTTTGATACTTCTTTTGGATATTAATCTTCTTTAAAGAAATGTCTATTCAGGTTCTTTGACAATTTTTAAATTGGATTGTAGTATTTTCCTTGCTATTTAGTTGTTTAAGTTCCTTATATATTTTGGATATTCACCCTTATTAAGTCCACTTTGGATGCTAAGTATTCAGTATTATTCTTCTGAATGTAGATATCTAGTTTTTCCAACATCATTTATGAAAGAGATTGCCTTTCTCCCAATGTGTGTTCTTGGCAGCTTTGTAACTGTGTTGTAACATTTGATTGTAACTGTGTGGATTTACTTTTGTGTTCTATTTTTACTGATTTATATTTATTTTAATTCCAATACCATGTTCTTTTGATTACTATAGCTTTATAGTATATTCTGAAACCAAGTAGTGTGATATCTCCAGCTTTATTCTTCTTGCTCAAGAGTACTTTTGCTATTGAGGGTCTTTTATAATTCCCTATGAATTTTAGGTTTGCTTTTCTGTGAAAATCCCATTGGAATTTTGATGGGACCTGCACTGAATGTGTAGATTTCTTTGAGTAGTATGGATATTTTTGCAATATTAATTTTCCAAATCCATAAATATAAAATTATTTCTGTCTATTTATGTCTTTTTCTCTTTCTCTTATTAATGCTTTATAATCTTCAGGGTACAGATATTTCAATTTTTTGGTTACACTTATACTTAAATATTTTATTTATTTTTTGGATGCTTAGTTACTTTTCACATTGCTAAGACAAAATACCCCATACCTAAAGTTAAAGGAGGAAAGGTTTATTTTGGCTCACAATTTGTAGAGGTTTCAGTCCATAATCAGCTGACCCCAAGGCAAGATAGAATGGCATAGGGGCATCACAGAGGAGAGACAGTTCACAGTGGGCAGAAGACAAGAAGGCAGCAGAGCACTAAAATAATGAGGAAGCCACAGTAAGCAATGACACTAGTCCTCTTTCTGACCCTTATATTCTATCCAGGCTACCTGCCCAAGTATCACTCACACCCAGGGTGGGGCACCCTTAATACTACCCAGAACTACACCAAACAAATCAGTGAACTAATTTAGTAATCACACACCCTTGATCCCACTGTCATACACTGTAGATCCAGCCTCCTCTGAAAAGCCCCACCTATGACCCCACGAGGCATTGAGGGAACATCTAAGCACAAGCCATAGCAAGTACTATTGGAAATAAGATTATCTTCTTTAAAAGTTTTATATAGTTTGTTAGTGTATGGAAATATGATTGATTTTGTGTCCTGAAATTTTACTGAATTTTTTTATTAGTTCAAATACCTTTTTGGTGAAATCTTTAAAGTTTTCTACAGTAAAATCATGTCATTTACAAACAGGATAGTTTCACTTTTTCTTTTCTCATTTGGACTACTTTTTTTTTTTCTTGTGTAAGTCCTCTGGCTTGAGTGCTACAGTGAACGAAAGTGGCCAGAGTGGACATTCTTGTTCCTGATCTTCAAGGAAAATCTTTTAGCTTTCCCGTGTAATGTTAGCTGTGGGCTTGTCAAATACAGCCTTCATCATTTTGAGGTATATTCCTTCTATACTCAATTTGTTAAGATTTTTTATTGTGTTGAGATGTTGAAATTTGTAAAATGTTTTTTCTATATCTATTGAGATAATAAATAACTGATGTGAGATAAGCATCCAGTTTCATTTTGCATGAAGTTTTCAGCTTCTCCAACAATAGGAATTATAGTAGCCTCTGTTCCTATGGTAAAGATGAAATATAATAATGAATGTGGGCATGTGTTTTGAAGAGTGGAATGATTTTCCAATCACTGTATATATGTATCAAGATTTTGGTTCTGGAAAGATGACAAGTAAAATATTGTCTTTTCCTGGAAATTTATCTTTCAAAAGGAGCCAAAAATGAAAGCCTAAAGAGTATAGGTTGATGGGAGTATTTTGGTTGGACTATGTGGTGGAGTCGAGATAGTTTAAACTGAGATTTTATGGGCTCTTATAATCATACTATTTAAGCAAGATGGTTAGGTAAAAGGAGACAGTCATATACTAATTTGGTTTATGAAATGGGAAGGCATGTTTGATCAATAGCTTCCTCTTTCTAAATGAAGTGATGTATTTCAGTATAGATTCTGAGCTTGTTGCTCATGGAATACAGGGGAAGGTCAGTTTTCTAGTCATCTAGTTTTAGTAAATATTTGTTGTAAGGAAGCAAGGTCTCTAAGTAATTTACACCCTCTTTTTGAAAATGTGATGGGTATTGCCAACTGTCCTTTCATTCTAGGCATGCTTTTATGGTGAGATCAAAATGCTTGTAGAATCAATGTGGTTTTTGTTTTTTTCAGTTATTGATTCAAATGTCAATGTGACCAAATATGAACCTGCTATGTAAATTTCATCCTTTATCTTGGAACAAAGCAAATGAAGGCTGTTTTTTAAAACACTTTGGGTGTGTCTTGTGAGGTTGAAGAAGTTCTTTTCTCCCACTAGATTTCAGAGTGATTTTAATTATGAATGATTAAATTTTGATTTAATGGAATTTTAATTTTGTCAAAATTTTTTTCCTTTTTTTTTGGTACTGGGGATTGAACTCAGGACCTTGTGCTGGTGAGGAGGCACAGCACCACTGAGCTAAATCCCCGGCCCTGTCAAATGTTATTCATTACATTTTTTGATAACTATATGGTATGGCTTGGGTTGTTTAGCCTGTTAATATGGTAAATTATAACAATTGATTTTCAATTATTAAATCATCTTTCATTTCTTTGGTAAATTTAACTAATTCATGAAGCATTATAAGTTTAGGTTATATTTATAACTTTTTGTAAAATTTTGCATCTATATTCCTGACAGATATTGATTTTCACTTTCTTTTTCAGGTAATATATTTGTTTAAGTTTTTGGAAAATATTTCTCTTCTATGTTTCTGGAAGAATTTGTATAGATTGATAATATTTATTCCTTAAATGTTTGAAAGATTCATCCAAAGATGTTCCTACAGTTTCCTTTGTTGGAAAGTTTTTAATAAGATTTCTTTGTTAGACAATTTTGGTATTTTTGTAAAGAAATTAGTCTCTTTTTTTTTGGTACTGGGGATTGAACTCGGGACCTGGCTCTTGCAAGGCAGGAAATTAGTCTATTTTGTCGGTTGTAAAACTAAGGTTTTTAAATGGTATTTCATTATTATGGTTTTAAAATCTGTACAATCTGTAGTAATGCCCTCCTTTTAAATTACTGATTTGGTAATTTGTGTCTTCTTTCATTTGTTCTGATCAGTTTGCCTAGTGTTGTATCACTTTTACTGATTTTTCTCAAAGAAGCAATTTTGGTTCAACTGATTTTTTTAAAAACTAAAACTTTCGTTTTATCAACTGATTTGTTCTTATTTTTATTGCTTTATTTCTTCTTCTAACTTTTGAGTTTAATTTGACCTGCTCCATTTATTAAGATAAAGGCACTAGTCATTAACGAGATCTTTCTTATTTTCTTACATCAACATTTCAAGGTTTATGTTTTCCTGTAAGCATTACTAAAACTTTATGAGATGATTTTTGATATTCTGTTTCATGTTCAATAAAGTCAGAGCAGTTTTAAATTGCCCTGTCTTTTCTTCTTTAGTTTTGTGTTACTCAGAAATCAGAAATTTACCAAACCTTTGAATTTTCTAAATATGTTTCTGTATTTAATTTCTAGTTTAATTCCATTGTGGTAAGAGATACACTTTATATTATTTTAAAAGTTATTGAATGTTTAAAAAAGTTATGTGGCCAAGAATCTAATCTATTTTGGTGCATGTTTCATATGGATTTTAAAATAATGTGTCCTACTTTTGTTTCATGGTGAGTTCTAAAATATCTCAATTAGTTTCAAATAGGGTTATTCACCTTTTCTGTGGCCTTACTGATTTTCTCACTACTTTTTTCTATCAACCATTACGAGAGAATCGTTGAAATTTTCTTCTGTAATTGTAGATTTATCTTTTTTCCCTTTAATGCTATCAGGTTT
This sequence comes from Heterocephalus glaber, assembly GCF_000247695.1. The sequence goes on along the minus strand of NW_004624733.1, from coordinate 15,166,685 downwards.
TGGTCTCTGTATCTTGATCTTATGTGCTTAGGCACATATAAATTCAGAGTTATAACCTGATCCTAAAGGAGTGAACATTTTAACATTATGAAATATCCTTTTTTTTGTCTCTGATAATATTCTTTGTTTTGAAGTCTAATTTTGTATTCATATAGCATTTCTTTCTTTTTATTATAGTAAAATACATACAACACAAAGTTTATCATTTTAACTATTTTTAAATGCACAGTTATGTGAGATTAAGTACATTCACACTGTCATGCAACCATTATTACCATCCAGCTCTAAAACTTTTTCATATTTCTAAATGGAAGCTCCACATTCATCCAACAATTTTCTGTGTTCCCTTTCTCTTAACCCATAGAAACCCACGTGTGACTGTCTGTACCTATGACTGTGACTATTCTAGTTATTTCATAGAGCTAGAATCATAATAGTATGTGTTCTTTGTGTCTAACTTATTTCACTTAGCACAATGTCTTCAAGTTTTATCTATGTTGCAGCATGTTCTAGACTTCCATTTCTCTCTCTGATGTTGAAGATTGAACCTGGGATACTCCCACTGAGCTACATCCTTGGCCCTTTAAAAATTTTTTTTATTTTGAGGCAGTTTCCCTAAATCCCATATTGCCCAGGCTGGGCTCAAACCTGTAATCTTCCTGCCTTAGCTTTGTAGAACTCTGGGATTTCAGGTGTATGCACAATCCAGTCCTTTTATACTTAAATAATATCCAATTATATGGCCATACCACATTAAAAAAATCTGTTCATCCGTCTATGGACAATTGGTTTGTTTCTACTTTTTCCCTATTGTAAATAATGTCACTATAAAGATTTCTGTACAAACATGTGTTTGAGTTCCTGCTTTCAATTTTTTTGAATATATACTCAGAAGTATTCTGATTTTATATTTCCACCAGAACACATAATAGTTTTTTTCATATTTGCCAATATTTGTTATTTTGTTTGGTTTTAAATAATACTCATTGTAATAGGTATGAAAGTATCTTGTAGTATTGACTTGTATTTCCCTAATACTAATTGTTGAACATAATTTCATGTGCTTATTGGTCATTTGTCTGTAGGTTTCTTATAGTAAATGCTCTCATGATATATATTTTTTCTGTTATTTGATTTTAACTTATGTGTAGTATTTTAATATTTAAAGTACATTTTCTGAAAGTGATACATAGTTTTATCTTCATATTTAATCAAATCTGACAAAGTTTATCTTTTATCTGGACTACATGATCAGTATAATTATTGATGTGGTTGTGTCCAAATCTATTCTCTATTTCGTTCTTAAATTCATTCTTTATTCCTTACTCTCCTTTCCTTTCTTCTTGTAGATTAAATTTAAAAAGATTTAACTCTATTTTATTTCTACATTGCTTTACTAGAAATCTTTGTATTGCAGTATCCAAGGGGGGCTTCTCATGCTCATGGAGACCTAAATTCATGAATACTCTGATCTCTTATATGGTTCTTATACTTTCATATAGTCTATGTGCTTTTGCCCATGTACTTTAAAATCTAAATCCACATCGTCAGTTTATTTATAATATCTCTTAAAATGTAAATGCTATGGAAATAGTTACACTGTATTTTTCAGGGAATAATAACAAGAAAAAAATCTATACGTATTTAGATCAACAAAATATTTAAAAACACTTTCAATCCACAGTAGATTGGTTCAACAAATATGGACCACCCAGAGTTATGAAGGACAATTACATTTTAAGTGGTTCTTGTATTTATATATGTATATCACTAACATATCCCAATCTACCTTTAAATAGCACTACGAAGTTTATGTATTGTGTTAAAAACTTACAACATAGCATTTCACTTTCACTCTGTTGTCTTTTGTGTTTCATGCTACTTCTAATGTGTTATAAACTACATAAAGATTGCTATTAATTTTATTTCAAACAATTATAACTTAAAGTGATTAAGAAATGAGAAAGTTTATATTTACCCACCTACTTACCATTGCTACTGCTGTTCATTTTCAATTTCCATTTGATAGCATTTCTTTTTTCTGAAGTACTTCCCATAACATTTCTTATTGATATGATTTGCTGTTGAAATTTGTGTGAAGAATATCTTTTTTTTTTTAAGAATATCTTGACTTCATATTCATTTTTGAAAGATATTTTCAACCTAGGAGCAGAACTGCCCCCAGTGCAGAGGAGGTAAACCTTCCAGGCCACTGTACCACCTCCCTGAGTGCAGAGGAGCAGAGCTGCCCCCAGCAGAGGAGGTGAGCCTTCCAGGCTGCTGTACCACCACCCCAAGTGCTGAGGAGGTGAGCAACGTGGGTACCAGCAGCACACATCCTCCCCCCTCCCCATTGAAATGAGAAGACACATAAACAAGTCTCAAAACCAGACTTTCAGATCACCTAAAACAACCCCAAAGGGCAATGAGATGGAACAATCTGATACTCAACCACCTGGATGCCCTGAACTGGCCAAAAACCAGGATCTGGAAAAAAAAGAAATCAGAAATAATTTCTCAGATATCAGCAGAGCATGTGTTCATAGTGCAAGACATGATTAATAAATCTAAAGAGGACACAGATAAAAACAATAGAGGCGCTAAGAACATGATGGAATCCCAACCTAGGAAACAAATGGAATCCATAAAACAGATGCAAACAGATTTTCAGGAGATTAAAAACTCCATTGAAAGTCTACACAGCAGAATGGGCCAATGTGAGGACAGAATTTCAGATATAGAAAATAAGATTGCAATTAGTGACAAGGAAAAGAAAAATTTCTTTAAAATAGTAAGGGACCACAAGAAATCAATCCAGAAGCTGCTAGATGATGCAAAGAAGAATAATGTAAGACTGATCTGAGTCAATGAAGAAATAGAAGAGTATGCAGGTGACATAAAAAAAACTGTTCACAGAAGTGATGGCAGGAAACTTCCCAAGCAGAGGAAAAGAGATGCAGATAAGTGAGGCATACGGGACTCCAAATAGCCTTGATCAAAAAAAAAACTACACATAGACATATAATAGTTAAGATTCCAGAAATCCAAAATTCTACAAGCAGTTAGAGAAAAGAAACAAATCACATACAAAGGAAAGCCCATCAGAATCACAGCTGACTTCTCAATGCAAACCTTCAAGGCAAGAAGATCTTGGAGTGATGTATTTCAAGGCCTAAAGGAAAACAGCCTCCAGCCCAGATTGATGTACCCTGCAAAACTATCTTTCAAAATTGATGGAGAAATAAGAAATTTTCATGACAAAGAGCACCTTAGGAACTTCATGAATATCAAACCAGCACTCCAAAAACTTTTAGACAATATCCTAGGAAAAGATAATGAGGATCACAACCCCAGGAAGCACAGCAGAATGATCCATTGCAGATGACAAAACCTTAAACAGAAAGTGGGAGAATCCAACAAAAAGAAAAAGTCATGACAATGATAAGTCAATACGTATCAGTTATAACCATCAATGTTAATGTTCTCAATTCACCAATCAAAAGAAATAGACTGCTAGAATAGGTCAAGAAGCAAGATCCAACAATATGCAGTGTACAAGAAAGACAATCAAAAAGAAACTCATAGACTGAAAGTTAAAGGGTGGAAAACAATACTCCATGTGACAGGAACCCCAAAAAAACCAGATCAAGTGGATTTCAAGCCAACACTGATTAAGAGAGGAAAAAAGGACACTATACCCTTGTAAAGGGAACAATTCAAGAGGAAGAGATGACAATCATAAACATATATGCACCAAACACTAGTGCCCCCAACTATATAAAACAAATGCTAATCGACATGAAAAATCAAATAAGCAGTAATACAATAGTAGTGGGAGAACTCAATACCCCACTGTCACAAATAGATAGATCAACTAGACAAAAAATAAGCAACAAAATACTGGAACTCAATCAACCTCTTGAACAAATGAACTGAACAGATGTTTACAGAGTGTTCCACCCCACAAAATTGAATACACATTCTTTTCAGCTGCACATGGGTTGTTCTCCAAAATAGATTACATACTCACTCATAGAACATGTTTAAGTAAGTGCAAAGGAACTGAAGTTATCCCTTGTATATTATTAGACCACAGTGTGATGAAATTGGAGATCAATAGCAAAAGAAACTTCAAGAATTTCATAAACACATGGAAATTGAACAACACACTTCTGAATAACCAATAAGTCACCAAGGAACTTAAAGAAATCAGGCAGATCAGTGCACCACAGCTCCCAGGCAGCAGGAGGCTTCCGGGTAGGTGTGCTGCGGCTCCCAGTATATAGGAAGCTTCCAGGTAGGTGTGCCATGGCTCCAAGCCCAGAGGAGACCTCCAGATCAGTGCACCATGGCTCCCAGGCAGTAGAAGGCTTCTGGGTAGGTGTGCCTTGGCTCCCAGCATAGAGAAAACCTCCAGATCAGTGCCTCATGGCTCCCAGGCTGCAGGAGGCTTCCGCATAGGCATGCCATGGCTCTGAGCCCAGAGAGGTGCACTGTGCTGGTGCCAGGAACACAGACACACCCTATACCCTCCACTGCACATCAAAATGAGCAGACAGGTGGTCCAGAGGAAAGGGCTTCCCGGCCACCATCCCTCCTGCCGCTCCCAGCCCAGAGGAAGGGGCTTCTGGGCTGTCATCTGTCCCACTGCTCCCGGCACAGAGGTAGGGGCTTCTGAGCCACTGTCCCATTTCTCCTGGTCCAGAGGAAGGGGCTTCTTGGCCACCATCACTCTCACTACTCCCAGCCCACAGGAAAGGGTTTTTGAGCCACCTTCTGTCCCACCACTTGTGGCCAAAAGAAAGGGGCTTCCAGTCCAACATCCCTACTGCTGCTCCCTGCCCCTGTCCCACCTCTCCCAGCTCAGAGGAGGTGAGCCACGTGGGTGCCAACAGCACTCCTCCGCCACGCCCCCCCCCCCAGTCGAAACAAGAAAACATGTAAATAAGTTTCAAAATCAGACTTCCAGATCACCTACAGCAACCCCAAAGGGAAATGAGATGGAACACTCTGATACTCAACCACTTGGCCCCACTGAA